>CM067267.1:7356944-8556944 GCA_034195605.1 Santalum album | reverse complement strand
CAACAGCTTCTGCAGGCCTAAAATGACGAAACCAAAACCGAAGCCTGCATCACCCAAACCCATGACTCCTGAGCCTCCAAAAGCTGCTGAGCCAAACGATGCACAATCTCCAATATCTGATGCCGTCACAAAAGACAACAACAATGGGGAGAGCAACGTTCCACCTACTGCTGAGCCAATGGACACGGAGAAATCAGAAACTGCTCCGGGCGCTGCTTGAATCAAGTATGGTGGTCTGAATTTTTATCTCACACATACAGGCTTAAACTTGGTTCATTTGCATCTTTTGTCCTTCCATGACCTTAAAACTTTGGTGGGTTTACAATGAGAAAATGATGCATCTATTGTTTGGTGAGGAGTATGTAGACCCCGGTTTTCCAATAGGGTTTGTAGGAGTTGCTCTAGACTGAGTGTTGTGGCTTCGTCTTCCTGTCCTTGACAGCTCTAATGGGTTTGAAATTTCGCAGTTGTTCATGATAAAGGGCCTAGTCTTACATGTCAATGGATATTTAGTTTCATGTCTTGATGTGGTTACAGAGCTTTGTTTGGTTTATCTTAAAACGTGCATGTCCTTGCTAATCACATTATATCTATGATGGAATACTTTTGCGAATTAAGTTTCGGCCGTTATCTTACTCGCTCATGCTTGGCAATCCTAAAAGAAATTGAATCATTCGAAGTACAGGATTTTTTAAACAACTAGGCCTATTCTTTATTCGTGGTGTTGTTATTGGAATGTTAATTTGCCCTAGATTCAGGTTTCATGCGATGCGAATAATTATTTAATCATATCTAACTATACATTTAATTATATCAGTAAAAGCAAAACATTTAAAGGGGGTAAGAGTTTGAAGCGATGATATGTGTTGAGATTATGTTGATATAAAAAAAATGACGTGACGAAAGCTAGATTATGTCGTCTGTAAAATTTGAGAGAGCAAAGTTCTTGTTTAAAGTGTATAATGAATAAACATAGAGGCAAGGGTTGGAGGAGAAAGTGTCTTTTTGAGCGTAAAACCTGGGGAAATTATGCAGGCATAGGAATGTACGTGGTAAAATTGAGTCTTACATATCGTTATTTTGTGTCTTTATATAGAAGAGCCAATAATTCTTATAAGGGTTTTGACATTTTTATGGCATGCGCGATAAAATTAAGTCCTACATATCATTATTTTGTGTCCTCATATAGAAGAGCCAATAATTTTTATAAGGGTTTTGGCATTTTTATGGCATGCATTAGAATAAAGAAAAACCCTAATCATTGGATTAGACGCTCAAATCACGTTACCTAGTTATTATAATTTGTGCGATCATTTATCAAAAAAAAAAAAGAAAAAAATCTTACATTACAGGGGAAAAAAAGTGCCTTGACTACTTTTTGATGTACCAAAAAAAGGAAAAACATTGTGCCTCCCCTAATTATAAATTCAATTTTGATTTGATGAGACTCGATTTTTTCAAAGCGAGTAAGATCTATGCTGCTTGTTTTTCTCGTAAGATATGTTATTAGTGTAAATGATGCACAAAAAAGGAGAAAAAGGCACAATTATAAGAGGTCCCGACCACAGTGGGAGTCGAACCCACGACCTTTTGATCCGAAGTCAAACGCGCTAATCCACTGCGCTATGCGGTCAAGTTTGTTTAATTAATAGTTTTTTCTCTTTTGAACTTTATTTCATAATCGGATTGAAAATATTTTCCATATTTTTCGGTATTTGGAAAGTTTAAGAAAATGAGGAAAAAAAAAATTCTGGTCCACAAAAAATATCCTTAGTCTTTTTTGAAAAATAGTTTATATTTTGTAAACCATTTTTATAAAATTCACTCTCAAAACCTCCCGCCTTATTTTTTTGCCACGTATATTTTTCTTAATACCCATTTTGGTCTTCCTACACCCATTCATTCGTTTAAACTCTCGACCCGTATTCCTAAATTACCCTATATGTTCTTATAAAAACTATATTTTCTATTTTATTATAAATTTTTATTATGTCAAACAAACAATAGAAAATTAGCAAATTTGCATGAAAATATTTTCCTTGAAAATGTTTTCTAATATGAGAAGATTTTATATGAAACAAATGCAGCCTTAGAAGAAAGTTAAATGGAAAAGAAAATTGTTTAATCGCTTGAAAAGTAAATTGGAAAAAGAAAAGTGGGACTATGGCATCAGCACCATATCATAAGCTAATAGTCCATACCGTTAGGCTAAAAATTCAATTTGTGCTTTACTAGTTAGTAAAATTTGAGTCTCATCTAATTATGAATGGTGTCCCATTTGAATAGTCAAAATTTTTAACTTTTAAAATCTAACTTTGGCCATTTAGGCAAAACTTCATCCGTTTTCTAATAAGGCTCAATTTTTTTCGAG
Organism: Santalum album; assembly: GCA_034195605.1. Taxonomy (NCBI): domain Eukaryota; kingdom Viridiplantae; phylum Streptophyta; class Magnoliopsida; order Santalales; family Santalaceae; genus Santalum; species Santalum album. Next base: position 8,554,573 of record CM067267.1, on the reverse strand, counting down.
CTATATGTTATTTAATCTAAATGATTAGAGGCAGAACTTAATTTGGTCAACAATAATAAAAGTTAAGAATAAAATAATCTTTTGGATTGAGTTTTAAATAATAAAATTTTATTTTTCATTTAATATTAGTAGTAGCAGTATTAAATCTAAGGATTAATGGCCTATAAAATTATGAACGTGTCATTGAATATCAATTTAAACCTGAACTTGCAATTATATCAAATTTAGCCTAAACTTTCAAATTTGTACCAATTGAGTTTAATACGTAACGGTGTTAATCCACTGTTAACCAATTGATTACATGTGGCAAAATCAGTCTTATTCTACGCCACATAGAATTAAATAATAAAATTATCTTTATTATGTGGTATTGCAATTTATTCGAGGTGGCAATTGGATAGGTTAAGTCGTTTATGGATGGATGAAACTTGGTTCATGGGTCAACACATAGGCAAGTCAAAATTATTTTATGGATTGGGTTGACTTATATAATGAGCGTCGAACGTGTTGACAGATCAACAACTCCCTTTATTGGCACAACTTTTGTTCTTTTCTTATTTTCATTAACCAATCAATATTTAGAAAGAAAAAAAAACCCTCGAATTTTGAATTCAATATACATATATATAAGGCATAACTATAAATCAAAACTGAATAGGTTGGGTGGGTGGAATGGGTCAAGATTATGGTGGTTTGTGCGAGTTCAAAGGTTGCCGACGCTAAAATTTATATTAGAGCCTGATTGCCACCTCTAATAAATTATAATGAAACACAATAAATATTTTTTTTATTTAATCCCATGTGGCATGAATTAAGAGTAGATTTTGCCACAGATGATTTAATTGATTAAAGTGATTTGTCACCGTTAAGTATTAAACTTGTACAATTTTGAAAGTTCAAGTTGAAATTAGCACAATTACAAGTTCAAGTTTAAATTGAAATCCAGTGATAAGTTCGGGATTTTATGGGCCATTGATCCAATTTTTATCGGAGTTTTAAGATCTATTGAACACACCCCATAGGGGATTAACAAAAAATAAGCAATTACATTTTTCCTGTAGCAGCATCTATTTATTGTGCAAAGAAAATATTCCCCGGCTGACTTGTAAAGCTAATCTTGTAACCACAATAATTGTATACCTGAGTTCAGGAACTATATCAAACTCTTGGAAGGCATGAAAACAATATATTTAAGCTATACCTAATTGTATACCTAATTGTAACCACAATTTTTTAAGGAGTCACTTAAAAATTTTTATCACATTCCATAATATTTGATAATTTCTATTATTTTACATCAATAATAATAAATAAATAAAAATATCATATATTTTATTCTTATAAGATATCATTTTAATATATTTTTAAAATATTAAATAAAATAAAATTGTAAGTAAGGTAAAAACAAACTTTTATACAATTAAGTTCAAAAAGTATTTGCTTATTATTATTATGGGTGAAATAGTTTTGTTGAAGTGGTCGGCAAACTTTTATATGTATACATTGGTAATTAACATTGATTAAGGGAATAAAAAAGAATTAAGAATGTTAACTCACATGGGTGGTTTAATTGTCCCGCTTAAAAACATTAGTAGTTAATTTGTATCACTTCAAAGGTTTGTGGCTAAATTGTCCACTATTGATAACGTTGGTGACCTATATGTACTTAATCCTTAGATCTTTTTAGCTCAACCTTTGCCTAACGTTGCAGATCTACCCTAATTTTTAGTAAGAGATGATTATATTACTTTTTTAAATGCGATTTGTGCAGGATCACATCTTTCCCCCCAAAATGTGTGGCCCTACAATTCCTCTTTCACAATTTCCCTCAAATCCATAGGATTTTTAATCTCCTTATACATGTTCTTTCCCAAATTTAACATGTTTGAGAAATTTCTAGGATTCATCCCATATTCTTTGGTTGGAAAAAGTGTAAATATTGCAGCTACAATCATCTTAAGGGAGCAATATTTTTAATTCATAAGCTTCTAGGGTGTTGTTAAAACAACATTCACCTTTATCCACATCTTTGATACCAATAGCAATAAACATTTTCCTTTATTCACTGTTATCTAAACCTGACCTGGCCTGCCAGGTTGACCTGGTGACCTGCCAACCCGGGCCCTAACATCAGGTTGGGTCGGATATTAACCCAACTTGCACATTGATCTGGTCAAACCTACTTAATCCTGACGGGATGATCGGTGACCCATGCGTTGACCCAATCCAAACCCTATTCATATAAAAGGGCAACAAATGCTCTAAAATGCACTTTATGGGGTTTGACTCCAATCTTTTTCACAAATAAATAAGATCTCTAACCAACAAAGCTAAAGGCTCATATGAAAATAGTTGAAACACATTACTTAAATATAATAGTCAACTAATAGAAAGATATTTGTTTTAAATATGTATGTTATTTGTAGACATAATATTTAATTAAAATAATGGTTATTAACCAAACTTGCACATTGATCTGATCAATCCCGCTTGATGTGACGGGATGACCGGCGGCCCATGCGCTGATCCAATTCAAAACATGTTCATATAAAAGGACCAAAAATGCTCCAAAATGCACTTCATAAGATTAGACGCCAACCTTTTTCTCAAATAAACAACATGTCTAACCAACAAAGCTGAAGGTTCATATGAAAAGTAGTCGAAACACATTACTTATAATATAATAGTCAATTAATAGAGAAGATATTTATTTTAAATATATATGTTATTTGTAAACAAATAATATTTAATTAAAATAATGGTTATTATTAATGAAAAAACTAATATGCAACAACTGCACATAAGTTGGGTATAGCTGCTAGTTTGTGGTATTTAAAAAAAAAAAGAAAATACAAGTTCCAAAGCTACATTGTTCTAGATCTTGTTTTATTTTTTTTCTTCCTTTTTGTACATGTGTTGTATCTAACTTCAACTGCTGCACCAAAGTTAAGACCTATTAATAAAAATAGATTTATACACACACATACACATTACATGCTAAGTATAATCACATACTTTAAATAAAGGTGAGTAGTACTTTATCATCCCTATTTTAGAAACTAGTAAATCATCAAGTTTGAGAAAATTCTTATGTCGTATTTCTAACTCTTGAAACAATCTAATCATTAAAATATAACTATAAATTCATGATATTTTGATAGCATCTTTCATGTTATATTGGGTTTTTATTTATCTTTGTATTATTAATGCTATCATTATTTTGCAAAATAAATTGAACAACTTCATAAAATTTATAAGTTTTGAATCTATTTCAATGATTTTTATTATTTTATTGATCATTTTACATAAATTCTCTTAAATATATATATATATATAAAATTATTAGGGTATGAGCGGATAAAAACACAAAGAGTATGAGTAGATCAATTCGCGTCATTTTGTAACCAAATCATGAGGAAACTCCACAATTCAAGCTCCTAGAGGCCACAAACTCACCGAAACATGCAGCATAACAAGTCTATTCCGTACATTTTAACGCACGCATGTGCTGGCAAAACTGAATTAACAAAAAATAACACGAACCATAGACCGAACTTTCCATCAATACATTATTGTTCTAACATCCAACGAACAAAAATACAAAGAGTATGACCAGATGAACTCAAGCCATTTTGTAGCCAAATCTTGAGGAAACTCCTCAATTCAATGGTGCCAAAGATCACAAATTCCCCGAATCATGGAGCACAACAAATCTATTCCTGGCAATTTAATGCACCTATAAACTGGCACCAAATTGAATTAACAAAAAATACACGAACCATAGACAGAACTTTTCAACAATACATTATTGTTCCTTCATCCAACAAATAAAAATACAAAGAATATGAGCATATCAACTCGAGCCATTTTGTAGCTAAATCGTGAGTAAACTTCACAATTCAAGATGGCAAAGATCACAAATTCCCCAAAACATAGAGCACGACAAGTTTATTTACTGCATTTTGACACACGTATATGCTGGCGGCAAATTAAAATAACAAAAAATCACACGAACCATGTACCAAACTTTCCATAAATACAGTATTGTTCCAAAATCTAAAAAACAAAAATAAAGAGAATATGAGCACATTAATTCGAGCCATTTTGTAGCCAAGTCAAAGGAAGCCCCACAATACAAGCAGGCAAGGACCACAAATCCCCTAAAGTATGTAGTACAACAAGTCTATTCCTTGTATCTTAACTCACTTACATGCTAGTGGCAAATTGAAATAACAGAAAATCACACGTAGCATAAAGCAGACTTTCCATCAATACACTATTGTTCCTACATCCAACAAATAAAAATACAAAGAGTATGGAAAAATCAACTCGAGCCATTTTGTGTTCAAATCAAGAGGAAACTCCTCAATTCAAGCTGCCAAAGACCACAAATTCTCCGAAACATCCAGCATAGCAAGTTTGTTCCTAGTAATTCAACGCACTTAAAAAATGGCGCAAATTGGAAAAACAAAAAATCACACGAAGTATTGAGCAAACTTTCCATCAATAACTATTATTCCAACATGGAACCATAAAAATATATAGAGAATATAAAAATATTTATTCGAGCGATTTTGTAGCCAAGTCATGAAAAAACTCCTTAATTCATGTCGGTAAAGACCACACATACCCCGAAACATGTAGGACAACAAGTCTATTCCTAGCAATTTAACCCACGTATAAACTAACGGCAAATTAGATCAAAAGAATCACACGAATCATAGAGCAAACTTTCCCTCAATACATTATTATTCAAGCATCCAACAAATAAAAATACAAAAAATATGAGTAGATCAATTCGAGTTATTTTGTAGCCAAATCATGAGAAAGCTCAATTCAAGCGGCTGAAGACCATGAATTCCCTAAAACATTTAGCACAGCAAGTCTATTCCCTATGGTTTAATGCACGTACAAACCGGCAACATATTGAAATAACAAAAAAATCACACGAAGCACAGAGCAGACATTCCATGAATACACTATTGTTCCAACATCTAACAAATAAAAATACAGAGAATAGATTAATTTGAGTCATTTTGTACCTAAATCATGAGGAAGCTCCTCAATTTTAAATTCCCTGAAACATATAGCACAACAAGTCTATTCCTTACAGTTTAACACATGTATAAGCTGGCACCAAATTGGAATAATCGGATGAAGCATAAAGGAGACTTTCTATCAATACATTATTATTCCAATGTCCAACAAACAAAAATACAAAGAATATGAGCATATTAATTCGAGCCATTTTGTACCTAAATTTTGACGAAGCTCCTCAACTCAAGCCGGCAAAGACCACGAATTCCCCAAAACATGTAGCACACAAATCTATTCCTTACAGTTTAACGCACGTATAAACTAGCAGCATATTGGAACAAAAAACAATCACACAAAGCATAGAGCAGACTTTCCATCAATACATTATTATTCCAACATCCAACAAATAAAAATACAAACAATATGAGCAAATCAATTTGAGTCATTTCGTAGCCAAATCATAAGGAAGCTTCTCAAATCAAGTCGCCAAAAACCACGAATTCCCCTAAACATGCAACACAAGAAATCTATTTCCTACAGTTTAATGCATGTATAAACGGGCAAAAAATTAGAATAACAAAAAATCTCATGAAGCATAGAGCAAAAATCTGACGCAGATTCTCATTGATCTTTGCAATAATCTACAAAAAGACTTTTGTACAATTTCACTCTTACACCCCTATTAACTCTGGGCAAGCCTAAAAGGATCCCAAACCCCATGCCTCCCAACTACTCAATATTTTTGAAAAACAAAAAAACCAAGCATATGTGAGCTGGGGAGAATAAATTTTGAAGCATAAAATAGAGAAAGTCCACTGAGATCCTTGGCCATCTTTGTCTCTTATTAACTTGGAGCCCAGCTACACCTCACAATATTTTGCCCAGGCCTTTGCATTTTGGCTAACATATTCTTCTTTATCCCAATTCTTATATTGTATTTTATTATTATTATTATTATTATTATTGTTAGTATTGTATTTTTATCCTTTGAACTATTACCATGACCTTGGTTTGCCCCTTCAAGTTTCAATTTGAACATATAAAAACTTCGTCTCTCAAATTGCTAACAATTATATTTCATTTGTTAGTGTAATTTTCATTATTACTATTAGTATTTATGTTAAATATGTAGGTATGTCTAGTCACGAAGTAAAGTAGGGAGCGGCTATGGAGATTGACGGGAACTTAAAGGAGGAAGTCATTTAACTCTCTTAAAGTCATTCACCCCATCGGCAGCTTTTACATTTGTATAAATACTGGCCAACCAATATTACTATTTTAATGTTATTGTTGCGCTCAAGTTTAGTTTTTTCTATGCTTAAATAAAATGCTAAACTGTTTGCATGTTTCGGTTTAGCAATTGATTATTTAATTTGGTAGATTCTTAATTTATAGCAATATTTGGATCTTGGGAGAAAAGAATATCAGTGTCACTTTTAGAACTTTGATAAAATAAATTTAAAAGGAAAATAAAATGCTTTGAGAGTACATTTTCACAAGGAAAGACTATTGATTCTAGCTATATTTTATTTTAGGTTCTAAGGATTCTCTTTTTTGTTTAAAATAAATCTTCAATGTTAATATTTCATTGAATTTATTTATTCCCCCCACCCCCCCTTCTATTGGAGTTTAAGCAAGAAGTGGTTTAGCAAGTAATACTGAGTAATACTGTAACTAGCATTTCAGAACATAAGAATTGTATATTACTTGGTGCTTGGCATTCTTTTAAAACTGAGATGTATAAAAACTGAAATATAAGAAAAAAGTGGGATTGAATGATCTCAAATGAATCTTTCAAATTGAAGATGAGAAACAAGTTAGGAGTAAATTGGTGATGATTAGATAACAACAAAAGCTCGGGTTCATATCTATATATATTTTCACAAATAAAATTAGGATATTTTATTTTTCCATTTTTACATTGTCAATCTTGCCCATTTCATTATTCATGAAAATTGAGAATAGTTCTTTATGTTTTAAAAAATGAAACTCTTTCTAAGCAAAATAATTTCAGTATATTTATATTAAAATTTTATTTCAAATAAAAATTATTCACCGTGAAAGATGAAAAAGAGAATATGTCCTTAATTTTAAGATTAAAAACTAAAAGGAAAATTTGTGCTTTCATCACAATCCCATATCTTCCATAAATTGAAAAAGTGTGTAACTGAGGCCTTTAAAAAGACATCGTTTTGTTTAAGATAACACGGTATTTGGTGTTTTTTTTAATTAAGATACTGTAACATTTTTTGCTAAATGCATCATTTTGAGGGCCATATATCAATTTATTGATTTTGTAAGAGAGATACAATTGGGTAAATATGACCATAGCACATTATACACTTCTAATGAGCCATTTAATTTAATTTAGTCATTATCAAATTATGGATACCCTTAATCTTATGTTAGGGGATAGACTAATACGACAATATCAACTTGTACTGAGAAAGTATTTTTATTTCATCCCTACAATTTTTAAAACTTACTAATAGCTTACAATGGAGGTGAAAATGAGCAAGGTAATATGGAAAATAAGAACATGTGAGGGTGGTGAAAAATCGATTAAAAAAAATGATTTGATCAATTTAAAAACATAAAATAAAGTACATTTAGTGGCCATCTCCTAAGGCCTTTGGTGACAATGGGTGAGCTAAAGACTTTATTGATGAATAGCCATCACCCTAAGAGTGATTTTGATTGACATCATACTATCAACATTATACTTATTAATTAAAGTGATTACCATTAAAGTATAAGGAAATGAAGTGATTGGATGAATAGTGTGGGAAAAAAGGGCACATCTACTTCGGTATGGCAACAGCAAAACTGTTATATTCATTGATTAACATATCAATAGAACTAATGCAATCATGTGCACAAAATGTAAAAGTCAATCCCCAAATGTTTGCCGATTTGGCTCAGTCATTCTTGAGATGTGTACTACCGACAATAAGTTTCAACATCTCATATAAGAATACGATGCTACTTATAACATCCCTACATCATATGATAAATGAATTTATTAATAAATATTTGCAATTTTAAAAACGTATTATCACCCAAAATTCTCACTAATTTTCATGTTACAAAGCCACATGAACTTGTATCGGTGTACAATACATAATTAGGTTGGAACAACTCCAGAAAAGAGCAATTGAAGTCCTCTATGCATTAGGTTGAAGCAACTCTAGAAGAGAGAAATTGAAGTCTTCAAGGACGAGACATAATTCAAGACTACTATCACCAGCAACAATGCAATACATTCACTGAACATATTGTCATATGTTTTGCATTGTAAAGGTATGCCAATAGATTATATCTTCAATTTTTGTATGACATAAATGATTGTATTTGAGCAGTTATCAAATGTGCTACAATATATATATATATATATCTAGTTTTAGTAATTCCTCCATATGGGATTAAAATACATGCCCACACACGCACATACGCGCGCGCGCGCGCGCACACACATATATATATGCATTCGCACTAACAATAATATTTTAAGGCCAAGTGATTTGCACGCACGGATCCAGGTTCAGATTACCAAGTTTACCTAAGAGTGACTTTGACCCACATTATAACATAAACAAAATAACTATTAATTAAAATCAACTTTGTTAAAGTGCACAAAAATGAAGGTATTGGAAAAAAAGTTAGGAAGATCTTATTGTGGAATGTAAGGCATATCAACTTTGGTATGGTGATCCCAAAATTGTCAAACTCCTTGGCTACCATATCTTTAAAATTGATGCAATCATGTGCACGAGATGCTGAAATCAAGCCCCAAGTGATTGTCAATTTAGCTCACCCTTTCTTGACGTGCATATTACTGACATGATGTTGCCCATGAGCAGATCTCAGCGTCTCATATAAGAATGCTGTACCATTTACCAGATCCCTACATCATATAATAAATCAAATATAAAGTAACACACTAAATTTATTAATGAATATTTGTAATCATCAAAACTTATACTCTACACAAAATTCTCACTAATTTTCACCTTGCCAGACCTCGTGAATATGTATCGGCACACAATCCCCATTATGTTGAAACGACTAAGACTTAGTCAAAGTTTTTAGGGACAAGATATAATTTAGGGATATCGTAAATGGTAACATTACAATACATTAAGTGAACGTTCTAACATGTGTTCCGCATTGAAAAGTTATCGTATTTGAGCAATAATCAAGTGTGGCATTTAAAATAATATCTCTATTTTTAGTTGTTATTCCATACCATGCCATTTATCACATCCCTACATTATATAATAAATTAAATAGAAACTAACACATTAAATTTATTAATGAATATTTGTAATCTTCAAAACTTATATTCAACGCAGAATTCTCACTACTTTTTGACTTATAAGACCTTGTGAATATGTATCAGCATACAATACCCATTATGTTGAAACGACTAAGACTCAGTCAAAGTCTTTGGGGACGAGGTATAATTCAGGAATACCGTAAATGGTAGCATTACACTACATTCTGTAAACGTTTTGACACTTGTTTTGCGTTGACAAGTCATGCCAATAAATTGTATCTCCATTTTTGGGTATCACATGAGTTATTGTATTTGAGCAATAATCCAGTGCATTATGTAAGAGAATATCTCAAATTTTGGTCCTTGCTCCATATAGGATTGAATTACTTTCCTACAAGGGAAAAGAAAAATATATACTTCTGCATTAACTATTAGGGGTGTAAAGAATTTGAGAAATTCAAAAAATTCAGTCAGAGATCTGAAATAAGTTTAGCAAAATTCAAAGATCAGGAAATCAGTTGGAAATTTTTTTTTTGGAGATTCCAAATACCAGAATTTTTTGAAATTGCATAAGAATTTTAAGAGTTTTCTTGGGTTTTACATTCTCCCCTTTTATTATTCTTTCCTAAATATTATGAAAATGCAACTTAGGAAGAAAATTCGGTCGGAAAATTTTGGGTAAATGGTTTATTCGGCCGGGAATCGAAATAAAAAGTAAAAGTCAAGAAAAAGTCAGGAAATAGAAATTGGGGTGGGAAATTTGGAAATTTCCCGAATGAAAACCCTTATTAACTATAATAAACTAAAGCCAAGTGACACAGACTAAAACTAAGACAAGCATATATTCGAGTAGGAAAAACGCATACCAAAAGGAAGTATATTCATACTTTTAATAATCTCTGTTTTATACATAAAATTTACAAAATCAAAGACATGTCATAAATTTTTAGGCTTATGTAAGTGCATGCCTTAAACTTGTAAAACAAATGTCACCTTGGAACTGCAGACTAGAGTTACAAAAGACCCACTAAAATAATTTGTTCGCTAAACAAAATTTGAAGAAAGTAAAATTAAATAGATCAGCACTTAATGGGTTTTTTTTTAAAAAAAAAAACTCAATCCTTAGAATAACTTACAATATATGACTATCTAGTAAATTCTTCAACAATAACAGTTTATTTAAAATTGAACCCATTTATGCATAAGTTGCCTCGATGAATCGTTTTTGATATATTTGGTACCATTTATGTTCAATCATCCCTACGGTCTAGTAGAAGAATAATAGAGTTGAATGGCATGAGAACACAGAAATATCAAATTTTTTATTTATTACATTCGAAAGAATGAAACAATTTTAGGGTTCTACTTGAGTCTATGGACAGTGTTGATGCTGATTCTGAAAAGCGCACCTGAATATATGATGAATGTGGGCTCATGTCCTGGTGGTGGGGAGGTGAGTTTAGTTGCTGCCTTTACTCCAAGAGATGTCGATCTCAAAATTCATGCCGGCAAGTTCATAGGGTCTATAGCTAACTTGTGCAGCAGGGTAGGGCGTGGCAGACCCAACTTTGTTCAGGCAGGGGGGAAGAAGCCGGAGAATTTATCAGGTGTCCTTGAAAAAGCGCAATCAGAACTTGTTTCCATTCTATCTGGAGAGGTGAACTGAAGATACAAAGCAATTCTTATGTGGGTGATAAAGCATAATAGGTTTTAAAGCTACCTTGTTTATTCATTTTATTTTTGGTAAGGAGAATGTAGGTTCCATGTTGTTGTTTCCAATACGCTAACCGCTCATGTAAGATTGATTTTTTCCTTCTCTTCTCTATTCCTCTGACTGACCTGGAACATTTTTAATCCAAAAAAAATAATAAATTGGGACTGACCCAATTGAAATTTCTCCAAAGTGTGTGGTGCGTAATCTTTATTTTGTAATTTACTATCATCTGGAGATTGTAGGTATTGCTCCCTAGCTTTAGGCTTAAACAATGGACCCCTTACAGCTGGTGGCCTGACATTTACGGGGTTGCGGTGGCTCGTGTCTCCTCCTTCGAGGTATAATCACATCCTTTAATTCCCTATTTATACTTCTGTGGGTTAAATTTGAATTAAATAAGTAATATATTTAGCAGATCAAATGCAATGCCACGGATCTTTGTTGTTCGGAGGGGACGGGAGTCTTTGTTCGGTCACAATGACAACAGCAGAACGGATTTTATTCTCAGCCCCATTGCGACTAGTGATAACTGCAGGGTATGATGGGAAGTGGGTGTGGATAAAAGAAGCTGGAACTCAAATAACTGACATTGCCCAGGAAGGGTGCTTTCCTTGTGACGATGGCCATTGGAAATGAGGATTTATGCTGAGGAACATGAATCATTGTACTACGAATGATAAGAGAAGACACGTTCAGAACAATGATGTCTTGACTTCGGATTCTTGTTTCTATTTACTTTCCTTTAACCTTTCTCCCCAACCCAAAAGCGTGGCTGCGGTAACAAATTTACAGAGGAAGAGCTGATCTAACACTGTCGCGAGTTGCCATAAGCTTTTCATGGATTATACAGTAAATCTCTCTGACACGCGGCAGTGCTACAAGCATGGAGCTTGAATTATGACTTATTTTCAAATATTTTGACTGCAGCCTTGCAAAGTGGGTTCAAAATAAGATCTTTTGTTTGCTAATGATTTCTTAATATGTTTTTTGAATCTAAAACCTGTACAAGTTTGTGCCAGCATAATCTTTTATGAAAAAAAAAAAAAAAAAGCATTGATAAACAACCTTTTTTGATAATTATTATATTTCTATTTGATTTCTTGGTTGAGTGTGGGATATTTCAAATGAATTCTTGTTCTCACACGAGACATTGAGATGCAAAGAAATGACGGAGAATAATGCCTGTATGCAGGCTAATCAAACCAAATTGACAACAGTCCGTTGGGAAACTTTCATTGATGCGTTATATAAGTAAAATTGCATCGAGCCTTGGCTCGGTTATATAAAGCCCTGCAACAATTAAACGCTGCCCAGATTATTATCTTTCCCCTTCTCTCTTCTTCGTCCGTGCCGATCAACTGAAAATGGAGGGAAATGGTGAGCTCCTCACAGTTGCAATCTCGAGGCAGCAAAGAGAGCTGGCGAGGTTAATCCATTACCCTAAGATCGGTGTTTACGGGACAAAGTTCATACATGACATAACTTAAGGTCGCAAAGCTTCTGAAAATGTTATCAGCGACTATAAGGAAAATGTTAAGCATGCATGAACCCTACATATGGGACCCACATGAGATCACTAGAAGAGATTCAAGCCGCTCGATTAAAAAAATCTACACATACCCTATTAGCAAGTGAATTTGACACGCAGCTGACTATGAATAAGGTTTAATCCAAATAGCCGCATCTTATGACCAGCACTACCAAATCCAATTTTTTAATCCGACGGGTTGAATCCCGTTATCTAGTCGCATGTAGGTCCTGCGTGGTGCACTCACATCTCCTAATGTGTCATAATGACACTCCTCTATAAAGCAACACTATGAAAACTGAAGCCCTAATATAGAGTTCAAAACAATAAATTTTAAGCTCCCAACTGTTACAAACCCAAAATTATAACTGCCTGCCTGAGAATGATGATCCCTCAAAATTCCTTAGGCGAAAATTCTCGCTCAGTTCAAATTACACATCACAAGTAAAACATACTGACCATCGATCTTCAATTAGAGCCCACATCAACCCCTTTTTGTTTTAGGAAGTCCTTGGCCTCCGCAACATCCTATAGGACAAAAAGAAGCTACATCAATCAAAAGAATTGAAATTTTCCTGTGATTAAGGTGAATGTAGAACTTGTCAATCTTCTTGACCAAATAAATTGATATTCAAGCAGTTGCACTGGTAGAAACGGAAACCATGGTTTTTTGGTATGGCTCGACTTCTTATTTTTGAAGAAGAATCTGAAGACGTAATACATGTAGTTTCGGTAATAATGTTTCTATGACTTACTGATTTAAAACCCGGTGGAATTTCATTACTTCCCCCGCTCCCTTATCAGAACAATTTAAATTCCCTCAACAAAAATTGACTTACGACACGGATTTTAGATGTATACAACCCACTCCTAGAGAATGAGCCTTCAGGCAATGTTCCAACGTTTCATTCTCTTAAAATTGCACTTTCCATTATGTGTAACTGTAACTTAACAGTGTACACACTTTACAAGTACTGCATATAAAGTATCAACTGACTAACACGTCCATTTATGAAATGCAAAAGCTTTGACTAGCTTTGCATCATTAAATAGAGTTGCAACTATTAAAGGCCACACTTAGAGATGCAGCGCCTCAAGTACAACTATCAAAAACAGCTAATTGACCAACTGCATTGGCATGTGGCTTTTAAAAAAAGAGACCGAACCGCTTCGGTCAGTTATTGACTGAGATCGGCCAGTTTGGGTAGGCTTTCAGTTTTCATGACAACCCCTAAGAAAATGTATTACCAAAATACACCTATCCGATGAAACAGAGAGATGCATAAGTCAGCACGTCAGAAGCAATTTGACAACTAACATTCCAAATTTCTCCTTTTTTTTAGTGGAACTTGGAAAAATTGGGGGAGAGAAAGTCATTCCAAATTTCTTGGTATTGAATTTTCCCCCCTCAAACCTTCAATGATCGCATTCTCCCTTTCTCCCCCCCTCCAGAAAATAAAAATAAAAATAAAACTCAAATAAGGGAGGATAAACCCATAAAAAATTTTTAAAAAAAAGACTTTCATTGTTAGGGAAACATAAAAATGCAACTGAAGAGGAAGTAACCTGTTGCAACAGTAGAGCTTCTTGAGGGCAGATTGGGAATTGCATCAGACCAACTCCAACCAGTAAAAGACCATAGCATCCTAGTGACACAACAAAGTATATAGGCAGCTGGAGAAAAACATAGGGGAATATAAGTTATCCTGCAATAGGGAAAATTGAAATAGGAACTAAGGCTACATTTGTACGCTGAAATTAAATGGAATGGAGGTCTCATTCCATTGCCCATTCTCATCAATAATTAAAAATGAACGAACCATGGGAACAGGCATTCTTTTCTATGACCAAACAAATGAAACCTCTCAATGTGGCATGATTTTACTGTTTAAAATCTAGTCCTTTTTGTTTCATTCCATTCTACCAAACGTAACATTAGAAATTCAAGACGGTAAGACCAAAGAAAGTAGCTCACCAACCAAGTATAGCGACGTGGAAGAACTGTTGTCTCCAACAGGCCAATCCAAAATGCAGAGACTGCCACTAACAATGCCATAATCTTCACGATATGTTTCATTGGGTAGCGTGTCTTCTTGACGAGGTTTTGTAAAGAAACTCAAACCAAAATTCTGGTCACTAGATGGGAAAAGATGGAACAGTCAGCTGCAGTCCTCTTTTTTATACTTCCACTAAAAGTGGGTGAATGAGCCTTTGTAACTAGAATGACTAATGAAATTGACTGCACACTAAAATTAAAACTTTCAGAAAGTTATATCTAGTACACGAGTAAGATGCCTGCACGTTTTCAACAACAAAAGGTCGGCCAATAGAGAATAAATAGTCAAAAATATTATGGGAAAACAGCAGCCCCACAAACAAATTATGGGAATAGATGGCACATAAAAGGGTCATACTTAAATTTCCCAAATGGAATTCTTCATTTGGTAGATGTGAAAGTGTAGCATGGTTTCAATTTGGAATGAGGATGCCAATGATCTGCTGAAATGGCCACTGCTCCTTTTTGGGCCCAATCTACAGTTGTTCCACTTTTGCTTTTACCTCTCATGCAACCCTCGCACATTCTGACTTCCATCTCAAGTTTCACTCTCACAAGTTGCAACCCACATTGTTAACAGGGATGGAATCAAGGTAGGCAATTCTGGTCCGCATGAAGTTTTCATTATGGAAGTCTCAGAACTTTCAAATTTGATATATAAGCTTATTTAATCTTTACACTAAGTTTGCAAGTGTTGTTTTCCACATTGACTAATAAATTTAGACAATTTACACTTTTATAGTAGGAATAAGTTAGATATGACTTCACAAAAAAGGCTTCCCTCCACATTCTAATCCCCTGTGGTTTCCCCATGGGGAAATGGGGCAGGGACAAGGATAGATTCTACCTATGGGGACAGACGTAGGAGAACATTTCAATCTCCAAATCACCCCATTGCTGTTTATGATTGTCAATGCTGCCACCACCTACGCCATCCTATCACACAGCTAGGTAGGCCAAGGTAATCACTTAGCTTCTTCTAACTTAGATCCGTAGAGGATACTAAAATCGGGCCTAAAGCTTTACTGACTTCCAGCCACAATAAAATTAAAAAACACAAACAATTTGAATCTAGTGGTATCTGTCAAATAAATGAATAAAATTGCAAACATGTCAAGAAACTCTCCCCGAAATTCGGAAACATAGAAATTTGCATTTCTATTTTCTAGAAAATTAGAGGCAATAGAAAAATAATAGTAAGAAAGCACAGAAATTTTAAGGCGAACTATTATCCAAAAAGCCTCCAGCATGTGATATTAACTTTTCCTTTTTTTTCCAGCAACTAACAACAGTAACTCATGAAAAGAGGTTTATGAACTCATGGGAACAGAAGTTAAACCAGAGTGAGCACGAAACTTCTCAAGGCAAAAAATCCCCGAAAAAATCCTCTGGGATGAGATATTAATTTTGTTAATATTTTTTCCCTCGTAATCTCATACTTGAATTTTACAAGTCAAAATCAACAAGCAGCAAGCAACAGCAATAAGTAATCAAAAGAGACAAAAGGAAAAGAAAAAAAGAAGAAGAAAAGAGAGGCTTATGAACTCTTGGCAACAGAAGTTAAACAGGAGATATTATGATGTACATGCACAGAAAGAAAAAGGGAGAGCCCGAAAACTCTCAGAGCCAAAAATCCTTCCAAATGCTACACTAATTTTCGTTATATTTTTTCCAGATAATCTTAGTACCAGATTTTACGAAATCATAGACACCAAGCAGCAAAAAACAACAAAACCTAATCAAAGTAGGGAAGAAAGGGACTTGTGAACTCACAGCGGCTGAAATTAAACATGAGAGAGAGAGAGAGATCGAAAGGGATATCATGATAAATATGCATAGATAGAGAAAAATGGAGAGATTTACGAAGGAAGGATGAGAAAATGGTGGTTAAATTACCTGAAAGTTAGAATTTGAGTGCCACAATGAGAGTGAGGGACAGAGAGAGAGTGAGAGAGAGAGCGGAGAGAGCTATCCGTCACGGTGGATTGAAAGCCGAGCGGTCGTCGGGATTCTGGGGCCCCGGCGAGGGGGCTGAGGCAGGGAAAATTAAGGTTCGGCGAAGCCCCAAATTATCAATGCTAACGGTGAATATAAGTTTGGAGCAACGGCTGTTTCACGCTGTTAGTTATGGGACAATGTATACACGTATAATTCGGGAAAAATCTATCCATATATATATAAGAATAGAAAATGGACCATGCACCCAGAGTCACGTAATTTGCATGTTTTTGCTATCAAAACGAACTTGTTTTGCTTTAAAAAATAAGTGTAACGAACTTGTTTTGCTTTAAAAAATAAGTGTACAATAAAAAAATAACAAAGTGATATCATTCGAAGGTGAATACAAGAAAATTACATGCACTCATATGCATACTCTATTTTCCGATAAAAGAGTGGAGAAGAGGAAAAAAGTTTAGACTTGGAACAGGTTCTCATCTTTCTCCTAAATATTAATAAATTGAAAAAAAAACTAATATGTAATAGTTGTGCATAAGTTGGGTGCAACTGTACCTTGTGATGTTTTTTCAAAATAAAAAAAAAAACATAAGATCCGAAACAACACCATTTTGAGTCTTGTTTTGTTTTTCCCCTCTTTTTATGTGTTTGTCGTACCCAACTCAGGTATAGCAGTTGTACCCATGGTTTTAAATAGTGGTTGCGGCCACCGTTGCGTAACGGTCGCGAGTGTAATGGGACACAGGCGTAACAGGAGTTTTGTAATCGGACGCGAGCGTAACGGACGTGAATTATGAGGCACGGCGCACGACACTTGTTTTTTCACATTTTAAGTTTGTAAAAATGTTATAAATGATTTTTAGACTATTTTGACCCACCCTATTTATCAAGTAAACGCTGATACATATGACTTTTAGATTTTAGATAAATTTAAGTGCGCTATTAAACATAAACCTACATATATCTTGATTTGTACCACCACAACAATAAAGATTTTAATACATATTACCATAAATGAAAATCACATAAATTTTAACAAGTTTTTTCAATCACAATAAATGTTACGTGGTAGTAATTCATCCCCACCACATTGAATGACGCACAATAAAGATTTTAATACATATTATCATAAATGAAAATCACATAAATTTTAACAAGTTTTTGCAATAACAATAAATGTTATGTGGTAGTAATTCATCCCCACCACATTGAATGACGCACTAGCTAATCAATTTCATCATCCACATTATCATTTGTAATTTGAACATGAATATAAAATATTTCCCATCCACTATACATCATCTTATTTTGTTAATAAAAAATATAAAATCTCCAAAAACCTTATGTACAAATATCTCTTATCCACTATACATCTTCTTATTTTGTTAATTAAGAAAAATGAAATTCTCTAAAACCCACATGTAATAATGTCTCTCTTCCACTATACATCATTTTATTTTGTTAATAAAAAATAAAAAATGAAATACAAAAACCACATTTATAAATATCTCTTCTCCACTATATTTCATCCTTTTTCCTTGTATTTTTTTTCTTTTTCTACTTCATATGAGTAAAATTTTCCCCCTCTTATATTTTTGCTCAGTTAATTAGGGAAAGTGAAAAGAAAAAATATAACAAATAGTTTATTTTTCACATAAGAAAAGCATTAACCTAATTCCTTATTCATATTCACAGTATAACCATACATAGCATAAAAACTATAATAATAATAATAATTATGTAATGTTTCACATTTTTTTTCCGGTTCATCAAAATATCTTTCAAAGTAAAAATGTGCGGCTTCAACGTTACATTTTCAAACCTCTTCCCCTTGCTAGCTTTTTTTCCCAATAAAGGGTTGTTTCATGAAAAACTCCCTTCAAAACTAAACCCCTCCCACTCCCATCAATCAAATTCAAATCAAGATCAAGCCCCTTCCACTCCTTCAGATTAATTTCAATCAACAATAAAGCCCCTCAAATGAAACTTGATCACAAATAAACCTTAAATCTATGGCATCGATGGCGTACAACACCAAGCAACAAGTGGATATCCCCATGTTGAGGGGAAACTTACTTGGTAAAACTGAGGACACAAGAAGAAGGCATAAAGCAATACTACTTCCAGCATACCTTCGATGAAGGCATAAAGCAATACTACTTCCAGCATACCTCTAATGAATCAACTCAAATTCCAGCACAAAATCTCAACTCTTGAGGTCCTCTACCCACAAATCCTAACATTAATCTAGTTTCATAGTAATTTTATTTTTAATTTTCATTTATATTAGAGTTTTTTTTTTTTTTTTTAGGGTTGAAATGAGTTGTTTTGATACTAATGTTTCTTCTTTTGTCATTTTCCTCATTTTATTATTCAGTCCAAGACCTTTGATTCTCTTTTCTTCTCATTCTTTCGGGGCGATCTTAATTACTTTCTTTGACAAGGTCCTTTATGCCAACTAAGAATGGAGAAATTGAGAGTTGATCTGGTGGTGCGATGAGCATTATCTTTGGTTAAGTTAAATAGTTGTCATAGATTTGGCTTTCATTTTTGAGAATTCTTGAATTACTGATTCAGTTGCGGTCTATCCGAGCATTAAAATTTGCAACTTTAGCCATGTTTTTCGCAACCTTTAGGCCTTTATGATTCATTAAGAAAATTGGGGAACTAAAATTTATTCAGGGTTTGAGTCTTATCCTATCTTGTTCTTTAGATCATTATTTCTTAAAAGATCTATGAAATTATTGGTTCATTTGCGGTTTATCTATATATTAGGCTTTTACAATGATTTAACAGTGTCAATGTCTTCATGAAATAAGCAACAACCCAGCTAAATTTCATTAGTAAATAAATAAGTAATTGTATTACCAAACAAAAAAACAAAAATATTTGAAAATTTAAGGACAATAAATGGTACCTCGTCGTATTTTTTCTTTTCAGATTTGGCTTTCTTCAAGGGCTTGGCCTTTCCACCTACAGAGAAGGAGACAATTCAAACCATCTTCCCTACCAAAATCAAAATCTAGTGTTTCAAAGAACGCGATTCTTAGAGAGAATAAGAGAGGAATTTCATTGGTATTAGAGGATTTACCTAGTTTGGATGACATGATTTCTAGTTTCTCTCTTCTAGGGTTAGGGTTTGGGGTTGAACTAACGAACAACGAAGACACGAGCACAATGCGCAATTTTATTAGTGGGTCTATAAGTAGATGAATAAAGGGTCATAAATTTATGAATTTATAAATTTGCACAATTTTAACCATTAATTTCATCTCCCTAAGCATTTTAAATATTTTTTTATAATAAATAATTATAATTATTTAATTTTACAAATTCATGATTCTTTGGGTTTAGATGATCTATATACTCTAGTAATGGGTCGAAGTTTCCTTTGGGTCTGTTTTTGTCTCGACGGTTATGATCAAACCTTTTAATTTGTAAGTTAAGATCCATGAGTAGACTTGTTAAACAGGTCCTTGTGGGTCGGGTTTGAATCAGTCAATATGTTAGAGGCGACACTCATAATTTGTGGCCTGTGAACTTGTCTGATCCACTCATATGATAACTCGATTCAACTCACTTATATGATAACTCGACCCACTCTTGATCAACCTGTTTGGATCCGAGACCAGCCTAACCCGTCCAATTATCATTTTTAATTAGGTTTTTATGCTTTTTAGGTCTAAAATTGTAGTTATTGTTGACCTGTGACTTGTATTCACCCTCACGTAACACGTTTGTTTGTCGTCTCTACTTTTATATATTTATATATTATTTAAATATAAATAGTTCGAATGGTTAAAAATATATCTTAAAAGTAGTTAAAATTAAATTCATTGATTGAGTAATGGAGATAAAGTACATCGAAGGAGAATTAAAACCCAATGAGCCCCGCTGTAGTGGGGCGATTGCCCTTTTTCCTCAAGCCCACTACTTTAGTAATTTGGGAAGGATCTAAGGCCTGATAAAGAATGTCCCTCACATTAAAAGAGGCTTCAAGACTAGGTAAACTCGTACTGTTTGTTGAAAGGAAAAAAGTGGTCCTAGGAAAAGAATGGCAATCAATCTAATCCCATCGATCAAATGCACCACAAAAATTATAACTTAATTTCAGTTCATAAGCAATAAAATGGGTCCCCACAAAAAGGCCATGGAATTTACTTACGAAAATCACCCAATAAATTGTCACCATTCAATATTGTCCAAAATGACAAGGGAGCAAAAATATTAAAAATAAAAAAGAAAAGAGGGCAATTTTACTTTTATTAAAATAAAGTTTTATTTGTCTGAGTGTTAACTTAATCTTTCACCAGTGAAATAATTTAAGTCATTCTTCTAACTTTCGTTCATTTCTATCCATCTTTCTTATGTCAATAGCTTATACAATCAACATGTCCCATTACAATGTAAAAAATTCAGAAAAAGTTTCTCTCCCTTTCTTCACTCAATCTATCTCTTCAATTTTAACCTCCTACTCAATTTCAAGATATTAAATAATTTTAAACATAAAATTTTTAAAATATATATATAAAAATACATAAACGTATTAATTTTGGATCAAGTTCCTTGTCCATTCTTAAAATATTAAATTATATGAGTCGCACGATCCTATGAAAATAGAAATGGTTACTTTTCTTTTCTCTTTTTCTTCCACGTTTGTTATAGGGGATCTTTCCCTCTTACCCGGGGAGTGGGGGGGTGGGTTTTGAAGTTCGATTTTCTGGAGAAGATGAGTCTCACCGACATCGGTCCTCGCTGGTGCCCTTTTGCGAGAAGCTTATAAATTGGAGCGGGAAGGCGAAGCTCAACTCACTTAGATCTCTCTCCCCCTCTTGGTCTCCCTTTCTCTCAATCTTTCAAGGTATGTTCAACTTTGAAACCCTTGATTTGGATTATTTTGTTCTTTGCTTCTTGTGTCTTGTGCGGTTTTGGGTATTTTATTTCTTCTTTACTGGAAAAGTGGGGTTGTTTTGTTTGATTAGTTTCATTGGGTTTGATGAGAAAACCCTCAATTTGGATAATATTCTTTAAGCTTTGGTTTTGCAGAATTATTGGGTTTCTTTCTTCGGTTCTTTTGGTTGTCGAATATTGTGCATTCCTTTTGTTCTTTAATTGAGAATTTGATTAATTTTGAATTTGCTCGATGAGAAAACCCTTTTAAGCATTGGTTTGAAATTTTTTTTTTGGATTTTTGTTTAGTTGGTTGAGTATGAAGGTTTCTCTGTTTAGTTAAATATCTATCAAATCAGCTATTCCAGGATATTGCAGAACTATTTGGGATTCTTGGGTTCAAATGTTTGTCAATTTCAGGATTTTATTTATTTTTTCTTTAATAGATAGGGAAGGTTGTTTTGTTTAATCATTTTTGGATTAAATAGACTTTTTTCTTTAAAATAGACTCCGTTACTACTGTTTTTACATCATTAAATCTCACTATGTCACATCACATCGCATTTGTTGTATGGTTGGAGCATCTGCTTTCTAAATTTGACTTGAATTCTGAGCAGAATATTGTATTTTGATGAAAAGATGACTTTTAATGTCATGCAGTATGGAGGCATTTTTTCATAATTTATTATTACTTTCTCACTTTTATTTTCAAGTCGTAGCGTTGCATCAATTTCTCTTCAATCATGTCGGGAGATGTTAATATTTTAATTAAATATTGATTGTTCTTTAAATCATTTTAAAATATTTATGGGCCACCCTCAACAAATGGCACATGATGTGGCATTGTGATTATTGTGAAACAAATTGAATGAGAGTCTATTTTGAAGAATAGTTTGTTAACCGATTCTATTATGGGAAAAAAAATGTCGACTAAAAAGGTGTTTTCTTTGTGCAACAGATCGGAGACTGGACTTTGCTAGTTACTTCTGTTATGGAAGGTGGGTTTCTGGACCAGAATGAGGGGATTGACTGTAAACATTCGAACTTGCTTGAGCTCGCTGCCTCAGACGATCTTGCTGGGTTCATACATGAAGTGGAAGAGAAAGGTTCTGATGTCAACAAGCCAATCTTCTGGTATGGATGGAGAATCGGTTTGAAACAACTGGGTTTTCAAGATAGGACACCTCTTATGATTGCTGCAATGTTTGTGAGCACTAAAGTGTTGAGGTACATCATTGAAACTGGCCTGGTTGATGTCAATAGAGCCTGTGGTTTAGATGGGGCCATGGCCCTCCACTGTGCTGTTGGCAGTGGATATAAGCCGATGCATCTGCAGATGCAAATTCTGTCGGTGCATATGGAAACAAACCATCGGATTTGATTGCCCCTAATTTCAGGGGAAAATCCTTGGAGATGTTGCTGAAAGGAGGAATTAGTGGTTTGAAGGGCAGGTATCAGATCAAAGAATACTCTATTGATAAGTCGTTACCTGATACGAACAGTGGGATTTACACCAGTGATGAATTTAGGATGTACAGTTTCAAGGTGAAACCTTGTTTGAGGACGTCCACCCATGACAGGGCGGAGTGTCCTTATCTTCGCTCGGGGGAGATAACAAGGAAGGGAGACCCAAGGAAGTACCCTCATAGCTGTGTACCCTGCATGTATTTCCGTACGGACTTGTGCCATAAGGGGGATGCCCATGAGCATGCTTATGGTATTTTCAGGAGCTTGCTTCACCCTGTCCAGTACCGAACGAAGATTTGCAGGAATGGGGACTACTGCAACTGGAGGATATGCTTCTTTGAGCATAAACCGGAAGAATTGCGTACCTTGAAACCTTCCACTGCACTTCCTTCTCCTAGGAATGAGGTCAATTTGGCTGATACTCCCATCTTGCAACTCCCAGGAATGCGCCTCAATACATGTTTGAATGCCCGTGATTTGGATTTGGAGACTGAGTTGCTTGGCCTTGAAATTCACCGGAGGCTGCAGCTGAAACAGCAGCGGCGGCGGCAGCATCAATTGATGGTTGAGATGCCCAATCTTTCCCCCCAGTCCGCAATACCTGCCCAGTTGGATCCTCCAATGGGGCTTCAGATAGCACACGAACCGACTTCACGCCAACTACCCTTCATCCGGACTTTCTAGGTCCTCAGCCTTTATGAACCAAGGTGAGAGAATTGTTGAGCGACGGTTGACTCATATCCCAGGGCTCACTGCCGGAGTTAGCCAATCTACAGCTCCCATGCCATCGAATCATTCCGAATGGAGCTCTCCAAGTGGCAGATCGGACTGGCACTATGAAGGGGAAGAGATGAGCAGCTCCAGGGGAGTGGTATATGCTTCAGCATCGGAAGATGCAGAAATCAAATACTCAATTCATCTATTTGCTTTTGCTGCATTGAACTGAATAGGAGAGACGAGATCAGGAAAATGCTGCATTCTGTTGGAATACCCATGTAATGAATAGTTAACTATAATGCATATTTTGGTTCCATATAGTTGCTCTCCCGATTCTTAGGCTTAGGGCTTTTATTCGTCGTCGTCGCATCACGGATTTTTAAGGTACTGAAAATTTAGACATTTTTCTAAGGGGAGCTTAGATTTTATGGTTGTGTAGTATTAAAAATAGGGTAGGGAATTTGTCATATCCAAATAATCTTTCTTACATGTTCTTTTCATTCGTGAGCTTGAATTTTTAAAAACATGTTAAGACATCATTTCAATGATTTTCTTGGTTTAGAAAAATATCGTAAGGTTACCATTTTGTTAGGCTCGGTGACAATAAACCTATACTTTCACCGCTAAAGCAATATAAGTCCTCCTAACTTCAACCCATTTTTGCTCAATTGGCTTGTTATGTGGGGAAAAGAAAAAGCCTTGATGCTTTCACATTATTTGGATTTTAATTCTAAAGTTTCCTTAATTTCACTCGAACAATTTCTCATCTTTTACTAATGTTTTGTCATCAATTGGAGTTTAATGGTCAATAATTTTAAAGGAAATCGCACTTAACATCCCTATAGTTTGACCTCGTCGCAGGGAACCTCCTGTGATTTGAAAATCAGTATATAGCCCCCCATAATTTTAATAGAGTTGCATAAATTAACTTTTCCATCAAATCTAACTATTTATTCTTCTAAAAAAATGAATTTAGAGTGTTTAATAGGGAAGAAAAATAGACTTTAATTTCTCAAATTACCCAAAATTAACTCCTTATTAATCACAATAATTCTTGAAGAAATAGTCATTTTTATAATTCTTAGGTCATAAAAAAATATATTTATTGTACCAAAAAAAGATGCATTTGTATGTGCACCTGTGCTTTTACTAAAATACTTACCTAGACGCTTATAATATTCATATACCTGATTATAGTAATGATAATTTGCTGTAATTATGAATATATAACCCCTACAGAATATGTGTTTTTTGGAGATACAAGAAGTATAAAAGCTTTCATTTATTTGGGCACTTTTATGATAGGGGTAATTTGAGAAATTAAAGTCTCTTTTTTTGTCATATCAAACACTAAAAAATTTGTGAAATAACAAACTGTTAGATTTGATAGAAAAGTTAACTTTTACAAGTCCATTGAAATCACAAATAGGTTATGTGCTGATTTTCAAACCACACGAAGGTTCCCTGTAACAACATCAAACTATAGAAAAGTTAATGCAATTTCTCCATAATTTTAAGACTGTACTTGCTTCTTTAATGGAAGTTTAGGTTAAAAGTTAGAAAAACGATTGAAAGTGCAGAATTCTCCCCCGCATGTCACCATGCTTGTGTAAAACACATTTTCTACCCAAATAGACAGGGTCCAAAACAAAGACAAAGATGGTAGTTAGGGGTCAAACTCGAATTTCTTTACTAGTGAAAATTCAAATTAAAAATTAACAAATAAAAATAAAAATTTCATGAATTAAAACAAATAGAGTGAAAATTCTTTATAGGATTTGTTTATTTTCGAAAAGCCCATGTAGTAAAAGTCCATGAGAGCACATATTGTCATTTGTTAAAATATCCTTCACCTAATTTGCGCCACATAGGATTTTTTTAATTTTGCGATAAAATTATTTGTGTCAATAAAATTATCCAAATATTAATAAGGTGGAAAAGAGAAAAAAGTAAAAAAGAAAAAAAAAAGTAGGAGTTCCTCCTTCGGGAATTGTGAAGAGGAAAGTAAAGGATCTGAGGTTGAATGTTTCTTCTCGTTCCCTAGGAAAAAAAAAAAAGTGAAAAACCGTCAACAGCAGGATTCGAACCTGCGCAGGCAAAGCCCAACAGATTTCGAGTCTGTCTCCTTAACCACTCGGACATATTGACGGATGCTTAATTAGCTAACTAATGAAAGAAAATATTTCAAGGTCTGGTGGGCTAATTTAATCTTCCTCATTTGCCCAGGCTCCAAATTTCACTGCATAGTAACCAAACCCAATGTGAAACTTTTTATTCTTTTCT
The DNA here is from genome assembly GCA_034195605.1 of Santalum album. Lineage (NCBI taxonomy): Eukaryota > Viridiplantae > Streptophyta > Magnoliopsida > Santalales > Santalaceae > Santalum > Santalum album. Next base: position 8,528,649 of record CM067267.1, on the reverse strand, counting down.
TAAGATGGAGGTACTTGTAGATTTGGAAGCTAGTTCATGCCAAACTATCCCACTGGCCACTAAAATCAAGTAAATCTGTCCGACTAGATGCGTAAACTGTGATCGTAAATAAATTATATTTTTAATATCATTTTAGTTGTAAATGCACTTGTAAATTTGGTCACCAGCAAACTTAACGATTTGATAATTAGTTTTTCTTTTTAACAACATTGGGTATGCCAATAAATTTGGCATTAATTTTGACCTCAAGTTATCTCACTCGCCACTTGAACCATATAAATCAAATATGTGTAGAAAACTCACGAGTCGAATTAGGATGGATCAAGGTCAGTGATGTGAAAGAATTAGTACCAGCTCTTCAAGGTGAGTAGAGCATAGGCTAATAATGAATATGCTAAAATGCATGGTGCCTTTTGGGCTTGGGTTATGGAATCGTCAGGATAGCAGAAATAGGAATGCTATTTCTTATTTCATTATACTTGGTACCATAAAAGATAATGAAATTGTCACCCTCATTTCCATCCACATTACCGAATCCGGTCCCCTATTCACGAATTCCGCAAAATGAGAATGAAAACAACTTACATTCATACCTTATCTTGTTCGCATTAAAAATTTGGAATGACTATTTCCATTCAATCATTTCTGTCCCAATAAAAAATAATAAATAAATAAATAAAAACTCGGTCTGTTCATGGCTTACCAAAAAAGGTTATATTTCTTACATGCTATGTTCCTAGGAAATAGGATTGTGCTACACATTTTATTCTACTTTGCTAACCAAACATTCTATAGGGTTTTCCCTTAAAAATAGAAATGCTAATAAAGTTAAACAATCAACCCTCGTATAAAATTCCATATGTTTCCTTTTTGGTAAATAAGATTTACTAATCACCAGCCGGGAAAAAAACAAGGCCAAAGCCAAAGAACCAATTACAAGACACAGCAAAAAGTGAGGCAATTTCCCCCACCCAACACACCACAGACAGTAGCAAAAGCTTAAGGCTCTGGTAGGACTTGGGGGCAACAAGTGGATCATCGAACAAGGGAAACGTGGTTTGGTTAAGGAAAACGCTACGTGTACAAAAAAGACGCACAATAAAATTTACAGAACAAACACAAGGGATGTGAGTCCCATTGTCTTCAATGAAGGCCTTCACTAAAGTCAATTGCAAGTCACCAAGCATTTTTCAATCATTACATGCAAAAATGTAAATCAAAGTTGGGAACTCATTCTCTCTTGTTCCAAAAGAATCACCTCAAGGAGATGTGACATTCTAAGTCAGCAACAAGGAATACAAAATATTTATGGTGAAATAACAAAATCCTATCATCTCAAAAACCATTGTTACAGTATATAAATCTAAAAAGTGCTGACAATAAAAATCAAACGCAGAAGGGGGGAAAAAAAAAGGCGTCCATGACTTATGATGACAAAACAAATGGAGCCACAAGAGGAAAAGAATTACGCACAAAATACACAAATCAGGTGCTCTCAAAGTATGTAATCCCCTAGCTTCATAATCCTCGCTAGTATTGGAAACACGTGAAAGTACAACAATGGCAACTGTAATTGAGAGGAGAATTTTGAATTACCAAACCAGTATAGCTCATCCAACTTTCAATATATGGCAGTGGAGAACTTCAGCTGTTGATTCTCATGTTATGCTTCTCTTCAGAAGCTTTTGTTTCGGCCTCCTTTCCGAATCCGAGTTCAGGACATGTCCTGTTTTGCCATCAAGTTCCTGCAGAATTGCCATTTTCTTTTTTTGAGTTCAATGACTTCCCAGTGGAATTAAACAAGTAATGACATAAACCAAAATGAAAACACTCACAAATCCAAAGGACCAGGCCATTAGGAGGCCACCAAAGTAGCTTAGGGCCAATTTGGGGATGCTTATTTCTCAGCTTATCGTTTGGAAAGCTCCTTTTGACAGCTGAGTGAGAGTGAGGCAGTTTTCCGCAAAAACTCAAAACAGCTTGTTCAAATGCGCCTGTAAAAAGCTCTAAAGCAGCTTTCCAAATACGCCATAATTTGGAGCTTATCTGAAAACCCATTTAGGAGCTTTCCAAAAAGTCCAAAGAAGCTTATTATGATCTTTCCCAAACTGGCACCTAATGTGGAGTGTTCGTCAAGCAAATCTAGTATCTCTCTTGCTCTCCCTACCCTTCTCTCAGAGAGACGCACAATTCAAATGAGGATCTACAAATTCTATACAATTGCCGAAAAAGAAATTTACTAACTTCTCCATACGGCATTTCAAGTACTTCTTCGAGAAGTCTCTACATTTTTCAGATTGGTGGCTAGAAGACTTGAGACAATTAATGTAGTCCTTTTTCTCCTGAGATGGGCAAGTAAGCAATTGTATAGAATCAGTAGAAATCCACAACTTCAGAGCCCAAGTTTACCATGGTAAAAATAAGACAAAAAATATGAGTTTGGTAAACATATATTCATTTATATGGGGAAAAAATTTGTACTACCAGGTCACATTCATGCAGGTGATCCAAAGGAAACACACCCTTTTCAGGTGGCACTGGTCTCAGTCCCCTAGTTTCCACCAAACGCACCACCTGAAAATAAAATGAAATAGAAAATGAAGGAAAACGAACATTTGTAATGCAGAATAAAATGGATTAGTCAATTTTATTCATCAGGTTTGAAAAGCACAAGAATCAAATAACCAGCGGAGTTGAAATATACAACACGACTATGTTCCCATCGTTCAAGCTCTTCAGTATTTATCTTTCCATACCACATAAACTTCAATCACAAAACTGTACCAGTTTAAAAGAGTTTCTCAAGCACATTGAGACAACTGGACACTTTTTGTTGTCGAAATTCTCAACATTTCTCTATGAAGAGGAACCCACCAGTATGCCAACAGGAATTTTCTATTTTCAAATTTGATGTGTACTAAGTACAGGACCAAAACCTTAACAGGCAGAGAGTACCTGAGCTCATTTCCACGCAGAGTCTACGAATAGAATTTTTGGGCCTTTGTTGCAGTCAAGGTTATTAAACAGAGATTTTACCTGTGACAAATGGAGGGTGGGTTATATTGAACCCTGAAATCATAGGATTTTACAAACTATACACAATTCTAAATTCTAAATAAAAATATCAAGTTTCTAAACATTATTCATGCCTGTATAAAGGTCATAAAAACAAACAAACAATACATGTGCCATCACTCACATTAATCTAAAATCATAAGCGTATACAAACTATAACAATTGTAAATGTAAATAAAAATATCAAAGCCCATCACAACAATGGAGGGCCTGTAAAATAGAACCCTAAAATCATAAGGTTTTACACACTATACCAAATAATTCTACTTTAAGATATCAAGGCTCAAAACATTTTCATATTTGTATATGACAAATTAAAAGTCATAAAAACAAAGAAACAAAAAAAAAAAAAAAAAAGATTCATGTGCCATCACAAACAGTAATCAACTCCCTGCCTCACAATATTTAGAACATAACATAGAGCATATTAAAAACATTGAAATCTGTGGCTATTTTCTGAACAGCTCAATTTCAAGAAAAATAGCTTAAGTAGAATAGATGCAGTAACAGAAAATTATTTAGATGATAAACTGGAGACAATACGAAAAGAAATTTCAGTTAGAGAGAATGCACTTGATGACGCAGGAAGTGCAGAAACAATTTTCTATCAGAAATAGGAACATAAATCAACTCAAAAACTCATATGAAAACATGAAAATTTTACAAATATTTGGTAAAGTGTCCAATATTATGAAAAATAGCTTAAATAGAATAGATGCAGGGGCAGATAGAATGAAAAACTCAAGAGAATTTTTTTTTTTTTTTTAAGAACAAGTCACTATTAGGGATACTGCAAACATGAACTCACAAACACAATATACAGCCATAATTTAGAACATACAAGAATGTAAAATCTTTATATATAGTTTCTGAACAGCCATTTTAAGGAGGAAAAAATGGCTTAAACATGCAGGAACAGCCCATCCAGCATATGATCAACTAAAAATAAGATAAAGGATAATCCCACTGAGAAAAAGATTTCTTTTAAAATTAAAAAAAAAAAAAACCATCTTAGAGATACTGTACTTGATGAAACGGAGATATGAGGAACTGCAGAAACAATTTGCCATTACAAATGGGAAAAGAAATCAACTCAAAAACTCTCATACAAAGGACATTGTGCAAAACATTCAAAAATGTAGGGTTCTTTGAGATATTTACTGAATTGCCCAGTTCTAATTAAAAAAATTAGCATACACAAAATAGATGGAGGAACAGAAGATTCTGCAAATGGTCAACTGAAAATAAGTTGAAGGGAAATTCCAATGAGAAAAAGATTGTAAACACCACCTGCTTTTTTGGGGATACTCTATTTGATGAGGTGGGAATATGGGAATCGCAAAAACAAATCAGAACTCACCGAGAGGGAGAACTATTGCCATGTGAGACGGTAAGACAAATTGCAGAGAGAGAGAGAGAGGTGCCCTAATTGATGGAGGGAACAAAGCAGGCACAGTCCCTACTTCCCAAACAAAGCACATTTGTCACGGCCGAAGAAAAAGGGTGTGAATCCCATAATTTTTGTAAAGTCATGAGTTTATAAAATTAAGGTAATCTCGAATATTGACCCTTCGAAATTGTAGAGTCGTGTATTTGTATAATTAGATAATTCTAACCATTCATTTACAAAAACATGTAGAGAGAAACTATACGTAGAAAAGTAAAGAATATTAAGATTTTCAAATTCACAAATTCATGTCTTTTAGAAATTTAGGTGATCATCATCCAACAACCCTTTCCATTCATTGCAAAAAAGATAAAAATGAAAAAAATGAATAGTTAAAATTATTTAAATTGATAAATTCATGACTTGTCCAAATTTAGGTGATCTTTATCCCACGAAAAATCCATCGGACTTTTCTTTAACTTAATGTACTTGTCTTCTACTAATGTCACTTTTTTTAATTGGGCTATCCAAAATTATGCTTTTCAAAATAATATTTTTTTAATTAATAATTTTAAGAAAACAATATATTTTAAAACTATGTCGTTTTGAATGCATTTATACCTAATTCGAAATAGTGCCATGAGATAAAGATTTTTCTTGTAAAATATAGGATATATAATATGAGAACCCTATCTTTAACATGATAGTTGATGCACGTTTTGTAAATACTAGTGGAGGCACACGTGCATCAGACATTATGCACTCATAAAGTAAATTTTGAACAATCCAAAATAAGTTATACAAATTGGAGAAAAAAACGATGATAATGAAGGCTAAGCTAATGCCGAATTGCAGTCTATATATATATATATATATATATATATATATATATAGAGAGAGAGAGAGAGAGAGAGAGAGAGAGAGAGGTTATACAAACAAAATAGCAACAATTCACGGCAGATTATACTGACAAAATAGCAATCAACACTGACCAACCATCTACTGAAAAGTAAACCAATTCAAATGAACCTAAGTGCAACTAAAGGCACAATTCTAAGATCTCCTCAACGTTATAACAAAAAACATAAAACAGAGCCTATGAGAGATTTTTTTTTTTTTTTTAACAGTGTTGCACAATTCTGAGATCTTTCCCTCAATACACTTGGGACAACATCCCTTCTGGAGAAAATAAAGTAAATGAAAAGAGCTCTACATGACCACTGCAGAGAGTCAACCAATTGTAATTGCAAGCACAGAACATCATGACATTTCCAGGAATTGCATGAGTGGGAGTGCCATATCCCGTTGTAGAATTGCCATTCAGGTTCAATGTAAAGCAATAAGAAAACAATAGAATATTGTCTTAAATATAGCTTCAGTGTATAATTCCCACCTAAAAGCAGAGGTTCTATAAAAAATATTGATGGCATCTTCTGGCCCAAACAGGGAAACCAGGCTATCTTAAGGCTCTGTATTGGATGTTGATGAGAAATGATATGACATTGAAGACATGGAATCTTCTATTCTTTTTGGTTCGTGTGGACCACATATTTCCTCAATCTTATAACACAAAATAGAGCCTACGTGAGATTTTTTAACAGTGTTTGTTTAACATGGAAGCCCTATTCTGTTGCCTACAGCTCAGGGACAAGAACTATAACTCAATATCGCCCATGGTCAAAAAAGGAAGGTTGAAAGCGGCAAGATAAAAAAAAAAAAGCAGACATTTGGTCATAGAAAGATAGCAAAACTTGCGTGTATCAATATTAATATTAAAACTGGTGAGAAAGGTATGCTGACACCACCAGCCTGACCCAACAGGTCAGACCCATTGACCCAACACTATAAATCAACAAGGTTGATGACTAGTCTATCTTGAAACCTTCAGGGTAAAGGATGCACTGCTAACATTCTGAGTGCCTTACCTTCAGTCAAGCTGACTGATGGAACAAATTTCAGAAGGCAACCCATAGAATGGGATATAAGACATTGCCCTTTTGTTATGTAGATGCCAAATAAAATCTATATCAGGCTAATATACCTCCTCTGCTCTATGACATGAGATCATGTAACAACACAAACTACCTTGCATACAATGCTGGCAAGTATTTCTATATGGATGGACAGACTGCATCAAAGCCTGATACTTGCTCACAACATATTAATACAAACTTCCATATAATCCCTTTATTACTCCACACTTGACCACCAATATAGAAAATATGACACCTAAATTAATTTCAATTGACGATACAAAGCCGCAGTTCCTATTGCATCTCCATGTTCAGCACATAATACATATGGCCTAATTTTTCAAGGGGAAAAAAATAGAAAGTTTCTAAAAGAAAGGAAACATCAAGGCACATCATCTCAGAAGAGTTGGCCCATAAAAAAGCAGCAGAGAGATGACTTTGTCCCAAAGAAGCTCAGATGGAAATACACTTTCTTTATAAAACCGAGCTTCCTTTCTAGCTACAGACTCCATAAGATGGAAAAATTTGCAGAGCTTCCGAACTCCACAACGTAGATGTGCAAGAAGGCCTCAACTCAGTAGGCAGACCCAATATTCGCAACAAAGAACACCCCATCCCAGACCATCCTAGTCCTTGGCAATGTAGGATTAGAGTGCCATAGTCTGACTTTAAATGCTTGTATTGCCAAAGCAGCAGTATAACAGAAGACAGATAAGGACAAACAACAATCTAATACAGATAAAGTTCCAAAAAAATCAGATAATTCAAACATCACATCTTGACAGAAAGCAGGGTACATAGCAAAGAGATGATCATGAATGATAATACTAAATCAGCATTTGAACAAGCATTAGGTATGTAGCAATAACTACCTGGTGTTAATTTTGAACAGACCAATGAAATCTTAACATTGAATAAATCGAGATTTAATAAGCAAAGGATGAAGAATTTTCCATACGTGGATAGTGATTTGGATTGCTTGATTTATGCTCGTTGTAGTGATAATCTTCTTTCCCGTTGCTTTGATCTGTTCGTTCTGGCGGCAGCGGATGGTAGGGAGGACTTCAGGAAGACCTACAAGGAAAATCGATTTAGATTGATGATTTAACTCTGGAGTGAGTAATTAAATATGGACGAATAAATTCTAATTTAATTTAATTTCCGTGATTTTCTTTGTAGCCACACAGAAGGTATAGTTTCTGTTAGGTTATAATTTGTTTTTCAGCTCTCTGAGTTGCAGGCTGGGAAATGGATAAATGGGCAAATGGGAATCGATGTCTGAATCTGTACGATCTCGTAATTCCTACAATCTAATCAACACAAAGCAAAAATCAACCATCCAACTCTATGATTTTATACGATTCACGCCTCTTTGATTGATAAGACCGAAGAGAAGGGCAGGATTACCTGTAACTCTGAATAAACCCTAAATTTGGAGGGCCGGAAAGTAGGGTTTAACAGATTTGTTCTTCGAGTGTCGGGCAATCGAACTTCCGCACGCGACGATGAGTGACAATGAGGGAGTGAGAGACTGCGTGAAGATGCTTCTAAGCTTTTAGAGGGGGAAGGGTAACAGAAGAAAGGGGGAAGAAATACCCCGGCCGCCACGCGTCACTCCGGAGTGCATTCCTTCATTATCGGAGACTTCCTCTTTTACAAATAGACGAGCGGCACGTACTTTATGCATCTGATTTTTTTTTTTTTTTTAATAAATCATTCCCATAAACAATCACCTTCGTTAAATGATAAATATTTGAGATAACTGTTTAAATGATATGGTTTTGATTTGATTATTTGTAATTTAAATTTAGTTATATTTTGACCACGAAATATGCATCCGTCTACATATTACTTCTATCTATGGATAGCACTGGCCAAGCGCAATTGATTATGTACGCCTATATTCAACATTAGTGATATGATATTAATATAATTTTTTTTGACATAATAATTGAGCAAAATTGGAAAATCAACAAATATATTTTCACTAATGAGATGTGTACATCATTTGGGTATCCAACAACTTTATGCCTCGAAAATTCTAATACTGAATGATAATTTCATAGACAATCCATATGTACAAGAATATTAAAGTGATGAACGGCTCAAACTTTATTTTATTTAAACAATCCACGTATCATTAGGTGGAGTTAAAAAAAAAACTAATTTTGGATCCAAATTAATTTTAGTTTTAAAAACTAGTTGTTCAAACTTCCTCCTGTTCCCTTTAAAAAAAAAAACAGATCTAAATTAATTTAAACAATGTTTTAAATCATTAGGTACAATCAAATCTTCCAAAAGCATTATAAGAATCCGTGGGCCACCAATGATGTACCAAAAATTGATGCCCATATACCAAAATATTCGCCACCTTTGACCGGTGCGTGAGGGCGCGCCCGGAATCGAACCTCCACCATCTAGTGATAGATGTGGTTGTCTTATCGAGACGCTTCTATCAATATATCATGCGACCCTATTTAGATTTTTATTAAGTCCACATCTAATATTTTAAATTCGAAAATCGATTGAACAAACCCACCAATCTATAATGAAAACCAATGAATTGTTTCATAAAAATGATTTTAGGGTTTTAGTCATCAAAATACCGCATAATCATAGGAAGGGATATACATAAGAATTCAACACATTAGAACCAAAGACGTTCTATAACATGCGAATATCAACCGCTCTGGTACCATTTGTTAGATTTAGGTATTCGGTAGAAAATCAAAAACATAATATACTAATCGTATATTCTCATAATATAAGAACAATAGATCAAACAATAAATTTACAGTTGTTTAGGGTAGACATGTTGATGCGAAAACTATAGGCAGAGTGTTGATCTTCAGTTGTCTGTCCCAGACCGTAAAGATGGATTTTCGGGTGCTTTCTTCTCTTGAGAAGAAGAGAATATAAAGAGCCTAAAGGTTAAAAGATGACAACTGGGACCAAACCCCTAGCGAGAATACGAAGGGTTTAGTTTTCCCATCAAAAACTAAAACCCTTAGGATTGCATATTATGTTGTTTTGTCCTTAAATGATATAATAACAGTCTCGTTAAAATTATCGTGACCATAAATAAATATTTGGCCAATATTACTTGGTCTAAAATCCGAGATAACCTAAAGACCAATTAGGATTAGATGTTGGTTTAACATTCTCCCACTTGGTTGTAAGGTTATTCCAAACTTTTACATAACGCTCACGACTATAACAATATCCATTAAACTAGACTCAAATCAGTTAGAAGCACTTAACCAAACTAATGTAATCTTAGTGATTATCAGTTATCTCTTGATCCCCATCAATTATAGCATTAGCACTCTTTCCAACATGGATCTCCACCAAACATAAAAGTTGTGAAAGTTTGAGTTTACTTAAGCAGTAATAATTAAACTCATTCATAAGGTCCAACCTTAATTATTTACTTATGAATTTCTGTGCCCACACCATTAGAGAAAAGCAAACTATCCATTACATAAACTAGAATCAATGTAATAATTGAGATCTCAAATTTATTGTTTTCAACATAATTACCCAAAATTAAAAGCCATTAACCAAACCCATGTTGGCAACATGCCCCCTGAAGTGATTGGGTGGTAAGTCTTTTGTCAGGGGATTAGCTAACATAGCCTTCGTGTTAGTGCACTAAACAATAATGGTTTGATCCTGAGTTCCCTCCCTAACAATAAGATACTTGATATCAATATGCTTTGATGCACCATTAGATTTGTTGTTCTTGGAGAAGAAAACTATAGCCTCGTTATCACAAAATAAGGTGAGTGGCTTTGAAATCCACCACTTTAAGTCCTGGGATAAAACTCTTTAGCCAAGTTGTTTAACTAATAGCCTCATAGTAGGCAACAAATTCTGCATGCATAGTGGAAGAGGCCCTTAAATGCTACTTAGCACTCTTCCACGAAATCGCTCCACCTGCAAGCATAAACATATAACCCAATGTGAATCTTTTAGTGTCAATGCAACCTGTAAAATCAATATCAGGATAACCAATAACTTCAAGGTTATCTATTTTCTTGGAAGTGAGGATATAGTCCTTAGTACCCTATAAGTAACGTAAAACTTTCTTAGTTGCTTTCCAACAATCCATACCAGGATTTGTTTAGTATCGACCGAGCATGCCAACCACAAAAGGTTAATTAGGACGTGTACAAACTTGAGCATACATAAGGCTCCCAACTACCGACGCATAGAGAATCTGCTCCATCTGATCACAATCCGTGTGGTTTTCAGGACATTGAAACATACCAAATTTGTCACCCTTGACGATAGGGGCAGGTGTAGGAGCGCAGTTGAGTATGTTGTATTATTTGAGCACTTTGTCAATATATGCTCTTTGGGACACCCCTAATATCCTATGAGACCGGTCTCGGTAAATCTCTATATTTATAACATAAGAGGCTTCACTAAGATCTTTCATGTCAAAATTCTTTGACAGGAAACATTTTGTCTCGTATAACATGTCCAAATCACTACTGGCTAGCAGTATATCATCCACATATAGAACTAGAATGGTAAACTTACTCCCACAGACCTTGAAGTATGTGCATTGGTCTTCAACATTTTCCTTAAAACCAAATTTCATAATCACTTCATCAAATTTAATATACCACTGTCTAGAGGTTTGCTTTAAACCATATATGGATTTCTTTAGCCAACATCTCATATGCTCTTTGCCTTTAGCAACAAAACCTTTTGGTCGTATCATATAAACAATTTCATGCAAGTCAACATTAAAAAATGCTATCTTTTCATCCCTTTGGTGTAGCTTTAAATCATAATGAGGCACCAAGGCCATAACAATCCTCATTGAATATTTCTTTAAAACAAGAGAGAAGGTATCATTATAGTCAATCCATTTCCTCTGATTAAACCCTCTTGCAACTAGTCTGGCTTTGTACCTTTCGACATTTTCCTTAAAGTCAAATTTGGTCTTATAAACCAATTTACAACCACCAGGCTTAACCCCATTAGGTAACTTAACTAGTTCTCAAACATCATTATGTTTCGTAAATTTCATCTCTTCATTCATGGTTTCAAGCCACTGAGATGAGTGGTCACTCATTATGGCTTCATTGAAGAAATTGGAATCATTCCCCTTCCCCATATTGGTTCCTTCCTCATTCAAGTACACAACAAAATCACTAGGTATAGCAGCTCTCATTTCTCTTTGTGATCTTCGTAAAGGTTCTTCAGGTATCGCAAGGGATTCATTAATGTAGGGTTCATCATTAGGTAGTGGATTAGTTGTTCCAATATTCACAGTATGAGACATGGGAACTACAACTTCTCGAATTATCGATACAGGAACATAAACCCGATTCTCCTCTAAGTTTGCCCTTTTATATTCACTACTCCTACTGGAGTTGCCATACCCCAGAAATTCTGCGTATCTTGTCTCAACGAATTTAGTGGCATGTGAAGAACAATAAAAATGGAAACATTTTGATCTCTCTAGATAGCCAATGAAAAAACAGCTAATGGTTATGGGATCTAGTTTTTTAACTTGTGGATTGAAATTTTAGCTTCAGCCAGGCAAACCCCACACTCGAAAATATCCTAAACTAGGTTTCCTTTCTGTCCATAATTCTTAAGGGGTTTTAGGAACAAAATTGCTAGGAACCCGATTTAAAATGTGTATTGCAGTTCTTAATGCCTTAATCCATAACGATTCAGGCAAACTAGAATTGCATATCATACTCTACACCATATCCATAAGGATATAATTTCGCCTTTCAGCCACACCATTTTGTTGGGGATCACCCAACTTTGTATACTGAGCGACGATGAAATTTTCCTATAAAAATAGAGCAAATGGACATAGGTTGTGCCCTGTATTGGAGTATCTACCATAATATTCCCCTCCTCTATATGATCTCAGCGCTTTAATTTTTAGGTTGAGTTGATTTTCAGCTTCCGCCTTAAAAGTTTTAAATTTATCTAGTAATTCAGAATTTCCCTGCATCAGGTACATATAACCCTAACAGGAATAATCATCAATAAACGTAATAAATGATTTATAGCCACTTATGCTTGGAGTAGGGAAAGGTCCACAAATGTCAGTATGGATTACTTGCAAAAGTCTCATACCACGAATGGCTCCTTTCTTACTTCCCTTTACGTATTTTCCTCAAATACATTCAACACAGTGATTAAAATCAAAGAAATTTTAGTGCCCTTAAATTTCTATTTGATTTTTATTTGAATAAGTGGTAAATTTAGGACTGAAAATGGATAGATGGGTGCAATGTTTGAGTTGAATGAGAGATTGAGATGATAAAATGAGGTAGTGGAAATGTCAATAATAACTCAAGAATGAGAAATGTGGTGAAAAGTGAAATAGGTGGACAAATGATGCGTGAGTATTTATTTATGTACTCAACTAATGTGGTTGTACGTTGTAGTAGAAGTATAAAGTGTATTATCCTTACATAACACAATATATATATATATATATATAAACTAATATGTTACACATGGGGGCCGGGAGGGGCGGAACTTAGTCTGTTCACTAAGTTCCACTAAGTTGCAAATAATATGTATAAAGTATACTACGTTAAGAGAGAGAAACTTACAGTGGGTTAAAAAAAAGAAGAAAAACAGAGGAGGAACTGAGAGCTCGCGCGAGGGGGATGAAGAAAAGAAGAAGAAGGAAAAAAAAGAAGAAAGATAAGAAACGTCAAGCTACTGAAGAAAAAAAATATTAATTTTGACCCTACAATTAGTCCAGGTAAGGGTAATATGTTCTTTGTAAGGGAAAATCTGTTCTTTTACATGGGATTTGTTCTCTTGCGAGATATTTCAATCCATTTGTTGAAAAATCTCAATTTTCCTTGAATATATCTCTACCTATTAATATTTGGTTCCTTTTTGTTGCTTCGAGCATTTTTTGGCATGTCTATATTGATTTGTTCATCCAAATTGTGGTTGCACTTAATATTTGGGCCTAATTTGTTGATTTGGCTATTATTGGCAATAACCGTTTGAACCCACCAACTCAATTATTGCCATCTTAATTGTTGAAATCTCAAACGTTGATTTAAAGATGGTTGGACCTATTTGTTCGGTCCCACTTGCTATGTTAGTTGTTGAATATTGCGTTTAAGCCTGATGACTAAGATGAACAACAATGAAAGCGGGAATGGGAGACCCCGTGCTTGGGTTAATCCACAAAAGTTGAACCCCATATTTGGGTTTGAACAAACACACCATTCATGACCTTATGGGTCTCTCACTGGTTGATGGTTCGAGCTAAACTATGCTGAATTTGTTGTGTTGATCTTTCTTAAACATGCACTTAATTGATTATCCCTTACTGAGTGTTCAATCACACTCACCTTTATTGATTGAACCTTTTTCAAGTAAGTTCTTAAAAGATGAATCCTACATGAATGGTGGTGGTAACAAGGGGGAAGGGGTTACTAATAGACAAACTTTCAAGAATTTGTTGCTTTAAGCTATCCTTGAGTTGTAATATATTCTGTAATACAATATTAAGTGTGTTGTACATAGTTCTATTTCCATGTTAATAATAGGGAACCGTTTAGTGAATGATGGATGAGTCTAGCCTTGTACTCCTGTTAATGTGTTAAAGGTGGGGTGACACAGAAAGCCAATGAATGTAGAACGCCATCCTTTATGAGATGTTGCTTTATTTCCCTAGAAATGTGGCCCAAACAACGGTGCCATAATTTCAATGAATTCTCATTCTATAGATTTCCCTTAATTCCATATTTAGGGATGACACACACACACACTCATGGACGTTAGGGATTCAGAAAATGAAACATCCAAACATAATTTATAGAGGTTATCTTCCAAAGTACCAAAGCCAATAACTTGAGATTTATGATAAAGTTTAAATTCCTTATTTCCAAACTCACACATAAAATCATAAGCGTCGAGTTTTGATACGGAAATTAAATTCCTTCTCATATTGGGAACATAAACAATGTCATATAAGTGGAGAATGAAACCACTCTTCAAAACCAAAGGAAGAGTTCCCTACGGCTTGAACTTCAGCCTCCACCCCATCGGCCACTTTAAGGACCCGTTCACCCCTTTTAGAGCCTCCTCATGGAAAGGAATCCCTGCAAAGAATCAGTTACGTGTACAGTAGCAACTGTGTCAACCCACCATGTATTTGAGAAAACATCAACTACGGAGGATTCATAAATCATAAAGGAAAAATCATTACCTTTTTTAGCAAGCCACGAATTAAATCATGCACAATCTTTCCTTATGTGTCCATTTTTCTTACAGAAATTACACTTAGGAGCTTGCATCGGTTTACTTGATTTATCCATAGGAATTGCCGAATCGACTTTCTTTTTACCTTTACCATTATTTTTTAACCCCTTCTTCATTGGAACAACAACAACAAGGTAAGTAAAATCAGGCTTTTTAGACTTCAACCTTTCCTCTTCTTGAGCACACATGGTAATCAACTCATTCATTGCCCACTTTTCCTTTTATGCATTATAGTTGATCTTAAAGGAACCAAACTGTGCAGGAAGAGAAGTCATAATAAAGTGGACAAGAAAACCATCAGAGATGGTCATTTCCATCCCTTTTACTTTAAGTGTCATGTCATTCATCTTTATAATATGCTCTCGCACACTACTAGTCCTATCATACTTGGTAGTGAGCATCTTCATAATAAGGGTACTTGCATGAGCCTTAAAAGAACCCTTGAATTGATCCTCAACCGATACCAAAAAACTTTTAGCATTGTCAGATTTTAGGATGCTCCCCGAATAGTACTGTGATAGAACTTTTTATAATCATAAGAGTTACATGATCAGAACACTCCCATTTTTCATAAGTGACTTTCTCCTCGAAAGAGCTTTCAGCCGTGATTTTAGCAGGAACATCTATTCATAATGGGTGATCCAAATCCATCACACCCATAACAATGTTTATTTAGTCATTCCAGTTATTGAAATTAGTTATATTAAAAGATTCAATACCAGAGACATATCCAAAAATCACAGATGGACTCAAAGCTGTAGTACAGTCATAACAATTATAATGCTCACAAAAACCTTTTTTTTTAATCCACAAAAGAATAATCACGAATACATTAGATTATAAACTAACTGTAGGGCAAATAATCAGTCACACTGAAATTGACATATAAAACCCACACAAAATTTCAGTGAATCATTAATGCATGAATTACTTTGGTCTGACTAATAACTTGTTAATAGCATACATTCACAGGCTCAAATCGAGCCACCATGGGTAGAAACGAAAATTAACCATGCCAAAATTTCATCACTTTAGCATAATAAAATTTCATTCAATAAATATAACCAGTAACTAACGTTGGTCAAATTAATGATCATAATTTACTAAATGTAACATCATGTAACATTTACTTTTTTCCATTACTCCAAATAATAACCTTATGTTGGTCTGATTATTACCCAGAACAATAAGAGAGTCATGCATAAGAATCAAAATTATGAAATTTATGCCTTGAAAATTCCAATACAAGTTTTCATGCTGAATGAATATTTCATAGACAATCCATCTGTACAAGAATATTAAAGTGATGAAAGGTCCAAACCTTATTTTATTTAATCAATCCACGTATCATTAGTTGGAGTTAAAAAAAAAAACTAATTTTAGATCCAAATTAATTTTAGTTTTAAAAACTAGGAGTTCGAACTTCCTCCCGATTTAAACAAAGTTTTAAATCATTAGGTACAATCAAATCTTCCAAAAGCATTATAAGAATCCGTGGGCCCACCAATGATGTACCAAAAATTGATGCCTATACACCAAAATGTCCGCCACATTTGACCAACGTGTGAGAGATCGTTCGGAATCAGACTGCCACTATCTAGTGATGGATGTGGTTGTCTCATCGAGACGCTTCTATTGATATATCATATGACCCCATTTGGATTTTTATTAAGTCTGGGTCTAATATTTTAAATCCTTAAATCGATTGAACAAACCCACCAATCCATGACAAAAACCAATGAGTTGTTTCATAAAAACGATTTTAGGGTTTTAGTCATCAAAATACTACATAATCATAGGAAGAGATATACATGAGGATTCAACATATTAGAATCAAAGACATTCTATAACATGCGAATATAAACCACTATGATACCATTTGTTAGATTTAGGTGTTCGGTAGAAAATCAAGAACATAATATACTTATCGTATATTCTCATAATATAAGAACAATAGATCAAACAATAAACTTACAGTTGTTAGGGCAGACATGTTGATGCAGAAACTTTAGGTAGAGTGTTGATCTACAGTTGTCTGTCCCAAATTGTAAAGATGGATTTTTGGGTGCTTTTTTCTCTTGAGAAAAAGAGAATATAAAGAGCCTAAAGGTTAAGAGACAACAGCTGGGACCAAACCCTCGGCAAGAATATGAAGGGTTTAGTCTTCCCATCAAAAACTAAACCCTTATAATTGCATATTATGTTGTTTTGACAAAACTATCCTTAAATGATATTGTAATGGTCTCATTAAAATAACCGTGACCGTAAATAAATATTTGGCCAGTATTGTGTGGGTTTAAAATCTGAGATAGCCTAAAGACTAATTAAGATTAGACGTTGGTATAAGAGATCATTCATTCAAGTTTTAAACTTATCTTTTTGTGAATTGCAATGTTTTGAAAAGTTTTATTTCGAGCGGAAACTATAATTTTAAAACCTGGATAAATGATCATAATTTTTTTGGGTACACATGGTAACAATCCATCAAAGGACTATAAAGTGCATTTTCCACCCTTAATGCAGATGAGCCTGATAATCCTAATCATTTATTCAAGTTTTTAACTTATTATTTTGCAAACTGTAATCTTTTTCAAAGTTTTATTCCGAACTTTAAAACTTGAATATACACTAAATGACCATTTGTTGGTGGACTCTAAAATGCTGAGAAGCCTAGTTGATCTTTTGCCTTCATACAAATGTAAGGCTTAGGGCGTTGTCTCGATGATTTTTTAATAATATAGAAAACATTAAATGAAAAAAGTGTGTTGTTTGTGCAACCCCAAGCCCTTTATTAATATTTAAGCACAAAAATGCACAACAGAAGCCAAATTAGCCCCCTCCCCCTCCCCCAAAAAAAAAGAAGAGGTGAGAAAATTACCTTTTTGATTCATAATACCGATTTAGTGCCTCGTCTTTGAAAATAACTAATTTGATCATTTAAGTTTATTAAAAACTACCAGTTTAATTCTTAAACTAAGAGAACTGTTAGATTTGTATGGAAGATAGGCAGACTTGAAATTTTATGGTTTCTAACCAATTTCAACCAAGAGAAAAAAACCAAAAAAAGAAGAAGATATTTTTATTTGTTGTTTTCTATTTTTCCTACTAAAACTTTCAAAAAAAAAAAAAGGCTACATTTGATTATTTTTTTCTTTTTTATGCAGAACTTTAAAGATATATTATATTTAGTTAAGGTTTTCCCCTTCTTGGAACATCCCAGAAAAGCAATGCATATCTAGGAAAAGTATAATTTATAAGCTTAATTGATAGCCGACACGTCAAGTTAAAAATTCACCTTTTATCTACAGCCTTAAGTACATTGTACTTGTAGCTTTTCTATTTAAAACTATTAAATTGGTACTATTTGACACCGGAAAGATAGTTTACTGAAAATGAAAAGAAAAGGTTAAATATATAAGTTAAGATACCTCTTTTAATTTGGGTGACTATTAAAAAAATTCTTTATAGTTTTAATTTTTTTATCACACTTTCTATACTTACGAAAATAAGCAATAGATTCATGACATCTAATTGCATCTAAATTAATATCAGTAAATCATTAAAAATAAAATTAAATGTAAAAGCCAATAGAAAAAGAAAAAGAAATTATTTTAATTAAAAGAATTACTATTTTCTAATTAAAATGTAAATCTTGAAGTCAAAAATGAATGGATAGATTACTGTTGAATCTAACGTGAGAGGTTTTGAAAAATTTATTTTTTTATTTTAATTATAAAATAAAATAATTTTTTTCTTCTTTTCCTCTTAATTTTCATATTTTTTTTTTGATAATTTTTTATTATTAATTTGAAAGAAGTTGAGTGACAGAAACTATTAAGCTATTTTCATGGGAATAGAAGTTCTGATAAAAAAAATTAAAATTATAGGACTTTCTTTTGATAATCAGCCAAAACTGTTATATATATATATATATTTATGAAAAAAAAGAAGCAAAAGCAAGAAGCTTTAAACCCATCCGCCGAGTGCCCTCTCTCTCCTTCCTTGTATCGTGTTAAAAATTCAATGCATTTTCTCTTCTGGATCCCTTGTGAGATTCGCTGCCTGAGA
Source organism: Santalum album (assembly GCA_034195605.1). Classification (NCBI taxonomy): domain Eukaryota; kingdom Viridiplantae; phylum Streptophyta; class Magnoliopsida; order Santalales; family Santalaceae; genus Santalum; species Santalum album. The sequence goes on along the minus strand of CM067267.1, from coordinate 8,509,875 downwards.
TCATCATATTATCCCTTTGTTGATTTTTAAATAAACTGGGGTTTTGAATTGTACCCATTTATTGCTTCAAGGTCCCTTCTTTTTCTGTAAAACCCTAGAAAATGTTTCACAAATCGGGGTCTACCACAGGTGTATAGCGGAGGGATATTCAGGACGATGGATATCGACAAAGCATCATTGTTTTGGCGGAGTTTGTGGCAATATCTAGGGGCGGAGGTTGGGTCGTTGCTGCTTCTGGAATCATAGATCGGGAAATGTTGCTATTTGGGGAGACTTCTTGTGGTTAACAGAGTCACTTTATCTCGATCTGTTTGACTTGCTGTTTTTGCATAAGTATTTAGAAATATAGAGGAAACAGTGCTGATGTGAACGCTTTTAGAACTTTCTTTTATTAGTTTTGATGTTGAAATAGAAGGTAATTCGTGGATTTAGCTGTCCTTCATGGCAGTGATTCCTTTCGAAACACACTTCCAGTGTTTCATTTTCAGGTGGGTTCTCGAAAAATCTGCACACCTTCCTGTTACCCGTTGTTGGTTTGATTGATCCTGTAGTTGTGTTTTTATCAATAATGATTAGAAGGTTTTGTCATGAAAAGCTTTGCAAATGCCTATATATTTCTTCAGAATTTCCCCTTAAAAGCACCAGTTGAAAATCTGAGGTTTCGCCGGTTTGGGTGTTTTGGAATTGGAGTTGAGGAAGGGAAGGTACTGGGTTTTATTTACTGTTTCTGGGTTATTAGTGGTATTGAATATAGATTTTATTAATGGAGAATTAGCAAATTCATATATAGCTATTTAGACTTTCCCCATAGAAGCACTGGTTAAAAAGCTTAGTTTTGCTGTTTTTGGTGTTTCAAAATTGGAGTAGGGGAAGATAAGGTACTGTGCTTTGGGTAGTGTTTGTGGGGTTTAAAGAATTGAAGGGGATGATGGCAATGCCCTGCAAGGATGATAAATCAGGGCTGGATAATAGCAAGTATGTTCGCTACACACCTGAGCAGGTTGAAGCCCTTGAGAGGCTTTATCATGATTGCCCCAAACCCAATTTGACTAGGCGCCAGCAGCTCATTAGGGAGTGCTCGATCCTTTCCAACATTGAACCCAAGCAGATCAAGGTTTGGTTCCAGAATCGAAGGTACCAAAATTTGCTGAAAATCTTATGTCATGTTCATTATTTCTTTTCTCACGTGGTAGTAAAGATGCCATAAATTCGGGTGCTTTATGTTTTTTTACATTCTGAAGCGACTAAGCAAATGGTTGTGGTGCGAGCTGTTGTTTCCTACTATGTGATATATTATTTGAGGTTCTTATTTGTTTCTATCTCAGCAGTAGAAGGATGCAGTAGTTTATTATATTCTTAGCTTGCTTATAAACAATTTTTTGTGGATTTTTTCATGTATCTACAGGTGCAGAGAGAAGCAAAGGAAAGAGGCCTCGCGCCTTCAAGTTGTGAATAGGAAGCTGGCAGCTATGAACAAGCTTTTAATGGAAGAGAATGATAGGTTGCAGAAGCAGGTGTCGCAACTGGGATATGAGAATGGCTGCTTTCGTCAGAATACCCAGAATGTGAGGATTTTTAAACGATTTGTCCCACTTTTCTGGCTTCCATTTGGACTAAATAAATTACAAGCACATCATTGTATCATTTCTATTTGTTATGTTTTGTTAAAAAAAATTATGAACTAATTTTATGGGTTTTGAATATGAGGATAATTATTATGTTTCAGACACCGATCATCACCAAAGATACAAGTTGTGAATCGGTGGTGACACGAGGTCAAAACCATTTGACTTCTCAGCATTTGCCTACGGATGCTAGTCCTGCAGGGTGAGTGCGAATATGGGTGTTGGGCCTTTTTCTGTCCTTGCACGATCATCTTCCTATGCGTGTATATGGCTTTTGAAATTGTGGTTGTATTTATCATTTCTAGGCTTTTGTCCGTTGCAGAAGAGACTTTAACACAGTTTCTTTCAAAGGCAACTGGAACTGCTGTAGAGTGGGTCCAAATGCCTGGAATGAAGGTATCTTTTTTAATTATATAGTTTTAAATAATACTATTGTAGCTACTATTATTAATATAATGTGCTTTATTGTTTATTTAATTTGTTTATTCAAGTTTTCATTAGTACATTTAGTAACTCATGTATTTTTTATATGTATAATTATGATAATTAGCTAGACGTAAGCATTAAGAAAATACAAGCATAACTGGTATGAAATTCTAACATGGTAGATCTAAGATATCCTTTCAGTAGGAAATTCTCTTCCCCTTTCTTTTCTATTTCATGAAAAAATCTTCTTTAAAAACAAAGTTTCTTTAGATAAAATCTCTTTAAAAACACTGCCTTGTTCTTGTATTTGACAGTTGCATTATGTTCATTGTAATTTCATGATTTCTACAGCCTGGTCCGGATTCTATTGGAATTGTTGCTATTTCTCGTGGTTGTACTGGTGTGGCAGCACGAGCCTGTGGCCTGGTGGGTCTAGAACCCACAAGGGTAAGTCGAAATTTTCTCTCTATCCCACCCCGAAACCCAAAAAAAAAAAAAAGGAAAAAGAAAGAAAAGAAAAATTGTGTGGATGTGTTTGGTAAAGCCCACTCGCGAACATATGTATGTTCTTTTATATTTCTCTTGTTTTAAGCTTTGATTGGCATAACTCCAGGTTGCAGAAATTCTCAAGGATCGGCCATCGTGGTTCCGTGACTGCCGAGCTGTGGATTCACTAAGTGTGCTTCCCACTCCAAATCGTGGAACCATTGACTTGCTCTACATGCAGGTATTTTATAACGTAGTTTAAACTTGTCATATTGAGAGATGAATCTATATTTTCCGGTTGCCTCGCTAACTGCTATTTTATTTACTTCTACTTTACTGGTGTAGCTCTATGCTCCAACCACTTTGGCGCCTGCTCGTGATTTCTTGTTGTTACGCTATACTTCTGTTCTGGAGGATGGCAGTCTTGTGGTATATGTTTTCAAATCCTTGTAATTCTTATTGGTATTCAATTATAGCATTCCTTGAAAGCTTCATATTTTTTGATATAATTCCCAACTTCTTTTGAAATTATTATACAATGTGTGTATGCTCAGGTCTGTGAAAGATCACTTAAAAATACCCAAAATGGTCCTACCATGCCACCAGTGCAGCAATTTGTGAGAGCAGAAATGCTGCCGAGTGGGTACCTGATAAGACCTTGTGAAGGGGGTGGTTCAATGATTCATATTGTTGACCATATGGATTTGATGGTAAATAATTTATTGAGTGTACATTTTAATTCTTATTTTTTCTTGATATTTATTTGCAAGATTCTGTTTATAGGAACAATTGACAAGTAACTCTAATGTGTTCGTTCTGTCAACTAGCCACTGGATGTGCCTGAAGTATTGCGCCCTCTGTATGAGTCTTCAACAGTGCTTGCCCAAAAGACAACAGTGGCGGTAAGATTATTATCTTTCATTACCAATTGGATTTGGGTGAACCTTAACTTGTTATCATAGCCCAGTTGTGTTTGGCCCAAGACTTTCCCAGGTTGTGTTTGACACAAGAGTGTCCCAGGTTGTATTTGGCCCAAGAGTTTCTCAAGTTGTGTTTGGCCTAAGAGTGGCTCAGGTTGTGTTTGGCTCCACCATGGCCCATTTATGCCCTTGTGTTGTGCACGTGCAAAATCCAAGTCGTGCACGTGAGAGGAGTGTTAAGAGACATATAATCATGGGACTAGGTATTGTGGCACTTGAAGTATCTTGTTCAGTTATTTCCCCATTGCCAGCTGGTTTTTGGTGAACCTTGACAACCATGATGATCCTTATCATCTTAAACTAATGGTCATCGTAATTGCTGACTGCTTTCCTCTTTGCCACATGCTCAGGCTTTTCGCCAGCTGAAACAGGTATCTCAGGAGTTTTCTCAGTCTAATGTCACTGGCTGGGGCAGACGACCTGCAGCCCTTCGAGCTCTTAGCCAGAGGCTGAGCAGGTGGGTGCAATCTTGTTTACGCCTCCTAATTCTTTTCCACTGTTTCCATGCTATTCAAAATATGACAGTTGTTTTCTTACAGGGGTTTCAATGAGGCTCTAAATGGATTCTCCGATGAGGGGTGGTCCATGATTGGAAATGATGGAATGGATGATGTTACTATTCTTGTGAACTCGGCTCCTGATAAATTAATGGCCCTAAGTCTCTCCTTTGCTAATGGCTTCCCAGACACCAACAATTCTATTTTATGTGCAAAAGCATCAATGCTTTTACAGGTTAGGAAACTGCAAACATTCCGTTTTATATCTAATTTATCTGACTTATATTTTTCTGGTTGGTTATCTACTAATCCCATGCCTTCTTTTTTTCCAAAGTTAGTGTTATTAGCTACTGTCATGGTGGCTAGAATATAACAACTCGCTATTCCTTTTATAAAAGTTGATTCAATTCACCCCTAAATCAAGCTGTACTGCTAAGGGTGAATCTTATCAGACCACATATCATGTGATCATAAATGCTCCAATTCATCAAATCTGAGAAATTCATATTTTCTTTTCATGCAGATCTATTTAGCTTGGTTTTAAAGTGGGCCTCAAATATTGTGTTTTCAAAGCAGCTATATATGTCCCGCAAATTTAGGCTCTTTCATAGTTTTGATCTGTTTATAAAACAGGGCCTAAATACAGCAGAATAATTAGAAGGGAGGAGGTGTTAGCTCAATCATGAACAAGTAGGAGGGAAATGGGTGTTAGCTCCTCCTCTCTTTTTCCTACTCTCTTGCTTGCTCCTGCTCTCGTGCACCGTCTCTCCAAGGGTTTTCTTTGAATTTTTTTTCCCAGTACTCAAAGTTTCATGTCCGAAGCCAGTTTTCCTCGAGTTTTAGCAAGGGCCTCTCTCCGGATGTTGAAAGGGCTGTAATTCACCGCCGTACGGCCGACTGGTGATTACTAGCAATTCCGGCTTCATGTAGGCGAGTTGCAGCTGCCAGGATTTTTGTACCATAAATTGACTTTCTTCATTTTAGTTTGTACTGAATCCTACCATTCAATTTGATTCAGTTCACAATTCACTATTTGGAATATTATCATTCCAATCCATGTTTATTTAGTATGAGGGTTTGGGTTCTATTTCTTTGTTTTCCCCTTTACTTCTTAAATTCCTGGTCCTAATTTATTCTGGGAAGTTTTTAGCTATGGTATCCATTAATTTTGGTTCTCTTGTAAAATCAGCTGATATATTTTAGTTTAATATTTCTTTAATAGAAGTGCCAAGCTGTCTTTATTTGGTCTCCCGGAAGCCTTCAATACCCAGGGATAAATTTCTGTTGAATTCTTGTCCTTTTGTTTCAGAATGTGCCTCCAGTAATATTACTGAAGTTTTTACGGGAGCATAGATCAGAATGGGTTGATAGCACTTTTGATGCCTATTCATCTTCAGCTGTCAAATTTGGTTCTTGTAGCCTACCACGGGTCTCGAGTTGGAAATTTCGAAAGTCAAGTTATACTCCCCCTTGCTCACAGTATTGAACATGATGAGGTAATCATTATCCCTTTTCAGCATTGTATTGGTATCATCAATTTCTTCTATTTTTGTTTATGTCTGATACTCATTTCTTCTGGCGATTAGTTTCTTGAGGTCATTAAGCTGGAAGGTGAAGACACAATGATGTCTCAAGATACATTCCTGTTGCAGGTAAGCATACATTTTAAAACTCTAGCGCCTGCTTGAATGGCGGGTATGCGAATGGGAATGGGAATGCTGATTCTCATTCCATTGTTTGATAATATAAAAGGCAATGAAATGTTCATTTCTTTGGAATGACCGTTCCATTCCTTTTTTCATCTCATTCCACCATTCAAAGGTACCCTTTGTGTTAGTCTTATATAATACTATAAAATCTAGCTTTGTATTGTCCCAAGTCTTCAAAGCTGATATGAATCTGCTCCACATGCTAGACATGATCAAGTCAGATTTTATTGTTGTAATTACAAACACACATCTGTAAGCATTTGATGTGCTTGAGATATTATGTAGTAGTTTATTTCATGTTTGATTATTGCCAATACCTATTCCATTTCGCAGTTTGGTTCACTTTGGAACTCATGGCCTAAGCAAGAAAACCTGTTCCATTGATGGCCCTTTGGAATAGTTATTCCGTACCTATTCCACTCATGCTATCTGGGAATAGCTATCCTTACTTATTTCACCCATGGTTCAGTTGCTATGGAATAGCTATCCTTATTTATTTCACCCATGGTTCAGTTGCTATGGAATAACTATTCCATTAACACTAGCCAGTTGTGTTGTTTGGCGAGAATATGACCATGATTCTTCATGATTATAAAATTATTCTGACATGAGGTAGGCCATGTAGTTTGGTTTTGATCATGAACAGCAGTTTCCACTTTATTGTAAGTAAATTATAATTAGGGTAGTGCAAGGGATCTGTGCTTTTCCTGTATATGTTCTCTTCTCAGCCTCTTATTTTAAAATAATCAAGTAAAATCATTAACTAAGGGTCTGTTTGATAACCCAATTAAGTACTTAAATCTGAGCATTAGTGCTTATCAGATTAAGTGCGTTTGATGATGTCGAGTGACTATCACTTAAAATAGTCAAAAACACTGAAAATAACAAAGTCAAAGGAACTTGACTTATCACTTATTGCTAAAAATGCTTATGAAATTTTCTTTTTATTAGTTAGAATTAATTCAGTCAGATATTTGCTTGTCACTCAAAATATTGAGTATTAAGATCTATTCACTTAAGATTATCTATGCTTAACTTTCAGTTTCACCAAACAGGCCCTATTCTCTTCGAGTCATTGCCTTTTATAGCCAGATACCAAGAGCAGTTGATCTGCGAATGAAACCAAGTTAGCAAGATAGCCATTTATTATCACAACCAGCAACATCTGTAATAGAATTAATATCTACTGATAATGCTGCTGGATGACAGTCTAAGCTCTTCAATTATTATTTCTGTGATTTTTATGTTCCTAATGTTGTATACTGTTTTGGCAGCTATGCAGTGGAATGGATGAGAATGCCATTGGCTCTTGCGCTGAACTCATATCTGCTCCCATTGATGCCTCTTTTGCTGATGATGCCCCTCTTCTGCCTTCTGGGTTTCGCATCATTTCGCTTGATCCCGGAAAGGTCGATAATTAATTATATAATTGTTTTCATTAGTAGGAAATACTAAACGCACAAGAAGTTTCAAATTGTTTACAACAATTGTTGTGGTGGTGGCACATTTGTGCAAAAGCACAATAAATAAATAAATAAATAAATCCCAAAATACACCGATTCTGCTCTTTTATGTTTTCGCCATCTCATTAATTTTGTAAACACTTTGTAAACTCTTCGGACTCCTTTGGATGGTGGGAATGGGAATGAGAATTAACATTCTTATTCCATTGTTTGATAACATAAAAAGTAATGGAATGGTTATCCCTTTACAATGGCCATTTCGTCATATGAGGGAATGAGCATGGTTTTAAAAATCTATCCGTAGCAGCATTGCTGCGAGGCATTACCGTTACACCCTGTTTTCGTGGTTTGGATCAAATTCACCGCCGTAATGGTTGCAATGGCCTGTTATGGGCGCGTAGTGGTCCGTTACGGCTGCAATGCAATGATATCATGAAAAAAAGAAAAAAGAGAAAAGAGAGAAGCAGATGCACTCATTAAAAAATTGAAACCTGTGAAAATGGGATGTTTTTGTCATCTTCATTTTTCTGTTGCATTTTTAACAAAATCATGGTGATGTAAAAATGATAACGTGGATGACACAATTGATCCACTAGCGTGTCATTCAATGTGGTGGGGATGAAGTACCACTACAAAACAGTTATTTTGAGTGCAAAATTTTTTTTAAATTTATGTGATTTTTATTTATGATAGTATCTATTAAAATTTTTATTATTGTGGTGGTAGAAGTGAACATATATATATATATATATATAGGTTTTACTTTTAACAGTGCACTTAAATTTATATAAAATCTAAATGTCATATGTAACAATGTTTACTTGATAAATAAGGTGGGTCAACATAGTCTAAAAAATCATATGTAACAATTTTATCAACTTAAAATGTCAAAAAAACAATAGTTGTGAGCCACACCTCAAAATTTATGTCGTCCGCGTCCCGTGATGTAACCCCTGTTGCTCCCAATTTTCTGTTACAACTGCGGCTGTTACGCGACGGCTGCTGCGACTGCGATTTAAAACCATAGGAATAACCATTCCATTTCTATTTTCATTCCTTTGTCATTCTATTCCTATTCTCATATGACTCCCACCATCCAAATGCGACCTTTGTGGTGGATCTAGTGCTTTTTTATTGTTAATTTGGTAACCTCTTGCAGTATCTTCTTTATATCACTGTTGCAGGAATCTTCCAGCCCAAATCGCACTCTGGACCTCGCCTCGGCTCTTGAGATCGGGCTAGCTGGAAATAGAATTTCAACTGAAAATTCTGTCAGTTCAAACATGAGATCTGTGATGACAATAGCATTTGAATTTGCATTTGAGAGCCACTTGCAAGAAAATGTGGTGTCTATGGCTCGGCAGCATGTTCGCAGCATTATATCATCAGTTCAGCGGGTGGCCTTAGCTTTATCTCCTTCTCACCTCAGTTCTCATGCTGGTCTTCGGCCACCACTTGGCACTCCTGAAGCACAAACCCTTGCTTGTTCGATTTCCCAAAGCTACAAGTGCGTCTCATGCTTTTATGGACCACACTTTTCTTGCATATTTATGTGCATGCATGTGTTTGAATATGGTGTATATATACACGTAATTTAGGCATTGCTCTGGTTGAAACTATGTCGTTTTACAGGCTTTCTTAAGAAACAAATAATTCCCAAGATGTCCCATTAGGAGAGATGGGAAGTGGGACATGGGATATGTTGGATATTATTTTATTTTATTTCTATAAAAAAAACGCCCAAGATCTCCTACTTTTGACCACAGCAACACCCAAATTAGGTGTACGGATGCATCATGTTCACTTTAATGTATTTACGTAAAAAGGATTCTTATTATAAGCATGAGTAAGCACATTACGACCTTGAGATCAGAGACTACTCATATACTTCAAGCTAGTAAAATTTGATCCTAGTCCGATTAAGGATGAAGTTTCATCCAAACAATCAAACTTTTGTCAACAAGATTTTTAAACTTATGTATATTTGGATGAACCATTTTCAAAGTTTTGTCAACAAAAAAGTCAACAGTTAGTGCAAACCCTTGCTCATTGGATTTGCCAAAGCTCAGGTGAGTTTCATGCTTTTGTTGACCACATTTTCGTTGCAGATATTTGTCTGTGTATGTAGAGTAAAGTGAATACGGTTTATAATCATACACCTAACATAGGTGCTGCTATGGTCAAATTTACATCATTTTGGCATGCACTTAAAAAATGAATTGATTCCCTACGTGTCCCATCAACAGAGATGAGGAATGAGGCATTTCGGGATTCGGCTTCTTTTTTCTAAACCAAGTGTTTCTTGGAGACTTTTTTTTTTTTTTATAAAAAAAGTCCAAAGTTTGACAGTTTTGATTGATTTTCATCCAAAATCAAACGAGACTCAAATTTTACCAGCTACTAGTATATGAGTAAAACTTTGAATCCAACAGTCAGAATCTGTTTAGATGGTTTCATCTGTGCTCTATAGAGTATAGACCCGTGATTGTGCATGCTCACGTGTAGATAAGTTCGCTTCTCTATGTGTGTGTATGAGCGTTCAAATATTTGGTGAACGTCTGACATTTTATTTGAACTTTGTTTGTTGAGGAAAGTGCCTTGATGGTGCAAATGTGAAGCTATACTAATTTTGTTTCATGTGGTTTCTTTAATTTAAGGTGTTACTTGGGTTTGGATCTACTAAATTTTGGTGGCGAGGGAAATGAATCCATGCTGAAAGCACTTTGGAATCATTCAGATGCTATCATGTGCTGTTCGTTGAAGGTAAATATACAAACTTCTAATAAATTTCAATTTCCTTTCGGTATTGTTGAATACAATTTTTCTGTATAAATGCGCTCACTTGTGCAATTTGAAATCTTCACCTCTGATTGGTAGCTGCAATGAGAGGCTTGCCCAACCTATGTGATTTAATTCCCCTAGGACTTGTTTAGATGGCAGGAATATGACTGAGAATGCTAATTCACATTCCATTGTTTGGTAATATAAAAGGTATGGAATGATCATTCCTATTCCCATTCCATTCTCACCGTCCGAACGCAACCTTAAGTCTGAATAACATGGTTAATCTCTCATCACAGTTTGTGGAACTCTTTTAGGCAGTGAGGTGTTACCAGGCAAGAGAGCCTAGGGTGAGAAATTAGCCAACCTCTGACAACATTCAGAGCTTATTGATATAATTGTTCTTTCTGATTTAAAAAGAATGTTTTTAGCCATCTGTTTGGGTTTTTTCTTTTTCTTTTTTTTCCCTGTGTTGGGGGTTGGCGGTTGGGGGTTGTTGAGCTGCTGTTGTTGAACACTATAAGCCAACTTTCATAGGAATAAAATGAAGGCTGCTCTGCTCTTGAAGAGGCCACCTGAGGAACTGTTTGCTTATGTATCAATAATAGTAAATTCTTTTTAGATGGTTAAATTCTTTTCAAATGTTATTTCACCAGATCTATCTAGTGTTACACCCCCCCCCCCCCCCCCCCCCCTGGGGGGGGGGGGGGGGGGGGGAAGAAGTGAAGGAAGCATTTTGCAAGCCGTACTGTATTAGAGTGGGTGTGTGTTGCAAAGAGCACAAAATGCTTATCTTTCCCTGGTATGTATCCGAAGCAAGTATTTGCAGACTATTTTTATCCTTTTCAAGCTGCCGCTGTTCCCTTTGACGAAATAAAATCCTTGTTACATACATCTCCTTTGGATCAATTTTTTTCTTTTTCCCCTGTCGATTTGTACCCTAAATTTCAATGGAACATGACCTAAAGTTTGCTATTCTGCAGGAACTGCCAGTTTTCACGTTTGCAAACCAGGCGGGTCTTGACATGCTTGAGACAACCTCTGTTGCGTTGCTGGACATAACTCTGGAAAAGATATTTGATGATCATGGAAAAAAGACTCTTGGTTCGGAGTTGCCTCAGATTATGCAACAGGTCTAGCAATTTCCCTTCAATTCTTTTAGACCTAACTTTCATATCATAAATAAACTGGACTTCAGAGCTGTGGTAGCCGGTGTCAAATCTTCAGGAATAAAATAACAGGTAGAGCTGGCAACAGATAGCATGTAAAATAACATAACCTATTTGACAACGGGTTATTTTTTCCCGTTTTGACTCGTTTTCTTGATTCGTAAGAACCTAAGGAAACTGAGAATGGGTCTCCGGTGGATTTCTGATTTACTGAATCTAAATCAATTAATTGATACCTGAGGATGAGCAAACCCAAATAAACGAGCACGTGCAGGTAGATCGTAATGGGTGTACCTGTTAAAAATGGGTATCGTTTACCTGTTATGCAGTGGGTCCACCCACATCTATTACATGCTGGCGACAGGTAAAAGCCCAATGCAGGCGGGTATCAGGTACCTGTATCTATTATTGTGGGAACCCTTACCTTAATTTTGAAAGTTTTACCAGACTTTTTTAGTTAAATGGGCAAAAACTCTTTACCCTTGCCCTGAAAATTAGCGTAGGGTAGGGTGACACAAGTCCCCTTATCCATTTCCCCCCCCTAGGTAATTGCTTCGTCACCTGCTCAGAAATGGAAACTTTTGCCTGTGACCCAATTGGCTGAGAAGTGCCCTTCTATACTCATCTGCAAGCTCTACTATTTTATCCTCCCGGGGGGAAAAATATTCAAAAAACGTGATTAGTTGATGGAATATAAGGATTTATTATGTATTTGTTTATTTATTTTAGGGTTTTGCTTGCCTTCAAAGCGGGATCTGTTTGTCGAGCATGGGGAGGCCGGTGTCGTACGAGAGAGCTGTGGCTTGGAAGGTACAGAGTGAAGAAGAGAGCCCTCACTGCATCTGTTTTATGTTCATCAACTGGTCTTTTGTTTGATGTTATGACAGGACTGGATTGGGGAAAAAATAGATAATCGAACCTAGAAGCTGTGAACCTCTTTTAATCTTTCTGTTTTTCTTTCCCCCTCATTTCCCTTTTTGGATTATGAAAATTCTGGAATGTTTATATCTGGACCCGTTTGCATGTTTGGATGCCTGTTGCTGTTATTTGAAGCCGTCGCCAATGCTTTTATGACATGATTGGTTCGTAAAATGGAATCGAGGAGCATGAAATAGTTATATGGAGGAATAAAATATGTAAATAATAAATATTTTTCATGTGAATGAAATAGTTATCATCATGACTAATGAACCAACACAATGTAAGTTCTCTATTTAATTTTGAAAGGAAAGGGGGGGGGGGATGGACCTGCCCAGCAAAATAAAATAACATGTGAGAAATAAAAAATGTGTGGAAGATTTAAAACAGAAGACGGGTGAGACCAATGTCTGATTATGTCTTTAACTTATGACTCTGATGTTGTATTCTTTTTCTTTCTTTTTTTTTTTTTTTTTGAGGAGAAACACTACAAATTCACCGGAAAAAAAAAAACACTACAATAAGCAAATAATTACCAAAAAATAAAAAATCACCATAATAAGCAAATGAAATTGGACAAGCCGTAAGAGCCACAAATTGGTACTCTAGTGTTGTATTCTAATTTTAAAGGAATACATATTATTTTTACTAAGTAGTTATCTTCTAAACCTAGACAAACAACCTTCTGTTTAAAAAATGGTAGAGAGGAACTATAGGTAGAGAATAGGCCAGATTATCTAAATTTATAAATTCATGATTTTTTCATACTCAAGTGATTCACGTCTGGAAGTTACATCCCCGTTTTACTAAACTTTTTTCACCATTAAAATGAACCTCAATATTTTTATTACGTTTTAATTTGAACCTAGTCGTCATCAATGTTCATTACTTTAGTGGACGTAAATCTCAAACACATTCTTTTGTTTCCCTTATTTTATTTTTATACTAAATCACTACATCCTTATTTTAAGGGTTAAATTAAATTTTACTTCTATTTCATTCATTCTTTAATTTGGAGTTTGGTGTGGAAGGGGAGAGGCAATTTAGCAAGGAAGAATTGATTTTGTCTTATAATTAAATTAAAGCATGAAATTTAATTAATCATTACACTAATAGAGTCATTAGATTTAGTCCACGAATTTTTTTAAGAGAAAATATTTAAAAGATCCATCATGATCTGGGTCATTTTTAGGTAGGTATCCTTCAAATTATTCAATTTGACTTTAAATTTGGTTTCAATCGGCCTGCATCTGAAGTTGGTCTACATTAGGTCTGATTAAAAATACACTAAAGGAAAAGGGATTCTTGCAAGAAGAAAAGAAAAAATCAAAAAAGTTAAAAAAAATTACGGCACAATGTCGTTGGCTGTTGATGTACGTAGCTGCCGGCCATCACCGATCTCCAATTTCTTAATGAGACCTCTGATTAAAATGAACATATTTAAATCTTATATGCCCCCTATGCATGCTTGCATTTTATTTATGCTTTATACAATCAACTCAATATATATATATATATATATATATATATATATATATATATATATATATTTTTTTTCCGTTACATTTTCAAAAAGTTAATTAAAAATGTTATATATATATATATATATTTTTTTTTTCCGTTACATTTTCAAAAAGTTAATTAAAAATGTTTTCCCACTAAAGTGCATGGCACAAGCATTGCAGATATTCAAAAAGTTATTAAAAATGCTTTATATGCATATAAATATTTTCTGCGCTTTTCCTTTCAATCAAGATTTTTTTCCCCCGATTTTCAATCAAATTAAAGTATTGTCCAAATTTTCTTGACCGAATAAATTATAGGTGACCAATTCCTTACACCTCCCCCCCTCTCTCTTAATATGATTTCATGCTCGAGAAGAATTATTTTTTAAAAAGTGAGATAATGAGATAAAAGGAGAAGAATTTCTAAAAAAGAAAAAAAAAAAAAAGAAAAAGAGAGATAGGAACGCAGAAAATATGTATACGCATAAAAGGTGATTTGAGAAATTCAAACACCATACCTTGTGTCCTGATCCGCGACCCAAACTAGAGCCCCCTCATCTCTAACCGTAACCAACCAGCGTACACACACAAATGAATTAGAGAGTAGATGGCATAAATGATAATCGACATTAGGGGCTCTCGCAATGTTACGTAAGCTTTTAAATCATTTTTAAAAATTTTGTAGAATAGTTGGTTTAATGCGTCTTCAATTAGACCTGATCTCAAAGTTGGGAGAATTCCAAACCCTTTCTCTTGAGTATATCTATCACCTAAAGATAGATAAAATATGTTACTCAATAATAAATAATTAATATGAAGTATATTGAGTATAATTTTAAGTTAAAAGAGTTTTAATTTCTTGACTCACGAACTTACTATAGTTTTAATTCTAAAACCCTAATTTTTAATTAAAATATTAAGTAAATAAGCGTTATTTTTAATAAAATTACGTAAGGTGTCGGGTCGAACTCGAATAGCTCCCCCGAGGCCTGTCATTTTAAATCGTATATTGAGAAGCCAAATCCATTGAAACACTGGGACGAGATGGGAGATACTTAACGTAATTATACCCAACTTATTTCTTCTCTCTTCTCTGTAATAATTCCCCGGAGTTCTCTCTCTCTCTCTGTCTGTAGCCGCCGCAGATTATTTTTGCTTTTCTAGAAACCTAAAAATCTCCATCGATGACCTTTCTCGATCCCTATCCGAAACTCGAGATTTAGGTAGTATGTGATTATCGTCACATGCATCACCTGATTATCGATAGATCTTCGTGGTTTTGTTCTTCTGCTCTTTGTGATGATTGTGCGTGGGACTGATTATGCAGTTTATGGTCAGTGATTGCTGAAGAATTTCGGAATCGGGAGAGATATATACGTAGAAGTGGATTGCGCAGTTCTAGGGTTTCCGAGATTGGGATAAGGAAGCTGTAGGATGAACGATGCCGGTGTTGCGTAGCGGCGCGCGCAGGGGCCGGATTGTAAACCCTAATCCGATCGAACCAGGCGAGGGGATTGCCACAAGAACGCGAAGAGGGAGACAACAACTGCAACAGCGGAAGAACAATCAACAGCAGCTGCAGCGGAAATCGGTCTATGAGACCTTAATTGCGGCGGCTCAAGAGGAAGAAGTTAAGGTATTGGAAAAAGCCCGAGTGTCCGGCGGAGGGGAGAGGGAGGAGGTAGGGGAGAAGCAGATGGATGCGGATAGTGCTCCGTTGAGTGTGGACAAGGGTCATGCCGGGGAAGATGAAGGAAGCACCGGTCCACTACCTGAAAAGGTACATCTGTTTGTTCATGTAGTTCTGTCTTTTTTTTTCCCCTGTTGTATTGTTTGTTTATTCTTATCTCGGTTTTGTAGTGGCTCCTTACGTTACATGACTGTTTGTGGCGTTCTTGCAATTTCGTGTTAATAAGCTTTCGAATTCAGTTCCTGAAATTTTAATGTGCTGTAAGATAATCCAGTTCTTTCAGCACTGTTTGTGTAGTGTTATCAAGCTACCAGAGCTGATTTAGTATCACTTGTTTCCTTATGCTTTGTCTAAATGAACATTGGCGTATATTTAATTTATTTGCTGGAATCACTACTATTTATGTCACTCCGCAGGCCAAGTGTTTTTGTAGTCTTTGTTCTGTAGAATTATGTTGGAAGGCTGAAATTGACGAGGGAGGTGAATATCTATCAATTATCAAACTTTATTTTTTGGTTCATGGAGGAATTTGGAAACATAGTCTAAATATTATTTCTGTCTAAAACTGGAGAAATTTATAGAGTAGAATTTTCATTATGATATCCTTATTTAATTTTTGAGAGATACAAAAATAAAGAATATCTTTTTAATTGCTTATGACATTTTATTTTTTCTTCCCTCCTTTTAGAATGCTAAACTAAATAAGAATGAGGAATTACTACTCAATATGAATGGTCTGATGATAGGATTCATAGAATAGGATCTAAGCTTTTGGGCTCATCAGGGACAAAGAAAATGTCACATCTGGAGAGCAAATTAATGGAAGAAGTATCACAGTTCCCTTGCATGGGTATGATTATGTTAGTGTGCAGCTTAATTGGGTTTGGACCAAGTTATAGATGCATAAGTAGCCCTATCCCAAGTCCAATCAACAACGTTGTAGATCTCAACTGATGGAAGGAAGTATATGTACGAACATAAGCATATTTATTATTCCACTACTAGGTGAATCTTTTTTTGTTTCTTCGTTATGTTTGAGAAATTTACATGAAGTTTCTTTCTTCGATACAGGTCCAGGTTGGTGGTTCCCCACAGTACAAATTAGACAGAAAGCTCGGCAAAGGAGGCTTCGGTCAAGTCTATGTTGGTCGGCGTGTTCCCTCAGGATATCCAAGTGACAGACTTAATCCTGGAGCTGCAGAGGTGTATATTTGTTTCTACATATCATGTTCATTGAAGTTGACTTCTTAAAGTTTCTCTGACATGCATGTGATTTCTACTTTAGGTGGCCTTGAAATTTGAGCATAGAACTAGTAAAGGATGTAACTATGGGCCGCCATCTGAGTGGGCTGTGTACAAGTATGGTTGCTTTTAACTCTCTCTTGTTATTGTTGGTCCTTTATAATTTGCTCAATATATTCTCATTCCCTGCTATTTCTGTAGCACTCTTGGTGGTTGTCATGGCGTACCGCGAGTACATTACAAGGGTCGCCAAGGTGACTACTACATCATGGTATCTCATTTGTCCTGATTTAAATTTTCATTTGGTGTGTCCTGTTAGCTTTCTACTGCCATTCATCATTTGCCTAGCCTAGTTTAGAATGTCTGTAAGAGGAGACTTTAATCCCTGCAGGTCATGGATATGCTAGGGCCGAGCTTGTGGGATGTTTGGAATAATAATTCCCATACGTGAGTTAATGATATGTTCCTTATAATTTTTCTCTTATTTTTGGTCATGTGTTTCAGTTGCTTATTTAGTTGGTCTATTCCAGAATGTCTATTGAAATGGTCACGTGCATTGCTATTGAAGCAATTTCCATATTGGAGAAGATGCATTCAAAAGGGTGAGGTCATGTTCTTTTATTGTAGTGGTTTCCATATTTTTTTCTGCTGCTCTTCTTTTATATATCTGGGCTTTGGGGGTTGCTTTATTGTGGGGGTGGGGGACGGTTCAAGTGAAGCATCAGGAGTTGGAACTATTTATTTATTTTTCTTTCATGCATAGCATGGTATGGGCATAGTTATTAGAATCTTAATATTTATGATTTGATTGATAAGATTTGATTTGTTTCGATTCACCATCAAAATGACTTGATTTGCTAAGTGAATCGATGTGGTCATAAATTTTACGATTCACAAAGTGATTTGTTTGATTCGATTCGATTTCAAGAATGTAACGATTCATTGAAACCTACAACGGGCTAAATTTTGGTGTCTAAAAAGCAAAAAACTGTTGGATAGGTAAAATCATTAAAATATACCCTACAATGAACAAAAATGGTGGGAAATTCAAATAAACTTCCTCAAAATCCACGTACAAAACCTAGAAAATCCTTTGTCAAATTCTAGTGAATTTTTTAGAAGTTTTAATAAAGATGAAGTGAATTGTTTCAAGAAAAGCATGATTGGCTCAAAAAAAAAAAGCTTATAAGAAGCCTTTTTACAAGTATAAAGAATGCTTTGTTAAGGTATTTTTCTAATAATAAGCTGTTCTTGTATGTGGCTACTAAATCTTACTATTCTCAATTCGATTTGATTCACGATTTGAGCCTTTCGATTCACGATTCGACAACTATGGGTGTAGGGATGGTATGTCAAATTTACCTGATGATGCAACAGTTTTGCATTATCTTTTTAAGATGTACAATCCTATTCAAGTGGTAATCTGGTTTTTATACTTGTGAAATATTTATATGATATTTAACCTTTTTTTTTGACAGATATGTGCATGGGGATGTAAAGCCTGAAAACTTTTTACTCGGTCCTCCTGGGACTCCTGAGGAGAAAAAACTTTTCTTAGTTGACCTTGGATTAGGTACATAACATGCACCTATAGCTTCTTTTATCCAACTATATTAAAACTTTGTGATTATCTAATTTTCCTAAAATTTATGTGTCAATAGCTACTAGATGGCAAGATAATACATCTGGCTGTCATGTCGAGTATGATCAAAGACCAGATGTTTTCAGGTATTACTTCAATATTATTTTGGTTGATTGATAATTTTATTACTGTATTACCCATCTTCCTCTGGCCTATTATTTGTTTGTATGCTGTCGTTAAATATTGTTGATTATTGCCTTTGGCAGGGGAACTGTCCGCTATGCTAGCGTGCATGCTCATTTGGGAAGAACAGGAAGCCGGAGAGATGATCTAGAATCTCTTGCTTACACACTCATTTTCCTTCTTCGTGGACGGCTTCCTTGGCAAGGATACCAGGTTGGTTGTTCGTGGAAGTACTAACAAAATTTATGTGTTGTGCCTTTTATTTTATTTTATTTTGACACAAATTATTCTTAGGGAGAAAACAAAGGTTTCCTTGTTTGCAAGAAGAAAATGGGATCATCTCCAGAGACTCTGTGTTGCCTGTGTCCAATACCTTTCAGAGATTTTGTTGAATATGTGGTGAACTTAAAATTTGATGAAGAACCTGACTATGCAAAGTACATTTCCCTTTTTGATGGGATTGTAGGTCCGAATCCAGATATTAGGCCATTCAATACGGATGGTGCACAGAAGGTACTCTTTCTTTTTTCGTTTTTCATTGCATGCTAGAGTGATATTAAAAGTTATATTAAACTTAGTGCTGGGTTGCATTTTTTTGTTCTGTGTAGCTTATATGTCAGATTGGCCAGAAGAGAGGCCGCTCAAATGATGAGGAAGATGAACAGCCAAAAAAGAAAGTTCGCATGGGAATGCCTGCTACACAGTGGATTAGTGTTTACAATGCTCATCGACCTATGAAGCAAAGGTGTTTATATACCCCTAGGATCATGTAATATGCTTATCTAGTTTATCATATAGAAAATATAGAGTAATAGTAGGAGAAATCTAATTTTGAGGATCTTATATTCAACAAATTACCATTTTTTATACATATTTCTCTTTCTTATTCCTTTTTTTTTTTAATTTCTTTTTTTCTCTTGATCTGATATGAGGAAAAATTAGTTTATAACAAAGAATAGGTTAAAATATAATTAGGAGAAAATATAATTAATTTATTCTTCATCTCTTTACTAGCCTTACTGTCTGGGCTTTATTCTGTAATGAAAAATGTTAGGAAAAAGCACTTGCAAGAGCATGAAAACATGGTGAAGATGTGTTTCAATGCTGTTGCAGGTATCACTATAATGTGTCGGATGTAAGGCTTCCTCAGCACATTGACAAAGGAATGGAGGACGGCTTATTTATCAGCTGTGTAGCTTGTTCTCGAAATCTGTGGGCCCTAATCATGGATGCTGGCACTGGTTTTACTGCACAAGTTTATGAGCTCTCACCTCATTTCTTTCACAAGGTATCTTATTTTCTTTCAAAATAAGCCGGTTTTTTTTTGCAAAATCTGTGCACATGTCTCGTCTCCACTGGCTATATTATATGTAGATTAATGACATTTTAGGACAACTTATTTTTTTAGCTCATCTGTTAGAAAATCTCTAGGTAATTTTTTGGAAGAGTTGTCTAAATATGCTTGAAAAAAGATGAAAAAAAGGCTCTCCAGAAAAGCCACATCTTGGAGCTTATCTGGAAATCCATTTTTGGCTTTTTTAATGCCAAAAGCAGCTTATCATAAGTCCTCCCAACTGACCCTTAGTGAAGTATTTGTCTTATTTTTTTTACTGTCTTTGAAGGAGTGGATAATGGAGCAGTGGGACAACAACTATTATATCAGTGCAATAGCAGGAGCTAATAGTGGAGGCTCTTTAGTAGTAATGTCTAAGGGTATGTTCTCTGATTTTTGGTTAATTTGTTTCTGATTTTAGCCATTTATGTTAATGACAAAAAATTAATCTAAATCATGCCTATGTTGCATAATTATTCTACTACTCGAATCCAGGTACCCATTATTTGCAGCAGTCTTACAAAGTTAGCGATTCGTTCCCTTGTAAGTGGATAAACAAGAAATGGAAAGAGGGGTTTTATGTTACTTCTATGGCAGCCTCAGGGAGCAGATGGGGGATTGTTATGTCACGTGGTGCGCCGTTTTTGGATCAGGTCATAATTCAATTTCCATTCTACAGATAAAATGTATACAAAGTGTCTACAAAAGTGATGAGGTGACAAGTGCATAATGAGGGTGTTTTGGGAATTTTTATTTATTGTACTATTGCACATCTCTGCCGCATAAACAATTTTAATGAGGACTGAGTTGGATGGTGGGAATGAGAATGAGAATGCTGATTTCTATTTCATTTTTTGGTAGCATAAAAGGTAATGGATTGATCATTTCCTTGCAATGGCCATTCCCTTGTATTGGGGAATGACCATCCCATTCTCATGGTATTCCTACCATCCAGATGCAACATAAATGTTTTTGTAAACATTTTGAGTGGCGTATTGCACTATGATCTTGCAATGTTGTATGTTTTACGTACGTCCTTCACAATAAGTATTAAGTATTAATGTAAATCACGAGGGAACTCGTAATAATATTTGTTGATTGCCAGGTTATTGAGCTCGATTTTCTTTACCCTAGCGAAGGTATTCATAAGCGGTGGGAGACTGGGTTTCGAATAACGTCAACTGCTGCCACTTCGGATCAGGCGGCTTTCATTCTTAGCGTGCCAAGAAGAAAAATTACTGATGAAACACAAGAAACGCTTCGCACTTCTGCCTTCCCAAGTACCCAAGTCAAGGTGGATTGTTGCTATTGTCATTGTTTATTTTTGAGGAAGTTGCACAAGTCCCCTGAAATTTGTCTGAAATCGTAATGATCCCCTGCACTTTAAATTGTTGCATTTTATACCTCAAATTTTGAAATTGTGCGAAATATGCCCCGTACCATCAGTTTTGAATGGAAAAATCAAATAAAAATCACGATGAAGACGATAACGGGTGCATTTGTGCAACTTTAAAATTTGGTGCAAAATGAAACAATTGAAGAGAGAGTGGTGGGGGAGGTGTTGTGTTGTGTGGAAGACAATGGGAGGGGGATTTGTACAATTTTATCTTTGTTGTTATATTGTCTTGGTTTGCCTATTAAACCTCGGTTACTTGGATAAATCACAAAGTATCTTGGTTGCCTGGTTCACCGATTGGCAAGTTGGGCTCACCTCAGGGACATTATCATTTGTTGTTATTTTGGCATTTCTCTTCAAAATTGATTTTTTTTCCCTGCTTCTAAGTTTGCTTTTTGGTGGGTTTATTGTAGGAGAAGTGGGGCAAAAATCTGTACATCGCATCGGTATGCTATGGTCGAACCGTCTCTTGAGCCTCGTCTCTCTAGCTTAGCGTATTATCAGAGTTGTTGATGTTCTTCT
The DNA here is from genome assembly GCA_034195605.1 of Santalum album. Lineage (NCBI taxonomy): Eukaryota > Viridiplantae > Streptophyta > Magnoliopsida > Santalales > Santalaceae > Santalum > Santalum album. Next base: position 8,488,368 of record CM067267.1, on the reverse strand, counting down.
CGCGCATTCTGGATGAAGAAACCATGGCTCTCAAAGGTACATCAAGCCTAGAGAAATTTTGATGTGTGACGGCAAATTCTTTTATTGGGTGAAGATCACACATCTTTTCTTTGGTATTAGATAGATTCAACCATCCAATGCATTGTGGATAATACTTCTGATGATTTGAAATGCATCGAGCGAGTAATTGTTCAATTAATGATATTCTGATTCTGTGTCCTCGGGGCACAGGATGTTCGTATTCTTATCCAGAAGATGGATAGTCTTATTCTTACTTATCTAAAAGATGGATAGTTGGATAGTCTTATTCCTTGTGAGTTTCTACAGGTTAATAAAATTATGAACTTGGCTAGGGGAAATAGGTTCTACAGGGTGACGGCCCCATCTGGTATATGAAAATTTAAAAATAAATTAAAAATTAGAAATTAAAAAGTAGTGAAAATGCCACAATACGACACCATTCTCAGCAACTAGTCTGGCTGTATACTAGAATAAAATTTAGATTAAACAAGAGAATATCGTAATATGACAAGGTTATATAGACTATTGGCGAGCTAAAAATAAAGGGAAAAAAAATGAAACAAAATCAAAAGACCAAAAACCGAAAAGGGGTATAGCCTATCGGTGTGTCTGTCTGCAGGAGGGAAAACTGAACTGAGTTCGTACATTTGCTTGCTATTCCGAATTTAGAACGATTGTTACTTTCCTAACCGTTTTTACAGCATATAATTATTCAAATTCATAAATTTGTAACTTTGTAAATTTAAAGAACTTATATCTTTTTCTTTCGAGTAGGGCTTGTACAAACATGACTTCTTAAATTCGGAAGATCCATATTCTAGGCTATCCTTCAAATGCATTTTAGTTCTATTATACCTAATTTTGAAACTTTAGGATTATTTAAATATTTTAACCATATAGATAGAAAGAAGATGAAAAAAATTTGTAGACATGTTTGTTTTCATAAGTTAAAAACTTAAGAAATTAAGGTCATTAAAAAATATACCAAAATTTGAGTGCTTAGATTAGTATGTATTTAATTCTCAAGTATCTCATGAAAGTTGTATTTTCTTTATATTTTTGTATATTATGTAAATCTTTATTGTTAGAATAGGTAAAAAAGATCTAAAATTTTATAAAAGTAGGTGCATTTCGTAATAATTATACCTCTGCAATTATTTTAATTTTACCCATAGATCATAGATCTAGAATATGACATATCAATAGAAGGACTTTTGTTTTAAAGCAAATTACCCTTCGTGATTTATGCATGATCGTACTTCCCAGCTGGTATGAGACTACTAGGCCTAGGAGCATTGTGATCTGCCATTCGTGTCAAGTAATCCTCGACTCCGTGATTGCTTATCAGCAATTGACTATACGCACCTATAGCTTGCCTTGGTGGGTATTGGATTGGATTAATATTCACGTAAACCTCCAACGTCGTTAACACTAGATACCGTGTAAACATTAGCAACATGTGCTATACAATGTCATCATTATACAAATGGCACGAAGAATATGTCAGCGATACTCCTGACCTAAGCGTGACGAGGCATCAAAAACAAGGCTTACTCTATATAGGCTGCGTTCAAGAGACAATAGTAAGCACACCTAGTCAAGTAAAGATTCGAGGGTGACATTGCTGGATTGAATAAACATACTGTGCAAGTTGCTTCCCACATAACTGAGACTGGTGCGAATTGCCAATAATTTCTTCTCCCCAGTAACAAATTATCGGAACAATCGATGAGTCTATCAGGACTTTGAAGAAGGATGATGTAACACCCCTAAAATAAATTATACTCTAGATTAAATTTGGAAGTAAAGTAGAAATAAAAAACGAACCCTAGCAAAATAAAACTTGGAATTAAGAAACAGTAGGAAAACAAATACCTATAATTCATGCCCTAGGTAAAATAATTGGTTAAATTAGGGTAAAAAGGAAAATGTCACATAAGTCCTGACGAGGATCATGGGATATTTTGTTTATCCATTAAATGAGGGCCATCATGACGGGATGGAGTGGCAACCTCCATCCCCCTCCACTTGGCACCATCACATGGTTCCACTTGGCACCATCATATGGTGAGGGTTTTTCCTGTAAATAGACAAGGAAAAAATAAATAAATAAATAAAACAACAAAACCTAAGAGCTACCATTGGAGAGGGAGGGAAGAAGAGAGGAAGAAAGGAAGGGGAGACAAGGCTTGGGATGTAACGCCCCCGCTCCTCAGACCCAACCAAGCCTCGGGGCGTTATGGATCGTGAACCCAAAACCTCTAAAATACCATATATACACCAACTGATTCAATGTCTGACTGCAAGAGTTACATAGAAAGATTTCACGTCACTTAGATATTCCCCAAACACTCACAAAACTATACAATAAAATTAACTTTTTATTTTACAAATCATCAGTCTCTCCCATAATCTGCGATCGTCCACACGTCATTACCAAAAATGGAAAGGGTGAGCGAACAATGCCCAGTAAAGGAGTATCACCAACAATAAATGGTCAAATAAACTCACGTGCAACAAACCAACTTGCATGTTATTTATTAATTCAAATAATGGACGCAACAAAACATAGCCATGGTCAATCCACTCCTCCGAGGTCACACAGTCCTCGTTGGCACACGCTACGCGCTCGGGGTCACACAGTTCCCATTTAACACACATCACGTGTCTGGGTCACACAATCCCCAATGAGTACATAACCCATATTTGCCCGGGGTCATACAGTCCCCAATAGTCATTTCATGACATGGCTCGAACACACGTAGCACAAAGATTATAAATCTCAATTGAATAAAACTCCAAGATAAAAATGGGAATAATCACGAATAATCTTGGTTCTAATTAATCAAATAATTACACATGCCAAGAGATTGAATTGGCACATGATGAAACAATCAATGGGTGAAAATAACTATTCAAATCGACTGAATGATTGAAAAGGTACAAGGGTAGTACTCCCTTACACAAATTGATTGCAGGGTTAAGATTTATTTCCTTCCCCTCCTCGGCAGCTTGACGTTTTCCTCTCTTTCTTTTTTTTTTTCCCCCTTCCCTTCTTCTCTCTTCCTCCTCCGCGCAGCTCACGGTTCCCTTCCCCCTCTCCAGTTCCTCGTTTTTCTTTCCTTTCTCTTCCCTCCGCATGCATATATATAAACAACCCCTCCTTTTCCCTTTTTTTTTTAAAAACCGCACTCAGCCCCCTGCACTCACCGCCCGCACTCACACCCCATTGTTTTTAAAGGCACTCCCACACATGGTTATCAGACCCGGCCCGGCCCGGGGGGTCGACCCGGTGACCCGCTGACCCGGGCCCTAACCCGGTTCGGGTTGGTAATTAACCCAAAATGCACACTGACCCGGTCAAACCCGTTTGACCCGATAGGTTGACCCCTGATCCGGTGACCCGGGTGTCGACCCGGACAAAACCCGACCCTTATAAAATAGGCTAAAAATCATCCAAAGTGTATTTGATGAGTTTTGAACTCATTAACTTTTATGAAAATCCAATAACCCTAACCAATGGAGCCAATAGGAATTCATGAAAACTTGTTAAAACAAGTTTACTTATAGTCTTATATTCAACTAATCAAGATAATTACTTTAAAATATGTTATAAATGAAGAATATTTAATTAAAATAATAGTCAGTAGATAATAATTATATATATATATATATATATATATATATATAATTTTAATATACATTATAAAATAAGTATAATAACATAGCTTAAACTAAGGAAAATAGTATTTTATTGTTCTTATCTTAGAAAATAATAAATCATCAAGTTTGAGAAATATTTATCATATCACTTTTTTAACGACTAAAATAATCTTGTCATTGAAATATAACTATAATTCCATAATATTTTGATAATATCTCTCAAGTTATATTAGAATTTTATTTTTAATAAATTTATTTATCAATTTGATTGTGTCAAATTCAATTAATCCAAGAAATTTAGAAATATAATAACGAAATAATTTATCTTGTCAATGTTATTATTATTTTGCAAAGCAATTTGAAAAACTTAATGAAAATGGAAAGTTTTGCTATTTAAGTGGTAAATCTATTTTAATAAGTTTTGCTATTTTGTTGATTATTTTATATAGATTCTCTTTAAAAATATGTATAATTATAATTATTATGATTTATAATATAAATGTCATTGACCCGACGGTTCAACCGATGACCCGACGGTTGAACCAATGACCCGGTAACCCGGCCTCTTGACCGAGTCAATACCCGGGCCGGGTCTGATAACTATGCTCCCACACACACTCATACCCCCCCTTTTTTAAACGCACTCTCACACACACTCACACACACTCCCACACTTATATATATATATTTATATAAAAGCACTCACACTCCCACACTTATATATATATATATAAATACACTCACACACACGTCCCCCACACACACACTCACACACTTATATATATATATTTATAACACCACACCACCAACCGTCACACATTCATTCTGCACCCATATGTATAATATTATATTATATGCCATATTATATTTAATTTATATTCTACATATCATTCTAGTGTATCGTACACTTGACATTCTAGTGTAACATACACTTCACATTTATCCACACAGTCACTTATCAGTCCAAATTTACCATTTATTTTTAAATTCAAATTAACTGAAAATTTAGGGGTATTACATCCTCCCCTCCTTAAAAGAATTTCGTCCTCGAAATTTATGTAGCCATCCTGAAAGTATAACCTTACACAACTTATGGAATCATACGGTATCGTATTCTATTTAACGAAAGTTCTATTTTTCCAAATAAATCCAATCTCCGATTTAATCATACCAGCCAGTCTAACAATTCCTTAATAGACCGAGCCCCTTTTCTGACTATTCCAAGTGAACCAAAAACCATGCTCTGATACCAACTGTAACGTCCCCGCTCCTCAGACCCAACCGAGCCTCGGGGCGTTATGGATCGCGAACCCAAAACCTCCAAAATACCATATATACACCAACTGATTCAATGTCTGACTGCAAGAGTTACATAGAAAGATTTCACGTCACTTAGATATTCCCCAAACACTCACAAAACTATACAATAAAATTAACTTTTTATTTTACAAATCATCAGTCTCTCCCATAATCTGCGACCGTCCACACATCATTACCTGAAATGGAAAGGGTGAGCGAACAATGTCCAGTAAAGGAGTATCACCAACAATAAATGGTCAAATAAACTCACGTGCAACAAACCAACTTGCATGTTATTTATTAATTCAAATAATGGACGCAACAAAACATAGCCATGGTCAATCCACTCCTCCGAGGTCACACAGTCCTCGTTGGCACACGCTACGCGCTCGGGGTCACACAGTCCCCATTTAACACACATCATGTGTCTGGGTCACACAATCCCCAATGAGTACATAACCTATATTTGTCCGGGGTCACACAGTCCCCAATAGTCATTTCATGACATGGCTCGAACACACGTAACACAAAGATTATAAATCTCAATTGAATAAAACTCCAAGATAAAAATGGGAATAATCACGAATAATCTTGGTTCTAATTAATCAAATAATTACACATGCCAAGAAATTGAATTGGCACGTGATGAAACAATTAATGGGTGAAAATAACTATTCAAATCGACTGAATGATTGAAAAGGTACAAGGGTAGTACTCCCTTACACAAATTGATTACAGGGTTAAGATTTATTTCCTTCCCCTCCTCGGCAGCTTGACATTTTCCTCTCTTTCTTTTTTTTTTCCCTTCCCTCCTTCTCTCTTCCTCCTCCGCGCAGCTCACGGTTCCCTTCCCCCTCTCCGGTTCCTCGTTTTTCTTTCCTTTCTCTTCCCTCCGCATGCATATATATAAACAACCCCTCCTTCTCCCTTTTTTTTTAAAAACCGCACTCAGCCCCCTGCACTCACCGCCCGCACTCACACCCCATTGTTTTTAAAGGCACTCCCACACACACTCATACCCCCCCTTTTTTAAACGCACTCTCACACACACACTCACACACACTCCCACACTTATATATATATTTATATAAAAGCACTCACACTCCCACACTTATGTATATATAAATACACTCACACACACGTCCCCCACACACACACTCACACACTTATATATATATATTTATAACACCACACCACCAACCGTCACACATTCATTCTGCACCCATATGTATAATATTATATTATATGCCATATTATATTTAATTTATATTCTACATATCATTCTAGTGTATCGTACACTTGACATTCTAGTGTAACGTACACTTCACATTTATCCACAAAGTCACTTATCAGTCCAAATTTACCATTTATTTTTAAATTAAAATTAACTGAAAATTTAGGGTATTACATGGGAAATGGTAAGTTTTCTTGACCTAATGAACTACATGTAGTATTCTTTTGATTCTTTGTCTAGTAACCCACTTCATGAACCATTAAGGAAGGTTCAAACCCATATTCTATCCTAACTTCTTAGGGAAACTAGAGAAATTTTGGGTAAAATCCACTAAGAAAATTAAAATTCCTTTAAGTTTCACTTTATTTCTGTAGATGGCACTTTCCAGCATGAAGGAGTGTGATTTGGCTTTGGGATGAAACATGAACTTGTAGAAAATTTAATTTCCTTAAAAATGAGCACAAAAATCACCTAAATTTGATAGTTATTGAAGGAGTTATACCCCCCCAAAGTTTTTGCCAAAATTGGACCATGTACCTGGTTGCGGACTGTACCAAATGAACTTACTTTCTGACTGTTTCTGTTCCAATAAGCACCCTAAATAGGACTTTGGACACACTTAACTAATAGGCTATAAGTTATGACCGCTTAAGAATGTTCACTTAAGGGGAAATTGCTTAAATAACAAATGAATACTTGATATTAATTGTGATAGATGGAACAGCTCGAGATCGTCTATAAGAGCTAAGTATTTGAGGTAAGGGATTTCCTATCCTTTTGCTGAGGTACTTATTGCTATTCCTTCTATTAAATAAGTTCTTTTTTTCTATGAGCAATTTGTTGTATTATCACCACCTCCCTTGGAATTCTTTGTGAATAATACTTTCACATTGATTGTGTGATGTGGTAGTTTCTTATTGGAAATTAATCTTGAGAAATTTTGACATGTTACATTGTCCATAGTTCTATAGATTTATCCTCAGAACTTAGAGTATGTCATGTTTCCCATTAACTTAGAGTATGTTAATGGAGATGGGATTATGGCCTTTGCGCCAAGTGTGCACTATTCGTATGATCATGACCTTGCAAACTACTGTAAACGAATGGAAGTAGACCGAACAAGTCAAACTCAATTGGTTTTATTTGTGATTTCTTTTGATGACAGTTTATTTTTTATGCCTACCAATACCCTTCCTAAGCTATTTGAGCTCATCCCTTTTTTATTTGTAAAAATCCTCAAGTGGGACAATAGATGAGAACAACAGTTGAATGAGACGTGTTCTAGGAAAAGAGTAAAAGTAGGAGCTAGCAACATTAGTCAAAAGGGTGTTTGTAGTGAGGAAGCTAATGTAATGAATAATTGAGTCCATGTCATTTCTTATAATAATAATGGATAAAGTAGGTTTAAATTATTGACAACCCGATAATGGTACTTATTTCGAAATAAAATAAATTAGGGAAAAATTGGGGGTGTCACAGATGAGACGACGATTTCTCCTCTCCTCGCAAACAGATGACACGGTGAGTTAAAGTCCCACGATGATGGATATATAAACAAAATGAAACTGAGGACACCAAACTCGATTTCTAGTGGATCTAAAAATGCAGACAACACCTACCATTTTAGTCTGCACAAAACACCACATGTCCGTGTGCAACAAGGGGAGTTAAAGGGGAAAAGTGAAATCGCAAATCCCCTCCCCGATTTTAACTGGGCAAACAACACCAATCTGCGTGATATTGGGGAAATTTAAAAAAATTGAAAACGTTGACTGCATCTACGATTTCACTTTTCCCCTACCTCGCAGCAGGTGTATCAGGTGGAGGAGAGAGAAAACATGGATGTCGTCCACGATTTTACAAAAATAAGATAGACAATGAAGGTTTTAAAAAGGTGAGGTATGTTGGGATTAAAAAAAAAAAAAACCCTTTTGGGGTATACCAAGAAAAAACTCTTCTTTTTTTAACCGTTTACTTTATTATTTTTGGCTTGCTATCACTTTTATTTTATGAAAGACAAAAAGTACTTTTAAAAATACAGGGAAATAATCATTGCTTAAATGCAACAATAAAATTAGGGAAAACAACTTCTTTTATAAGAATCAAGGAAAAAATATGAAAATCATTTATTTCATGAAGCCCCATTATATTATAGCATGAAAACATTTATTCATTCTTATCAAAGAAAAAATAAAAATTACTTCTTCCCAATTACTCGAATGATTATTATATTTTTCATTGATCTTGTTGCATTTGAGCTCTGTTAGCTTGCAGAGTGATGAAGGCAAAGTTTATTACAGTCATGTAAATGGGCCAGGTTCGAATCAAAACGTGCGAACCAGATCGAAACCTGGCCCTAGATCTATTGATTCTGTGGGACATTGGACTAGGTTTGAACCCATTAGACTCAACGAGTAAACAGGTATGTGTTGGACCTACTCGTTTTAAGTTTTAAGATGGCATTTATAGTATAAAATTTCCACAAAACAAAACACAATAGCACAAAACTTAAATAATTTATTTTCCTAATATATGGATCAAATCACAAGTATTCAAATAAGAGCATAGTCTAAAATCTGGAGGACGGGGAATTGGAAATAGCTTCACAATTTAAAGTGAAGACTCGAACTTATAACTTCCAAAATAGAGAGGTAGGTGAGCTAACGTTTGCCCCTCATGGCAATCTTAGGATTCTTTTAAAAGCCCCTATTTTATTTATATATTATATAATAAATATTATATATAAATTTAAAATAATCAAGTCCGAGATATGTACACATAATTAAGGGGGTGCATAATTCAAGAACTTCTAAATTTTCCAAAAAATTTCCTAATGGCCGGAAAATTCGGTCAGGAAATTTGGAAAATTCAATCGAAGATTGGAAAATTTTTAAAATAATTCGGTGTTCAGGAATCAGGTTGGGAAATTTTTCTAAAATTCAGAAATTCCCAAATTATATAGTTCTTTTTTGAGGAAATTACACTTAATCTCCCTGTGGTTTGACCCAATTGCAGATAACCTTCATGTGGTTTAAAAATCAACACATAACCCCTTTGTAGTTTCAATCGACTTGTAAAAGTTAACTTTTCCGTTAAATCTAACAGTTTATTCTTCCACAATTTTTTTAGTATTTAATATAATAAAAAAATACTTTTATTTCCCAAATTACTCATAAGCTAATTTTTAACCCCTCAGTGCCCAATAAATGGATGCTTTTATACTTATTGTACCTTGAAAAAAATATATATTCTATCGAGGTTATACATTCATAATCTCAACTAATCATGATGATGAAAAACATATATACCATATTATAAGCAACTAAGTAGATGCACATAAAAATGCCTCTCTCTTTTTATAAAATAAATCAATCTTTTTCATGGTCTAAGAATTGTAAAAACGACTAGTTCTTTGAGAGCTATTGCGATTAAGATAAGGAGTTAATTTTTGGTAATTTGAGAAATTAAAGTCTATTTTTTCTATTAAACATTCTAAATATTTTTTGGATGAACAAGCAGTTAGATTTGATAGAAAAGTTAACTTTTGTAAGTCCATTGAAACCACCCGGAGGTTGTCTGCTGATTTTCAAATCATATGGAGGTTTCCTACAACAGGGTGAAACTACAGAAAAGTTAAGTACAATTTCCTCAAATCTTTATTTAGGTTTTCATTTAATTTCCTTTCCATCCTCCTCATTCAGGAAATTCAATCTGAAAATAAATTTCTCGAATTTTTGATATGGAAATTTCGATCGAAAAATTTGAGAAATATTTTAATTCAGTTGAGAATCAAAATAAAAACTAAGATTCAAAAAATTTTAGAAATAATCAAAAAATAAAAATTTGACCAGAAAATTCTCAAAATTTTCAAACGAACTCCCGGCACATAAGATTAGATTAGAATCGGTTTATAGACCCATATCGGATCTGGGTCTGAATTTCGATTTAATTCGGCGAACCAGACGTAGTAAAAGGGTCCAGGTCTACAAGCCTACCGTATCCGGGTGGGAGCCAAGTCCATCCCAAGCCCCTGCCACTTTCCTGGTCTCCACACGCAACCACACACAGCACACGCGCACTTGCACAGCGACAATGGCGGAACCCTTTCTAGATCTTCAAATCCCTCACCAGAAATCCTACAACGGCACCCTCTTCCCCACCGTCCTCTCCCCAAACCCTACCTTCCCATCCCATCACCCCCGCCTCGCCCAATTGGTCTATTCCCACAGGCCCTATATTGAATCCCGCCTCCATTCCAGCGGTGCCGTGCTCCTCCGGGGCTTCCCCGTGGCCACCGCCGCTGACTTCAACGACGTCGTTGAGGCCTTCGGATTCCCCGAGCTGCCCTACGTCGGCGGCGCCGCCCCTCGGACTAGGGTGGTCGGTAGGGTTTTCACGGCGAACGAGTCGCCTCCGGACCAGAAGATTCCGTTTCACCACGAAATGGCTCAGGTGTGCTCGAAATTGTACTCTACTCTGTATGATTTTTTTGTTTGGTAAATTTACTCTACTCCGTATGATTTATGAGTTGATGCTTTCATAATTTGTTTGATTCTTTCCAAATTGGTTGAAGTGGACAAATTTTGATTAATTATTGCTGCTGTACTCTTGTGTGTCTAATTTCGAATTGAAGAAGAAATTCAAGTTTTTATGTCTATTTTATCATTTATGAATAGATACTTAATGGTAGTAATAGCTATTCCGTTCCTGGGAGAATTCCTAGGAATAGCTAGTATTACCTTGTTTGGTTCACTCTGGAGCTTGGAATAGCCATTCCTATTCTGGTCCTACTTGAGCCTAATTGTCAATTCCATTTTGTGTTTCCGTGTATAACTTGGATTGGAAATTGTGGGTTCAGTTCTCATGCCAATTACTATTTTCTGAGTATATCCTTGCCTGTCTATGATACAAATTTGATAAGTGAATTGGGATATTAGCGTTGTTTGCTGCTCAATTAGACTTTATGTAATTTATAGGGAGGTCTGCCCCACCTCTAGAATTCTTTTGGTAGATTTCTGCCTATAATTTCTTTAAGTATGTGACTTGCATCATCACAAATTTATAAATTTTAGCTATACGGATAGAAAGAGGATGAAATGAACAAATAAGGGGATTTGGTAAGGTCCTTACCAAAAGTGTCAAGAGTTGGAAAAAGCTGTACCTAACTTTTGTAATTTTTCAATCATTATCAAATTGTATGAAAAATTGTCATGTCACCTTTCCCCTCCAATCTGAAATATACAGATCTGAGATGTTTGTCATGTCCTTAGTGAAATTCTGTGGAGAAGCATACTGAAAAATTTATTCTAGAGAATGTGCACTAGTGGTTGTATATGAAATCCATTGTTTGGAAATATTTTAAATTTTGTTTGTAACTTACTGTGATTTTTCAACAGGTTCCCGAGTTCCCTTCGAAACTGTTCTTCTTTTGTGAAGTAGAACCAGGTAGTGGGGGAGAAACTCCTATAGTACTTAGCCATATTGTATATGAGAGGATGAAAGAAAGATACCCAGAGTTTGTTGAACGCTTGGAAGAACATGGGTTAATGTACACGCGGGTATTAGGGGAAGAGGATGACCCTTCATCACCGATTGGTCGTGGGTGGATATCGACATTCTTGACCAAAGACAGAACATCAGCGGAGGAGAGGTTTGTAAATCGAATTTTATTAGTTAGATGCCTGGTAAATAAATTGCTAATGGAAGTTCACAATCAAGTTTAGACAACATCATTGACAAAAGCATATAATAAAACCAATCTTCGGCATAGTAATGTCATGACACCAACTGAGCGCCACTTCACCTCCTTCTAGCATATGGAAATGTGGTGCATTGAAACAGAATAAAGATCAGTTTGCTTAAACGGGTAATAAAACCTTAACCTGACCCTAAAAATGAGGGTAGGGTAGACCAGATTTACCTTTACCTGTTGGCAACGCTTTCATCAACCATATGGCATTGTGGAGGACTGAAGCAGAATAAGGATCATGCCCCATGGTTATCAACATTTGCTTATTCTTTCTTGCCATCAATATTTTTTGGTTTGTTACACAATCACGAACGATTAAGCTGCATAGGTTAACCTCTCACTCTTTTCCATGCTTGGATGTTCATGAACCTTTTTGTGAACTAAGCGCCATAGAAGTGACCCTTTTCTCTAGCGGCACATTTGGTTCACAGAATGGAATAGTACAATAGAATATTTAAGAAATTCCTATTCTCTGGACTATGCTTGGAATAGGTAAGGAATGGGCATTTCCAAGTCCATTAGTGAAATAGGCATTCTTGATGGAGGTGGGAGCTCTATAAGTTAACCAAACAAGATGATAGCTATTCCATTAGGAATTGGGATGGAATAGAATAGTTATTACCATGAACCTATAATTCCATTGGTTCCACTTGTTTTGATGGAACAGATGGCCTATTGTGTTTTGTTAACTACTACTGCAGTCTAATATCATGAAGGATCACCATGGATAGAATGTGCTTCTGCCCAAACAGATTATTGAATTCAAAAAGAAATAAGAAAACTGTTAAGAGAGGAAAATATTGTTTGGGTCTGTGTTGGATTCTTGGAGTAGAATTATTTCTGTTGGTTGAAAAGGTGCCACAAAGATTTCGGTTATGACTTCTGCACTGCCTAATCTCAAGGTTTGGGCTTTGTTGTGATTGCATAATTGTTATTTGAACTCGATATGAGGTCATATTGCTGCAGATGAGATATAAGAAGATAGTTCGTTTCCTTTTTCTTTTTCTTTTTTTATAGGAATTACGTAAATTTTCACCTCATCCCTTGTACATCATGTAAATTTTTCTGTAGAATTAAATTTAGTGGTAACAACACGTTCCTGTTTTCCAAAATGTATCCCTATTTTTCGCTTAAGGTACATCAAGGGTTTTCAGGGTGGCCTGGCCCCTTATGAATGACATACTCTTGAGAATAACTTATATCAGAGAGTGGCATCAGATAATTTGTGCCACAGACCAATCACTTATCGATCTTTCAACAACTTTTCCCAAAATGGGGGCCAATTTGAGTGGGCCTCACCGTCAATGAGCCTCACAATTCCATGAAAATTGCTTAGATGTCAATTTGTAATCGGGCTGCGGCACAAATGATGTGGTGCCACCTTCTCGTACAATTCCTCTATATTAGAGGTCCTCAAAAAGCAGGAAAGTAAGAAAACCATAAAGACAAATAAGCTACTTACAACGCCTCTTTGCATTAGAAAAAGCCTTTTAATCTCTCTGAATGTCCTTGAGCATAATCCCGTGGGCTAAACCCTAGCCACCACCCAAAGAAAGGAGAGGAAATAAGCTCTATCCCGTACCACCCAACATGAGACTTTTCTTTTTTCTTTGAAAACCCAGTTGTTTCTTTACTTAAAATTTATTTTAATTTAGAATTATTGCAGCTCATCTTAGAGATTTTACAGGGCGGCTCGACTGGTTATGAAGTTAGAATGGATGGAAGATGGAGTGAAAACAATAATGGGTCCAATACCTGCTATCAAAGTCGATGAGACGAGACAACGCAAGATATGGTTCAACAGCATGGTAGCCGCTTACACCGGCTGGAAAGATGCGCGAAACGATCCCATGAAGGCCGTCACTTATGGTGATGGAAAGCCACTACCAGTCCGACATCATCCATGCCTGTCTGAGAATCCTAGATGAAGAATGTGTTGCCGTTCCATGGCAGAAAGGCGATGTTTTATTGCTTGATAATTTGGCCGTGCTTCATTCCAGGCGATCTTTCACCCCACCACGCCGTGTACTGGCTTCGCTCTGCAAGTAGCACTGAATGTGCCTTCTCAATGAGCACCCTTACTTGGTCTCATGGCCATTAAAACAATAAGTCCGTTGTATACATATGCACGTAAAAAATTATAGAATGGAGACAGAGGTACAAGGAAGATGTACTTGGTTTTGTAACCATGTCCTAATGCCTTGTTCATGCTCATGTTGTATATGGTTCAAGTGGTCTAGTGTGGAAATGGTTGCACATTTTATTGAAATTACTTGATTACCCTTCATTTATATGTAAGAATATTTGCGATTTGGTTGAGATAGCATTATTCTTGTAGAAATGAGAGGTTATATGGTATGAAATGGTTGTTACGGAAGTGGTCTGACATTTGAATGAAATTACTTGGTTATACGTATCCATCGTACGGAAATTCAGCAACTTCGATCTTCAATGCTTCAAAATTTAATGATAAGTCGTAACTTTTCAATTTATCAAACATCGCTTGCATTGAACTAAATATGGCCGGTGGAGCCTTGAAATCCTTAATCGACGTGACAGTCATAAATCAAATCAAAGAACATTTCTTTATCATGCATATTAAAATTAATAAATAAAATTGTCGTTATAAGATTGCAATTAATTATGTTCACTTGTATTGAAACTCTTTCCAATTTTTCTTTTTCATTTTTTAATAGAAGAATTCAAGTACAGGCACAGGTGCAAATTATAAATAAAATATCTCAAAATCACAATATCATGAGCATGAAGCTGTTGACTTTCGTATCCTCTTCATGGCATTTTTGTGGCCACTTTAGTCAACAGTGACCAATAGTCTTTTACTGGAAATGAAAGTTTCTAGAAAATAATACAGAGAAAAGAAAAAAGGATGGGAAAAAAATAAAGATTAACATGGCAATAAATTCCAAATGTAAATCAACTCAAGGGAGGAAGAGTGGAGGGATTAGTCATAAAAGCCTCGATTTGTATTCTTTTGTTGCCAAGGAAGGTGTATTGATCTCCCTCGTCATACAAATGCACGAGACATCTTCTCTTTAATGATTCAAAAGAGGAAAAAAAAAATGCCAAATCATTGAAATAACCAACAAGTGCATGTGTGAAAATAAAAGAAAATTATGTACATTGAAAATGTAAATAAAAAATAAAAAGTCACACTGTTGTCCAAAATATTGAAATTAATGAAGGTCTAAGTCTTAAAATTAAAACCCTATAATCAGAGGATGGACTCCCTTTTGTGATTGCTGATAGTAAAGCCACATTATTATTCTCAGATTGTAGAAGCAGTTGAATTGAAGTGTGGGAGGAAGGCAGTTTTTTTCTCGTTTCTTCTCTAAGGAAAGGGTTTTTGGAGGAGTATCGAAGTAAGATATATTTTCATCAATCACGATCTCTCATGCAGCTTATTGAATCCACAACTCTTACTATTTCTCATTCAGTACACTAGCCGTGAGATTGTGATCGCAGTATTACCAGGCCTTTTTTAATTTTTTAATTTTTTACTAGCTCTTTTAGATTTCCCTACAGACAAAATAAACACTCATCATAAAAAAAACTAACTCTTTTTTCTGTTAATTTAAGAGTGATTTTTTACCTTTCCTAAGATAAACCCATAAATGTGGCAATAGTTTTTGATCTATATACATGTTAGTGGAACGTATCAATGTGACCCCAAACTAGATACATGACCAAACTTGATATACTGTTCCTGCTAGTATTTTTTTTTTCTTTTTTATGTTTCTTTTAGTAGTGATAATTTTTTTCATTACAAACATATAGGAAATGTTCAATCTGGGGTTATGAAAGGATTTCAAATAGATACAAATATGAACTCCTGGGCTTTGAAATTTTCTAACGTCAAGGATTTAATATACACGCTAGTACGAGCAGAGTACAAGAACAACAGATACTAACAACTCATGGAATTAGGGATAAAAATATATGCAGAACAGTGACACCACGTCATTCACGCCAGAAGCCAATTACATATCAACTTCAGTCTTGTTTTCATGACGGTGTATGGGACCACTTACGCAATTTCATAAAAATAGTTTGCCTCGCAGTGAAGTTGTGCGGCCGTCCCATGTAAGTATTTATCTACTCCGAAAGCATCGTTCGTATGTGCAGAGGCGTTAATTTAGACAGAGCGATGAGATGCTCCAAAAAGGGTAGGGTGGGGAGTTTAGGGCTCTTGTTTGTGAATGAAGGGTGGAAGCATATCTTGCAATAGCCCATAGTCTGGGAAAAGCTGCGGTGGCGGCGGCGGCGGCGGCCGTTGCAAGGGAAGGCCTTGATAGGAATGCCGGCTTGAGCTCGGGCCTGTTCCGGTGGTCGTTGAAGGAAGCATTTGGCCTAGAAGTTCCTTAGTGAAGCTTGAACCTACTGGTACCGAAGATGCTGATGGAAATAAAGGCTGCGAAAACATTCCAGCAGCTGCGGCGGCGCTCCCCCGGAGTGTCGATGGACAGTGGTGGTTGTGTTGGCCCTCGTACGTAGTTATCACTGTCGAAGGATCTTCGTACGATCTTTCGACACGTTTCTTCACGGTGCACTTCTGAGTGGTGCATCTGTAATAGCTCCTGCATAACGACGGACGTGGTTGAGTTCTATGAGATTTAAAAATGCAAGGAAAATGAAAATAATAGCAAAGAAAAGACATGCAGTTTGTTTCGGTGCAGTTTCAATCAGCAGCTCTTTGAGAATGGTAAACATGATTCACAAGCACAAAACCTAAAATTTTAATCTTATAAAGAATAGAAATTATTAGATCTATGTTATTTGAAGAAAGCTGCATCTTATATATGTAGAAATCAATAAAAACTTGTATTCTATCAGAGTCAAACATTATACCTTGGATAAGGGCTATTTTTGACGGCCTTCTGGCCATATTTTCTCCAACGATAGCCATCCTCGAGATGATCGATCTCGCTCTTAGTCATGAAGGCGAACCGTGGCTCCTTTTGCTTCTTCTCTCCTTTTGTTCTTGGTTTATTCCTACAGAATTTAAATTAAAACAGTGAGATGTGGAGTACAAGGGGCAAAAAAAAAAAAAAAAAAAAAAAAGAAGAATTTATGTTTGACAACAATTTATTTCGACAGGAAAAAATAAATAACAAAAAATGATGGCAAGAGATTTGTAAAATCAATTTCAATGACATTCTTCTAACAAAAAAATAAAATAAAAGGAAGCCATATGCGTTAGGGTTTTATTTGACGATAAGTCAAAAAAACATTACACAAGCATATGCCATACCTGCCTTATTTTTCAAGGGCTCTAGATAGTTTAGCTGGTCAAGATTCATGGCGTTGAATTGAAGGTTCTGGAATCGATTTTGGCTTACACAAAGACATATTTTCGCTTATGAAAGAGGAACAATAGAAAATAAATAGGAACTTCAATAATAATGGATAGAAATGAAAAAAAAAATACCATTAATAAAGAAACTTACTCAATCAAATGAGGGGGAATTGAAGAATTGATCCTTTCATATATAATTAAATCAGGCCACTAAAAATAATTAACTCTAATATGTCTGAAAACATAAGAATAATTAACCTAGTTTGCCTGAACCCTCCTAGAGATAAAACGAATCTCTTCCATAAAACCATTTGATCCTTGCCATGAATTTATGAATACACTACAGAGGAGAAAGATTATTATTATTATTATTTTCAAGGGAAAAAAAAAAAAAGAAAAGAAACTTACTCTTTCTTTGATTTATCATCTCCATCTTTGCACTCTCTTGGTGGCTGTTGAACAGTTTTACACCTTCCACAATCATCTTCATCACCCTGATCCGGTGCAGCCTCAGCCGAAGACGATGATAGCCACGATTGTGGTGTCGTCGGATTAATCTCCCCGGCGTAGTCCACAGATCCATACAAAGAGTCCGTACAACTCATGTGGGAAGGATATGGATCAAACCCTTGTACAAGGGTTTGAGTATACATGGAGGAATTATCGAAGGAGAAGGCCGGTCCGTCATCGATGGCACGATGATCGTCATAAAATGGATCATAGTGGAAGGGGCTGCCTTTGCTTTCATTAGACATGGAAAAAGATAAAGAAGAGAAAGAAGAGGAAGAGAAGAAGAGGAGGAGGAAGAAGTAGACAAAGTGATGAAATGAAGAAACCAAGCACAAATAGAGGAAGTTTTTTTCCTTTTTAGGGTTACAGAACAGGAGGAGCTTTAAGATGAGAGAGGGTTGGTTGGGATTTTTCCCCTCCTCTCGTTTTCATGAGAAATTGACTGAGAGCTCTTTGATCAAATGACTTGTTAGTTTGCTTACCATTCTCTTTCTCCTCTCTCTCTTTTTTCCTTCATTTTACTTTTCTCTCTTCCTTGTCTCCGTTTTGTCTTCTTCTGTTTTCCTTTTTCTTCTGTTTTCTTGACCAAAGGGTTTACTCCCTATTTGGGTTGTTTTGGCTCAAGCAACACTGCCACATTCATCCATGTGAGGATTGAAACTCGAAATCCATGGTTCCAAAAGTAGAGAGTTGTGGTCAAGGTTAGCTTGCTAGTTCGGGGTTTTGTTAGTTTGCTCAATTTGTTTTGCCCCTTGGAGGACAAAAGTAGAGAGCTGTGGTCAAGGTTATGGCTCTAGATTGATGTGCATATAGTGTTAGTTTGAAGCATAAATGAACAGCGTGTGATACTTTTCTTTAATAGCATTCCTCTAGTGAGAGGAAAGGAGAATTCCTGGTCAATCTTTCCGACTTGAGTTATGAGTATGAATGACTTTTTTCTTTATCAGAAAAAAAGGAAAAAAAAATATATGCATTGCTATGGAGATGGAGGAGAGAGAAAAAGAGAGCCTCATGGTCAAGACTAAATGGTTTTTTTTTTTTTTTTTTCGTGCTATCAATAAAGGGACAACCCTAAAATTGTGCTATTTAATATCCTTCTAACTTTCATCTTGCAAAACAGGCTGCAAGTCAAGAGGAGGAGTCCTGTTCCATGACTAAATTTTAAGAAAATTCACCATGAAAATCCTTTGAGAAGATATTTTGAAAAGAACTGTACATTTTCTTTTTTTGTTATATTTTGAGGCACTTTGTAGAAGATAAGAACTTGAAAGCAAGTTTACCTAGTGATAGATTATGGAACACAATCAGCCACGTACTCCTACGAGCAATCTTCATTTCATTGAAGAGAGAGAGAGAGAGAAATAAAATACCTTTTGGATCTTCTAAGCTTGGTTTTAGTGTCAATTTAATCTCTAGTCCCAAAAGTTTATGAAAAGTGATCACATTGATCCCTACACTAATGTAGTCGGATTTGGATGAAAAATAGATTTAGACAGGAATAAAGTTAGAATTTAATATGTTATATGCTAATTGAGTTTTGAAAAGACATTTTTTCTCAATATGTAGTACTTTTCTAACATATTCCACAAAGGAGAAAAAGCCTAATATCCTTTTTCCTTTGATATGCAGTGCCATCTAAGCTCAAATCGTAAGAAAAACATTCAGTTCTAAATCTACCCTGTCTAAAGCCTTATGCGCATTACACATCAGGCTTTTCTATTTAAATATAATAATTTTTTCAATTTAAGGATCAAATGATCACTTTTTAGAAATTTTACGGACTAATTTAAACGAAACAAGGAAAATACGCAATGTGAATGTGATGTGTAGCCGGTGGAACGGAAGCTGGTCACCGGCTATAGCCAGTGGCCAGTCAACGATATGTACTTTTTAATGAGATTATCAAAGGTCAAAGTTTCCAACTTTGGGAGCATTTAGACTTTGTTTACACGTGTATGGAAGTGTGGCACCGGCTTTTGACCGTAACCCCATTACCCATTTAGCGGTCCCCAAAGGAAAGTGCCGGCACGTGCGGGTTCTTTTTTTCCCCATGATGGTAGTGCTATATATTTTGCACACACTTTTTTTTTCTAACCCAGGCTCTGAATGGTCCGAAATGATCAGGTTCTAGCTGAGACAATTGATTTTACATCTCAAACTAGTTTTAGGTAATTCAATAGATATTATAAGGTTACGAATAGTGGGAATTAAACCTAACTTATCTTTAGACAGACTGAATGTTTTTATCACGCAACTAACCCCAAGAGAGACTTTATGTGATCCTGTATTACTATTTAATTAAAATGTTTTTTAAAATAAATTACATAAATTTGAATACGTCACCCTTTTGATGTAAAATATGTACAAGTAAACTTTTTCCGACGATTCCTCCTTTTACATCACTCACATAAAGTTACGATAAATACCAAGAGATTTGACGCACTATATCAAGCTAGGATCCAAATACATATAATGATGGACCTTTGATGGAATGGGGACCAACTTTGATATGTTGATTTGATTCATTACTTTTTCAAGTTAGGATCCAAATACATATGAGGATGGAGCTTTGATGGAATGGGGGACCTACGTTTATATGTTGATTTGATTCATTACTTGATAAAATGGTTTGATTTTCGTCCACTATTATAGTGGAAAATATTTTGTATACGTAATCAGGCGAATGATGTGTGGGCTTGCATCCATGAATCACAATAATAGGTGAATTACATTGGGCCCCACATGAATTGTATTGGGTCCTCATATAATGTACCCCTCCCGTCAAGCCCTCATAAGTCGTGGAAAAAAAAATTTTGAAACATTAGAGAGGAAACTCACATTTCTGTGAAAATTTGCTTATTTGTGGCATTTCACATAATCAATAGTTGTGTATAAATTAGCTGCAAATTTACAATCAAACAAAACCAACTCAACTTTATATTAAATTTTTAGGGGCACAATGTAATAGAGGGTTGTATCAAATTTTAACAAAACAAACGCAATTCAATTATCTCAGAATGTAAACATAAGACAATTCCAACCCAAAACTTTCACGGTCAATGATCGAAATTGAAAGAACCATAACTTGCTCTTCTTAGTAGGAGTTAGGCCTATCAACGAGCCAGGTCTAGACTTACACCTAATTCATGCCGACCCTATTTACTTAAGTTGAATCCATTATATATCGGTCTATACTCAAAATCAAATTCAAATTCATTTATAAATTATATAAGGATGATAAAACTCATGCCGATGCTAGGCCCGTTTAGACCCAAAAAAAAAAAACCACAAGCACCTGCGACCCTCTCCCAATTTCAACTGATGCCGCAAACTCATCTGTTCCCCCTCACGTCACTTTTCTCCTTCCCTTCTTTTCCTAATAACAAGAAGAACAGAAGCTTTGTTGGCACTGGCAGCATACGGCGTCTCCGGGTCCGGGACCATTCCACAAGCTTTGTTCCCCCTTCTCCGGTGATTTCAGAATACCGACGGCGGATTTTGATGCTAAATCAATGACGTAAGGATGATAGAAGGAAAAGGCCATGGTCTGTATAGTGAAAGAGAGGAGGACTCCCTACTCATATGCAGACCATGGTCCGTATATGTACTTAAATGCTCAACACGAAGGACCCCATTATTATTCATAAAATCCCATTTCAGTGCCTGAGGAACTAACTAAATGTATTCGTTGTATCATCATGGACATAGAATTCACTCGGAAGGAAAGATTTGGATTGCAGGACAAGGAAGACTTGGCATTCACGAAATAAACTTGGATTTAAACGGAATTGGCATTTGATGAGTGAAAATCGTAGAAACAGTAAAAAAAATTGAAAATGGGTCAAGGTTAAACCCATTTATTCAATGATTTTGATAGGTTTAGATTTGGTTTCAGTTTTGGAGCCGCGGACTTGGAACTATAAGAAAATTAATGTATCGAGAAAGGATCCGAAAAATAGACCCGGCCCATTAATATGAACGGATGGTGGATAGCCTTATAAAAGATTAGTTGGCGATAGTCTTCAGCTTTGGTTTATGAGTGGATGGGGGATGATGTTCGGCATAATGTTTTTGCAACAATTGAAAAATCCTGGGAGGGTTGTTGTGAAATTAATATTCTTTGTGAGACTGCAAGGAAGATTTGAATAGTTTTGCTATTTTTTTTTTAATAAAATAACTGTTGCAATCAAATGAGTTGTATCTGCAATAAGAACTATTTTCAAAAAGAAATTTTACAAAAGCATGAGCATGACACCATTGACTTTTTTCCTAATTATGTTATGAAGTTGTTAATTGTTAGGTCTGCGCATCACCAACATTCTTTTGTATAGAAATGGACATTATTTCTACAAAGTAATGAAAGCCTACTGGAGAAAAACAAACGGGTGAAAAAATAGAAGAAGACAAAGAAAAAAAAAAAAATTTTAAGGCCTCTTTTGTATGGAAAATCTTTTATTTGTTTAGCCGTATATTCTTTGATGGTGAAAACATAAGGGCAAAGAATTTCTGAGAATAAAGAAGGAATGGTTAAGAATAAATAATATTTATTTTTCAATAAAAAAATACAAAACAACGGGACGACACAGTAATTTGGATCTTCGAATTTAAGAAGTCTCGAAAAGTCACTTGAATTAGATAAACTGAGATGGCTAGTCTCAAGAATCAACCTCTAGTGAATCAAAGAAAAGGTCTCCCACTTTTTTTGATCGGCTAATCCATGAGATTTAGAAACAAGAAACATGGCCACATTAAAATTTTTTTTTTTTTTTTAAAGAAGTGGAAGAAATTAGTCATAGAGCCTCAATTATAGATCCTTTTATTTTTCGCCTGGGAAGGTGGGGTTGGGAGGGTTTGGGTAAGCAGCGTCGTCCAAATGCACGAGCCATGTTTCCTTCGAAATTTCAAGAAGAAAAAAAAAATGCACGAGTCATCGATTTTCCTTTCCTTTTTGTATGGTGGATGACATGGTCTTATATCTTCCATGGGAGATCGCAATTGCTTCTAGTAAATCCTACATTACTACTTTCAGTGTATACAAGTGGTTGAACAGGAGGTTGACGACAAATGAATATTTTCAAGGGTCTTTTTGGTTCCAATGCATGGCTATGGGTACTATAAGTTATCTTATTTCATGAGTAATGACGTAGAATTTATTTTCAACAATCACGATAGCTCATGTAGTTTTACTAGATCCACGGTAGTTTACCGTTTGTTATTTAATTTAAGACATGATTGATAGTGATTAACAAGTGTAGTAAGTGCAATAACTTTGTTTTCCAAATGGCTCTTTTTGGCTAACCTGCCACCAAATTAAAACTCTCACTTAAAGAAAGCACACATAGTATGGATCTCGTTCAAAAGATTCTAATCATATGGAATGAAAAAATAGTAAAAAATTATAATAAATAGTTTCATGCAATCCAACTTGGTGCATACCTATTATCTAAACGGTAAAAAAGTCAGAATTGCAACAATGTTTTATATATCTTGATATGTCACAAGTCAGTTGATAGGCGCAAACAAACCCAAATTACATGAAAATTTGAAGCTCATCATCCTACTTCTTCATGTCTTTTTAAATCTACAAGGTTAGAATTTTCAGAACGGAACTCATATGATATGTGATTCCTTTAAGAAGAATGTTTTCTTACTTCCTTTGTCGCTCCTATATATATATATATGTAGCAATTTATCGTTCTTGAAATAAATTCATGAATGTGCCCCTAGTATAAATGCAATATCATCTTTCGAATTAGGTCCAAACAAAAGTGATCCCTATCTCCATCTATCACATAGTCTGAACCAAACTAGAAACATAACCAAAGTTGGTGAACTGTTCTTGCCAGTGCATTTTTTTGTTTTTTCTAAAGAGGAAAATTCTTTTGATAGTGACGATTTTTTCAATATAAAAACAGGTAATTTTTAATATATCAATACATAAAGAAAATTTAGGCACTTCAAGCTCTACATATATAGGTTCTATTTTGCTTAGTCTTTTTCTTTTTCTTTTTCTTTTTTTCCTCATTGTGTCAAGTAACTTGTTTGTGTTGTCAGCTCCAAGAAATGTTCAATCTGGAATCATGAAAGGATTTATGACCTTTGAAAATTCTGTCCCTAACTGCTAAAGTGCTTGGATGTATGTAGTCAAAGAGGATCTAATCAACTTCTAAGCTCTTAAATATGTGTATTTGTCCTCTACCTAAAAAGAAATTATATATTGGTCATCATTGCTCCTTCTAATTTATCTTTAAAATGGTTTTAATATTTTACTCTTTTGATTTAATGACCATCTGATTCACCAAGTCAAGCTAAAGCTCAAATTTATTAAGAAAATGAATCCTTTTTCCATATTTTATTGTTAAAAAGTTCAATCTCAGTCAAGGTCAAAGTCCACTTTGCTTTAATATTACAAGGGGACCTGTTTAATATGCAAATGGCTTATTAAATCATTGAGAGGGAGAGAGTTCGAGAGAGATGGAGGCTCACCCAACATTACAAATATTTTTTTAATAATGGAATAAAACATACATAATTAAGCAATTATTTTCACATCCAAGCAACTATACATTTAAACTAATTCAATTTAAGGTAGATAGCTCCAACAATTAAGCCTCGGTGGGCTCAAGAATCTAACTATGGTGAAATTATAATCATTTTATTGGAACTGTTTGTGTGTGGTTAAAAACATTTTATACCATGATGAACGATTTGACTTCTCTTTAATATCCCTTTCCACCCAATATTTTTTGGTGCACCTTATTTTCTAAACTTTTTAGAATTTTTTTCCAACTATTCTAGACTTACAAATTTAAATAACATCCAAAAATGTAGAGCTGTGACAAATTTAAGAATCTAAAACTTATTAATGTAAGCCTCGAAACTTTTTTACGATTTTTAAAGGTTTTGATTTCCCAAATTGTCAAGTATTAAAATATGAAACTAGAAAACATCAAATTTCATGAAAATAAACTTATGTACATATTTTTGCACTTCCTTTCTATCTTTACGGTTAAAAATTTTAAATACTATCATAAAATTTAAAATATTTAGAAGTATTAGACAAAAAATGTATTGGAAGGGAGTCAAATCCCAGTGATGTGATGAGCGATAGGCATCTTTGAATCGAACAATAATGAGATGGTGTCTGTCTACACCAAATAAGTACAGCTGAAGGCAGCCTGCCCACACCAAATGTTGTTAATGGGAGTGTCACTTTAAGTGGTGCGATCACAACCATTATAAGTGGCCATTATGAAATTATTCCGAACTCTCTGCAGACTCCTCCCAAGACTCAGTTGTGGAGGATGTTCGTTAAAACTCATAGCAAGCTTGTCATTACAAAGGCAATAAGGAAAGGGCACCTCTGAGTCCTATTCATCTCACTATTTCCATTCATAATTTTTTCAACTTTAATCACTTGGTTTGTTCGCATAACATGTAAGAAGTAATACTGACTTACTTTTATGGACCATGAAGAAAATAAGGAATACCTATTACCAATGACTGAAAATATAATAACTATTGCTTACTTATCCCTCTCATGGGATTTGAAAAGGACTATTCCTCACACACTCCTCTCGTTGTTTATGTTATATTTTTATAAAATACATATTTTATTCCATTCCAAGAACCTAACGAATGGTAATTGTTAAACTGATACATCCAAGCAAATTCTTAGCTGGTTCAACCGGTTAGACTCTTGTACATATATAGAATAATTTTCTTTTTTTACCTTTTCTATTTCTTTTGCTATAGTTGCTACAAATTAATTATTGGTTTTGATTAAATAGTTATGGAAAAATTAATCCAGTATAACACTCCATTTGATGTAATAGTCAAAAGCATGCCAAAATTAGTCTCCAAGTCTTTGTGTAGTTCTCTTTTTCTATTAGGTATCAAAGCTTTGAATTATTCAATTCAAAATCAATTAACAATGTGTAAGGTGATTCATATATTATCAGGACCTGTTTGACCGAATGTGATAAGCACAAAATAAATTGGGCATGTGTGCTAGTACACGCATTATAGGGCTGACAGATAGGACCGTTATTGTGGACCCTACTAAAAATAATTGTTAACTCCACAAATAATTATATATTTGGCTAATCGTTATTGGAGAGTACCTCTCATGCTATGATACTATATGAGAGAAGGTTAGATCCCTTGCAACAATTATACCTCTATAATTATTGCAATCTTAACTATTCATTTAATCGATGGTTGAGGGTAGGTCACAATATTAAATGCGTGTTGAAAGAACGGCTCATTTTGTATTCTTTCCCTTTTATTTCCCCGTTTCCTAACTTTGGAATATATATCCCTTTTAAGATCTTTTTTTTTCCTTTTAATCCATCAACATCATATACTTACTCTTCTTTTGGAAAAAAAAATAATTTGTTAGATGCAAGAAAACCAATTAAATGTTTTTTTATCAGTCCTGCAAAAAAGAAAGTAAAAATTATCTTATTCATTTATTCAAAAAGTATGTCAAATGGTCCTATGTGATTTTGTCTTTAATCAAATGTTAAATAAACAATAATGGCCATTTCTTTGCACTTAATTAAAAAAACTACGGATGAACAAATAAAGTGAATTTTTTATGCCTTGATATGATTGGCTAAATTTTTTTTACAGTTCAGAAGATATAATTTTTTTTTAGTTGTATGTGTTTCAAACAATTTTATGTGTAAATTTCTGCATAAATTCAAAGTAATGGCAAGTAAAATAAGAAAAAGTAGAAAAAAAAGGAGGGGGGGGGGGGGGCAATACCCACTTAATGTTTGTGTCTTATTCTCAGCTATTTATTAAATGAATAGTTGATACTGCAATAATTGTAAAAATATAATTATTGTACAGATGCAATCCCACATCTGATGGTCACCATGCATATAGAGAAAATCCTGTATGCATTTATTCAAGTTTTAAACTTATCAGTCTATTTGCAGCAGAACTTTTTAGAACATTACAATTTGCAAAACCTTGAAATTTGGAATAAATAATTTGCATTTTCTATATACATGACAACCATCCAACATCGGACAGCAAGGAGTCCATGGAAAACTTTTCTAGTAGAGCGTCATCATCTCATGACCAATAATATAATGCCACGTCAAGAAATCAGCCCATATGGAGGTTTTTTAGGAGAAAAAAAAAAATCTCCAATGTCCAATACACTTATATTGACCCAGGAAATCAAAGTCGTCTCATTCATATGCTAAAATCATCATCATTTCTCACGAGACCATTCAAAACTTGTCATTTAATATATTAAATATTTGTGCTAAAACAATATATTCAATAATTAAGATGTCTCAAAATTACATGAATCCCATTGATAACCCAAAAGAAAAAAAAACAAAAAACAAAAATCCAAAAGAATTTCTAGAGAAAATTTCATTTAATTTTCATCAATTGGAGTTAGGGTGGAAAGTATTGGAAAGCAAACATCGAATTCTATCAAATAGAAAGGCCATATTAATATTGCAGCTAAAAATATTTTAGCCTATAACTTTATATGAAATTCAAGTTGTTTAACACTTCAATAAAAGCACCAGTTCATGCACATTAAAAAAAAAAAATAAAAGAAAATAAAACCTGAGTTTGGAGAAGACTCGTGAAACCTTGAGAAAGTATTTAATTTAGCCTAAATTATAATATTTTGTTAATATATCATATCTATGAAGCTCTATGGATAGATGGTTACCGGAGATTGAGTTGGTCAGGCTAGATTGGAAAAGAGAACAAACGAGGGAAAAACCTCCATGTGGGTTGATTTGTACACGTTACATAAGATTATCGACCATTATTATTTAACGGGATGATGACACTGTAGTAGAGAAGTTTTTCTCCCGATTAGAATAGCAAATATAATATATAAGTTTGGCATGTATCCCATCTTATAGTATACAATGCATCAATGCCACACTTTTAACGGAAATAATGGTTAAGAGGGAAAATCATGGAGAAGCAAAAAGTCAAGAAAAAGGAAAAAAGAGTGGGAAAAATAGAAAATAAAACGGAAAGGGTAAAATAAAGAGAAAAGAAACAAAATTTCAAAAAGTATTAAAAAGAACTTTTTTGCCCGAGTTTGAGAAAAAAAAAAAAAAAAGCAAAAAAAAACCATATTAAACCACCATTTTTTTTTTTTTGTGCGTGTCAATTAAACCACCATTTTGATCACGTCTGGAAAATTTGTTTTTGATTGGTGTCTATAGAAAATAGACTTTGAGCTTCTAGATTCATCCACAAGTGTTTCATGTGCATTACGTATATGTGATCACGAAGTTTTTTATTTTTTATTTTTGTCAACTAAACCACCATTTTGATGATGTTTAGAAAATGTGTTTTTGACTGGTGTCTATAGAAAATAGACTCTGAGCTTCCAGATTCATGCCTGGGTATTTAATTTGCGTCATGTATATGTGATCACTGGATTCTTTCTTCTTCTTTTTTTTTTTCTTTTTTCAAAATAATCAATACAAAGAAATGAAAAAGATGTAAACAGGAAACAAAGGGGAAAAAAAAAACTAATCATTGCTTGTAATTGGCCTGTGTTTATTAAATATAAGCGGTACAAACAATGTAAGTTTGTGACCCGCCAATCTGTTCATAAAATAATTCTACCCCTCACTGACTCATTCGTGCGGACTCATTACCTATGTTTGATCTGCTTTTGGCTTGCCCAACTTGCTCAATTCCCACCTTTACTTTGCTTACCACCATCCAAATTGCATGAATATGGGTAGGACCCTTACGTTTCTTCTCTCAATGTGTATATGTTTTTCGTTTTTTTGTAAATAAAGAACCTATGAAATTTCTCAGATTTCTTATTCCTGAATCAGTATTATTTTACTATACTTTTTTGCAGAGTCAAGGAAATAAAAGAAGTTTGGAGCATGTCGAATTCATCATTCATTTCAAGGAAGCTTTTTGAGGCATCAGTGGGCGTTGTTGGTGGGGAGGTTTTCATGATTTTTGAGGCTGGTTGTTGTGAGGGCAAAGCTGAAAAAGACACTTAGAGGTCATTAAACCAAAGTCTTCTTGGAGTTCCATTCCAGGGAAGACTTAAATTGTGAAAGCCACTCTTTACCAAATCCTAAAAGGGAGAATTAAGGAGGGTAGAAGTAAGCATGTAGAATAAAAACTAAGATTAAAATAGGACATCGAGGCTTGAAATTGAATTAGATATTAGTTTGATTGGAAAGAGAAGATGTAGAGATTGCAGGCGAAAATTAAAATTGAATTTTAGAATGTGTGCAACAAGCTTTGATCGTCAAAAATGCTCTTTGAATTACTATGCGAGAAGACCACACATTAATCACTCGTTTAATTTGTAAAATGAAATGTAATAAGTATCTCATCAAAATATAATATGCAAGGATTAATATTTCTATGGAGCATAAATGAGATGGCTACTCCCATGTACCACAAGAGGGAATAGATAAGGAATAATTATTATCAATTGCCAAGAATGTAATAATTATTACTTGCCTATTCCAAACACGAGCCTTGAAAAGAGTTATTCCTTACATTCTCCTCTCATTGTTCATGTTGTTTTCATGGAATTTATATTCTATTCCATTTTGTAAACCAAACAGGTGGTGAGGGTCAGTTTGGAAGAGTGTATAGAAAGGTGCTTTTGATTTTCTAAACAAAAAATAAAAAACTACTTTTTGAAAAAACTATTTAATATAACTTTTTCAAAAATAATTTTTCATGTTTTTCGAAAATAGTTATTGACGCGTAGATATGACGAGCTATTTTTCGGAAAACAATTTTCAGAAAGCTATTTAATATACCTTTTTAGAGAAAAAAAAACTATTGTTTATGTTGTACTTATATGGTTTGCACTATGAAACCAAGTTTTGTTTGACCTCTTAAATTATTTTGTGAGCCAAGAAGATGAATCCAATTGAAACTCTTTCACCATAATTGGGATAAAGAATAACTTTTATTGAAGGGCTTAAGCCCAATCCAACCTTGAGCCTGCCATGAATGAAGCCCATGCTCTTCACATCTCATTAAATTTTACCTTTTTCAGGGGTAAATGACACTTTAAACCCTGAAGTTTCATCGCTTTTCGACATTGAACCTTAAACTTTTTTTTTATTATATCGAACCTCGAATTTTCACTTCCGTGTTGAATTGAACCCCACCGTCAGCTCCGTCCAAAATGGTGGACGGAAAATGGTCACATGCCTCTCACATAATCATTTTTTGAGGGTAAAACAGTCAAATCACATGCCTAGCCTCAATGCTCACATGCCTCTCCCATCTCCCCAATGCTCAACCACTGGTTCCTCAATGATTTGTGTTACCCATCAGAATCCCCAATTTCCACAACCATGGAAAACCCATATTTCTTCGATTTTTCTATCTACTACCATTGAAAGACATGGTTTTCAGAAAAGAGAAAATCCAAAATCTCAAAGCAAAAGCCAATTCCGAGGTAGGATTTATGAAAATCTTCTGGCTGCAAGTTTCTTAGCCCATGGATGGTAGGCGGTGACCTGAATCAGACAAATCCCGCTAGATCTGAAAATCCCCAACCAATTAATGGTGGATGCGAGGCCGCGGTTGACTCCGTCACTACTGGAGGAATGTTTCAGGAACGCACTAGAGGTGGCGGTGGCGATAGTGAAAGTGGGGGATTTACAAGGCCAGGGTAAGTACGGAAACAGGCCCATAAATGATTTTGAATCTTTGTTTCCATGTGAAGAAATGAGAGGAATTGAGGTCATCATGGAGGTTCTGCGATTCCTCTAGAATGCATATGAAATAGTCTGTTTTTTCCACTGCGATGACGTCCACACCAGGGAGAAGGGAAGTCTCGAATCGCCAATTCCCCACGAGATGAATCGTAGAGCCCTATTCTCCATTGGAAGTGGAAAACCTTATATGCATATACTCTCTGAGATGCTTAAAAAATAGGGTGCAAAGGTCGAACTAAAGGGTACTTGAGCCACACTTGGATCATCTTTGCGGCGAGGCTTTAATCGATCCTTCTACTCATTATCCCCAAATATCGAAAGTTGTAAAGCTCCCCCAAGCTTCTTCCACGCAGCCTTCCCCAATTCA
This sequence comes from Santalum album, assembly GCA_034195605.1. Taxonomy (NCBI): domain Eukaryota; kingdom Viridiplantae; phylum Streptophyta; class Magnoliopsida; order Santalales; family Santalaceae; genus Santalum; species Santalum album. The sequence goes on along the minus strand of CM067267.1, from coordinate 8,457,501 downwards.
ATAGGATAAGATCTCGATTCAGAAATCGAAAAGCTTCTAAAAGGATGGAAGCTGTGTGAAGATTTAGAGGAGATAGGTCTCGATTCGGATCGAACTAGGTCTCCTTTAAGAATCTAGTCTAGCGAGGAATGATTGACGAAACCACCCCATTCATCATTGTCATCAGGATCAAAACTGTTGATCTGATCGGAGAGGATGCTCTGATTGGGGAAAGAAATGAATTTGACTACAGAGGGAGGAAGAAAGGAAGAAAGAAAGGGGGAAAAGAAAAATTAAAAGAAAAATGGCCAATCAAATACTCACATGTGGCCTTTTTAGGGCAATGTGTAATTTAAATGAATTTGGTTAGTGATTTTTCCACTTTACCCTCAAAAAATGATCACGTGAGAGGCAGGTGACCGTTTTCCGTCCACCATTTTGGACGGAGCTGACGGCAGGGTTCAATTCAACACGGAAGTGAAAATTCGAGGTTCGATCTAATAAAAAAAAAAGTTTAAGGTTCAATGTCAAAAAGCGGTGAAACTTTAGGGTTTAAAGTGTCATTTACCCCCTTTTTCAGCATCCTTTATTATTGAAAAAACAAAACCAAGCAAGTAGCCATTTGTAAATCCATAATGGGGCGATTATAATTTTGTCACTAGTTATCAAAGTTTGCAAGATTTTTTAGAGAGTTTTATTAGTACTTGTCTGATTTCCTATGGAGGGTGGCTGTGGAGAAACTTGGACTGCTTTAATTACTCCTAAATATGCCTTAGATTTGGTAGAAATATATTAAAAATAATAATAATAAGATATAGGTATCTGTTGAAGAAGACAATTGGCACGAGAAAAGAAAGATGTGTTGAGAGTTGGGAGGTACTTATGAATCCATTTAACTGCAGTCAGTTCCATGATTGCTTCTACTTAACCATCCCTTAATGCCTCTCACTGATGCTTATAGCACAAAGACTGTTTAGTGTTACGGGCGAGCAAACCAAGTATGAGTTAGTTCTCAGCTGCATAACACTGAGTCGCTAAGATAACCCTTCTTTATAATATCATAAGCATCCCCTAAACCCCTTTTAGCTCCGATAAGCATCAATCCACATAAACCCATTCATGTGGGCAAATACACAGTGAGGACCCAACACCACCTAAAAAAATGTAATGTGTGTGCGCATACAGTTACGAATCCTACATGAATATACATAGAGAGAGAGAGAGTAGCGGAAATAAGGTGAACGCACCAATCAGGGTCACATGAGATCCATTTTACAAATTTCAATCATACGGATTGAATGTACATGATAAAAATAAGAGCCGCCAATTTTCATCCATTTTGGTTATCAACCGAGTTCTCATTTACATTGTGAACTATTAAGATATCTAAACCGTTATAATTATTTTGAATATTTAGATTCAGAAAATGAGAATCAAATACACAGATAAATTGGAAGCGAAATCGGCAGTTCCACTTATTTTTCCGTCATCATTCAATACTTAGGATTGAAATTTGTAAATAAATCTCATGTGGCCGCAAATAATGCACTTATATTATTTTGAAAATGTGGTTCCACCTCATTTCCACTATTCTCATATTTATTTATATACTATTTGGATTTCGGTGTATTTATTGTGCCGCAAAGGCCACCTACTGCAGTATCCCAAAATGAAGGGCAGATACGGGCATACGGGCCCAGAAGCCCATAACAGAAAACTCTAATTTTTCTATTTTTTATTTTTATAGAACAAGGATCATTCTATTTGGTTGGGTCTCCCCCAAAGAAATAACTTTGAAGTCCGTACATATGAAGTTTAAGCTCATCTTTGTTTAAGGCAACCACATCTTTGTTTAAGGCAACCATATATATATATATATATATTTAAGGTAACGTAGTAAAATATGTATAGTCATTTTTGAGTGGTATTTAGATCAAATAATAATATTATACTATACATATTTTACTATACGGCTAATTTTCAGTGTGAAGGGTGTGTGAAAGATATACATATAGTATTGTTCATATATATATATATATATAAGAAAATTCTACTTCTACATCTTTTATACACCCCTTACACTGCAAAGGTAATGTGGTAAATTTTGTGTGGTCTTTTTTAAGTAGTATTTTGGTCAAATAATAATATTAGGCCACACATATTTTACCATATAATAACTTTCGGTATTAAGAATACGTGAAAGATATACATATAATATTAGTTCATATATATAGACGTTATTAGGTGTGCAGTGAAGAGGGAGTGAGTCGTCATTGTTAGGTCCAAACTGAGATGGAAGTTGTAGTTCTGCAGTAGCATTCTCCACCTAAACCATATAATACCAAAAACAAACATATCACAAGAAAACACGACTGTATGGGCCTTCTCTTGTCCAGATGCTGCCGACGGTGGTGGTGAACCCACCCCTGCCGTAATTCACAAAAATGACAAAAATTGTCTTTATTATGGTTTTTTTTTCCTTTTTCCCTCTGGGTAAATAAAGGGAATATTTTTGTGGAAATTGGTAATGTCGAAACTCGCATATGCGTAAACAAGAAGATTTTGAGAGCTAGTGCGATGCGACAGTCTGAGTCTTTATTATGGTTGTTTTTTTTAACCTTTGGGTAAATAAAGGGAATATTTTTGCGAAAATTAGTAATGTCGACCTCGCATATGCGTAAACAAGAAGACTTCGAGAGCTGGTTCAATGCCATAGTCTAAGTCTTTATTATTGTTGTTTTTTTGCTTTTGGTAAATAAGTCTTTACTATGGTTGTTTTCCTTTTTTAGGTGAATAACTCTTTATTATGGTTGGCTTGTAGATCCTAGAATTCAGAATGCCATGAATTCATGGATTTCGGATAATTTTAACTATTCATACCTAAAAAAAATTAAAGAAAATTTATATATGATTAAAAGAAAAGGTTAGAATTGTCTAAGTCTACAAATTCATGACTTTCAAATTCGGAGAATTATTGTCTGATTGTTTATTGCGAAACACTTTAACAAGAAACAGCAAATTTCCTACAAATATCTTTTTCAGCATGTTTCGAGAATATTCTGTTCTTGCACTTGAGTCATTTTCTCGAGTCGAACTACATATGGGTTCGGATAAAGATTTATTCAATGCAGTGTTCATTGCAACATTTGAGTAGGGAGAATATGATACAAGATTAAACATATCATTTTCAAGTCCAATCCCTTGAACAAATTATGCTATGCCCGTCATAGCCTATCTGATGTAGATGGTGTCACGGTCGATGCAAATGAACACGGCGTCGGAATCGCTTCAAATTCGACCGGGGGCTCAAAAACGACGTTTTAAACAAGACTGACCCCATTGCCATCAGCACCAGCGTTTTTGGCGTTTCGAGGTCATTTAAAGGGTGTTTTAGGCTGTTCAAGTCTTTATAGCCTTTGAGACTGATTGTGTTGTTTAATTTTCTGGTTATTTTTGTAATTTTGGTTTTTTATCTATGAGTCATGTATAACCTATTGTCATCATCTTTTTAAAGGGGGGTGAAGTAATATATCTGAAGAAGGATTTTTTCTTTTTAAGTGTCCGAATCTTGATACAATTCGGTGGTAGGTTGACGTATCAAATCCTTTTTTTCTCTTTTGTTAAGTTTTCTATGTTGCACCGGCATTACTATCCTAATTCTTAGGGTAAGAATAAGAATTTCTTCTCTGTTTAAGCAAAAGGACAAGGTAAATGTGAAGATTTTTTATTTGATTGACTATACAAGGAGCCCAATCCCCTAAATCTAGTTTGATCAAGTAATGACCATCACACCTTCATCCATTGCCATCCTTAGTGACCTCATGAATGTCAGAACGGTCAACCTATGACTAACTTGGAAAACTAAGCAGCAAAGGGATAACCTACAAGAAAATTAAGCTTTCGTGAACAAGTTCGAAAATGAGCATGATAAACGATTATGTTCGTTTTATATAAGCTAATCAAGTGATTTTGAATAAATATTTAAGCTCCTAAACTCAAATGAACCAACATTCAACATACTAAAACTCAGCTTATTTATTTTTGTCAACATTACTTACGGATACGTTCATGAAATCTATCCTTTATACATATATTTTTCTTCAAAAAAAAAAAAAGAGAAAGGACACTCGTGTATTCCATTTTTCTTTCAAGTTATATAACAAGGCTTTTATGACTAATCCTTTGCACTTTTTTTTTCTCTTTTAGTTGATTTACATTTTGGAATTTGTTTTCTCCAACCCTAAGAGTCGATGTGCATTTGAAAAATGGGAGACCGTCACCTTAATCTACCAAGGTCAATTTTTAGGATCATATTCTTTTATCTACCTGACTCGAGTGGCCTCTAGAGCCTTCTTGAACTTGAAAGTAGTTTCTAAACTATCAAACGAAAAAAAAAAAAATTGTTTGATAAACACATATCTACACATTTATTCTCATAAATTCTTGTCATTCATGTTTTCATTATAAAAAAATATATATAGCATAGAAAATGAATAAAAATATTTTCTTTATTTTCTTAAAAAAAAGGGCCTTATTAATTTGTTTCCATGTTGATTTTTATTTTTTTCCGTCCTTTTTTTTTCCCGTATTATTCTGTAGAAACTTTCATTTCTAGTAAAAGACTATTGGGCGCTGTTGACTAAAGCGGCCACAAAAATGCCCCGAAAAGGATAAAAAGTCAACAGTGTCATGCTCATGTTATTATGATTTTGAGATATTTTATTTATAATTTGCACCTCTATTTGTATTTGAATTTCTCTAGGAAAAAAATTTTAAAAATGGAAAGAATTTAAATACAATAGAATATACTTAATTAAAATCTTATAATGATAATTTATTTTTTTAATTTTTTAATATGAATGATGAAGAAATACTCTAAGGACAGCATCTCTCCATTGAGTTAAAAAAAAATAAAAAAAAAATACTATCATTGAGTATTAGCTCATACAGTATTTAAACTATTTGCTTTCAGTGTAATCCAAAAATATAAAAAGCCGTTGAAAGGCATGTTAGAGACCCTTTGATTATTATTAACAATACTTTTGCTCGTGTCTAAGCATAATCTGCGATAAAATCGAACACCATATAATTTTTTTTTTCACGTTTTGTCGTAGGGGTGTGCATGTGGCCGGCCTTTGATTTGATTTAGGGCTGTCACATAGATTAAAATTCTCAAGGCTCCACCGGCCACATTTAGTCCAAAGCAAGCGATGTTTTATAAATTGAGAAGTTGCAATTTATCATTAAATTTTGAAGTATTTAAGATTGAAGTTGCTGAATTTTGCAGAATTGAAAAGGCTTGGAGTGTGTGAGGTTCAGCATGATTAAGTCAAAAGCATGAACCATGACTCTGATCCTAATTTAATGGATGTGTATGCTCATGTGTTAACACATGAATATACATAATAATCAAGTGATTTCATTCGTATGTATAACTACTTTCATAACAGACCATTCGAATCGTATAACCTTTCATTTCTAGAAGAGTAATGCTATCTCAACCAAATCTCAAAAATTCTTACATATCAACAAATAAATAAAGAGTAATCAAGTAATTCCAATACGATGCCCCGCCATTTCTTCATTAGACCATTCTTACCATATCCAACATGAGTACGAACTAGGTATTGTTGATTCTTTTAAAATGAGCTTACGAACGCCTTAATAGAGATATTATCATACCTTCAAGTATTGATAATATCTCAAGGATAAGGATCATTCCTATCCTTGTCAATTCTGAGAGGTAGAAATTTATCTCTATCATAGTTGGTTATTATTGAATAGGACATGTACATCATTGTAGTCCTTGAACTGAAATTAAATGAAGTAACGCATTCTTTCAGTGGACCGTATGCATTTATTAAAATACATAAAAACCCTTGTACCTTTTTATATTTATTCTTATATCACATTTTTAGACGCAAGAGTAGCCTCTATTTGGGAATAAAATAAATCAATCTTAAACTACTCTATCTTGGGTTTGGCTCGAGCTCAAGTTATTAGAAAACTTATTAAATCAAGTTCGGTTCGATTCAACTCAACTCGTTTACAACCCAAACCAAATACATTTCCTACAGTACTAAAACTATGTCGTATCATATTTTAACTTTGAGTGAGCATATGCAGAAAAAGTTCAAACTAACGTGACGTACGAAGAAAGCAAGTTGGGCAGCGCGTAACAAGAAATGTGTCGGTGGATGCTTAAACTTCAAGGGCTGTTTTTGACTTTCTAGAGCCACCAAATTCAATGGACGTTCAGTTAGAGTCAATAAGCACCGCCAAATCTTTTTTCTCCTCGTGCCTAAAATTTGTTACCGACCAAAAAAAATAAAAAATCTAAAACAAACTGTAGGCTTTAAAATGAAAATGTATTAGTTACTTTACAAAGACAAGGAAAATATGTATCTTAAGAAAAATTATGAGATATTGCATTTGTTTTTGATGGATTCAATCTATATTTAGGATGAGAGGTACACTTTCTATTTGATCAGTTGGATGATCAGTCATGCATAGTTTAAAAATTATAATCATTTATTCAAGCTTAAAACTTGCCGTGTTGTAAAATGTAATGTTTTGGGGAGCTTGGTCCCAAACATATTTGATGAATTTAAAGCTTGAATTGACAGTCAGGATTTCCAAAGTATATATGACGATCATCAAATTACCAAGGAATGGTTCCGCTACTGGTATTTTAGTGCTTGTTTTCGTCCTGTCTGATTAATAACTTGATACATATTTTAAATTTATAAATTTCAATCAAAAAGATTGTTTAGGTATTAAATAATCTACAAATTTACGAGTTTTCTCAAAATTTTAAGATTTTTAGGATACTTATCTTAAAGATGAAAAATTATAAAAAATTTAAATCATTATAATCTTTCCTACAATCCGGTTATCCTCAAGCGAGTGCCCTATGTATTATCTAATTGAATGAAATTTAGTAAATTAGCGTTCTTTCAATTTAAGCAATTGAAAATTATAAATTATAAACATGTGCTAAGTTATTTGCAGGATAAGCACGCACAAAAAATAGCAATGAGAGAGCCGATGCATTTTTTAATCCTAGACCCTGGCGAATCTGATTGAAATTTTACATTTTGTAACAATGATGATTCTCCTTGTGTTCATGCTGTCGTTTTACCAAGAAAAACAATTATTTAGCATCGAATTAATTTGTCGACACTTTGCGTTGCAATTAGTGTAGCCTTTAAATAATAATAATTACGTTTGTCATTATTATCCCACATGCTAAATCGTTCTTATCCCACGTGCTTTCCCCTAATCATACACATTTCTTGTTTCTTCCACCTTATCACGAACATATTTAATTTATTTTTCATGATGATAAAATTAATATTGTTATGTTATTTTTTGATTCATTTTTTAAACCATACGTCTCGTGATGATACGCTGCTTTATTTATAAATATATTAATAATTTTCTCTTTTCCTTCGGTAGGAAAAAAAATAGAAAATATAGTGCCGTACCGTAAGGTCTCATTCGTTACTATTTAATATCCTCAGTTCCTTAGATATGAGGAATTAGAAAGAGTGATTAGGTTAATCACAATGATCATCACGGGCTAAATCATCGTTCTATGGGAGTTTCATCCCCCGGCTCCCCACGTGGTACGAAATAATGATGCACCTATGGTAACTGGGACACAGTAGCTGTTGACGTGTCAAAACACCCCTTCACTGGTTAGGACGTTGTACCTAAACTTGCAGGCGCCGCAGGTGGCTCTAGACAAGGATCGCTTCCCCACGCTTGAAGTTAGTCGAACCCCACACCAACCATACTCCCTTACCAAAACGCCCTTACATGCCTCTGAAATTACAATTTGTACCCTCCTTGCACACCTCACTCATATCGAGCTCATGTCCTTTTTGGGGCTGTATAAGTAAATTAAATACTGTAACATCTCAGAATTACGTTGTTCACCTCAAAAAATAGAGAGTTTAATTGAATGAATATTGAAAAATAAAAAGAGATGTGCCAAATTTCATTCAATTCTTTTTTTTGGATGGATCGGTAAATTTTAATAACAATAATAAATGAAACTAGGCACATTTTGACGAGGATTACACCAAAATAAATTTGTCAAAGAATAAAAGAAGAGAAACCAAAGTAATATGAACCAACGGTAAATAACAAATCAAATTATCTAAGTAAGGGGAATGATGCATAGAGGGATCTAAAAAAAATGAAAATTATTGTAGGAATCTGTAAAGAATATATTAAACTATCTGCATTTTCCCCAAAATTCCTGCATTTCTCTCGAGCCATACAACATATGTATTAGCAGCCACAACCACCTCCTTAATTCTAGAAGCCACCCTGTTATTTCTAATATGTTTTTTCATCCAAAGTAAAAGCTCTAGTGATGTAGTATTCGACCAAGAATAAATCTGTAGCCAAGAACAAACCACATTCCAAAAATCTTTTATAAAACTACAATTGAGAAGTAGATGATGAATACACTCGAAGCAGATGTCATAAAAGGAGCATTGCATTCAACTTAGTTATTTTTCGGGTTTTCTTTTTCATCTTGTGAATTACAAAAGGATCTAAGACAATATAACTATTTTTAAACTTTAAACTATATGGGTGAGAGGTTTGTACAAAATAAAGTTGTATGAAAATTGTTATGCCCTCATTTTTATTTTGCCCAGTTAATCCATATGGCTGAGATTTATATTATGAATTTTAAGTAATGCCATTTTTGGGTGCTGCATGCAATAGGTAATTTATGTACTATAAAATGGTATAAACACTTTTACCAAAGTTTATTCCTTAAAACTTGGTGCATATTTAAAAATTTTGTCATTGTGTTACCCAAAATGACCTTTGATATCAAAATTTCAAATTTCAACCTTACAATAAAAGACTAGATATTATGTCAAATTTTATTCAATTTCATTATGCGCTGTGTTCTTGTTTATATTGAAAAATTCGAAAACTCTAAACTATTATAACTTTTATAATATTTAGACTCGATGAATTAGATGTTTATACAAGTACTCTTATTCTTTTGGACGTATTCAATTCGTCCTAATGAAATTTACAGAATGAATGTAAAACAAAATTATTTTAGGGTGATATAATGGTGCAAGTACTAATAATAAAAAAAACTACTTCATTTTGAAGATGTTTTATGTTTTTGGCAACGAGGAGTGAACATTGTAAAACAATTATAATATTCTGATTTTCCTTTTTTTTTTTAATTAGATGTCGCACGTTTTGAATTATTTTAATGACAGACGAGTACAAAAACAAAGCATCGTCAAACGGACAAACACAAGAGCGTGTTGCAAAAATATCCACAAAGTAGGGGAAAAAATAAAGAAAAGAAATTTAAAACAAATATTTTAAAAAACGCGAATCATGATCGGCTGAAGGGTCTTAGCTAGATTCATGGCATAAAGATCTTCATATATGCACTCTCTTCCCCACTTTTCTCCTTTCTTTCCCATTTTCTCTTTCTACACATTTCCGTTCTTCCTCTTTTGATCTCTGCAGCTCTGGTCTTAGTGTTCTCCAGTTTCCCTTTTCTGAGATCTCACTTTTGCGTGCATTAGGGTCACTTCCGTGTACCGATTTTGAAGAAAGGAACCTATTCCGACTGCCCCAGATCTGGGTTTGTGGTTAAGCAAAATGGGTACTTTTGGAAATAAAATTAAATGGAGCAGTAGAGTGATTGGGGCTTTGAGGGAGTAGATGAGAACACTGTATGATTGCAGTGGTCACATTTGTGTGGAGTGTTTGGAGAATTCACTTTAGGGTTTTTGGAGGAAAAGAAGTGCATGAGGGATCGTTATTTTGGGAAGAGTTACAGGAGAACAAAATGGGGTTTTGGGTCGGAGATAAGGAGTAGGGGAAGGTGGGGCGAATGTGGCTGAGTTCTGTGGCGGTCAGGGCTTTGTTTGAAGCTTAAAATTAGGGTTCTTCAAGGATTGTTTGCAAGATTGCTCCATGATGCAACAAGATCTCCGCAAAAAGGTCAGTTTGTGTTTGTTTTGGGTATCTCGGTTTTTATCTTTGGGAAAATTTAACCTTTGAATTGGGGGAATGTCCAGCAAGATCATCAGAAAATATCCAACCGTTGAGGAATTAATTATTGTGTTCGTACATGTGCATGTATATATCTATGAATCTATGTGTATTGTGGTTCTTTGCGATGATCTCTTGGTTATGTGGTATATTAGCTGAATGTGTAACATAATAATTGTGGTTTCATTTACGGACTGCTTTAAAAAATGGAAAAAATTTCATTTTGCTTCTGTGGTGCAACGGCATGATGCACTGTAAATTTGTTTATTAGCAGCCATTTTTTCATTCTGAACTTAAGTGTTTATACTCGTTTTTTTTTTCTCACGAGGTATCCTCTGGACTCTCACGCAGTCCTGATTCTTTTTTCTTTTTTCTTTTTTCCTTAATCTGGGTTGTTCTTTCATCTGGCTGTTCTTCCATCTTAGAGTTCTTTTTATTTCTTATCCTCTTTAACATAAAGGTGCAATAGTGTTATACAATGAACGTGAGGTAATTTTCCTGTTTTGCAGAAGATGAGGTAAGTGTTCATAGTTCATATTCTTTTGAAGTTTTACAAGCGATTGGATTGGAACCTCAATCATTTTCCTCAGATGGATGACAAGGAAGTTCTCATACGTGAAATGTTGAAGTCTATGACCCCAGTTTAGAATTGAATGGCGATAGTGAAATAGGTTATTTCATGCATGTTCCCAGACTGAAAAAACCTTCTAGTTTTGTGGTTCATATATCATATGCTTGAGTAAAATATACTCGGTGATGCAATGTGCCATCGGTTGTGCTTGAAATGTTTTTCTTGCATTTGGTTGACTGTTGGATTCCCATTCGTCTAACAGTCTTTTCCAATAATGCTTTTTAAGGAATGATTGTGAAGTTAAGAAAAAACGTGTACGACAGAGCGAACAACCGATAATATAGACAAGGTTTAAAGTGATTCTGTTTGTATGGAATTCCCCTATTGGTAGAATATTATAAATATGTGCACACATGGGGGTATTTCTTATCTTACCATACAAAAACATATACCACAAGGAACAACTGACAATATGGACAAGGTTTAAAGCAATTCTGTTTGTATTGATGTGACCCCTATTTCTAGAATATTATATATTTCTTATCTTACCTAAATTTATCGTTGGTTCTGTCCCTTCATCTCCTGTGGCTTGGAATCTAAACTAAATGTGCTAGTTTGTAGTCTATATCATTTTGATGGTTTTGCAAGCGATTGAAACCCTAAACATTTCCTTGAGGTGGAAGAGGAGGAAACCCTTATATGATTTTATGGATGGTTTACTTAGACGAGTAATGAACAATATAGACAACCTTTAGTTAAAATGGAGAAGGGGTGGAAAGATAGAAATGGTCAAGTCTATGACATTAGTTAGCAAGACAAGAATAGAATGCTGATAGGGAAATAGGTTATTTCACGGATGTTCCCAGACGAAAGGTTCTTTATGTTTTGTCTTTCACGTATATCCTTTGCTGGATTAAGGCATATTGGGTGATACAATGTGGCATCCGTAGTACATGAAATGTTTTTCTCGTATTGGGTAGAATATTTGATCCTCATTAGTCTAATATTCTCTTTCAACCATGACTTTTTAAGGAATGCTGTAAAATTAAGGGATATATATATATATATATATATATATATATATATATATATATATATATATATGGTAAAGCAACAACTGATAATATGGACAAGATTTAAAAAGGTTCTGTTTTTATTGATTTCCCCCTATTTTTAGGATATTATATATTGTTTCTTATCTTACCATACAAAAACATATGCCACAATCGAAAACTGACAAGATGGAAATGTTTCAAACAGATTATTCTTCTATTGATCTCCCCCCATGTGTGGAATATTATATGTTTCTTAGCTTACTATTTAATGTTGTTGGTTTGGTCCCTTCTTCTTTCATAGATTGATTGCTTTTATGCAATATTTTAAGGATAACTAAATAACATATTAACACCTTTATTTTCTTTTTTAATTTTAAAGTGGCATTTCTATGTTTGATGTTCCACAAAGGTTGTCTTCTTTTAAGCTTAACTGAAACTGTGAAAACAATGAAAAAATAAGAGAATTTTGTTTGCACTTTTGACAATGACGAATTAATGCAGAAACAAAGAAATTTATTTTCGCATGAAGGTGAAAAAATAATATGTATGACAGAAGGTACAAGCTATTTTTGAAAAGCTTACGAAATTCCACCATAAATGATTTCTGTTGTCTTTTCTGTATGTCTTTTGCTTATCATGGGCTTGTTCATTTTTGCTTTCTAAATTGACTGTATGGTTTAATGCACCACAGGGCTCAACAGAGATGGACTTCTTCTCTGAATATGGTGACGTCAATAGGTACAAATTTCAAGAAATGGTAGGCAAAGGAAGCTATGGTGTTGTTTGTTCTGCAATTGACACTCATACTGGTGAAAAAGTTGCAATTAAGAAGATACATGATGTATTTGAACACATCTCTGATGCTGCTCGAATTCTTCGTGAAATTAAGTTACTGAGGTTTCTAAGGCATCCTGATATAGTTGAAATCAAGCATATTATGCTACCGCCTTCAAGAAGGGATTTCAAAGATATTTATGTTGTTTTTGAGTTGATGGAATCGGATCTCCACCAAGTCATCAAAGCTAACGATGACTTGACGAAAGAGCACTATCAGTTTTTTCTATACCAGTTGCTGCGTGCATTGAAGTATATCCACACAGGTAAACATCATTAATTTCTAAGATTTATACTTTACCTTTTATATCCTTAATCATTACCCCGAGTAGATACTTGATAATATATGACCTTGTTTTATTTTTATTTTTTCCCTTTTTATGCTGTATGTGTGAAGAATGATCTTGATATGTATAATCAAGGTAATTTGATTTTTTGCTGTACGATACAATTCTAAGACTTGTTTTTTTCCGAACGAAAAAATACTTGTATTTTTTCCCCTTTCTAACTTTACTGCACGACACAGTTGGGGAATTTCGTTTTTCATTTTTTGTGCTCGCTGAAGTATCATCTGCTGCTTCCTGTTCTCTAGAATCTTTTTATTTGTTTATTTTTTTTGCTTTCATAATGTGGAACATTTCTAATACATAGACTGTTCATTGCAGCTAATGTCTATCATAGAGATTTAAAGCCAAAAAATATTCTGGCAAATGCCAATTGTAAACTCAAAATCTGCGATTTTGGGTTAGCAAGAGTTGCCTTCAGTGATACGCCTACAACAATATTTTGGACGGTATAGTGTTCTTAATTTTTTTGTTTGGTAAATGTATAGATTTGCGTCATCATCTGCTAGGGAAATTTGGGTTTGATTCTCATTTTGTTTGGTATATGTATAGATTTGCATCGTCATCTGCTAGGGAAATTTGGGTTTGATCCTCATTTGTTTATGTAAAATATGAGGGGTGATAGCTTCTCTTTTGAATTATTTACTTAAAACCTATGTCACAGGATTATGTAGCGACAAGATGGTACAGAGCCCCAGAGCTGTGTGGATCATTTTTCTCAAAGGTATACCTTGCATGTGTGTGCATATTGACTAATCTAGATTCTTCCATATGTTTGTTACATTCATATGATAAGTAGGTTTGAAGTGCACCTAAATATTTCTTTTCAATTCATTAAAAACTTCATTACTCTTAAAATGTTGGATGCTAACTGTCCTTGGGCCTTATATGAAGCTAGTTGCTAGGTTTCTTTGGAGTGAAATTTGTTCCTACATGGTGGCTCTCCTATCCTTGGATGTGTCTGATCCTCCCCCAATCTTGCTTGGCAACAGCTTCCACGAAAGAATTCTGCTTTGCATTTTATTGGGCATATAATTTGGGGATGCTATTGCATTGACTTTTAACATTGGTTATTCAGTGAGAGTATATCAATTAAACTTGCCTTTGGTGCATACTCTAGTCTTTACAAAGACTAACATCAGCTTCTGATATGGCTAGTCTGCATGATGAACTCAAATTTAGAAATTAAAAATTGAAGAAGAGATAGTCTTAAAATAAAAGAAGACTATTTTTTAAAACCATGCTATGAATATCTTGTTTAAGTAAATATTTGAATGCAGTTATTCCTAAAGCTGATGAAAAGTAAAATTTCCGAACTGAATCCTACTTACATTTTATTTATATGATTAAAACTTGACGCAGTATACATCAGCCATTGATATATGGAGTATAGGCTGCATATTTGCTGAGGTAATAACAGGGAAGCCACTATTTCCTGGAAAAAATGTTGTTCATCAGCTGGATTTAATGACTGATCTCCTTGGGACGCCTTCATTAGATACCATCTCTCGGGTTAGACATTTCTCATTTGATAATATTTGTTTATATTGCTTCAAGTTTTAATGTTATATTTTTAACACACTTCTCTATTGGGTCAGGTTCGAAATGAGAAGGCAAGGAGATATTTAACTACCATGAGGAAAAAGCAGCCTGTGTCATTTGCACAAAAATTCCCAAATGTGGATCCTTTAGCACTTAGATTATTACAAAGGCTGCTTGCATTTGATCCAAAGGATCGAATGACTGCAGATGAGGTCTGTTTTAGGTTATTAGTTCCTATGTCATATTATGTCTAATCGAAACATTAATCATTTTTCTGCGATTTCCTGTTGTTCAAATTTCGTGTTTTACACATGGTAATAGCAATTCTATGGTCTATGGGAATAGCCTATTTTCTAATCGCTATTCCTTATACATTCTATTCCTATGGAATACCTGAGACACACCGGTACAGGTACCAATACTGTATACAAGATTTACCCGGTACCGTGGCACGGAAATTTCTCAAAAGAATAAGGTGCTTTGGTTTTCGGCCTAGGCATGTTAAATTTAAATTATTTAATATATATGTATACATAAAATTGAATAAAACTACTAGTCCAACATTTCAAGTGAGATTATCAAATGGAAGTAGCTTTTAAAGTAGTATTGTCATCCAATAACCGACCTGATTACAAAAATTATTGTTCACATTTTTATATTGTATAATTAATTATTGATTCTAAGATACTGCCAGTCGCTTAATACGTTTATGAATGCACTGCTGAATTGCCTCAAACATATCAGAAATTGTATAAATAATCATTAATTCTGGTATAGATCTGGTAAGTACCCAAGGATTGCCCAGCTGTACCGGTACCGGGTAAGTACCAGGTATGGTTACGGCACCAATTTTAATGTTCCCATGCTTCCTAGTGGAATACAGGTGACATTTGGTGAACCAAATGTGCTATAATTTCTTTACTGGATTTCTTTTTGTTGAATATCAGGAATCAATGCGCATTGCTCCAGTCTAGTATACAGAATCTTGAATTCTCTTCTTAATATGTGGTCAATAGGCTGATATATTCTCCTCGATCCTTTCCTTCAGGCATTAGCTGATCCTTACTTTAAGGGACTGGCCAAAGTTGAGAGAGAGCCTTCATGCCAGCCAATTACAAAGATGGAGTTTGAGTTTGAGAGGCGAAGAGTGACAAAGGAGGACATACGTGAACTGATTTACCGGGAGATTCTAGAGTATCATCCTCAGCTTCTCAAAGACTACGTTAATGGGACTGAAAGGGCTAATTTTCTCCATCCCAGGTACCTGGGAGGCGTCCTTGCTCATTCGAGACATTTTAAATTGTTGTTAAGATGAGTTTACAATGATCTCTACTTCCCTCTGATAGCTGTATGTTTTGTATGCAGTGCTGTTGATCAATTCAGAAAGCAATTTGCGCATCTTGAAGAAAGTGGTATTAAAAGTGGGCCCGTGATTCCACTCGAGAGAAAGCATGCCTCTCTCCCCAGGTAAATTCATCTAGTTGT
The DNA here is from genome assembly GCA_034195605.1 of Santalum album. Taxonomy (NCBI): domain Eukaryota; kingdom Viridiplantae; phylum Streptophyta; class Magnoliopsida; order Santalales; family Santalaceae; genus Santalum; species Santalum album. Next base: position 8,441,641 of record CM067267.1, on the reverse strand, counting down.
ACCCTCTCCCTCACACACCTATCCCTGTAGTATGAACCTGGAACCTAGAGTTGATAGGACATTTCTAAAGAGATATGAGTCAGGTTACGTGGAGTTGGTTGGCAGGGCTGGTTAATTAGTGGTTGTGCAGAGATATAAATTTGGAGTTTGGACTTCATATCAAACACATAATCGTGTGACTCTGGGGTTTGGCTTCAAAAGCTAACTTCCACCACATAACCAAATACAGGTCGAGCAGTGTGGGACATGTCATCTTTGTTTGCAGTATTTCACATAAATGTATATGTGTATATATATTCAAGTTTGACTTACCTTTGTGGACTTCCTTTTATGGCGTGTGTTTTTTAATATTTCTTTTCGCAGCATTTTTAATTGGCTTATATAAGCAAGTTCCATTGTGAAGATAGTTGTCAGGGTGCCTGGACGGCTTGCTCTTGTTGCTTTGTCGCCTTAGGTTTGCCTAGGCAATATTGCAACCCTAAATAGCAAGGTGTCCCAAGAGTGCCTTGTTGCGTAGGCATCGCCTAGACAACTAAATGATTGTGAAATTTTCCAGTAACTATGGTTATGCATGCTAATATGACGTAATTTCAGAGAGCTCAATTTCTTTTGAAATTTGGAACTCCTGAACACGTTCTTCATTGTCTCCATTTACGACGATTATGATGGCAAGCTACCTTATCATTTTGTGTTTTTTAGGTCTACCATTGTCCATTCGGATACATGTACATCCCAAAGAGCAATCCCATTTCAGCAATGGAATTCCCAGAAACCTCCCAAGGACTTTCCCAGCTCCACCAAGGCTCCCTATATGTATCCCCTTCTCTCTTTCTGCAATATGTTACATAATTCTGTTTCTTTTGCGGGCTTGATGATTATAATGTGTAATATCGTTTTTTGGGGAATAAAATCTCATCTATAAGAAAACGAGGTCGCTTTGAGGTGTTACGGTATGAAATTACTAGGGTGGCATGCTACATGCACACTTCCCTTTTATACTTTTGTAGATTGAATCCAACGTTCTTTTTTTTCTTCCTTTGCTCAGCCAATCCAGGAAAATTTACGGGGCCCGTACAATACGAGAAGGGAAACATCTTGAAAGATGCGTACAACCCAGGAGCGATAATCAGGAACACTGGGGTGCCACCCCAAGTTAACCATTCATATTGTTCCCAAATGACTAGCACGGGGGCAAAGGAGGATCGGTTATCTTTTGAGAACGAAAGGAAACAGATCCCACAGCATGGTCTGGCCTCCGACATAGCCATCACTGTCGAAACGAACTCAATTTATATGCCACGGACAGAAGGGGTGACAAAGGCAGCACATGTAAATGATGGAATTGCCATAGGCACGAACCTGTTGCAGGCGGCGAAAGCCCACAGAAAGGTAGGAACGGCTCAGTTTGGTATGTCAGGGATGTATTAGTTGAGGGCAAAGTAAATGGGTGGTAGTGTGTAAATGGAGGAATCCATGTATAGAAGAGAGAGGAGGCAATTGTAAGAGAGAATTGAGACCAAACCCTATGTTACTGAAATTACACCTCCCCTTTTTAATGGTAGGGAATTTCTTTTCAAAGCTTAAAAAATGTCTTAATAGAGTCAGTCTATTAGGGCAGTAACACAGATTATTAGTCTTCATAAAAGTCTTAATAAAGAAGAATATTTAAAGAGTCAATTTCTAGCTTAGATTGTAAATTTTATTTCTGCAATTATTTAATCAAAGCATCTATTATAATAATCCAGTTGCATGACATAGATGGGCTTAAGGAATATATTTTGACCCTATAAATAAATTATCCATTATAGTATTACAAAACAATTTCGTTTTACTGAAAAGGAATTAACCATATGAACTAAAGTGAGCATGGGAAAGTAGGAGAATGATGCTAATTTTTAAATAATTTAATTCTGTACTAAGTTTTTATTTATATTTATAACTAATAAGAGATCTAAATTGTTAAAATTTAATTCTGTGTTACTTATCTGCAGCATAGCATAAACTCTTTTCCCCAATGAGATTACTCTTTTCCCCAATGAGATCACCGAGCCCACAAACAATAATTTTATGCATACAAATGCTTCTATAAAAGAATTAAAAAAGAATAAAATAAAATACTCTTTGTAGAAATATTAAAAAGGTTCTTCTTTAATCTATAATTTAATATAGCTATAGAAGTTCAGGATGTCTATTATTATTATTTTTTTGATATAATTATATTTGGAATTTTGGAAAATTTATTTATCATTGTGACTTCAGGTAATAGACAAGGTTAATACATTTTATGAGTATTAGGAAGGATCATTCATTATAACATCATGAAAAACATAAAAAGTTTCAGTCTGGATTTGTATAAATCAAAGACTAAGCAGTATACAATAATGTAAACAGAAAAAACAGAAAAAAAGAAAAGAAGGAAAACAAGTTGTATTCAAATTGTATTCAATTGTTTTAATTAAAATTTTCCTCTTACCAACTTTAAAACTCTCATTTTCATTTAAAAAATAAAATATTAATTTGTAAAGAATCAAAAGCGACTTTTCCTAAAAAAAAGATAATCTTATTTGTTTTCTGAAAGATAGTGTTAGATATTTGGAAGAAAAAAAAAAAGGAAGCATAATTTTTGAAAAAAAAAAGTACTTGTTTCATAAGAAGATTTTTTAAGAAGGAATGGAGAAATTCACGTGGTTTGTCTGTGTGTGGAGACTTTGACTTGAACGTTTTTACCTGAGAATCTTGAAGGCCGTGTTTGGATGAACGGAAGAAATCTACTTTCAAAATTTCAATCCGAACGTTGCAGTCGGAGTCGATCAACTCCAACGGGCAAAATTCAAGAATCCGGTCAGTGATAAGGTGCTAAAACCTCAACGGGCAAATTTTAAAATTCAAAATTCTGATTGGTGAGAAGCTGCTAGGACCTCCAACATGCAAATTTCCAGATTCAAGGTTCTGGTGAGAAGCCGTTAGAACCTCCGATGGACAAATTTCAAAATTCCGATCCGCCCGTTGGAGTCGGGAGCTGACTCTGGCTATAAATGAAGGATGGATCCTCAGTTCTTCTCACTTCAATTCCAGTAATCTCTCTCTCTCTCTCTCTCTCTCTCTCTCTCTCTCTCAATTCCATGGATTTCTTTTTCTTCATTGGCCGACTCACTCGCCGATGGTTTCTTGATGATTTTTTTTCCTTCAGTTTCTTCAAACACCCGGTCGACTCTCCTGGCTCCGATTTCTCTTCAGATCGGTGAGAAGCTGCTAGAACCTCTAACGGGCAAATTTCAAAATTCCGATCGGCCCGTTGGAGTCGAGAGCCGATTCTGGCTATAAAAGGAAGGATGGATCCTCAATTCTTCTCACCTCAATTCCAGTAATCTCTCTCTCTCTCAGTTCCATGGATTTTTTTTCTTCATTGGCCGATTCACTCGCCGATGGTTTCTTGATGATTTTTTTCCTTCAGTTTCTTCAAACACCCGGTCGACTCTCCTGGCTCCGATTTCTCTTCAGATTCTACGAATAGGTTATTCTCCCTCTCTCCCTCTCTCCCTCTCTCCCTCTCTCTCTCTCTCTCTCTCTCTCTCTCTATGAGTAGGTTTCTTGATTAGTTTCTGTGATTTATTTGAGAATGCCATCGATTTCTTTGAGAATACGTTCTTGGTGATTTTTCTCAATTTTCATTGGTCTATTAGAGAATATGAACCTAATTCAGTTACTTGTTCATTTTTCGTGCAGATCTCATCTGTTTATTTAGGTTTCTTGATGATTTTCTTTTTTTTCAGTTTCTTCAATCCCCGATTCTCTGCATGATTTTTTTTTTCAGAAATTCAATCGCCGATGGGCTTCTTGATTCTATGAATAGGTTTACATGCTTCTCTCTCTCTCTCTCTCTCTCTCTCTGAATAGGTTTTTCTTTCTCTGATTTATTTGAGAATGTGTTCTTGGTGATTTTATAGATTTATTTTTGGAATATGTTCTTGGCGTTTCTCTCTGGATGATTTTTTTTTCCAGTTTATTCAATAGCTGATAGGTTTCTTGATGATTTTCTTCTTCAGTTTCTTCAACCACGACTCTCTTGAATGGGTTTCTAGATTCTATGAATAGGTTTACATGCTTCTCTCTCTCTCTCTTCGTTTTCATTGATTTATTTGAAAATATGTTCTTGATTTTTTTCTCCATTTTCGTTAATTGAATTCAGAACATTTGATGAATTTTTTTCATAAGTTTCATTAATCCTCATCTCTGTAGATTCCTGTTTCTTGATTATTTTTTCTCTGATTTCATTGATTTGTTTGAGGATATGTCCTCTGGTTAAATGTCTGGGGATATTTATTTGGACATAATTTGGTTTGAGTTGTATTGATGTCTCAACAATAAGGCAGTTTATTTTGATCCAAGGGTTATGGTTTTGAAAGCCCATTTTCTCATTCCTTCACTTTTTTATCTCTCGTGTGCTTCACTTCACTTCCATGTTTGGAGATGTGGGCTTTCCCTCTCTTTTTTCTTTATTTGCTTTTCAATGTTTGTCATGTGTTGCTTCTTAATTCTGTTTGTACGCTTGATCTGTATATATGTAATGGAAATTCTGTAATGGATGGATTCATTAATTTTTTGTGCCATTTTCTTTTTCTTTTAGGGAGAAAAAGGGTGTGCCGTCTTTTGCTCTTAGTAGCATCTGTTGTTAGTGGCACTACTGATGAAGGTGAGTCCCCTTTTGTTTCTTTAGTTGCTTCCATTCAATGCACTTATGTTGTTTACTTTGTGGGTTTGTTTTAATATGTTTTGAGCATTTCATATCTCCGCTGCTATTTTAATACATCCATAAATCTGCAGTATTTTGTGTTTTTGTGTTCTTTGTGTGTATTTGTTTACCCATGAGAATCAAAGAAGGATCCATTTAAGAAAGAAAGCATGTACTGTTTACCTAAAATCAAGGAGCGAAATCATGTTCAGGGAAAAGAAAAGAAAACATAAAACCAAACAACAGGGGTGAGATCTAATTAAAAACAGCTGACAAGTTCATGCCTCCATGCTTGATTCACATAACTTCCTATCTTGATAATTCTATTGTTTCTTGCCAGCCATAAACACCAAAGTATGCAAACTGATGAGTTTCTCCTCCCCTATCAAAAGGCTGCCCAGTATTCTTTCAGAGTCTGGCGCCCAAGTGCGGTTAGCTTTTACCATGCACTGTTGAATGTCATGCAATCAATTCTTAATTACGTGATTTCTTGAATTAGATCAAAGAATGTTCAAGCTAAAGAATCTACAAAAGTTGAAGGAAATGCTGCCTACAGTGGTTAACCCTCATTTTAATTGAAGCTTGTGTCTTCATACAGTGATATTTTAACATAGAGTGATAGGTAAATGCCTTCATTCTTTGTGACGTTTGCTACTTCCGTTAGGTAGACCATCGACTGTGACATGGTTGCCTGAAATGAAATCTCTTGAACGCATTCTTAACATATTGCAAAGGTCAGTAGCTTTGTAAGTGCATTCATTTGGCAAATGCTTTGTCAACTTTTTTATTAAAAAGTAATTTTCTCTAACTGTAGGAGAGATAATTATGAGATATTTGTAGAACCAGTTGATCCTGATGAGATTGGTATGCTTATCATTTTCATCATCTTACATCACACCGGAATACCTACACCTAGACACCCTCATATCTAAGCCTAGAACCTTTTAGACAAATCTATGACTCGTGGAAATAGGACCACAACTCTTTTTCATATAGTTGACCTAAACACTGTCAACTTTTAACCAAATCCTTTATTTGGAGGGACAGAACTCTGAAAATTGCATTCTATGGCCTATCAAAACATTCCATCTACTATTCTGATCCTGTAATGATTCATAAAAGCTGTTAAGGAATAAATCAAGGAACTGCCTTTTTCATTTTGTAAATGGTTGCCTAAAAAACCATTACAAAAGAGCTTGCAAAGCCATAACCCCTATCACGGAAGAGCTTGAGACCAGGAGTTTCCATCTATGCCCATGTTTATCCTTTCTTACCATTGTTATGCATGATCTAGTTATTTTTCTTATGCAATCTCAGCAGTTAGTTTTGAGGAATCACCTTAGTATCACTTCTAAGGATCAAAGGCAGTTTCAGATGTTTGGGGTGGAAAGAATGATGCTATGGTTTTGTAAGCCTCGTTGTCTTATTCCTCCATTTTTTTTTTTATCATCTCTAGTGTGCTTCACTTCACTTCTATGTTCTAGAGATGTGGGTTTTTCTTTTCTTACTTTCTCTTGCTATTCAATGTCATCATGTGTTGGTTTCTTTAAAATTTAGTAACTCCCAGCAACAATGAAACAGTATGCAAACTCATAATCTCAAGACGTGATAGACTAAAATTCAATATAATTAAAACATCAAAAGTAGTAATTGTACCTGGCAAACAAAGAGGAAGAAACAACAATTGTAACCTAAGAAAAGAGATGGAAAAGTGGAGGGTAAGAAGAGAAATATATTAGGACAGTTAATTAGTTAAATTAAATTGCAGAAGCTAATACAAGAACAGAAACGAAAAATAGGGAAGCAAATAGAATCCGAGTGCCAAAGTCAAGAAATTCAATATGGGAGGGGAAGGAGCTAAAATCTTAGTAAATTCATTGCACCAAGGACACAACATTGTAATGGAAAATATAGGCACAACATACTCTGGCATAACTGATGTAAGGGGTACCTGAGTATCTCTTTTTTGGCGTGGGTGCACAGAAAAAACAGGTGCCTCATGACCCTCAAATATAAACTGCTTTGAACCAGTTCCAGTGTCCCGGACCTGCAAATGCAAGCTTTTACAGTTGAACAGTTTCAGTTACCTTCACCGCACTAAAGAAAATGGCAAAGAAGAGGTAAAAATAAGCATCAAACTTTTCACGATAGACGTCGAGTACACAGACACATATATGGGCTGATGAAGACGTAAAAATAGAAAAATAAAAAAAAAGCACTACAAAGACCAGGCTGAAATAGAATTAAGACATCTCTTATATGCTACACACCTCAAGGTGGTTTTGTAAATCGATACCCCAGCGATAGGAAAATATATGCACAATGTGCTTTGAGTATGCGGAAACTGAATCATGTTACCCAGGTTTAGGATAATTTTAAAACAGGGTGCCATCAGGACAAAAGTTCACACGGTTAACTGTTTCAGTGTATTGGTCTGCCAAAGACGCCTATTACATAATGTGAGTACTGAGTAATCTGTCCCAAATGTATATAGCATATACCAAATTAAAAACTTTGCTTAGAATGAATTTGTACCTTAAAGGTCATTGAACAAGACCCAAGGTCCCAAACCTCAAAATTTCTAAAAACATGCTCCTCCTGGCGGCCTGCCTCCCACATAGTGATGTCACCAATGCTCGTTCCAACTGAATAGCGTTTTTGTTTTCAACATATAAATATCATCCTAGAAGAATATTTGGGTGGCAAAAGCTAACCAAGAAGCATAGTAATCCATGCTCTTGACGGCAGCAACCTGACTTATATTGACCAACGAGACTGTCTTGGGGAAGTACAATGTTAGATCTATGATCTGCTTTAACACAACAAAATGAATAGATGAGGTATCTTTGAAATAGAAGGAGATGTGATTATGGGAATGGACTCAACGGCAGCATTGTGGAGGTTTGGATAAAATCAGTTCCACACTATCAAAGCAGAAGCCAAATTTTGGAAGCCTGTGGAAATTTAGGATAGTAAAAACCTCAATTTGAATCTTAGTAAATCCTAGAAGCAGCTCAAAATTATGGGTTGTTTATAATTTCCGAAATATAAATCTTCCATGACATAATATAGAAGAGACTGGAAGGTAGTATAGAGTACCACCTCTGATATCCCAAAAGTTCTGTCTCTTCATTAGATGCACAAAATCTGGATTTTGGTAGTCAACTGTCGGGTTGTTCATTGAAGGATGCTTTCACATAGGTGCTACCGCAAGAACTGAAAATAATAACAGCATAATTTTGCCATTAAGAAAAGTTAGTGTGGAAAGAAGACATTAGTAGTTATTTGAAAATTTGGATCAAAATCCTTCACGCCAATAAAGAAAACTGCTGATAAGACATTAGCTGTTTGTAACTGTTATTCACTCAACTCACTTATGTTGTTTCCTTTGCGGGTTTGTTTTAACATGGTCTGAGCATTTCATATCTTCGCTGATTCCGTAGAAATACATCCATAAATCTGCAGTATTTGTCATGTGTATTTTGTGCTTTTGTGTTCTTCATGCGTATTGGGTCACATCTTGAATGCTGTGCTCAATTGATGTGTTTCTTTACTCATATCGATTCAATCAAATGTTTATCCCCTCTTTTTTTATGTAGTTGCTTCCATTTCGCTGCCAATGCAGTGAACAGATGTTATTGTGGAAGGCATATGTTTCGAGTATAGAGGCAATGAGGGGTGTTAACCCAGCCACCCAACCCAGCTGGCAATATCAACATTGCATCTCAGGCAGGCTGTCACTCCTTTTGGACGTAAAATGAGATAGAGGGCTGTTACTCCTTTCAGGTTTCACTCTAAATCTCATCACTGGTTTTTTTTCCCTTGATCTCATCAATTGTCTTGAAAATATTTTCTTGATGATTTTTTCCCCATTGATTTATTTGGGAATATGTTCTTGATTTTTTTTCTCCGTTTTCGTCAATTTTGATTCTGAACATTTGATAACTGTTTTTCTTAAGTTTCAAGAAGGACAATCATGCTACTTATACCAAAATATTTGGTAGGGGTGGGGGGTGGGGCTGGCTTGTAAGCCCCCTTCTTAGCATTTTCATCTCTTTTCTTAGGTTATAATTATCGTTTAATCCTCTTGGTTTTGCCAGGTACAATCATTAGTTTTGATGTTTTAAGTATCTTGAATTTTAGTCCGTTACATCTTGAGATTATGAGTTTGCATATTGTTTCATTGTTGTTGGGAGTTTGAATTTGATTTTACATTGTTTGGTTTTGCCTTTTTGCTCTGTTTGTGCCTTTGTGTGAGATGATGAGATCTGTATATGTACTGAAAATTCTATGATGATCTGTTTGTGCTTTGTTAATTTTTGTGAATTGATTATTTGAAAGAAAACCTAGTCTTTTGTAGATTTCATGTTCTTCATATCATTTTTTAGGGCTATAAAGCACTGGGTGAAAGTAGTTCTTTTATTTGCCCTTTATATTTATGTATACTCACTGACTGTAATTGTTATTCACGCCATTTTATATACTCAGACAAACATCAAAAAAGCAATTCAATAAGGACAATGCACCTGTCTGTAAAAACTTCAATTTGAAACTTGTCATAGATCCCAATTAATAATTAAATCCCCTAATACAGACAACACCTGAACAGATCCCAATTTCTAACCACAATTGACCCAAAATAACTAAAGGGCCCCAAACTCAAATGGAATAGTAAATAAATTTATTAAAGCTATCATAACCAAATGACACCCTCATTGGCCGTGAGCCCTGCAAGGCTGTAGGCAAGAGGCCCGACAGGAGATGTGCATACCCATCGCAAAAGGTAATATGCCTTGGCCTTAGGGTTAATTCCAGTACTGATAATCACAGCAATGATGAGCCCATAATACCAAGAGCACCGGCTACTCTCCCTCTCCCTCTCTCTCTCTCTCTTGCTCTCTCCCATCTTGGTGATTTCATCCATTCAGTTTCTTGTTCATTTTTCCTGCAGATTTCGTCAATCTATTTAGGTTCCTTTAGGACGATGGGTTTCTTGAGGATATTTCTTCAGTTTCTTCAATCGTTGACTCTCTCTGGATTGAATTTTTTTCTTCAGTTTATTCAATAGCTGATGCGTTTCTTCATGACTTTTTTCCTTCTGTTTCTTACAAGGTCTCATGACACTTTCTGCTTCTATGTGATTCCTTTTCTGTGATTTATTTGAGAATATGTTCTTTGTGATTTCTCTCAATTTCTCAAACCCTGTAGTTTCCTATCTCTTGGCATGGGACAATGGAGGTCTCCAATTGTGAGTTAAATTTACAATTTATTATTTGGTTGAACTTGAAGCTATTTACGTGAGTTAAACATATTATTTGATTCAGAGGTTATGAATTTAGATTGAATTTACACTGTTTTGATTCCATGGTTTGGCCTGCATAATTGAATTGTGTGAACATAAAGTCCCTGTGATACATGAAAATCAAATTATTTTCTGTGATCTTCCCACCTATCGCTATGTTTCTTTCTCATGGTATCCCAGGTACAATTGGGACTTTTACTGTTTTAATTTTCTTTCCCACCTATCACTATGTTTCTTTCTCATGGTATCCCAGGTACAATTACGACCTTTACTGTTTTAATTATCTTGAATTTTATTCTATCATATCTTGAGATATTGAGTTTATATATTGTTTCATTGTTGTTGGGAGTTTGAATCTGACATAAAAATGATTGGTTTGGTTCTGTTGTGTTTGTGCATTTGTGTGAGAGGGGGAGTTTGCATATTGTTTTCAGCGCTTAATTCTGTTTTGGCGCTTGAGATTATGAGCTTGCATATTGTTTCTTGAATGCCTTAGCTAATTTTTGTGAAATGATTATTAGAAAAAAAAGAAAAAATATGGGTTGAAAAATGCTCGCCTTTTGTAGATTTCATGTCCTTTGTATCCTTTTTAGGGTTGTAGTTCTTTGTTTCCTTATTTGTGTTTTTTCTTGTGTTTCCTTGTTTGCTGCTTTCATACTTTTTTTGTTTGCTTTGTTTTTTATTTCATTTAAGTTTTTGCGTTCCTTATCCTCATTTGTATCAAGTTCATTCACTTTCTTTTTCTTTTTTTTTTCTCACTTTCCTGCTCCTCATTTTTTGTGCATTTACCTCTAAGTTTGTACTTCTACAGTTTTTTGGTATTTTGGAATGCAAATTCATTGTTTAATTCCTTTAAATTTGTTTGATTGTTATTATGTTTCCTTGTTTGTATTTATACTTGCTTATGTCCTTTTTGTGTTTTGCCATCCCTACTTTATTTTATGTTTTCTTTTTCAATTCCTTTAGATATTTTTCTTTGCTTGTATGTTATTTTTGTGCTTTTCTAGCCCCCCCTTTTTTTTTTGAGGAAATTGCACTTAACTTCCATGTGGTTTAAAAATCAGCATATAACTCTCTTGTGGTTTCAATGGACTTGCAAAACTTAACTTTTTTGTTAAATCTAATGGTTTGTTCTTCCACAATTTTTTTAGTGTTTAATATGATAAAAAAAGACTTTAATTTCCTAAATTACACGTAAGCTAATTTCTTAATCCCTATCGTCGCAGTACCCAAATAAATGAATGCTTTTATACTTCTTGTACCTTGAGAAATATATATATTCTATAGAGGTTACATTCATAATCTCAACTGAGAAACATGTATATCAATATTATAAGCAATTAGGCAGATACACATACAAATGCTTGGCAATAGCTTCTTCGAAAGAATTCTACTTTGCATTTTATTGGGCATATGATTTTGGGATGCTATTGCATTGACTTTTAACATTGGTTATTCGGTGAGAGTATATCAATTAAACTTGACTTTGGTGCATACTCTAGTCTTTAGAAAGACTAACATCAGCTTCTGATATGGCTAGTCTGCATGATGAACTCAGATTTAGAAATTAAAAATTGAAGAAGAGATAGTCTTAAAATAAAAAAAATAAAAAAACTATTTTTTAAAACCATGTTATGAATATCTTGTTTTGAGTAAATATTTGAATGCATTTATTCCTAAAGCTCATGAAAAGTAAAATTTCCGAACTGAATCCTACTTACATTTTATTTATGATTAAAACTTGATGCAGTATACATCGGCCATTGATATATGGAGTATAGGCTGCATATTTGCCGAGGTAATAACAGGGAAGCCACTGTTTCCTGGAAAAAATGTTGTTCATCAGCTGGATTTAATGACTGATCTCCTCGGGACGCCTTCATTAGATACCATCTCTCGGGTTAGACATTTCTCATTTGATAATATTTGTTTATATTGCTTCAAGTTTTAATGTTATATTTCTAACTCACTTCTCTATTGGGTCAGTTTTGAAATGAGAAGGCAAGGAGATATTTAACTACCATGAGGAAAAAGCAACCTGTGTCATTTGCACAAAAATTCCCAAATGTGGATCCTTTAGCACTTAGATTGTTACAAAGGCTGCTAGCATTTGATCCAAAGGATTGAATGACTGCAGATGAGGTCTGTTTTAGGTTATTAGTTCCTATGTCATATTTTGTCTAATTGAAACATTAATCATTTTTCTGTGATTTCCTGTTGTTCAAATTTCATGTTTTGCACATGGTAATAGCTATTCTATTCTACTGCTATTCCTCATTTGGCTCACTTTAGAGCTTTCTATCAGCCCTATCAAAAATACCGATTTCACTCATGGTCTATGGGAATAGCTATTTTCTAATCGCTATTCCTTATTTATTCTATTCCTATGGAATACCTAAGACACAGTGGTGCAGGTACCAATACTGTATACAAGGTTTACCTGGTACAGTGGCACGGAAATTTCTCAAAAGAATCGGGTGCTAGGGTTTTCGGCCTGGGCATGTTAAATTTAAATTATTTAATATATATGTATACATAAAATTGAATAAAACTACTTGTCCAACATTTCAAGTGAGATTATCAAACAGAAGTAGCTTTTAAAGTAGTATTGTCGTCCAATAACCAACCTGATTACAAAAATTATTGTTCACATTTTTATATTGTATAATTAATTATTGATTCTAAGGTACGGCCAGTCGCTTAATACATTTATGAATGCACTACTTAATTGCCTCAAACATATCAGAAATTGTATAAATAATCATTAATTCTGGTATAGATCTGGTAAGTACCCAAGGAGTACCCCACTGTACTGGTACTGGGTAACTATCAGGTATGGTTACGGCACCAATTTAATGTTCCCGTGCTTCCTAGTGGAATACAGGTGACATTTGGTGAACCAAATGTGCTATAATTTCTTTACTGGATTTCTTTTTGTTGAATATCAGGAATCAATGCGCATTGCTCCAGTCTAGTATACAGAATCTTGAATTCTCTTCTTAATATGTGGTCAATAGGCTGATATATTCTCCTCGATCCTTTTCTTCAGGCATTAGCTGATCCTTACTTTAAGGGACTGGCCAAAGTTGAGAGAGAGCCTTCATGCCAGCCAATTACAAAGATGGAGTTCAAGTTTGAGAGGCGAAGAGTGACAAAGGAGGACATACGTGAACTGATTTACCGGGAGATTCTAGAGTATCATCCTCAGCTTCTCAAAGACTACGTTAATGGGACTGAAAGGGCTAATTTTCTCCATCCCAGGTACCTAGGAGGCCTCCTCGCTCATTCGAGACATTTTAAATTGTTATTTAAGATGAGTTTACAATGATCTCTACTTCCCTCTGATAGCTGTATGTTTCGTATGCGGTGCTGTTGATCAATTCAGAAAGCAATTTGCGCATCTTGAAGAAAGTGGTGTTAAAAGTGGGCCCGTGATTCCACTCGAGAGAAAGCATGCCTCTCTCCCCAGGTAAATTCATCTAGTTGTACCCTCTCCCTCACACACCTACCCCTGTAGTATGTGTTGAGATCCCAATCCCACATCGGAAAGGTTAAAGAGTGGAATGACTCTTGGAACCTTTAAAAGGTTCACAATCCCACATCGAAAATGTAAACAAAGGAATGGCTCCTTGAACCTTATAAAAGGAGACCCCCTCTTTCATTCCAAACCACACCGAGAATTATCTCACTTGTAAAATTCTTTCTCCCTTGTATTATTCTCCATATAGTGAAGATCTGCAGCAGCTCCGTGGACGTAGCCTATTTTTGGGTGAACCACGTAAGTCCGGTGTCTCTCTCTTTATTTATTTTTCTTGCATTTCATTTCAGCTTATTTCTGTTATCGCTTCAATTATCTATTCGTGTGGGTATTTCCGCAACAATTGGTATCAGAGCAAGGTTTTTCCAAAGTATGCTCTGTGGTTGCAGCATAGTCTGATCTTCCACATCAGAAAAGGAAAATTCCTTGGGGGAGCTGTTTGCTCTATTCGGTCGGGGTTTTATTACCCAACGGTGATATCAGAGCCTGGTCTAAGGTTCTTTTGGGAGCTTGGTAGCAATTTAAGAAAATTCTGTCTAAGGAGGCTGGTTCTTAAGCGGGACCATTGTGACCCCACCAGTCTTTCCTGGGAATTTTTCTTGTTCTGTCTAAGGAGGCTGGTTGTTTGGGCTGGGCTTTGACCCTACCAGTCTTTCCTGGGAACCTTGGAATTGCTACAAGCTTGGTGTGAAGCGATGGCTGGAGGTGAAGGATCAGGACCCGGGATCGACAAGTTCGATGGTACGGACTTCTCATACTGGAGGATGCAGATCCAGGATTATCTATACAGTCGGAAATTACATCAGCCTTTGTCGGGAAAGAAACCAGAAAATATGGAGAAAGACGAGTGGGATACACTTGATTGACAGGTGTTGGGCGTGATTCGGTTGACACTGACAAAGAACGTTGCTCACAACGTGGCAGAGGCAAAAACAACTGTAGAGATGATGGGCATTCTGTCGGAGATGTACGAGAAGCCGTCGGCAAACAACAAGGTACATCTTATGAAAAAGTTGTTTAACTTAAAGATGGGAGAAGGAATGTCTGTTACCGCACATATTAATGAGTTCAACACGATTGTGACACAACTCACTTCTGTTGAAATCAAGTTTGATGATGAGATTTGTGCTCTCATACTTTTGGCTTCCCTACCAAACAGTTGGAAACCCATGAGAGTAGCGGTTAGTAATTCTATTGGCAAAGAAAAATTGCAATTCAATGACGTTAGGAATCGAATTCTTTCCGAGGAAGTGCGAAGAATAGATTCGGGTGAAGGAACATCAAGTTCTGCTCTAAATGTCGAGAACAGGGGCAGAAACAACGAGAGGAATTCTAACCGAGGTCGCGGCAGATCCAAGTCGAGGAACGGCAAAGACAGATCCAGAAATGGAAGAAATTGGGAATGCTGGAATTGTGGCAAGAGTGGCCACTTAAAGAAAGATTGTAGGGCTCTGAAGAAGAATGAAGGCAAGCCCAACAACAACACCGCCAATGCAGCCACTACTGAGGATCGTGATGCGTTACTGTTGTCAGTAGACAACTGTCTTGACTCTTGGGTGATTGACTCAGGAGCATCATTCCACACTACGGCAAATCGAGACGTTCTGGAGAACTATGTTGCCGGTGATTATGGTAAGGTTTACCTAGCTGATGGTGAGCCCTTAGATATTGTTGGGATTGGTGATGTTACGCTGAAGATACCCAACGGATCTGTGTGGAAGATTCACAAGGTAAGACATGTGCCCAAACTGATGCGCAATCTAATTTCGGTAGGGCAACTGGATGATGAAGGACATCATGTGACCTTCAATTGTGGAGGTTGGAAAGTCAGCAAGGGAGCTATGGTTGTTGCACGAGGAAGTAAATCTGGAACTCTTTATATTAGTTCCAGCTGCAGAGATACCGTAGCAGTTGCAGACAACGCCACCAACACCGAGTTATGGCATCACCGGCTTGGTCACATGAGTGAGAAAGGAATGAAGGTACTCCACTCAACAGGTAAGCTACCTAACTTAAAAACTATTGACCATAGTTTTTGTGAGAGTTGCATATTTGGAAAGCAAAAGAGAGTCAGCTTTTCAAAGACAGGCAGGGAGCCGAAGACAAGAAAGTTAGAGTTAGTTCATTCAGACGTGTGGGGTCCTACAACAGAAACTTCCATTGGAGGCTCAAAGTACTATGTGACCTTCATCGATGACTCAAGCAGAAAGGTATGGGTGTATTTTCTCAAGCATAAATCTGACGTTTTTGATGGTTTCAAGAAATGGAGAGTTATGGTAGAAAATGAGACAGATTTAAAGGTCAAGTGTCTGCAATCAGACAACGGAGGGGAATACATCAATAATGACTTGGTAAATTATTGTGCGGAAAATGGAATCAAGATGAAGAAGACGATTCCAGGGACACCACAACAAAATGGTGTGGCTGAGAGGATGAATAGAACTCTCAACGAGCGTGCCAGAAGCATGAGACTGCATGCAGGCTGCCAAAAGCATTTTGGGCAGAGGCAATTAATACAGCTGCTCATCTAATCAATAGGAGTCCATCCACGCCATTGAACTTCAAACTACCAGAAGAAGTTTGGAGCGGGAAAAAGGTAAATCTTTTTTATCTGAAAGTATTTGGCTGTGTTTCTTATGTGCACATTGACTCTTCTGCTAGGGACAAACTAGATGCCAAGTCAAAAAGGTGTTTTTTGGTTGGCTATGGTGGACTTGAGTTTGGTTATCGATTATGGGATGAGAAAGCTCGGAAAATTATCAGGAGTAAAGATGTGATCTTCAACGAACATCTCTTGTATAAAGACAGGGACAACAACAACTTCAGGAATACAAGTAAGGATTCTGAGATGATTCCACTTAGAGATCTTCCAAGTGGGTGTCCTGAGAGAGAAGAACAGGAGAACGCAGTCCCAAGTGGGAGTCCTGAAAGAGAAGAACAAGAGAACGTCACCCCAGAAGAAATCCAAAGCCCCCCTACTATTGTAAGGAGGTCTAGCAGGGTCACTAGACCGCCACAGAGGTACTCTCCTTCCTTACACTATATCCTTTTGACTGGCAGAGACGAGCCAGAGAGCTATGATGAAGCCATACAGGCTAAGGAGTCGGACAAGTGGGAGTTAGCCATGAAAGAAGAGATGAAATCCTTGATATCTAATCAGACATGGCAATTAGCAGAATTGCCTAAAGGAAAGAAAGTCTTGCACAATAAATGGGTGTATCGTATAAAAGACGAACATGACAACAGCAAACGATACAAAGCAAGGTTGGTAGTGAAAGGATTTCAGCAAAAGGAGGGCATCGACTATAATGAGATATTCTCCCCGGTGGTGAAGATGACGACAATCCGGACGGTACTCGCATTAGTGGCTCAGGAAGACTTGTTCTTAGAGCAGTTAGATGTAAAGACAGCCTTTCTTCATGGTGATTTGGAGGAAGAAATTTACATGAAGCAGCCACAAGGTTTTGAAGTACAGGATAAGGAGAATATGGTGTGCAAACTTCAAAGGAGTCTATACGGTCTTAAACAGGCACCAAGACAATGGTACAAGAAGTTTGACAGTTTTATGGGTAGCAATGGTTTCTCCAGGTGTCAAGCAGATCATTGCTGTTATATCAGGAGGCGAGGTAACTCATATATCATTTTACTACTATATGTTGATGATATGTTGATAACAGGTGGATGCAAATGGGAGATTGACAAGCTCAAGAGGGAGTTGTCTGAAAACTTTTCCATGAAGGATTTGGGTGCTGCAAAACAAATCCTTGGAATGAGGATCATCAGGGATAGTGATGGATTAAAGTTATCACAGGAGGACTACGTGAACAAAGTGTTGAACAGGTTCAACATGGGAAATGCTAAGTCAGTAAGCACTCCTTTGGGAAGTCACTTCAAGTTGTCAAAGGAGCAATCACCCACCTCGGAGCAGGAACGAGATTTTATGGCTAAGGTACCTTATGCTTCAGCAATAGGTAGCATGGTATGTACCAGACCGGACATTGCACATGCAGTGGGAGTTGTAAGCACCTAGCAATCCAGGCAAACAGCATTGGGAGGCAGTGAAGTGGATTCTCAGATACTTGAGAGGTACTGCAAGTTTAGCTTTGAGTTTCAAGAAGTCTGACTTGAAATTGCAGGGCTATGTGGATGTTGATATGGCAGGAGATCTTGATGGAAGAAAGAGTACCACTGGGTACCTTTACACAATAGGTGGGACGGCAGTCAGTTGGATTTCAAAGCTGCAAAAGATAGTTGCACTCTCTACAACTGAAGCAGAGTATGTGGCAGTGACAGAAGCAAGCAAGGAGATGATTTGGTTAAAGTCATTCTTGGAAGAACTTGGTCACTAGCAAGAAGAGAGTGTGTTATATTGTGATAGCCAAAGTGCTATTCACTTAGCTAAAAATCCAGTATTTCATGCCAGGACAAAGCATATATAGGTGCGTTACCATTTTATCAGGTCAGCATTAGAAGATGGAGTGTTATCTCTGCAGAAGATTCTTGGGAGCAAGAATCCAGCCGACATGTTGACAAAGGTGGTGACTATTGATAAACTGAAGCTGTGTACTGCTTCAGTTGGCCTTCAAGCATGAAAGAAGGTGACGAGCTGCTGCATTGACCAAGTGTGAAGATATAATTAAAATTAATCTTCAAGTGGGAGAATGTTGAGATCCCAATCCCACATCGGAAAGATTAAAGAGTGGAATGACTCTTGGAACCTTCAAAAGGTTCACAATCCCACATCGAAAATGTAAACAAAGGAATGGCTCCTTGAACCTTATAAAAGGAGACCCCCTCTTTCATTCCAAACCACACCGAGAATTATCTCACTTGTAAAATTCTTTCTCCCTTGTATTATTCTCCATATAGTGAAGATCTGCAGCAGCTCCGTGGACGTAGCCTATTTTTGGGTGAACCACGTAAGTCCGGTGTCTCTCTCTTTATTTATTTTTCTTGCATTTCATTTCAGCTTATTTCTGTTATCGCTTCAATTATCTATTCGTGTGGGTATTTCCGCAACAGTATGAACCTGGAACCTAGAGTTGATAGGACATTTCTAAAGAGATATGAGTCAGGTTACGTGGAGTTGGTTGGCAGGGCTGGTTAATTAGTGGTTGTGCAGAGATATAAATTTGGAGTTTGGACTTCATATCGAACACATAATCGTGTGACTCTGGGGTTTGGCCTCAAAAGCTAACTTCCACCACATAACCAAATACAGGTCGAGCAGTGTGGGACATGTCATCTTGGTTTGCAGTATTTCACATACATGTATATATATATATATATGTATATGTATTCCAAGTTTGACTTACCATCTTGGACTTCCTGTTATGGCGTGTGTTTTTTTATATTTCTTTTTACAGCATTTTTAATTGGCTTATATAAGCAAGTTCCATTGTGAAGATAGTTGTCAAGGTGCCTGGACGGCTTGCTCTTGTTGCTTCGTCGCCTTAGGTTTGCCTAGGCAAAATTGGGACCCTAAACATCAAGGTGTCCCAAGAGTGCCTTGTTGCTTAGGCATCGCCTAGACAACTAAATGATTGTGAAATTTTCCAGTAACTATGGTTATGCACGCTAATATGACGTAATTTCAGAGAGCTCAATTTTTTTTTGAAATTTGGAACTCTTGAACACGTTCTTCATTGTCTCCATTTACGACGATTATGATGGCAAGCTACCTTATCATTTTGTGTTTTTTAGGTCTACCATTGTCCATTCGGATACAGTACATCCCAAAGAGCAATCCCATTTCAGCAATGGAATTCCCAGAAACCTCCCAAGGACTTTCCCAGCTCCACCAAGGCTCCCTATATGTATCCCCTTCTCTCTTTCTGCAATATGTTACATAATTCTGTTTCTTTTGCGGGCTTGATGATTATAATGTGTAATATCGTTTTTTGGGGAATAAAATCTCATCTATAAGAAAACGAGGTCGCTTTGAGGTGTTACGGTATGAAATTACTAGGGTGGCATGCTACATGCACACTTCCCTTTTATACTTTTGTAGATTGAATCCAACGTTCTTTTTTTTCTTCCTTTGCTCAGCCAATCCAGGAAAATTTACGGGGCCCGTACAATACGAGAAGGGAAACATCTTGAAAGATGCGTACAACCCAGGAGCGATAATCAGGAACACTGGGGTGCCACCCCAAGTTAACCATTCATATTGTTCCCAAATGACTAGCACGGGGGCAAAGGAGGATCGGTTATCTTTTGAGAACGAAAGGAAACAGATCCCACAGCATGGTCTGGCCTCCGACATAGCCATCACTGTCGAAACGAACTCAATTTTTATGCCACGGACAGAAGGGGTGACAAAGGCAGCACATGTAAATGATGGAATTGCCATAGACACGAACCTGTTGCAGGCGGCGAAAGCCCACAGAAAGGTAGGAACGGCTCAGTTTGGTATGTCAGGGATGTATTAGTTGAGGGCAAAGTAAATGGGTGGTAGTGTGTAAATGGAGGAATCCATGTATAGAAGAGAGAGGAGGCAATTGTAAGAGAGAATTGAGACCAAACCCTATGTTACTGATATTACACCTCCCCTTTTTAATGGTAGGGAATTTCTTTTCAAAGCTTAAAAAAGTCGTAATAGAGTCAGTCTATTAGGGCAGTAACACAGATTATTAGTCTTCATAAAAGTCTTAATAAAGAAGAATATTTAAAGGTCAATTTCTAGCTTAGATTGTAAATTTTATTTCTGCAATTATTTAATCAAAACATCTATTATAATAATCCAGTTGCATGACATAGATGGGCTTAAGGAATATATTTTGACCCTATAAATAAATTATCCATTATAGTATTACAAAACAATTTCGTTTTACTGAAAAGGAATTAACCATATGAACTAAAGTGAGCATGGGAAAGTAGGAGAATGATGCTAATTTTTAAATAATTTAATTCTGTACTAAGTTTTTATTTATATTTATAACTAATAAGAGATCTAAATTGTTAAAATTTAATTCTGTGTTACTTATCTGCAGCATAGCATAAACTCTTTTCCCCAATGAGATTACTCTTTTCCCCAATGAGATCACCGAGCCCACAAACAATAATTTTATGCATACAAATGCTTCTATAAAAGAATTAAAAAAGAATAAAATAAAATACTCTTTGTAGAAATATTAAAAAGGTTCTTCTTTAATCTATAATTTAATATAGCTATAGAAGTTCAGGATGTCTATTATTATTATTTTTTTGATATAATTATATTTGGAATTTTGGAAAATTTATTTATCATTGTGACTTCAGGTAATAGACAAGGTTAATACATTTTATGAGTATTAGGAAGGATCATTCATTATAACATCATGAAAAACATAAAAAGTTTCAGTCTGGATTTGTATAAATCAAAGACTAAGCAGTATACAATAATGTAAACAGAAAAAAAGAAAAAAAGAAAAGAAGGAAAACAAGTTGTATTCAAATTGTATTCAATTGTTTTAATTAAAATTTTCCTCTTACCAACTTTAAAACTCTCATTTTCATTTAAAAAATAAAATATTAATTTGTAAAGAATCAAAAGCGACTTTTCCTAAAAAAAGATAATCTTATTTGTTTTCTGAAAAAGATAGTGTTAGATATTTGGAAGAAAAAAAAAAGGAAGCATAATTTTTGAAAAAAAAAAAGTACTTGTTTCATAAAAAGATTTTTTAAAAAGGAAGGAGAAATTCACGTGGTTTGTCTGTGTGTGGAGACTTTGACTTGAACGTTTTTACCCGAGAATCTTGAAGGCCGTGTTTGGATGAACGGAAGAAATCTACTTTCAAAATTTCAATCCGAACGTTGGAGTCGGAGTCGATCAACTCCAACGGGCAAAATTCAAGAATCCGGTCAGTGACAAGGTGCTAAAATCTCAACGGGCAAATTTTAAAATTCAAAATTCTGATTGGTGAGAAGCTGCTAGGACCTCCAATATGCAAATTTCCAGATTCAAGGTTCTGGTGAGAAGCCGTTAGAACCTCCGATGGGCAAATTTCAAAATTCCGATCCGCCCGTTGGAGTCGGGAGCTGACTCTGGCTATAAATGAAGGATGGATCCTCAGTTCTTCTCACTTCAATTCCAGTAATCTCTCTCTCTCTCTCTCTCTCTCTCTCTCTCTCTCTTTCAATTCCATGGATTTCTTTTTCTTCATTGGCCGACTCACTCGCCGATGGTTTCTTGATGATTTTTTTTCCTTCAGTTTCTTCAAACACCCGGTCGACTCTCCTGGCTCCGATTTCTCTTCAGATCGGTGAGAAGCTGCTAGAACCTCCAACAGGCAAATTTCAAAATTCCCATCGGCCCGTTAGAGTCGAGAGCCGATTCTGGCTATAAAAGGAAGGATGGATCCTCAATTCTTCTCACCTCAATTCCAGTACTCTCTCTCTCTCTCAGTTCCATGGATTTTTTTTTCTTCATTGGCCGATTCACTCGCCGATGGTTTCTTGATGATTTTTTTCCTTCAGTTTCTTCAAACACCCGGTCGACTCTCCTGGCTCCGATTTCTCTTCAGATTCTACGAATAGGTTATTCTCCCCCCCCGCCCCCTCTCTCTCTCTGAGTAGGTTTCTTGATTAGTTTCTGTGATTTATTTGAGAATACGTTCTTGGTGATTTTTCTCAATTTTCATTGGTCTATTAGAGAATATGAACCTAATTCAGTTACTTGTTCATTTTTCGTGCAGATCTCATCTGTTTATTTAGGTTTCTTGATGATTTTCTTTTTTTTCAGTTTCTTCAATCCCCGATTCTCTGCATGATTTTTTTTTTCAGAAATTCAATCGCCGATGGGCTTCTTGATTCTATGAATAGGTTTACATGCTTCTCTCTCTCTCTCTCTCTCTCTGAATAGGTTTTTCTTTCTCTGATTTATTTGAGAATGTGTTCTTGGTGATTTTATAGATTTATTTTTGGAATATGTTCTTGGCGTTTCTCTCTGGATGATTTTTTTTTTCCAGTTTATTCAATAGCTGATAGGTTTCTTGATGATTTTCTTCTTCAGTTTCTTCAACCACGACTCTCTTGAATGGGTTTCTAGATTCTATGAATAGGTTTACATGCTTCTCTCTCTCTCTCTTCGTTTTCATTGATTTATTTGAAAATATGTTCTTGATTTTTTTCTCCATTTTCGTTAATTGAATTCAGAACATTTGATGAATTTTTTTCATAAGTTTCATTAATCCTCATCTCTGTAGATTCCTGTTTCTTGATTATTTTTTCTCTGATTTCATTGATTTGTTTGAGAATATGTCCTCTGGTTAAATGTCTGGGGATATTTATTTGGACATAATTTGGTTTGAGTTGTATTGATGTCTCAACAATAAGGCAGTTTATTTTGATCCAAGGGTTATGGTTTTGAAAGCCCATTTTCTCATTCCTTCACTTTTTTATCTCTCGTGTGCTTCACTTCACTTCCATGTTTGGAGATGTGGGCTTTCCCTTTCTTTTTTCTTTATTTGCTTTTCAATGTTTGTCATGTGTTGCTTCTTAATTCTGTTTGTACGCTTGATCTGTATATATGTAATGGAAATTCTGTAATGGATGGATTCATTAATTTTTTGTGCCATTTTCTTTTTCTTTTAGGGAGAAAAAGGGTGTGCCGTTTCTTTTGCTCTTAGTAGCATCTGTTGTTAGTGGCACTACTGATGAAGGTGAGTCCCCTTTTGTTTCTTTAGTTGCTTCCATTCAATGCACTTATGTTGTTTACTTTGTGGGTTTGTTTTAATTTGTTTTGAGCATTTCATATCTCCGCTGCTATTTTAATACATCCATAAATCTGCAGTATTTTGTGTTTTTGTGTTCTTTGTGTGTATTTGTTTACCCATGAGAATCAAAGAAGGATCCATTTAAGAAAGAAAGCATGTACTGTTTACCTAAAATCAAGGAGCGAAATCATGTTCAGGGAAAAGAAAAGAAAACATAAAACCAAACAACAGGGGTGAGATCTAATTAAAAACAGCTGACAAGTTCATGCCTCCATGCTTGATTCACATAACTTCCTATCTTGATAATTCTATTGTTTCTTGCCAGCCATAAACACCAAAGTATGCAAACTGATGAGTTTCTCCTCCCCTATCTAAAGGCTGCCCAGTATTCTTTCAGAGTCTGGCGCCCAAGTGCGGTTAGCTTTTACCATGCACTGTTGAATGTCATGCAATCAATTCTTAATTACGTGATTTCTTGAATTAGATCAAAGAATGTTCAAGCTAAAGAATCTACAAAAGTTGAAGGAAATGCTGCCTACAGTGGTTAACCCTCATTTTAATTGAAGCTTGTGTCTTCATAAAGTGATATTTTAACATAGAGTGATAGGTAAATGCCTTCATTCTTTGTGACGTTTGCTACTTCCGTTAGGTAGACCATCGACTGTGACATGGTTGCCTGAAATGAAATCTCTTGAATGCATTCTTAACATATTGCAAAGGTCAGTAGCTTTGTAAGTGCATTCATTTGGCAAATGCTTTGTCAACTTTTTGATTAAAAAGTAATTTTCTCTAACTGTAGGAGAGATAATTATGAGATATTTGTAGAACCAGTTGATCCTGATGAGATTGGTATGCTTATCATTTTCATCATCTTACATCACACCGGAATACCTACACCTAGACACCCTCATATCTAAGCCTAGAACCTTTTAGACAAATCTATGACTCGTGGAAATAGGACCACAACTCTTTTTCATATAGTTGACCTAAACACTGTCAACTTTTAACCAAATCCTTTATTTGGAGGGACAGAACTCTGAAAATTGCATTCTGTGGCCTATCAAAACATTCCATCTACTATTCTGATCCTGTAATGATTCATAAAAGCTGTTAAGGAATAAATCAAGGAACTGCCTTTTTCATTTTGTAAATGGTTGCCTAAAAAACCATTACAAAAGAGCTTGCAAAGCCATAACCCCTATCACGGAAGAGCTTGAGACCAGGAGTTTCCATCTATGCCCATGTTTATCCTTTCTTACCATTGTTATGCATGATCTAGTTATTTTTCTTATGCAATCTCAGCAGTTAGTTTTGAGGAATCACCTTAGTATCACTTCTAAGGATCAAAGGCAGTTTCAGATGTTTGGGGTGGAAAGAATGATGCTATGGTTTTGTAAGCCTCGTTGTCTTATTCCTCCATTTTTTTTTTTATCATCTCTAGTGTGCTTCACTTCACTTCTATGTTCTAGAGATGTGGGTTTTTCTTTTCTTACTTTCTCTTGCTATTCAATGTCATCATGTGTTGGTTTCTTTAAAATTTAGTAACTCCCAGCAACAATGAAACAGTATGCAAACTCATAATCTCAAGACGTGATAGACTAAAATTCAATATAATTAAAACATCAAAAGTAGTAATTGTACCTGGCAAACAAAGTGGAAGAAACAACAATTGTAACCTAAGAAAAGAGATGGAAAAGTGGAGGGTAAGAAGAGAAATATATTAGGACAGTTAATTAGTTAAATTAAATTGCAGAAGCTAATACGAGAACAGAAACGAAAAATAGGGAAGCAAATAGAATCCGAGTGCCAAAGTCAAGAAATTCAATATGGGAGGGGAAGGAGCTAAAATCTTAGTAAATTCATTGCACCAAGGACACAACATTGTAATGGAAAATATAGGCACAACATACTCTGGCACAAGTGATGTAAGGGCTACCTGAGTATCTCTTTTTTGGCGTGGGTGCACAGAAAAAACAGGTGCCTCATGACCCTCAAATATAAACTGCTTTGAACCAGTTCCAGCGTCCCGGACCTGCAAATGCAAGCTTTTACAGTTGAACAGTTTCAGTTACCTTCACCGCACTAAAGAAAATGGCAAAGAAGAGGTAAAAATAAGCATCAAACTTTTCACGATAGACGTCCAGTACACAGACACATATATGGGCTGATGAAGACGTAAAAATAGAAAAATAAAAAAAAAGCACTACAAAGACCAGGCTGAAATAGAATTAAGATATCTCTTATATGCTACACACCTCAAGGTGGTTTTGTAAATCGATACCCCAGCGATATGAATATATATGCACAATGTGCTTTGAGTATGCGGCAACTGAATCATGTTACCCGGGTTTAGGATAATTTTAAAACAGGGTGCCATCAGGACAAAAGTTCACACGGTTAACTGTTTCAGTGTATTGGTCTGCCAAAGACGCCTATTACATAATGTGAGTACTGAGTAATCTGTCCCAAATGTATATAGCATATACCAAATTAAAAACTTTGCTTAGAATGAATTTGTACCTGAAAGGTCATTGAACAAGACCCAAGGTCCCAAACCTCAAAATTTCTAAAAACATGCTCCTCCTGGCGGCCTGCCTCCCACATAGTGATGTCACCAATGCTCGTTCCAACTGAATAGCGTTTTTGTTTTCAACATATAAATATCATCCTAGAAGAATATTTGGGTGGCAAAAGCTAACCAAGAAGCATAGTAATCCATGCTCTTGACGGCAGCAACCTGACTTATATTGACCAACGAGACTGTCTTGGGGAAGTACAATGTTAGATCTATGATCTGCTTTAACACAACAAAATGAATAGATGAGGTATCTTTGAAATAGAAGGAGATGTGATTATGGGAATGGACTCAACGGCAGCGTTGTGGAGGTTTGGATAAAATCAGTTCCACACTATCAAAGCAGAAGCCAAATTTTGGAAGCCTGTGGAAATTTAGGATAGTAAAAACCTCAATTTGAATCTTAGTAAATCCTAGAAGCAGCTCAAAATTATGGGTTGTTTATAATTTCCGAAATATAAATCTTCCATGACATAATATAGAAGAGACTGGAAGGTAGTATAGAGTACCACCTCTGATATCCCAAAAGTTCTGTCTCTTCATTAGATGCACAAAATCTGGATTTTGGTAGTCAACTGTCGGGTTGTTCATTGAAGGATGCTTTCACATAGGTGCTACCGCAAGAACTGAAAATAATAACAGCATAATTTTGCCATTAAGAAAAGTTAGTGTGGAAAGAAGACATTAGTAGTTATTTGAAAATTTGGATCAAAATCCTTCACGCCAATAAAGAAAACTGCTGATAAGACATTAGCTGTTTGTAACTGTTATTCACTCAACTCACTTATGTTGTTTCCTTTGCGGGTTTGTTTTAACATGGTCTGAGCATTTCATATCTTCGCTGATTCCGTAGAAATACATCCATAAATCTGCAGTATTTGTCATGTGTATTTTGTGCTTTTGTGTTCTTCATGCGTATTGGGTCACATCTTGAATGCTGTGCTCAATTGATGTGTTTCTTTACTCATATCGATTCAATCAAATGTTTATCCCCTCTTTTTTTATGTAGTTGCTTCCATTTCGCTGCCAATGCAGTGAACAGATGTTATTGTGGAAGGCATATGTTTCGAGTATAGAGGCAATGAGGGGTGTTAACCCAGCCACCCAACCCAGCTGGCAATATCAACATTGCATCTCAGGCAGGCTGTCACTCCTTTTGGACGTAAAATGAGATAGAGGGCTGTTACTCCTTTCAGGTTTCACTCTAAATCTCATCACTGGTTTTTTTTCCCTTGATCTCATCAATTGTCTTGAAAATATGTTCTTGATGATTTTTTCCCCATTGATTTATTTGGGAATATGTTCTTGATTTTTTTTCTCCGTTTTCGTCAATTTTGATTCTGAACATTTGATAACTGTTTTTCTTAAGTTTCAAGAAGGACAATCATGCTACTTATACCAAAATATTTGGTAGGGGTGGGGGGTGGGGCTGGCTTGTAAGCCCCCTTCTTAGCATTTTCATCTCTTTTCTTAGGTTATAATTATCGTTTAATCCTCTTGGTTTTGCCAGGTACAATCATTAGTTTTGATGTTTTAAGTATCTTGAATTTTAGTCCGTTACATCTTGAGATTATGAGTTTGCATATTGTTTCATTGTTGTTGGGAGTTTGAATTTGATTTTACATTGTTTGGTTTTGCCTTTTTGCTCTGTTTGTGCCTTTGTGTGAGATGATGAGATCTGTATATGTACTGAAAATTCTATGATGATCTGTTTGTGCTTTGTTAATTTTTGTGAATTGATTATTTGAAAGAAAACCTAGTCTTTTGTAGATTTCATGTTCTTCATATCATTTTTTAGGGCTATAAAGCACTGGGTGAAAGTAGTTCTTTTATTTGCCCTTTATATTTATGTATACTCACTGACTGTAATTGTTATTCACGCCATTTTATATACTCAGACAAACATCAAAAAAGCAATTCAATAAGGACAATGCACCTGTCTGTAAAAACTTCAATTTGAAACTTGTCATAGATCCCAATTAATAATTAAATCCCCTAATACAGACAACACCTGAACAGATCCCAATTTCTAACCACAATTGACCCAAAATAACTAAAGGGCCCCAAACTCAAATGGAATAGTAAATAAATTTATTAAAGCTATCATAACCAAATGACACCCTCATTGGCCGTGAGCCCTGCAAGGCTGTAGGCAAGAGGCCCGACAGGAGATGTGCATACCCATCGCAAAAGGTAATATGCCTTGGCCTTAGGGTTAATTCCAGTACTGATAATCACAGCAATGATGAGCCCATAATACCAAGAGCACCGGCTACTCTCCCTCTCCCTCTCTCTCTCTCTCTTGCTCTCTCCCATCTTGGTGATTTCATCCATTCAGTTTCTTGTTCATTTTTCCTGCAGATTTCGTCAATCTATTTAGGTTCCTTTAGGACGATGGGTTTCTTGAGGATATTTCTTCAGTTTCTTCAATCGTTGACTCTCTCTGGATTGAATTTTTTTCTTCAGTTTATTCAATAGCTGATGCGTTTCTTCATGACTTTTTTCCTTCTGTTTCTTACAAGGTCTCATGACACTTTCTGCTTCTATGTGATTCCTTTTCTGTGATTTATTTGAGAATATGTTCTTTGTGATTTCTCTCAATTTCTCAAACCCTGTAGTTTCCTATCTCTTGGCATGGGACAATGGAGGTCTCCAATTGTGAGTTAAATTTACAATTTATTATTTGGTTGAACTTGAAGCTATTTATGTGAGTTAAACATATTATTTGATTCAGAGGCTATGAATTTAGATTGAATTTACACTGTTTTGATTCCATGGTTTGGCCTGCATAATTGAATTGTGTGAACATAAAGTCCTTGTGATATATGAAAATCAAATTATTTTCTGTGATCTTCCCACCTATGGCTATGTTTCTTTCTCATGGTATCCCAGGTACAATTGGGACTTTTACTGTTTTAATTTTCTTTCCCACCTATCACTATGTTTCTTTCTCATGGTATCCCAGGTACAATTACGACTTTTACTGTTTTAATTATCTTGAATTTTATTCTATCATATCTTGAGATATTGAGTTTATATATTGTTTCATTGTTGTTGGGAGTTTGAATCTGACATAAAAATGATTGGTTTGGTTCTGTTGTGTTTGTGCATTTGTGTGAGAGGGGGAGTTTGCATATTGTTTTCAGCGCTTAATTCTGTTTTGGCGCTTGAGATTATGAGCTTGCATATTGTTTCTTGAATGCCTTAGCTAATTTTTGTGAAATGATTATTAGAAAAAAAAGAAAAAATATGAGTTGAAAAATGCTCGCCTTTTGTAGATTTCATGTCCTTTGTATCCTTTTTAGGGTTGTAGTTCTTTGTTTCCTTATTTGTGTTTTTTCTTGTGTTTCCTTGTTTGCTGCTTTCATACTTTTTTTGTTTGCTTTGTTTTTTATTTCATTTAAGTTTTTGCGTTCCTTATCCTCATTTGTATCAGGTTCATTCACTTTCTTTTTCTTTTTTTTTTTCCCACTTTCCTGCTCCTCAGTTTTTGTGCATTTACCTCTAAGTTTGTACTTCTACAGTTTTTTGGTATTTTGGAATGCAAATTCGTTGTTTAATTCCTTTAAATTTGTTTGATTGTTATTAAGTTTCCTTGTTTGTATTTATACTTGCTTATGTCCTTTTTGTGTTTTGCCATCCCTACTTTATTTTATGTTTTCTTTTTCAATTCCTTTAGATATTTTTCTTTGCTTGTATGTTATTTTTGTGCTTTTCTAGCCCCCCCTTTTTTTTTTTTGAGGAAATTGCACTTAACTTCCATGTGGTTTAAAAATCAGCATATAACTCTCTTGTGGTTTCAATGGACTTGCAAAACTTAACTTTTTTGTTAAATCTAATGGTTTGTTCTTCCACAATTTTTTTAGTGTTTAATATGATAAAAAAAGACTTTAATTTCCTAAATTACACGTAAGCTAATTTCTTAATCCCTATCGTCGCAGTACCCAAATAAATGAATGCTTTTATACTTCTTGTACCTTGAAAAATATATATATTCTATAGAGGTTACATTCATAATCTCAACTGAGAAACATGTATATCAATATTATAAGCAATTAGGCAGATACACATACAAATGCTTGGCAATAGCTTCTTCGAAAGAATTCTACTTTGCATTTTATTGGGCATATGATTTTGGGATGCTATTGCATTGACTTTTAACATTGGTTATTCGGTGAGAGTATATCAATTAAACTTGACTTTGGTGCATACTCTAGTCTTTAGAAAGACTAACATCAGCTTCTGATATGGCTAGTCTGCATGATGAACTCAGATTTAGAAATTAAAAATTGAAGAAGAGATAGTCTTAAAATAAAAAAAATAAAAAAACTATTTTTTAAAACCATGTTATGAATATCTTGTTTTGAGTAAATATTTGAATGCATTTATTCCTAAAGCTCATGAAAAGTAAAATTTCCGAACTGAATCCTACTTACATTTTATTTATGATTAAAACTTGATGCAGTATACATCGGCCATTGATATATGGAGTATAGGCTGCATATTTGCCGAGGTAATAACAGGGAAGCCACTGTTTCCTGGAAAAAATGTTGTTCATCAGCTGGATTTAATGACTGATCTCCTCGGGACGCCTTCATTAGATACCATCTCTCGGGTTAGACATTTCTCATTTGATAATATTTGTTTATATTGCTTCAAGTTTTAATGTTATATTTCTAACTCACTTCTCTATTGGGTCAGTTTTGAAATGAGAAGGCAAGGAGATATTTAACTACCATGAGGAAAAAGCAACCTGTGTCATTTGCACAAAAATTCCCAAATGTGGATCC
The DNA here is from genome assembly GCA_034195605.1 of Santalum album. Classification (NCBI taxonomy): domain Eukaryota; kingdom Viridiplantae; phylum Streptophyta; class Magnoliopsida; order Santalales; family Santalaceae; genus Santalum; species Santalum album. Next base: position 8,411,009 of record CM067267.1, on the reverse strand, counting down.
TTTAGCACTTAGATTGTTACAAAGGCTGCTTGCATTTGATCCAAAGGATTGAATGACTGCAGATGAGGTCTGTTTTAGGTTATTAGTTCCTATGTCATATTTTGTCTAATTGAAACATTAATCATTTTTCTGTGATTTCCTGTTGTTCAAATTTCATGTTTTGCACATGGTAATAGCTATTCTATTCTACTGCTATTCCTCATTTGGCTCACTTTAGAGCTTTCTATCAGCCCTATCAAAAATACCGATTTCACTCATGGTCTATGGGAATAGCTATTTTCTAATCGCTATTCCTTATTTATTCTATTCCTATGGAATACCTAAGACAGTGGTGCAGGTACCAATACTGTATACAAGGTTTACCTGGTACAGTGGCACGGAAATTTCTCAAAAGAATCGGGTGCTAGGGTTTTAGGCCTGGGCATGTTAAATTTAAATTATTTAATATATATGTATACATAAAATTGAATAAAACTACTTGTCCAACATTTCAAGTGAGATTATCAAACAGAAGTAGCTTTTAAAGTAGTATTGTCGTCCAATAACCAACCTGATTACAAAAATTATTGTTCACATTTTTATATTGTATAATTAATTATTGATTCTAAGGTACTGCCAGTCGCTTAATACATTTATGAATGCACTACTTAATTGCCTCAAACATATCAGAAATTGTATAAATAATCATTAATTCTGGTATAGATCTGGTAAGTACCCAAGGAGTACCCCACTGTACTGGTACTGGGTAACTACCAGGTATGGTTACGGCACCAATTTTAATGTTCCCGTGCTTCCTAGTGGAATACAGGTGACATTTGGTGAACCAAATGTGCTATAATTTCTTTACTGGATTTCTTTTTGTTGAATATCAGGAATCAATGCGCATTGCTCCAGTCTAGTATACAGAATCTTGAATTCTCTTCTTAATATGTGGTCAATAGGCTGATATATTCTCCTCGATCCTTTCCTTCAGGCATTAGCTGATCCTTACTTTAAGGGACTGGCCAAAGTTGAGAGAGAGCCTTCATGCCAGCCAATTACAAAGATGGAGTTTGAGTTTGAGAGGCGAAGAGTGACAAAGGAGGACATACGTGAACTGATTTACCGGGAGATTCTAGAGTATCATCCTCAGCTTCTCAAAGACTACGTTAATGGGACTGAAAGGGCTAATTTTCTCCATCCCAGGTGCCTGGGAGGCGTCCTTGCTCATTCGAGACATTTTAAATTGTTGTTAAGATGAGTTTACAATGATCTCTACTTCCCTCTGATAGCTGTATGTTTCGTATGCGGTGCTGTTGATCAATTCAGAAAGCAATTTGCGCATCTTGAAGAAAGTGGTGTTAAAAGTGGGCCCGTGATTCCACTCGAGAGAAAGCATGCCTCTCTCCCCAGGTAAATTCATCTAGTTGTACCCTCTCCCTCACACACCTACCCCTGTAGTATGAACCTGGAACCTAGAGTTGATAGGACATTTCTAAAGAGATATGAGTCAGGTTACGTGGAGTTGGTTGGCAGGGCTGGTTAATTAGTGGTTGTGCAGAGATATAAATTTGGAGTTTGGACTTCATATGGAACACATAATCGAGTGACTCTGGGGTTTGGCCTCAAAAGCTAACTTCCACCACATAACCAAATACAGGTCGAGCAGTGTGGGACATGTCATCTTGGTTTGCAGTATTTCACATACATGTATATATATATATATATATATGTATTCCAAGTTTGACTTACCATCTTGGACTTCCTGTTATGGCGTGTGTTTTTTTATATTTCTTTTTACAGCATTTTTAATTGGCTTATATAAGCAAGTTCCATTGTGAAGATAGTTGTCAGGGTGCCTGGACGGCTTGCTCTTGTTGCTTCGTCGCCTTAGGTTTGCCTAGGCAAAATTGGGACCCTAAACATCAAGGTGTCCCAAGAGTGCCTTGTTGCTTAGGCATCGCCTAGACAACTAAATGATTGTGAAATTTTCCAGTAACTATGGTTATGCACGCTAATATGACGTAATTTCAGAGAGCTCAATTTTTTTTTTGAAATTTGGAACTCCTGAACACGTTCTTCATTGTCTCCATTTACGACGATTATGATGGCAAGCTACCTTATCATTTTGTGTTTTTTAGGTCTACCATTGTCCATTCGGATACAGTACATCCCAAAGAGCAATCCCATTTCAGCAATGGAATTCCCAGAAACCTCCCGAGGACTTTCCCAGCTCCACAAAGGCTCCCTATATGTATCCCCTTCTCTCTTTCTGCAATATGTTACATAATTCTGTTTCTTTTGCGGGCTTGATGATTATAATGTATCATATCGTTTTGTGGGGAGTAAAATCTCATCTATAAGAAAACGAGGTCGCTTTGAGGTGTTACGGTATGAAATTACTAGGATGGCATGCTACAAGCACACTTCCCTTTTATACTTATGTAGATTGAATCTAACATTCTTTTTTATTTCTCCTTTGCTCAGCCAATCCAGGAAAATAATTTACGGGTCCCGTACAATACGAGAGGGGAAACATCTTGAAAGATGCATACAACCCAGGAGCGATAATCAGGAACACTGGGGTGCCACCCCAAGTTAACCATTCATATTGTTCCCAAAGGACTAGCACAGGGGCAAAGGAGGATCGGTCATCTTTTGAGAACGAAAGGAAACAGATCCCACAGCATGGTCTGGCCTCCGACATAGCCATCACTATCGAAACGAACTCGATTTATATGCCACGGACAGAAGGGGTGACAAAGGCAGCACATGTAAATGATGGAATTGCCATAGACGCGAACCTGTTGCAGGCGGCGAAAGCCCACAGAAACGTAGGAACGGTTCAGTTTGGTATGTCAGGGATGTATTAGTGGAAGGCAAAATAAATGAGTGGTAGTGTGTAAATGGAGGAATCCATGTATGGAAGAGAGAGGAGGCAATTGTAAGAGAGAATTGAGACCAAACCCTATGTTACTGATATTACACCTCCCATTTTCAATGGTAGGGAATTTCTCTTCAAAGCTTAAAAATGTCTTAATAGAGTCAGTTTATTAGGGCAGTAACACAGATTATTAGTCTTAATAAAAGTTTTAATAAAGAAGAATATTTAAAGATTAATTTCTAGCTTAAATTGTAAATTTTATTTCTGCAATTATTTAATCAAAGCATCTATTATAATAATCCAGTTGCATAACATATATGAGCTTAAGGAATATATTTTGACCCTATAAGTAAATTATCCATTATAGTGTTACAAAACAATTTCGTTTTACTGAAAAGGAATTAACCATATGAACTAAAGTGAGCATGGGAAAGTGAGAGAATGATGCTAATTTTTAAATAATTTAATTTTGTATTAAGTTTTTATTTATTTTTATAACTATTAAGATATCTAAATCTTTAAAATTTGTTTGAATAGTTAGATTCTGTGTTACCTATCTACAGTACGGTATAAACTCTTTTCCTCAATGAGAACACCAAGCCCACAAACAATAATTTTATGCATACAAATGCTTCTATAAAAGAATTAAAAAAAATAAAATAAAATACTCTTTGTAAAGATTCCTCTTTAATCTATAATTTAATATAGCTATAGAAGTTCAGGATGTCTATTATTATTATTTTTTTGATAGACTTATATTTGGAATTTTGGAAATTTTATTTACCATTGTGACTTCAGGTAATAGACAAGGTTAATACATTTTATGAGTATTAGGAAGGATCATTCATTATAACATCATGAAAAACATAAAAAGTTTCATCTGGATTTGTATAAATCAAAGACTAAGCAGTATACAATAATGTAAACAGAAAAAACAGAAAAAAAGAAAAGAAGGAAAACAAGTTGTATTCAAATTGTATTCAATTGTTTTAATTAAAATTTTCCTCTTACCAACTTTAAAACTCTCATTTTCATTTAAAAAATAAAATATTAATTTGTAAAGAATGAAAAGCGACTTTTCCTAAAAAAAAAAGATAATCTTATTTGTTTTCTGAAAAATATAGTGTTAGATATTTGGAAAAAAAAAAAGAAGGAAGCATCATTTTTGAAAAAAAAAGTACTTGTTTCATAAGAAGATTTTTTAAGAAGGATGGAGAAATTCACGCGGTTTGTGTGTGCCTGTGGAGACTTTGACTTGAACATTTCTACCTGAGAATCTTGCAGGCCGTATTTGGATGAACAGGAGAGGGCAATGGTGGTGGGGAAGAAATCTACTTTGAAAATTTCAATCCGAACGTTGGAGTCGGAGTTGATCCCCGATTCAATTCCAGAAATTTCTCTCTCAACTCCAACGGGCAAGATTCAAGTTTCTCAACTCCAACGGGCAAAATTCAAGATTCCGATCAGTGAAAAGGTGCTAAAACCTCGACCGGCAAATTTCAAAATTCAAGATTCCGATCGGTGAGAAGCTGTTAGAAACTCTGACGGGCAAAATTCAAAATTCCGATCGGCAAGAAGCTGTTAGAAATCGAAGGGGCGAAATTCTAGATTCAAGGTTCCGGTGAGAAGCCGTTAGAACCCCCAACGGGCAAATTTCAAAATTCCGATCAGTGAGAAGCTGCTAGAACCTCCAACGGGCAAATTTCTAGATTCAAGGTTCCAGTGAGAAGCCGTTAGAACCTCCAACGGGCAAATTTCTAGATTCAAGGTTCCAGTGAGAAGCCGTTAGAACCTCCAACGGGCAAATTTTTAGATTCAAGGTTCCGGTGAGAAGCCGTTAGAACCTCCAACGGGCAAATTTTAAAATTTCGATCGGTGAGAAGCTGCTAGAACCTCCAACAGGCAAATTTCAAAATTCCCATCGGCCCGTTAGAGTCGAGAGCCGATTCTGGCTATAAAAGGAAGGATGGATCCTCAATTCTTCTCACCTCAATTCCAGTACTCTCTCTCTCTCTCAGTTCCATGGATTTTTTTTTCGTCATTGGCCGATTCACTCGCCGATGGTTTCTTGATGATTTTTTTCCTTCAGTTTCTTCAAACACCCGGTCGACTCTCCTGGCTCCGATTTCTCTTCAGATTCTACGAATAGGTTATTCTCCCCCCCCGCCCCCTCTCTCTCTCTGAGTAGGTTTCTTGATTAGTTTCTGTGATTTATTTGAGAATACGTTCTTGGTGATTTTTCTCAATTTTCATTGGTCTATTAGAGGATATGAACCTAATTCAGTTGCTTGTTCATTTTTCGTGCAGATCTCATCAGTTTATTTAGGTTTCTTGATGATTTTCTTTTTTTCAGTTTCTTCAATCCCCGATTCTCTGCATGGTTTTTTCTTTCAGAAATTCAATCGCCGATGGGTTTCTTGATTCTATGAATAGGTTTACATGCTTCTCTCTCTCTCTCTCTCTCTCTCTCTCTCTCTCTGAATAGGTTTTTCTTTTTCTGATTTATTTGAGAATGCGTTCTTGGTGATTTTATAGATTTATTTTGGGAATATGTTCTTGGCCTACTCTGGATGATTTATTTTCCAGGTTATTCAATAGCTGATAGGTTTCTTGATGATTTTCTTCTTCAGTTTCTTCAACCATGACTCTCTAGAATGGGTTTCTTGATGACTTTTTCCCTCATTTCATCAATCTATTTGAGAAGATGTTCTTGGTGATGTTTTCTTCGTTTTCATTGATTTATTTGAAAATATATTCTTGATTTTTTTCTCCATTTTCGTCAATTTAATTCAGAACATTTGATGAATTTTTTTCATAAGTTTCATTAATCCTCATCTCTGTAGATTCCTGTTTCTTGATTATTTTTTCTCTGATTTCATTGATTTGTTTGAGAATATGTCCTCTGGTTAAATGTTTGGGGATATTTATTTGGACATAATTTGGTTTGATGTCTCAACAATAAGGCAGTTTATTTTGATCCAAGGGTTATGGTTTTGAAAGCCCATTTTCTCATTCCTTCACTTTTTTTATCTCGTGTGCTTCACTTCACTTCCATGTTTGGAGATGTGGGCTTTCCCTTTCTTTTTCCTTTTTTGCTTTTCAATGTTTGTCATGTGTTGCTTCTTAATTCTGTTTGTACACTTGATCTGTATATATGTACTGGACATTCTGTAATGGATGGATTCACTAATTTTTTGTGCCATTTTCTTTTTCTTTTAGGGAGAAAAAGGGATTTGAGATTGTGGGTTGTCGAGAAGGAACAAGGATTGAAGATAAAGAAGTGAGTAATGGGTGTGCCGTTTCTTTTGCTCTTGGTAGCATCTGTTGTTGGTGGCACTAATGATGAAGGTGAGTCCCCTTTTGTTTCTTTAGTTGCTTCGATTCAACGCACTTGTGTTGCTTACTTTGTGGGTTTGTTTTAATATGTTTTGAGCATTTCATATCTCTGCTGCTATTTTAATACATCCATAAATCTGCAGTATTTTGTGTTTTTGTGTTCTTCATGTGTATTTGTTTACCTATGACAATCAAAGAAGGATCCATTTAAGAAAGAAAGCATGTACTGTTTGCCAAAAATCAAGAGCGAAATCATGTTCAGGGAAAAGAAAAGAAAACATAAAACCAAACAACAGGGGTGAGATCTAATTAAAAACAGTTGACAAGTTCATGCCTCCATGCTTGATTCACATAACTTCCTATCTTGAAAATTCTATTGTTTCTTGCCAGCCATAAACACCAAAGTATGCAAACTGATGAGTTTCTCCTCCCCTATCAAAAGGCTGCCTATTATTCTTTCAGAGTCTGGCGCCCAAGTGTGGTTAGCTTTTACCAGGCACTGTTGAATGTCATGCAATCAATTCTTAATTACGTGATTTCTTGTATTAGATCAAAGAATGATTGTTCAGGCTAAAGAATCTACAAAAGTTGAAGGAAATGCTGCCTACAGTGGTTAACCCTCATTTTAATTGGAACTTGTGTCTTCATACAGTGATATTTTAACATACAGTGACAGGTAAATGCCTTCATTCTTTGTGACGTTTGCTACTTCCATTGGGTAGACCATCGATGTGCCATGGTTGCCTGAAATGAAATCTCTTGAACGCATTCTTAACATATTGCAAAGGTCAGTAGCTTTGTAAGTGCATTCATTTGGCAAATGCTTTGTCAACTTTTTGATTAAAAAGTAATTTTCTCTAACTGTAGGAGAGAGAATTATGAGATATTTGTAGAACCGGTTGATCCTGATGAGATTGGTATGTTCATCATTTTCATCATCTTACATCATATTACATCACTATAAATACCAAAATATGCAAACTGAGTTTAGACGCCCTCATATCTAAGCCTAGAACCTTTTAGACAAAACTATGACTCGTGGAAATAGGACCACAACTCTTTTTCATATAGTTGACCTAAACACTGTCAACTTTTAACCAAATCCTTTATTTGGAGGGACAGAACTCTGAAAATTGCATTCTGTGGCCTATCAAAACATTCCATCTACTATTCTGATCCTGTAATGATTCATAAAAGCTGTTATGGAATAAATCAAGGAACTGCCTTTTTCATTTTGTAAATGGTTCCCTAAAAAACCATTACAAAAGAGCTTGCAAAGCCATAGCCACTATTATGGAAGAGCTTGAGACCAGGAGTTTCCATCTAGGCCCATGTTTATCCTTTCTTACCATTGTTATGCATGATCTAGTTATTTTTCTTATGCAATCTCAGCAGTTAGGTTTGAGGAATCACCTTGTATCACTTCTAAGGATCAAAGGCAGTTTCAGATGTTTGGGGTGGAAAGAATGATGCTCAAAGGGACACCATGAGGTGTTATTTTGATCCAAAGGCTATGGTTTTGTAAGCCTCGTTGTTTTATTCCTTCATTTTTTTTTTTTATCATCTCTAGTGTGCTCAACTTCATTTCTATGTTCTAGAGATGTGGGTTTTTCTTTTCTTTCTTTCTTTTGCTGTTCAAGGTCATCATGTGTTGGTTTCTTTAAAATTTAGTAACTCCCAGCAACAATGAAACAGTATGCAAACTCATAATCTCAAGACGTGATAGACTAAAATTCAAGATAATTAAAACATCAAAAGTAGTAATTGTACCTGGCAAACAAAGAGGAAGAAACAACAATTGTAACCTAAGAAAAGAGATGAAAAAGTGGAGGGTAAGAAGAGAAATATATTAGGACAGTTAATTAGTTAAATTAAATTGCAGAAGCTAATACAAGAACAGAAACGAAAAACAGGGAAGCAAATAGAATCCAAGTGCCAAGTCAAGAAATTCAATATAGGAGGGGAAGGACCTAAAATCTTAGTAAATTCATTACACCAAGGAAACAACATTGTAATGGAAAATATAGGCACAACATACTCTGGCACAAGTGATGTAAGGGGCACCTGAGTATCTCTTTTTTGGTGTTGGTGCACAGAAAAAACAGGTGCCTCATGACCCTCAAATATAAACTGCTTTGAACCAGTTCCAGCATCCCGGACCTGCAAATGCAAGCTTTTACAGTTGAACAGTTTCAGTTACCTTCACCTCACCTAAAGAAAATGGCAAAGAAGGGGGGAAGTCTCCACAAGTAATGACGCAAAATTGTTTCTCTGGGGTTAGCAAAAGGAAGGTCATGAACACTCATGAGCATCAAACTTTTCACGATAGAAGTCCAGCACACACACATACATGGGCTGATAAAGAGGTAAAAATAAAAAAATAAAAAAAGCACTACAAAGACCAGGCTGAAATAAAATTAAGGTATCTCTTATATGCTACACACCTCAAGGTGGTTTTGTAAATTGATACCACAGAATAGGAATATAAATGCACAATGTGCTTTGAGTATGCAACAACTAAACCATGTTACCCAGGTTTAGGATACTTAATTTTAAAATTCAAAGCATGAGAACAACCACACAAATATATCAAACAGGGTGTCACCAGGACAAAAGTTCACTCGGTTAACTGTTTCAGTATATTGGTCTGCCAAAGATGCCTATTACATAATGTGAGGACTGAGTAATCTGTCCAAAATGTATATAGCATATACCAAATTAAAAACTTTGCTTAGAATGAATTTGTACCTGAAAGGTCATTGAACAAGACCCAAGGTCCCAAACCTCAAAATTTCTAAAAGCATGCACCTCCTGGCGGCCTGCCTCCCACGTGGTGATATCACCAAATGCTCGTTCCAACTGAAGTTTTCAACATATAAATATTATCCTAGAAGAATATTTGGGTGGCAAAAGCTAACCAAGAAGCATAGTAATCCATGCTCTTGACAGCTGCAACCTGACTTATATTGACCGACGACTGTCTTGGGGAAGCACAATGTTAGATCTATGATCTGCTTTAACACAACAAAATGAATAGATGAGGTATCTTTGAAATAGAAGGAGATGTGATTATGGGAATGGACTCAACAGCAGCATTATGGAGGTTTGGATAAAATCAGTTCCATACTATCAAAGCAGAAGCCAAATTTTGGAAGCCTGTGGAAATTTAGGATAGTAAAAACCTCAATTTGAATCTTAGTAAATCCTAGAAGCAGCTCAAGATTATGGGTTGTTTATAATGAAGAGACAAAGAACTTTTGGGATATCAGAGGTGGTACTTCTGAAATATAACTCTTCCATGACATAATATAGAAGAGACTGGAAGGTAGTATAGAGTACCACCTCTGATATCCCAAAAGTTCTTTGTCTCTTCATTAGATGCACAAAATCTGGATTTTGGTAGTCAACTGTCGGGTTGTTCATTGAAGGATGCTTTCACATAGGTGCTACTGCAAGAACTGAAAATGATAACAGTATAATTTTGCCATTAAGAAAAGTTAGTGTGGAAAGAAGACATTAGTACTTATTTGAAAATTTGGATCAAAATCCTTCACGCCAATAAAGAAAACTGCTGATAAGACATTAGCTGTTTGTAACTGTTATTCACTCAACTCACTTATGTTGTTTCCTTTGTGGGTTTGTTTTAACATGGTCTGAGCATTTCATATCTTCGCTGGTTCCGTGGTAATACATCCATAAATCTGCAGTATTTGTCTTGTGTATTTTGTGCTTTTGTGTTCTTCATGCGTATTGGGTCACATCTTGAATGCTGTGCTCAATTGATGTGTTTCTTTACTCATATCGATTCAATCAAATGTTTATCCCCTCTTTTTTTTATGTAGTTGCTTCCATTTTCCTGCCAATGCAGTGAACAAATGTTATTGTGGAGGGCATATGTTTCGAGTATAGAGGCGACGAGGGGTGTTAACCCAGCCACCCAACCCAGCTGGTAATATCAACATTGCATCTCAGGCAGGCTGTCACTCCTTTCAGATGCAAAATGAGATAGAGGGCTGTCACTCCTTTCAGGTTTCACCCTAAATCTCATCACTGGTTTTTTTTTTTTCCCTGATCTCATCAATTGACTTGAAAATATGTTCTTGATGATTTTTTCCCCATTGATTTATTAGAGAATATGTTCTTGTTTTTTTTTTTTTCCCGTTTCCGTCAATTTCGATCCTGAACATTTGATAACTGTTTTTCTTGAGTTTCAAGAAAAACAATCATGCTACTTATACCAAAATATTTGGTAGGGGTGGGGGGTGGGGCTGGCTTGTAAGCCCCCTTCTTAACATTTTCATCTCTTTTCTTAGGTTATAATTATCATTTAATCCTCTTGGTTTTGCCAGGTACAATCATTAGTTTTGATGTCTTAAGTACCTTGAATTTTAGTCCATTACATCTTGAGATTATGAGTTTGCATATTGTTTCATTGTTGTGCATTTGTTTCATTGAATTTGATTTTACATTGTTCGGTTTTGCCTTTTTGTTCTGTTTGTGCATTTGTGTGAGATGACTAGATCTGTATGTATACTGAAAATTTTATGATGATCCGTTTGTGCTTTGTTAATTTTTGTGAATTGATTATTTGAAAGAAAACCTAGTCTTTTGTAGATTTCATGTTCTTCATATCCTTTTTTAGGACTGTAAAGCACTGGGTGAAAGTAGTTCTTTTATTTGCCCTTTATATTTATGTATACTAGACAAACATCAAAAAAGCAATTCAATAAGGACAATGCACCTGTCCGTAAAAACTTCAATCTGAAACTTATTATAGATCCCAATTAGTAATTAAATCCACTAATTCAGACAACACCTGAGCAGATCCCAATTTCTAACTATAGTAAGACAATTGACCCACAATAACTAAAGGGCCCCAAACTCAAATGAAATAGTAAATAAATTTATTAAAGCTATCTTAACCAAATGACACCCTCATTGGCCGTGAGCCCCACAAGGCTGTAGGCGAGAGGCCCAACAGGAGATGCACATACCCATCGCAAAAGGTAATATGCCTTGGCCTTAGGGTTAATCCCAGTAATGATAATCACAGCAATGATGGGCCCATAATACCAGGAGCACCGGCTACTCTCTCTCTCTCTCTCTCTCTCTCTCTCTCTCGCTTTCTCCCATCTTGGTGTTTTCATCCATTCAGTAGAGAATATGTTCTCCATGTTTTTCTTCTCAATTTCATTGATTTGTTAGAGTATGGACCTAATTCAGTTTCTTGTTCATTTTTCCTGTAGATTTCGTCAATCTATTTAGGTTCCTTTAGGACGATGGGTTTCTTGAGGATATTTCTTCAGTTTCTTCAATCGTTGACTCTCTCTGGATTGAATTTTTTTCTTCAGTTTATTCAATAGCTGATGTGTTTCTTGGTGACTTTTTTCCTTCTGTTTCTTACAAGGTCTCATGACACTTTCGGATTGGATTCCTCTTCAAATTCTATGAATGGGTATAGACGCTTCTATGTGATTCCTTTTCTGTGATTTATTTGAGAATATGTTCTTTGTGATTTCTCTCAATTTCTCAAACCCCGTAGTTTCCTATCTCTTGGCATGGGACAATGGAAGTCTCCTATTGTGAGTTAAATTTACAGTTTATTATTTGGTTGAACTTGAAGCTATTTACGTGAGTTAATCATATTATTTTGATTCAGAGGCTATGAATTTAGATTGAATTTACACTGTTTTGATTCGATGGTTTGGCCTGCATAATTGAATTGAGTGAACATAAAGTCCCTGTGATATATGAAAATCAAATTATTTTCTGTGATCTTCCCACCTATCGCTATGTTTCTTTCTCATGGTATCCCAGGTACAATTACGACTTTTACTGTTTTAATTATCTTTCCCACCTATCACTATGTTTCTTTCTCATGGTATCCCAGGTACAATTACGACTTTTACTGTTTTAATTATCTTGAATTTTATTCTATCATATCTTGCGATATCGAGTTTGTACATTGTTTCATTGTTGTTGGGAGTTTGAATCTGACATAAAATGATTGGTTTGGTTCTATACAATTACGACTTTTACTGTTTTAATTATCTTGAATTTTATTCTATCATATCTTGAGATATTGAGTTTGTATATTGTTTCATTGTTGTTGGGAGTTTGAATCTGACATAAAATGATTGGTTTGGTTCTATTGTGTTTGTGCATTTGTGTGAGAGGGTGGGTTTTGCATATTGTTTTCGGCACTTAATTCTGTTTTGGCGCTTGAGATTATGAGCTTGCATATTGTTTCTTGAATGCCTTCGCTAATTTTTGTGAAATGATTATTAGAAAAAAAGAAAAAATATGAGTTGAAAAATGCTCGCCTTTTGTAGATTTCATGTCCTTTGTATTCTTTTTAGGGTTGTAGTTCTTTGTTTCCTTATTTGTGTTTTTTCTTGTGCTTTCTTGTTTGCTGCTTCCATAATTTTTTTGTTTGCTTTGTTTTTTAATTCATTTAAGTTTTTGCGTTCCTTATCCTCATTTGTATCAGATTCATTTACTTGCTTTTTCTTCTTTTCCCACTTTCCTGCTCCTCATTTTTTGTGCATTTACCTCTAAGTTTGTACTTTTACAGTTTTTTGGTATTTTGGAATGCAAACTCGTTGTTTAATTCCTTTAAATTTGTTTTTTTGTTATTATGTTTCCTTGTTTGTATTTATACTTGCTTATGTCCTTTTTGTGTTTTTCCATCCCTACTTTATTTTATGCTTTCTTTTTCAATTTCTTTAGATATGTTTCTTTGCTTGTATGTTTCCTTATTTGTGATTTTCCGTGTATGTTATTTTTGTGCTTTTCTAGCCCCTCCCTTTTTTTTTTTTTTTAGGAAATTGCTCTTAACCCCCATGTGGTTAAAAAATCAACACATAACTCTCCTGTGGTTTCAATGAACTTACAAAAGTTAACTTTTTCGTTAAATCTAACAGTTTGTTCTTCCATAGCTGACTAATGTTCCGAATGTAAACATGCATTCGAGTAGTCCAAGGTTGTTGTATGTCATTGTGTCCTCTTCCATGGTGAGCATGAATGGGTGGGAGTTTCAGCATTGCATTTGCCTTCTTGGTCTCCTTGTTCTTTATCACGAGGGCCTTCTTTGGTCCATATGCATGAGCAGGCATCTTCATAACACACGGTGCAAATGGCTTGGCCACCTACCCTCCTTCCTTCAAGCTTGTGAGAACTTGAAATTGATTGTAAGTGAGCATTGAGTGATTCGTGCTCTTTGTGGCTCTTCTTACCCTTGGGAAGAAGTGTTTCCTCAGCTGTCAGCATGGTTTGAGTGGTGGTGGTTGTTGGCTTTTCACCTTTCTTTATGCTCTTTATCAGTTGGCTCACCAGGTCGCGAGCCACAACACTGGTCTTTGAACCAGTCAGGGTTGTATAACATTAGCAGCCTTTGGGATTGTCATCTTGATAAGGCAACAAAAAGGTGTTATATCTGTTGCATGGCGTTATTTGAACAATCCAAATATTGAATGTTCTATATTAAATTTTAACAGTCGAACCCCTTTATTGATTCATGAGGATTTTAAGGGAAATAGGCTGACATGAACATATGGGGTTCAAATTAGGAAAGCTTTTAAAACAAATGGGTTGTTCGAATTAGGAAGATTCCCAATGGAGTGGACCACAATTGTGGAGTGAACGCGAAGTTCAAACTAAGGTTGCTTTCTCTAATTTGAACAAGTTTTTTAAATTAGGGGAGTCACTCCTTTAAACCCTATGGTTCAAATTACAAGGGAACTCAAAGGGATGAACTGTAGGTGCAGGATGAACCAATGGTTCGTACGGAACAGAAGGTTCGAATTAGGGAAGTTATTTATTTGACTCTTATGATTTGAATTAGAAGGGAACTCTAGAAGATGGATTGTAAGCCCGAGGGGAATCATGGGTTTGAATTTGGATATTTTCTCTAATTCGAATAAGAGGTTTGAATTATGAAAGTTAGTCCTCTAACCCTAGTGGTTCAGGCCAAGAGGAAACTCTAAAAGATGGACTATAAGTCCGAGGTGAAACATGGGTTCGAATTAAGATATTTTCTCCAATTCAATCAAGAGGTTGAAATTAGGGGAGTTAGTCCTTTGAACTGGGTGGTTAGAATTAAGAGAAAACTTTAAAAGATGGACTATAAGTCTGAGGTGAACCATGAGTTCAAATTAGGATGCTTTCTCACTGATGGTTCGAATTAAGGGAGTTGCTCTTTTGAACTCAATGGTTCAATTTAGGAGAAACTCCACCGAGAAGGACAATGTCTGAGTGAACCTATGGTTCAAATTAGAATATTTTCTCCGACCTAAACAGGTGGTTCGAATTAGGTAAGTTGCTCCACAGAACCAATGGTTAGAAATTAAAAGAAACTCCTCAAGGAATGACTACAAGTTTGAATGAACCAATAGTTCAAATTATAACATTTTTCCCCAACCCGAACTAACGGTTTGGATTATAGAAACAGTGGTTCGAATTAGGAGAACTCCAGATAATGGCCCTAAAGGAATGTCATGAGTTCCAAGATGGAAGGTAAACTTCTTCCCACCAAGCGTGCTTGATTTGTTTGTAAGGGAAAAAAAATTGAGGCGCAAACGTGTCTATTATTTGAAAAGGGGGTTCAAGTTCTCAACATCTTATTGGATAATAATTGTTTACATCCAGTGCCTTAGGCATGAAAAACCTTTGATTATCTTATGTTCAAGAAGCCAATGTAGTAGATAAGTCCATGAAAAGGAAGGATCGTAAATCTAGAACATAGTAGGGGAAAGAAGAGAAAGATGAAAGTACAAATTGGGGAAAGAATGGGCCTTTGGCTCACAAGGGGCAGAACCCATAGGAATTCCTTCGTATCTCCATTGGAGAATCAAATCCATGCAGTTCTATGACTCATAGAGTATGGGATCATCGGAGCTTAATTTGCCTTGCAATTGATGGCTCTTTTGGTGGTTTGGTGTTGACAGAATGAAGAAGATGTTAGTCTTTCTCTCTTTTCCTCTCTATACGTAGCCAATATTTCTTAGAAGAATTAATCTCCCCCTTTTATAAAATCTTAGGTTTTGTTTATATAAGTGAAAAGGGGAGAATGCGCCTAGGGTGTAGAGTGCCCACATCCTGAAGGAGGGAAGAGAGAAATCCCTAAAAGGGCACCACATGTCAATAGAAAAGCGAGGTATAGTCATAGGGTCGATGGCAGTAAGCCCATCCATTAAGGAGGAAGAAATGAGTCAAAACCAATGAGCCAGAGGCCCAAAGGTGGAATCCCTTTAAGGGATTGAGCCATGGGCTCAGGAATAAGGTCCCTTTAAGGGGTTGGGTCATAAGCTCAGGAAAATAGGCCAAGGAGCCCAAATGAGAGGGTATCCCCTTAAGGATTGAGACATGGGCTCAGAAATGCTATCCTTGGGATTAAGTTATAGGCTCAAAAATGAGATAACTCTTCGTTAACTTGGTTAGCCCAAAGTGAGTCCCAAAGGCAAAAATATAGGTCAGAAGACCAATTCTTTTTTCCCGAAGGATGAAAAGTGGTGCCATCAAATAGTCTATGCATATTTCGTAGTTAAAACATAATAGCACATTTAAATTATGAACAATCCCATTAATGTCATATTATTCAACACAACTAACTAAATATTTATCATGAGTTTTGTAAACCAATTTAATTAACATAAATTTTTTTTTAGAAATTATTTATTTAATAAAAATATATAAACACATGCAAACCAAAAAGTTAATTACTATATTTATCTTCAGTTTTAATTCTTTGGGATCTTTACTTTTGTAAGCTTTTAGGAACTTTAACAAGTTAGTAATTTTAAAATTTTTTGAGATCTGATGTCTCCTCTGCTATATTTGTTGAGCAAGTCAAAGGTGGGAAAATGGCCCTTTTTTTTTTTTTTTTTTCCTTCTTAGTTTCCCTTTACCCCCTATGCTCCAGTTAACATAACCTTGCTTTCTGTTAAGACCATGCAATGATAGCCCTTTTGTTTTTCCTATCCAGCCATGTGAAAAGTGACTGCCAAAATAAATTGGAACTCTAATAGGTAACCAAATGAACGCACTTACAAATGCTACCTTTGCTTTTGAAGGAAATGCTACCTTTGCAATATGTTAAGAATGCGTTCAAGAGATTTCATTTCAGGCAACCATGGCACAGTCGATGGTCTACCTACTGGAAGTAGCAAACGTCACAAAGAATGAAGGCATTTACCTATCACTGCATGTTAAAATATCACTGTATGAAGACACAAGCTTCAATTAAAATGAGGGTTAACCACTGCAGGCAGCATTTCCTTCAACTTTTGTAGATTCTTTAGCCTGAACAATCATTCTTTGATCTAATACAAGAAATCACGTAATTAAGAATTGATTGCATGACATTCAACAGTGCATGGTAAAAGCTAACCGCACTTGGGCGCCAGACTCTGAAAGAATACTAGGCAGCCTTTTGATAGGGGAGGAGAAACTCATCAGTTTGCATACTTTGGTGTTTATGGCTGGCAAGAAACAATAGAATTTTCAAGGTAGGAAGCTATGTGAATCAAGCATGGAGGCATGAACTTGTCAACTGTTTTTAATTAGATCTCACCCCTGTTGTTTGGTTTTATGTTTTCTTTTCTTTTCCCTGAACATGATTTCGCTCCTTGATTTTTGGCAAACAGTACATGCTTTCTTTCGTAAATGGATCCTTCTTTGATTGTCATAGGTAAACAAATACACATGAAGAACACAAAAACACAAAATACTGCAGATTTATGGATGTATTAAAATAGCGGCAGAGATATGAAATGCTCAAA
Source organism: Santalum album (assembly GCA_034195605.1). Classification (NCBI taxonomy): domain Eukaryota; kingdom Viridiplantae; phylum Streptophyta; class Magnoliopsida; order Santalales; family Santalaceae; genus Santalum; species Santalum album. Next base: position 8,394,032 of record CM067267.1, on the reverse strand, counting down.
ACAAATTAAAACAAACCCACAAAGTAAACAACATAAGTGCGTTGAATCGAAGCAAGTAAAGAAACAAAAGGGGACTCACCTTCATCAGTAGTGCCACTAACAACAGATGCTACTAAGAGCAAAAGAAACGGCACACCCATTATTCACTTCTTTATCTTCAATCCTTGTTCCTTCTCGACAACCCACAATCTCAAACCCCTTTTTCTCCCTAAAAGAAAAAGAAAATGGCACAAAAAATTAGTGAATCCATCCATTACAGAATGTCCAGTACATATATACAGATCAAGTGTACAAACAGAATTAAGAAGCAACACATGACAAACATTGAAAAGCAAATAAAGAAAAAAGAAAGGGAAAGCCCACATCTCCAAACATGGAAGTGAAGTGAAGCACACGAGATAAAAAAAGTGAAGGAATGAGAAAATGGGCTTTCAAAACCATAACCCTTGGATCAAAATAAACTGCCTTATTGTTGAGACATCAATACAACTCAAACCAAATTATGTCCAAATAAATATCCCCAGACATTTAACCACGGGACATATTCTCAAACAAATCAATGAAATCAGAGAAAAAATAATCAAGAAACAGAAATCAACAGAGATGAGGATTAATGAAACTTATGAAAAAAATTCATCAAATGTTCTGAATTAAATTGAAGAAAATGGAGAAAAAAATAAAGAACATATTTTCAAATAAATCAATGAAAACGAAGAGAGAGAGAGAGAAGCATGTAAACCTATTCATAGAATCTAGAAACCCATTCAAGAGAGTCGTGGTTGAAGAAACTGAAGAAGAAAATCATCAAGAAACCTATCAGCTATTGAATAAACTGGAAAAAAAAAATCATCCAGAGAGAAACGCCAAGAACATATTCCAAAAATAAATCTATAAAATCACCAAGAACACATTCTCAAATAAATCAGAGAAAGAAAAACCTATTCAGAGAGAGAGAGAGAGAGAGAGAGAAGCATGTAAACCTATTCATAGAATCAAGAAACCCATCGGCGATTGAATTTCTGATAAAAAAAAAATCATGCAGAGAATCGGGGATTGAAGAAACTGAAAAAAATAAAATCATCAAGAAACCTAAATAAACTGATGAGATCTGCACGAAAAATGAACAAGTAACTGAATTAGGTTCATATTCTCTAATAGACCAATGAAAATTGAGAAAAATCACCAAGAACGTATTCTCAAAGAAATCGATGACATTCTCAAATAAATCACAGAAACTAATCAAGAAACCTACTCAGAGAGAAAGGGAGAGAGAGAGGGATGGAGAATAACCTATTCGTAGAATCTGAAGAGAAATCGGAGCCAGGAGATTCGACCAGGTCTTTGAAGAAACTGAAGGAAAAAAATCATCAAAAAACCATCGGCGAGTGAGTCGGCCAATGAAGAAAAAAAAAAAATCCATGGAATTGAGAGAGAGAGAGAGAGAGAGAGAGAGAGAGAGAGTACTGGAATTGAAGTGAGAAGAATTGAGGATCCATCCTTCCTTTTATAGCCAGAGTCGGCTCTCGACTCCAATGGGCCGATCGGAATTTTGAAATTTGCCCGTTGGAGGTTCTAACGGCTTCTTACCGGAACCTTGAATCTAGAAATTTTCCCGTTGGAGGTTCTAGCCGCTTCTCAACGATTGGAATTTTGAAATTTGCCCGTTGGAGGTTCTAATGGCTTCTCGCCGGAACCTTGAATCTAGAAATTTGCCCGTTGGAGGTTCTAACAGCTTCTCACTGATCGGAATTTTGAAATTTGCCCGTTGGAGGTTCTAACGGCTTCTCGCCGGAACCTTGAATCTAGAAATTTGCCCGTTGAAGGTCCTAGCAGCTTCTCACCGATCAGAACTTTGAATTTTGAAATTTGCCCGTTGAGGTTTTAGCACCTTGCCACTGACCGGATTCTTGAATTTTGCCTGTTGGAGTGAGAGAGAAATTTCTAGAATTGAATCGGGGATCGACTCCGACTCCAACGTTCGGATTGAAATTTTGAAAGTAAATTTCTTCCCCACCACTACAGCCCTCATCTGTTCATCCAAACGCGGCCTTCAAGATTCTCCGGTAGAAACGTACAAGTCAAAGTCTCCACACACAGACAAACCACGTGAATTTCTCCTTCCTTTTTAAAAAATCTTTTTATGAAACAAGTACTTTTTTTTTTTCAAAAATTATGCTTCCTTTTTTTTTTTTTCCAAATATCTAACACTATCTTTTTCAGAAAACAAATAAGATTATCTTTTTTTAGGAAAAGTCGCTTTTCATTCTTTACAAATTAAAATTTTATTTTTTAATTAAAACAATTGAATACAATTTGAATACAACTTGTTTTCCATTTTCTTTTTTCCCCTTTTTTTCTGTTTACATTATTTTATACTACTTAGTCTTTGATTTATACAAATCCAGACTGAAACTTTTTATGTTTTTCATGATGTTATAATGAATGATCCTTCCTAATACTCATAAAATGTATTAACCTTGTCTATTACCTGAATTCACAATGATAAATAAAATTTCCAAAATTCCAAATATAATTCTATCAAAAAAATAATAATAATAGACATCCTGAACTTCTATAGCTATATTAAATTATAGATTAAAGAAGAATCTTTTTAATATTTCTAAGAAGAGTATTTTATTTTATTCTTTTTTAATTCTTTCAGCGAAGCATTTGTATGCATAAAATTATTGTTTGTGGGCTTGGTGTTCTCATTGGGGAAAAGAGCTTATAATGTACTGCGGATAAGTAACACAGAGTCTAACTATTCAAACAAAATTTAACGATTTAGATATCTTAATAGTTATAAATATAAATAAAAACTTAATACAAAATTAAATTATTTAAAAATTAGCATCATTCTCTTACTTTCCCATGCTCACTCTAGTGAATTTTTTCTCAGAATAAGCTAAAAAAAAAAAAAACTTTTATAAACATAGCCTACCTTTTCGTACCTTTTCAAAAATGGCCTACTTTTGTAAAATTACACTCAGAAAGTGTGATTTTAGGGGGGCTGCATCTGACAATGTTGTAAGTGCGGCAGACCTAAAGAATCGCACTCGGGGAGTACAATTCTAGACCTACTTTCCCCCCATTTTTTCTCCACAGAAATCATTTCCGTCGCCACACTCGAGATTCGTGATCGTGATTCATAGAACTTGCTTTTTCTGCAGTTCTTTAAGCTCCAGATGTGCCTTTTCAAGCTCTTCGCAAAGGCCTCTGTTCTACCCACCATCGTGCAAGTTGCCTACTACCACTGTACAAGTATGCTGCCAATACACATGGCTAACTATCAAAGCGTATATTTCATGGTAGTCGTAGCTTCCAATGCTGATCTGAGTAGAGTAAAAGTCAAGCACTCCAACTTGTTTAGGCAGGTCTTCATCGGGTGTTTGCTCAAGCACAAAGATTATGCCTTCAATCAAGGATCGGCGCCAAGCTACTACTGCATTTATCATAGCGATAGTAAGGATGACACCAAGAACTTACGGCATTATTCTATAAGCAGGGAAGCCAATTTCAGACGTAAGGTGGTGGGTCATCGCTTCGACAGTGGGTTTGTCTGCATTGGTAGGAGTACTTCATTGATGGCCGTCGGTCTTTCCGTTTCCCCTGTGTTAGCTGTATTATTGTTTTCTTCAAGATTGGCCGAGACACATCTCACAGCTATAGTGGGTTGGCTGAGAATCTCATAAAGTCTAGGCTCTGGCGGAGTTTCCGTTGACACATTTATCAAGTCAGTAGTATCAGCTTCAAGTAATTCAACACGTGGTGGTTTCTCAATTGAATTAGTTTCAAGCCCCACAATCGATTTTCTTTACAGGCCCAACTTTTGAACTTATCCCTACAGGAAGTGACATATGAACAACACAACAAAGATAAATCATTGAAGATGGCCAAGGGTAGCATTAATTACCCTTCTACAACGTTGCAAGTTCTGAATCCTGTGGGAATGCATCTTTACTGTCTGTTGCTGAAGTTTGTTCCATGGAAGTTGCCCATTTCAAGTGCATCACTGATGGGCCGTAGCTAGAACCGTTAACTTCGTTAGTGCTCCTACCTCCGGAGAGCATTTGTTGATGCGTTTTTTATACGCATCCTCGGCATTTCAAAATATCGTGTTTTCACTAGTTATACCCGCAAAATCATATTAATTCCCTAAAAGGAATTCATTTATTTATTTTAATTCCCTTAAAAGGAATTTCATTATTTTATTAAAATATTTAATTCCCTTAAAAGGAATTTCACAATATATTTAATTCCCTTAAAAAGAATTTGTTCTTTATTTTAATTCCATTAAAAGGAATTTATCCATTTATTTATTCCCTTAAAATAAATTTATGAATTTCTTTAATTCCCTTAAAAGGAATTTTGATCCTATTTTAATTACATTAAAAGGAATTTGCCCATATTTAAAGGAATTTAAACTGTTAATTCCCTTAAAAGGAATTTAATTTATTTTCAAGTTAATTCCCTTGAAAGAAGTTTATTTTCATTTCCAAAAACTTATTATTTCCCTTAAAAGAATTATAATTTTTTTTCAAATAAACATACTTTAGGTGTGCTTAAAACTATTTAATTGTGTTTATTCCCTCTTTGATGGGTGTGGGCCCTGCATTCTACCAAATTTGACTGAGCCTCCTAAATTTCAAATTGATTGGGTGAGGTGGCACCATAGGATTGATCACTCTTTTTAAATAAATATTATTTAAATTTATTTTAAGCCTTAAATATATTTATTCCTTTTTTTTAATGAGTGTGGGCCTATAACCCTAACTTTTGACCAATTCCTACTTTTTAAATCTATTGGTGCCATATATCATTTGATTGGTGGTGTGTGCTTTGTTTTTAAAGTTTTGCAAGTCCACGTGAGCTTGATGCCAGAATAGCAATTTCAAGTTACCACTTTCCCCACTTGGCACGAACTCTAGCAAGTTCGCCGCTCCTCTATTTTTTCCGGCCACATCCTGGATTGACTCCGTTTGGGTGCTTTGAAAGGGGAACCGTAGGGAAGTTAGAGGGGGAGCTCTACAGCTTATAAAATTGGTCGAATCACGCACTTTCAAGAGGGTTAGAAAAATCAAATCTGGAGAAAGAGGGGAGCGTTTATGAGAATTCATTCTAGCACCCTTCATACACCTTTTCCCAAAGTTTACGGTCTCCAGCAAGCCAAATCCACGAGCACTGTAGCAACTGTGACCCACATTGGCCGCTGCCACCTTCCAGCCATCTATCTCCAGCGATTTCAACCAACCAGTGGCCATAATTCACTGATCCGACGCCATCAGAAGTGGTTGCCGCATTCCTCACCCACCGTTCATTGTTGTTTTAGATTTTCCATGGCTAGGTGAGCTACTATTCTGCTGCATCACCTTTTCGAGGAATCGGGATAATTCTCAACCCCTTAGGAAACGAGTCAGCATACTACGGCTTAGATTCCCGATGGGTAACACGGACAAAAACCTAATTAACACTTAATAAAACTAAAATGGAATGTAACATTTGTTGGATTCACGGATCCGATTCCTTGCGGTACTTTGTGTTTAGCAGAATGGCCAACCGAGTGCGCACTAGATCTTCGGATTCGGGGCTTGCGCACTCGCGCTTTTGTCGAATTCAAGGATTCGAGGGTCTGCGGCATTTTATGTATATGCTTAGTGGAATGGCCAACTGGGTGAGCGCTGAATCTTCAGATTTGGGGCTTGCACACTCACACTTTTGTCAGGTTCAAGGATTTGAAAGCCTGCGGCATTTTATATATGTTTAGCTGAATGGCCAATCGAGTGCGTGTTGGATCTTTGGGTTCGGGGCCCGCGTACTCGCACTTTTGTTAGGTTTGAGGATCCTAGGACTTGCGGCATTTTATGTATGCTTAGTGGAATGGCCAACTGGGTGCGCACTGGATCTTTAGGTTCGGGGCCTGCACACTCGCGCTTTTGTCCGGTTCAAGGATACGAGGGCCTACAGCATCTTATGTATGCTTATCGGAATGGCCAATCGGGTGCGCGCTAGATCTTCGGGTTCGGGCCTGTACACTCGTGCTTTTGTCGGATTCACGGATCCGAGGGCTTGTGGCATTTTATGTATGCTTAGCGGAACGGCCACTTTATGCGTATTTTAACGCATTTTCTCGAGTTTGTCACTCGAATGCTTAGTGGAAATAGCCATATTTGCTCAAATCGATAATCGGAGGTCTTCGTTCGCTTTAGCGACCTGATGTAATTAACTACCATCCATTCATGGATCGTGAGAGCCTGAAATCTCAATTTTCATCAAACCCAAAGATATAATTCACTCAATGGTTCATTCATGGATCGTAATATTATTTTTTTAATGTTTTATTTATCTCAATTCACTCAACAACCGTAGAATATGCTTTCTAAATATAATTCAACACTTCAACTGTAGGGGAATTAGGGCAACAATGAGAAGCATGGAAAGAATTGCAACAAAGAGGTCTTCTATCTTCCTCAATTCAGCTGCCAATAAGAGAATTGAATAACGAATTAGGCCTTGGTATTATCCAAAAATTAGGGTTCGTTTCAATCGACTGATGAGGCTAGCCAAAACTGCACAATCCTATATCACATCAAAGTCCAATATTTCTTCACCCAAAACGTAAATTAATTAAAAAAAAAAAGCACAACAATTATCCTAGGGAACCCTAATTAGACAAAACAAAGAACAACCCAAGATGGGAAAACTAATGCGAAGTCGCGGGTCATTAGGGTTTATCTGATATTCAAAAATGAACAGCAACTATTATATGTTAGGATTTCTAATGGAAAGCTCACCAAGAAATTAACAGAGGGAGAGAGACGTCGATCTTCGTCGTCCCGATCTTCGCTTTTATATATAGAGGAAAAGAAATTATATTCAATTGTTGTTTCTTATTCAAAAAATTATTCAGTATATATATATATATATATATATATATAAAGGGATAAAAATCATATAAACAATGTCTAGCCAAAAAAATAACTTCAGACAAAAATCAGGATTTTAGAAGATAAAATATTCAATGTGGCACTTAAATTGAAGAGAGTGGATAAAGAGATCAAACAGTGTATAGAGCATTCATATCAACGTCATATGACCTTGGGAAAAAAAACATTTATAAGTGAAGACAGTCTAATTAGGTTGTATTTACAAAACGAAAAAAGAAAATATGACACATGTCACTCTGTGGGAGCTTTAAAAGGTTGATGTGTCGAGTAGTGAAGGCATCCTGCCGGGGATAAGAATCAAATAAACAATATATAAATAATAGAATAATTTCAAAATAAAAATTGAGTCTAAACAATAGCTAAAACTATTTAAGATGGGCCTTAAATCGTAGAGAACATATAAACAAATCCAATGACACATAGATTATTCAGATCTGATGTCAAACTAAATTTAATGAGAAATATAGTAATTAATTTTTTGCTTTACGCACATGTATCTCTCTTTTTGTTGAATAAATTATTTCTAATCAATAATCTTTTATTTAAAATTGGCTTCTCAATCTCCTGATAAATATCTGAGACAGTTGTTTTAAATGATACAAATGTCATGCCTGGACCTTTGGGCCAGTTATTATTTATTTTTTATATTTTACAATTTGTCCTGAAAGAATTATTTTAATGAGAAAAGTGTTTTTTCTTTTTAAACGTTGGTGTGTTTTAAAATTCTTTTGATAATTGAGTGTATTTTTTGTTATCCGTTTTGCTTTTTTCTTCATTTCTAGCTCGTGTGAATATTTTCTTCTTTTTTTTACCACTTTCCATTTTTATCGTTATTGCTTTTTTGTAAACAATAGTGTGCGTTTTTTCTTTTTTAGCTTAAATCAGAGTCATTTTGCATTTTTTGTTCTTAATGTGTATATTTTTCTTAATATTATCAATTTTTTCTGGGCTTCTCAGTTTTGTATTTTACATTTTTGTATCTTTCTAAGTATCAATTTTTTTGCATCCTTTCTTACTCTTGATTTTTTTAAACCTTAGCGTTCATACCTGTTTGTTTAGCTAATAATGACAAGTTTTCTAGATTTTGTTCTTAACATGATTTTTCAGCTAAAACTAATGCATTTTTATGTTTTTCTCTTTTAATTTCATGTTTCCTTTTCTGCTTACTTTTTATTCCTAGGTTATTATAATTTTGATGTTTTTATTAACCAAAAATGTAAAATAGTCTAATGGTAAATGAGTTTAACTTTAATCTTATACTTTGACTATGAAACGTGTATCAACTATCATATTAATTTTATGCGTGCGTAACATATTGTTGTCTTCAATTTAAAACACACATTGAAGATTTGTAACTATCATTTAAATTCCCAAAAGGCTCAATCTCTCTTCCTCTCTCTTCCATTTTCTCATAATTCTTAAAAGAAAGGATTTTCTAAAAGTCCCCCTTTAAAATTAGGTTTGTATATTATGTTAGTTTATTTTACAATTTACTTCTTTATGTTTTTTTATTAGTTAGGATGGTATAAAGAGTAATACTTCATGAAAATCTTTCACATCTTTCACACCAAAAATGAGCATATAACAAATTTTGTAATAATTCTATATTATTATTTGAACAAAACATTGTAAAAGAGGACGACGTAAATTTTGTCACATCACTCTTTCAATGTGAACGATATACAAGCAGGATTTTCCTAATATAAGTAAGGCATTTTTTATTTTTAGAATTTCTTTTTTTTCTTTTAATGATGATATACCTGCGGGTACCAACTGCCTGTTACGGGTGGATAGCAATTATAAGGTTTTGAACCCGTTTGCCTTCGAGTTCAACCCATGAGGATCCGGTCCACTAGTACGGGTCTAGAGGTGGCAATTTCATGCCCGTCCACTAACAACCTGTCCACGCCCGTCCAATATTTATGAGTTATAAATAAGCACCCTATTAGAATCATTTATATTTTATTAGTAAAATAAGTTCAGCAATCTTTTTTTTTTATTCTGACGCCACTCTCGATATCGCCACAATTTCCATGGTACGATCGTCACCCTCAAACCACTATTTGCGATATTCAATCCACGCACATGCCGTTTTAATGCGTGTTTGAAATTTGAATCAAAAAATTATAAAGCTTAAATTGTTACCCAAATCAATTACTGCCCATGCGAATGAGATCATAATAATTAGTTCAGTGAGACTCGCTCATTTAAATTCATGACCCACATAACGCCTCTAGTCCACAGGTTACCCTATACATTTATTTATGGTTTCAAAATTTAAATTTTTAAAAATGAAATAATTTTATAAGATTGTAATATGATAAGCTAGTATTATGATAAAACCTATAACCTTACAGAGTGCATCTGTTATCAGAAATCATGCATATTGCTTAACAGGATATGATCCGAAGAGTTTCAGAAGTACAAACACAGCAGGAAGCTTACTGATTACTGCAATATTTATGATATATTTCCTTCATGCGGCAATCTGCTCCCAATCTGGGTGCGAAAGCCTTTAACTAGTGAAAAACACACAATAGGCATAGTGCATTTTTGTAGAAATTCCTTGATACTTAACATCATTTATGTGTATATATATATATATATATAGTGGACACCCAACCCAATAACTACAAGGATTTGAACGTCACTTTTTTTCACAAGTTGTGTAATTTCGAACCGAAATTAGATGTGGGTGTGGAGAAACTCAGTGGAGGAAAGTTGAGACACTGCACAAACTAAAAGAATAAAAATGAATGAATCAATAAATAAAGGAAAGGAAAGGAAAGAATTGGGTAATGTTACCTGCAGCATTAAGTCTCAGTTTCGTTTCTTCAGTTGGGACTTCCATTGCTGTCTGAAATTGGTGACAGCAGATGTTGAGTGATTTCCATGAGAGAGACTCAAAAAATAGTGGTAATTATGTGGAGGAAAGCAAAATTAATGCCTTTATGAGGCCAACGTGGTATAGGCTGCAATGGAATAGAATAAATGACTTTGTCTATGGTTTTAATATACAAATTACACATTATTACTGAGTGTTACTTAGCAATAAATATGAACATTTCTTTATCCAGGATACCATTCACTCTCATTCCAACATTTGAAGCACGAGGAACCACACAAAATCGAGTGAGTTCCAAACCCTGTCAGCAACTTAGGGGATTTGCCTACACAATCGAAGAAGTAAGAGAAGCAAAACTAAAAAAACTTGGAACAAAAATTCTAGGGTGAGCCAATGAATGATAACCTATGAAGCATAGGTACGGATACGAATATCGGATACGAAACGAATTCGGTACGAAGATTCTATAATTTTCAAAAATTAGGATACGGATACGATGGGATACGATATATTAGAAAAGCTTAAAAAAATAATAAATTATATATGTGCGCTAAAGTTAAGAGAAATAACTTAAATAAGGCATTAGCATGTATATTAAGTATGTTTTTAAAGTTCAACCTCGAACTAAAATCAAGTTACATTTTAATTAAAATAGGCTAGTATCTAATTAACAAAAGTAGATCATCATCTAATTAAAAAAGTAGGCTTTAATTAACAAAAATAGGTCAGTAACTAATTAACAAAAACAGGCTATGATATAATTAACAAAATTTGAAGAGGAGTTGCTGCTGTTGGCACTGGTATAGCCTACAGATCCATCCATGTTTCTTCACAAATAAATAAGAGACAAACAAAACAGTCAATTAACTTAGCAACCAAAAAAGGAGAGAAAGAAATTGATTTAAGGCGAGGGCAGAGAAATCGAAGAAGATTGGTTCAACATATAGTACTTGTCTTGCTCTGTTTGCTTTGAGGAGAAATTGTCCCAAACCTTAGAGAAGATGAGGAGAGGGAGAGAGGAGAATCATCGTTGCTCTTTTTTGCTCAAAGGAGAAATCGTCACAAATCCTAGGGAAGAGGAGGAGAGGGGAGAACCTTCGCTTGGTTTATTCGCTTCAAGGAGAATCGTATCAAACCCTTATTTTTCTCTTTCTCTATAAGAGAAATAGTCACTTAAAATATATATAAAATGGAAATAAAATTAAAAAATATTGTATCCCTACTAATTTCGTATCCCGGCCATATCTTTTCATATCCTGTCGTATCTTTTCATATCCGACCGTATCCTAAATCATATCTTTTATTTAATTTAATTTTAATTATTCCGACACGTTCCCAACACGTATCTTTTGCTTATCGGTATCGAGAACGTACACAATACGAATACGATGACCTTCCTCTTGGTATCGATGCTTCTTAGATAATAACTCAAAATGGATCCAAACGCTTTTGGTTTCCCTTTTCAGGGCAGAGGAAAACAGAATAGTAACACGGGGGATACTATGTTTCAAAATGGGAGTAATATTACTTCGGTGACAACAAAGTTTCGACTGATGCCCACAAAATTATAATCTCCACATAAGATATTTGGCACGTTGCAAGTCCTTATGGTATCTCGACAACCATATTGCGTTTGATTATATGAACATTATAATTACATACTGTGATCGAGATTATTGTTGAAATAGCAGAAATCAATCATGCCAAATAATCAATTTAGATTAAATCGAAATACTCACCTATAACTCGAAGCTAATGTCTGCGGTTCGTTCCTTAGTTTGAGTGAAGATAATTGATTCGACAAGGACTGCATGTCATTTGAAGCTTCTTGCCATGTAAATGGCACTACAGCATTCCTAGAAGAACAATGAAAGGCCATGAAATCTACACAAGGTCCCAAAATAAGAAAATGTAATTTTAAAGCAAAATAAGAACAGAATAACAGACAAACTCTGGCAACATATCAGATACTGATGATGATAGAAAGGGCAACAATAGTTGGTGCTGCTCTTTTTTCCTTTTTCTTTTCTTTTTTTTGTGTGTGTGTGTGTTCTTTTATATTTTTTAAAGACCAAGTATAGAAAAAGTTTGGCCTACAGAAAAAGGAAAAAGAATAAAGCATGGTTGTAGTTTAGCTCATACCCTTCAAAAGATTTGAAATTGCAACGATCAAAAGCACGTGCCGAATAATGGCTGAATATGTTATCAAGATGCTTTGATATTACTGGTATCTGGGAGGAAGGTAAGACATCCCAAATCCTCAAAACTTGGGTATGAGTTGAACCCTCCTCGAGTACGTCTACCGTCCAAACAAGATTATAAATACCGTCGACATTGTATACTTTCTTCAATAGTGAGGAGGAAGCTCCATTGAGGCTCTTGAGGTTTTTCTCCTTGTAAGGCTTACGCCAACCATCTGAGAGCTTCTCCAGTAGAGATATCACCTTGTTTAGAGTTTCGCAGCACATAATTCTCGCCATCGATCCCCAGAAGTAGCTACTAAAGAAAACCTATAACATCAAAATGAAAGCAAGCATCACCAATCTTCTTAGGAAAAATATAAACAATTAATTGGGGATAGTGTGTGCATATACAGCTCGTGGAGTATCAAGGTGTTGGATATGGCTCATACTTTGCACCTAATTGGGGTTTCTCAATTTGCCTACATCTATTCCCTTTTGTGTTGAAGCAAACATTTATAAGAGTATTGTTAGGTGCTGATTATAGTGGAGAACCTCTAATGGACTAGTCCCACTTTAGGGTGAACCACGACAAATTTCTCTTTCTTTGCTCTGTTCTTCTATGTGTGTGATTGGGTCTCATCCACCATTGAGTAGAGTTTTTATTAAGTGTTCTCAAGGTTAGGAGTGGAAATTAAGTAACAATTTCTCATTGTTTTACTCAAAATGTTATAAATAGTGAACAAAGAAAAGAATGTGCAAACATTGCGCACAATGGACCAAAGTGGACAAATGGCGAGGATTACGAAGGAAGATAACGATCAAAAGAAGCATACCTTCCACCTTGCATCCACAAACAACTTAGAAGCCACTTCGAGTATATTATCGACATGATTAAGCCGAAGCAAGGCTATCAAATTGGCCCGCGCGAAGCTCTTATCATCATTGGCATCAAAGAAACGACCACGACCCTTGGCATCAGCGACTAATTTTCTCCATACAGAGCCACCGTTCAATAACGTTGATCCACTGCCCAATACCCAAAGACAATACCTACACAAAGTCATCAATTCTTTTACTTACAAGTGAGAGGACAGACAGACACAGAGATTTGAGCTGCATTGTGTTGTTCATGTATATATCAAAAATACCTCGCTCGAGTCAAAGCTACATTTGTTCTTTTAAGATTGGAAAGGAAGCCAACTGATCCACTTCCATTACACCTTACGGTAGAGATAATTATTACATCATTCTCACCCCCTTGAAACCCATCGATGGAGCGAATGTTCAAGGAAAAATTACTGTCCATCTGTGTATTGTACTTTCTTCCAACTTTATCTTGAAGTGCGGAAACTTGAGCCTTGTATGGTGATATGACACCAACACTAACCCTTTGCTTGGTTGCAACAGATTCTGTACCGAATAAAGAAACGCTGAGATGATCCTATATTCAAATCACAAAAAACTGATGTGGCGCAAGATTCTTGAGCTTTTTTTTTTCCTTCTTTCCCTCAAACACCCTCTACAGAAAACTCAATAAACTTGCGCACATCAGCTTTTTAGTGAGTTAGCTGTGATTTGCATTGTGAACATAGATTTTTCATCTTACAAAAAATTTGAACGGTCGACCTATAAAAGCGTACCCCGAAAGAGTCTTTGAACCAGCTCAGCAACAACAGCAACCTCGACCATATTTCTCCAGCTGTGTTTTTCATCATAATCCTCTCTTCCATACGCAACATCTATGAAAGAGAAGGAACCGAACATTTTTCCTTGAAGAAAGTGCTTTTCATAGCTTTGTTCACAAACATTTGGCCCATCCAAAATTTGGTCTTCGTAGAATTCTCTATTTGGGAATATGCTTATAGATGGATGCATTCTATGCTGGATGTTGAGAAGATGTCTCTTGTGTCCCAACATCACCAGTCTCTCAAACAAGCTCCTTCCGAATTCTGCTTTCTCAGAAATCTAAATAACAAGCAGCTCAGGGAAGTAATTATAAAGGAACTATAGCAATATTATTATTAACAGAAGAAGATAAAATGCAATTTATATAAAACCTTGCTTTTAACCATTGCAGGGAGTTGACGGTCGTCCCCTATTAATAAAGCGTGGCGGAGACCAGTAAGCTGTAATGGTATGGTCGACTCACATTCCTTCAGTTGGGCAGCTTCATCTATAATCAGAAATTCCAATGGAGCCATTCCCTCTGTTTGCAGTCTACCAGAACTTGAAGCTGTGCAGAAGATCAGGCATGCATGCTTCATACAGAACTTCTTTATTAAACTGAAGTGTGGATGTTTATTAAAAAGATCTGGAACGGTGAAAGTCAAAGAAAGATATTCGAGAACATGAAGACACTCTTTCATGGTCTTACTCAACTCTGAGGAGAGATTACATTGCTTTTGTTTCTTGCCAGCAATCTTAATGCCTCCCAACAAATTTGAAAGAGAGACAAGCAAATTATGAGCTCGAATCATTTCATTAACTACTGCTGCTGAAATGAAACTAGTTGGCAAGTGCGTATACGAAGTTTTTATACAGAATTTGAGCTGATTTCCAATTCTATTGAAATTCTTCATCATGTACTCCTCGAACGTCAAAACTTTTTTATCACATTTCTTATTGGTGTTGTTATCATGCTTCTGTCTTTCTTCCTTTTCCTTCTCATTTTGTTTCACAATCTCCAAATAAGAATGGTACTTCCCTTCAGGGTCCTCAAGCAAAGAGATCATGGATCGTAAACTATGCTTCCATCCTGAAAACGGAGCAAAACATTTTGCAAGCATATCAGCACGGTAATCAAGAAAAACATCAAAAAGGTCATCATGATCAGCTATCTTCATTCGCTCCGCATTCCCAAATAGGACTACATCTCCCAACCCATACGTATCATACTCAGGCGAGTCCATCACTAGATTTAGGAGACGCGAGGTAACCTCCATAAGTGAAATATTTGTAGGGGCACAAGTAAGTGTTCTACACTTCATTCCTAACAGAACAAATAACAATGAACCAACTGTCTTCGTCTTCCCAGTACCAGGAGGCCCCCATATAAGTTTCAAATGATTATGCTCATAGCATTTCCTTGTGGAGACACAGCTAAAAATGGCTGATTGTTGGGATTCATTTAGATTAAAAGGGGTTATGATATCCTTTGCATGCAACACATCACTGCAATTCTCATCAGGCAAGGAATGAGCACAAGTTTCCTGAACACACAAAATTCAAAGAGAAAACACTTGACAAGATTAGAAGCATATATTTTACATATAAGGAAATCATTTAACAAACAATTTAACAAACATGTTAAACGAGATAATGCATTAAGGTTTTACCTAGAATGCCTATTTGTAATAGCACTATCACTCTTACAATACGGAAACCTAAGAAATATGGAAATGAAAATACTCCAAAAGAATATTCCCATATTTCTAAGTCTAATAATACCAAAACTCATAATATCATATCAACACGTTAAAAGCACTAATTTAAAATTTGAGCTAAAACAAAAAGTATCGAGCAACTAAGACTAATCCAATTCGAGAGAGTAGAAAAAAAAAATTCTGACATTAACTAAGGTACTACTTAAACAGACGCAAGCGGCCATATACAGACAAATAAATATAGCAGCTGTTGGATTTATGTTCAAGGAGGAACAGAAGAAATGTTGACATCCCAAGGAATTTTAAGAATGTAACATTAAAATAAGAAACGCATCAGGGTTCTTACAGTTGAATCAATTTGCAGCACACTCTTAATAATATTCAGATTTCCACTGGTAAGCCCCATATTCAACGCGTTCCATATGCGGCTGTTTGTTACCATATTGGTAAGAAAAACAGCAAAAAGCATTACTCTCTTGCTATTGGCCTCAGCATCATGTCCGAAAACTATAGGCGCCGATGAGCATATTAAGAGTGCAAACAAATCCTCTTCCTCAACATCAATAACTGAAGCAATCAGATAAGGTCTACTCGGCCTGTCCAAATCATCAATGCACTTCGGTCTTACATCTGTTAACGCAAAGATATCTCCCCCCTCGGGCTTATACCTTTCTACATTACCTTCTTTTGTTTTTTTCAATGCAATATTGTAGAACAAGTCATTGGGGGGCTTAAAATTTTTAGCTTCTTCTACATATAGTACTTCACACAAAGGCGCCTGAGGCACTGTTGCAAGGCCTGAAAGTAAATCAGCATGTGTTTCCTCGATGAGAGCTGCCACAAAAGAGTTCATGTACTGGCATGTCGATGTAAATGTTTTTGGGATTTCCTTAACCTGCAAAAGTATAATTTTGTACATAAATGGATTTAATTATAAATACTATAACTTCTAACTATAAAATATACCAGCATGTAAGAACAAAAGGCCCCTTAAAATTTCATATATTGTCAATAGTTCTAATAATATACTATTTTAAATCCAAGAGGTTGTTTATGTCTCATTTATACGTTAAATTTAAAATCATGATATTAAGGTGGTCAGTGAGGATACCATTTCAGTGTGTATGGAAACATAGATTAGTAAGTGCCCTTTATTTGATCAGTGAGATGAGTTAAAATGGTTATCCACTTGACCTATAAAACTGATATAATAAATTCTTCTACTTAGCTGTATTATTTTTTCTCTGTAAATCCTTTTGACTTTCCCTAATTTTCTTAACTTCATCAATTCTTTTTTACTTTAAATTTGACCTCTTGAAAACAATAGCATCCATGCATTCTGAGAAGAAGACATCGTTGTACTCTACAGCGATGGCCAGAGACAGGAAAAAAGGAAAACAGACGAATAAACAAACACACACACGCCCAGACAGAGAGATAAAAACCTTGTCTTTATAAAGGTCTCTGTTTAACAAGTCACTGATTGACCAAGAAAACACCAAATCTATCAAGCTTGCTCCCTTCAGTGCAGCTGCTGCACCCTTCACAACATATTCCTTCTCCATCCTTCGCCTTCTTTCCCACAAAACCGCAAAAAACCCAAACAGCAACACACACACACTTGTACAGTGGGAGGGGGTGTTTGGGAGGGGGGGGGGGGGGGGGGGGGGGGGGGGTGGCGGCGGTGATGTTAGAGAGAAAGGACTTAGGAATGAAGTAAAGAACGCGTTAAGGAAAGAAGACGACTTTCTTTAATAAAGATGGCCAAAAGGAAAACCCGTACGAATTTAAAAGGTGAGAAGAAGAAGATGAAGAGACTTTGATCACCCAACCGACCAATGTGATTGACAATGTGATCGCTGAGGGTACGGAAATTTGCAAGGAACCATCTTTGAAACTAATGAATGCGTCTGTCGGTTATCTTAATAACGTGGAAACTGCACCTTGTGGTTTGGTCCAATTATGTGAAAGCTTCCGCCACTTTGAAAATCAACGAATGATCTCACTATAGTTTTAATAGAATTAAAAGTATATTTATTTTCTTAAACGGTTTGTTCTTTCATAAACTTTTTAAAGGGTTTAAAAACTAAAAAACAAAATTTAAATTTCCAAACTATCTCTAATCCAACTCCTTAACTTCTATCGTTGTAGTACCCAAAGAAATTAATGTTTTTATACTGATAACTAGACATAGGGATACGTAGATATTACTAATTCCAACTAACTGTGATAGCTAGAAATATGAGATATATGGATATTATAAAGTGTAGGCAGGTTTTTTTGTGAAAGTATGGTTGCAAATATAAATGCATCTCTTTTTTTCTTTTGGGTATATGAAATATATTTTCTTGCGGTACAAAAAATATAAAAACATCCATTTTTTGAGAACAAGTGTGATTGAGGAGTTAGTTTTGGAGTAGTCTGGGAAATTATTTTTTTCCTCTTAAACATTCTATAAAAATTTGGGGAAGAACAAATTGTTAAATTTGATGAAAAAATTAATTTTTACAAGTTCATTAAAAATACAAGGAGGTTATATATTGATTTCTAAATCTCAGGAATATTTCTTACAATAGATGAAACCATGGGACATTAAGTATAATTATTCCTTTATTAAAGCATTAAAATATTTTGAACTCCCATGAGAGGAGTGAGAGACAAAGCGGTGAGAGAGGGAAAGAGATTTTAGATATCTTTTCATTATCTTTTTATTTCTTTATTTGAAGCTAGGTGAAAATTTGGAAAAAGTATTTATAATTCTTTAGGAGTTACTTTCAGAATATTTCACTGGAATTTTTTTTCCTTTTTCAAATAATTACTTTTAATAATTTTGATCTAAGCATTGTGTTCGAGCAAAAACACATCTTTAACATTTTTAAACTAAAAACCATATTTGCTCGTCTCTGTCTAGCTCAATTTTTTTTTTTCCCCTTTTTGATATATTAGTTACTGCGAGTAGACTTATCTATTTTACAAGTAAAACAAGTGTCATATTGCATGAGGCCCATGGTACGGAATTGCACACTAATCGTCATCAACTTAAAGAGAATATTCTAAGTACTTCGAGATTAAGAAATTTTTTCTTTTTTCTTTTTTTTTTTTACAAAGAAAGCTAAAGCCTAATGAATAGAAAATAGAAAATTGCTTAAGAAATTAAGTAATTGGGGCTTTAAACCACAGCATTGAGCATTAGCTTAATTGGCATCTAATTGGCTTTTCATAATGAAATTTAGGATGAACAATGCTATGGACACAAAAGATTTCAAGCAAAATTATAAAAGGCATATGTGTTACAAATTCATGAGATCACTTGTTGTCATTTACTAAACCACGCTCAACTAAATTTTTGTCACATATACCTTTTACTTGTTTTACAAGTAAAACAAGTGTCATATTGCATGAGGCCCATGGTACGGAATTGCACACTAATCAGCATCAACTTAAAGAGAAATATCTGAAGTTATCAAATTATCCCTCCAATAACTAACTATATTTCAAGAGTGTAATCGTAGTTAGTAAATTCGTGAATTATTTGCAAATCCGAGTAGTCCCGTATAAAAGGCATCCTGTAAGATTAACAAAATTTCGGTAAGATCTGCGTATTTTTGAAGTGGCCAATAATTCCAATATAAAACAAACAGAACCGTACAATTTTCATTTTTAAAAAATATTTTAATAAAAAATTTAAAATTTTTCCACATAGGATATTTCCCTTTTCTGAAAATATTTTAATGAAAAATATTTTTCATAAAAAACTATATTTTCATACTTTTTTCTTCCTTCGTGTTTCCTATTTTAGGTTTTTTATAAGATTTTAAATACATTATAGGGAAAAAAAAAGGTATCAAATAGTGCCTCTTTTTAAAACCAAATTTCTCAATGAGAAATGTTTTGTACCCGTGCTTGCACGAACCATATAAAAGTCATCCATATTTTTTGAATGTTTTTGGCTCTAAATTTTTGACCGCTTTGTGTACTTTTCCCATATGATTCCTATAACATATTTTTTTTAGTACCGTATTTTACTAACTATGAATGGCTTTTTAAGAAGTTTTTTTAACCCTATAAATAGAATTTTTAAAATTTTTTTTTTTTGTATACTTGTAATATATTTATGTACAAATTTCCTTTTAAAAAATTTTTATAAATGTGGCTTGGCTCGGTTGAGGCTAGAACTAGCACGGTGCGTTGCATACCTAGTTTAGACCCTAAAATTATGTTGTTTTGATGAAAATAATTTAAGTAAAAAATATTAACATCCCTTACCCATATGAAAAGAACGAGGAACATCCATCTGTTTTCTGTAAAAAAAAATGGTATAATGCCATTTTTAAGTAATAGTAACATGATAAACTTTTATTACTTGAAAATCAATAAAAACATTTCACACAAAGCGACATAATTTTAGACTCGAGGATTAATCTCTCTCCATCTTTTCACTTTGAAATATTCAAACATTGAAAATTTTGAACAATCACTAAAGAACATCACGGTTTTGATCAAAATTTTCCATGACTCCATTTATCATGCAAGAAACTTCACATATAATAATTAAAATAGGAAAAAAAAAACACTCTTTAAGGGTATTCTGTTGTAAATAATGCCTTCAGAACTTCACTAGAACTGCAAAACTAGATGAATTAAGAGAATGGAACTATTCTTGAATTATCACAAGTTTTCCATGGAAATGTGCTGCCTTAATGGGTGCTCTTCTGAATTTTGAAGCTGTAGTTGGGACCTGGTAACGTTAATATTGGTGCCTCCATCGAATGCTCCTGTGGAGCTTGCCAGAAGTCGCTTGGTTTAGCAAAAATCACACCCTACATAAAATCACATGAACAACATAAAATAATTGCACCATTTAATTAGTTAAGTGACATCAACATGGGGATTCCTTAGATCCAAAGCACTCAACAAGGATAAAGACTTGCATAGAATATTTACACTGCAGGTAGATCACGAATCTTTCATGAAGGGTGTACGTAAAACTACTTTTCGCACACTTTAACAAAAATTATTAAAATAATTAATTTTTCTTTACTAGCTCGCGACAATAAAATAATATGGTGCAACTGTCCCATACAAGTCTCCTTCCCTCCTATCAATGTTCTCTCACTCAAAATGGAAAATAATTTTCAAGGTTACTCGTACTCAAAACTTTTTCTAATTTTTAATATTATTCATTAAAATACTCTGAAAAAGCTATAAAGAAGGACAGCCTCAAATTAATCTGGAATACCCACTACTCCCACACCACATCATTCATGCTGCATCTGTTATCATTGACCTATGCTTCCCATAAATTATCTCTTTCACGAATTTTACTGGGATTGGAACTACAGTTCTGGATCGGATTATAGCATTTATTTCTAATTATAACTCATGAATTTGACCAATTTTAACCACTCTTTTCTTCTATTTTTAATTTCTCTCTTGTCCTCTGATGATTATAATTATCTAATTTCACACAAATTCATGATCTTTTAAATTTAAGTTATCCTTATCAAAACTTTAGCACGAATAATATGATCCCACATAACATCTTTAACATGGGCCATTAGATTTGAGCTAAATTGATCATATATGTAACTCTAGGAAAAAAAATCTAAAAGTAAATTGATTTAAAAATTCAATTCCCAAAATAGGTGTACTAAAAAGTTATTTCTCGAAATAAGTTTAGCTACGCAATTGCCAATTGTGCAACTAAAAGTTATCCTTTAATCATGCAAGTGCTACGCGACTAAAAGTTAATCCTCCCCTCATTTTTGCATGTACTGTGCACTTTTCTCTTTTTCGAATACACACAATTAAATGTAAAATTTATTTTGTGAGGAAATTACCTTCATTAGCATAGAACTTATTACCCAAAATACATTTTCCATTAGCACTTTTATCTTTTTCGAATACACACAATTAAATGTAAAATTTATTTTGTGAGGAAATTGCCTTCATTAGCATAGAACTTATTACCCAAAATACATTTTCCATTAGCACTTTTATCTTTTTCGAATACACACAATTAAATGTAAAATTTATTTTGTGAGGAAATTACCTTCATTAGCATAGAACTTATTACCCAAAATACATTTTCCATTACCATAAAAATCAAAAAGTTGTTAAAACTTCGATTCTTTAATTCAAATTCCCTTCTTAAAAAATAAAATTTCCATTCTCTCATTAAAAAATAAAACTTTCAACAACTTTTAAATTTTTATGATAATGAATAATATATTTTTGGTAATAAGTTAATTCAACTTGTAATTTTGTTTCTAAAATTTCTCACATAAAATAAAGTTTACATTTAATTGTGTATATTTGAAAAAGACTAAAGTGTTGGCAAAATGAGGGAGACTTAGTCATGCAATTGACAATTATATAATTAAATTTTAGTCACATAATTATCAATTACGTGACAAATTTTATTTTAAAAAATAACTTTTCCATACACCTATTTGAAAGTTAGATTTTAAAATCAATTTACTTTAAAAAAAAATTTCCGTAACTTTAGGAGTTGGATTGACCTAGTAACAAAAGCTCAAAAAAATAATAATAATCAAATAATAGTACCTGTAGTGAGTGGAGGCTAATGGTGAGTTCAGTCCCATGATCCAATACTCTCAGGAAATCGATGAACTTATCAGTGGGACCATATCTCCAAAATTTGATGATTCCATCATCAAAGGAACTCACAAACATCAATCTCCTCTGACCCCCGTAACTCAAAGCTCGTAGCTTGGGAGTTTCAATGTCGGCCTCCCCCAATTCCTCGCCATAACGCAATTCCAAGCTCGCGAGCCGTTCATGGCGGATTCGAATCCGATTCGACGTTCGGCATTCGATGAGCTTCAATTCCTCAAGAGCGACGAGTTTCGGCAAGTAGAATTGTAGCCATTCATCCCCAATTCGGGTGGATTCCAGTTCTAGATGCTTCAGGAGTTCGCAGTGGGCGATTTCGATGTCGATATCGTGGTTGTTCTTACCGCAGAACCTCAAGAACACGAGCTTCGGCGCGTGGATCCGGACGCTCTTCTCGCCGGCGGTGCAGCTGAGGCGGATGGATTTGAGCGTGGGGCTCGAGATCTTGATGTGAATCAAGGAAGTGCAACTCCGCAGATTCAGAGTCTGCAGCTTGAGGAATTTGGGGATTAGGTCTTCAACCCAATCGTCGGTGATCGTGGCGAAATCCAAAGACAATTCCGCAAGAGATGACGTACACGAGTTCAGATTGATCCCGAAAGGGCCGATCCTATTGTAGACGAAGGTTTGAAGATTCGGTGCCTCGATCTCCATGGTCGCGCTCTCGGATCTGAAGCACTTGAGCGTCAAGATCCTGAGTTTGGGGCTCGAAACCCTAATTTTCCCCCACAAATCGCAGCGACGGAGAGCCACTTCCTGGAGCGAACCGCAGCTCGAAATCAAATCGTCGAGATTGAATCTGATCCCCGTGAGCTTCAACACGGTGACTGAGATTCCCCAGCCGGCGTGAATCTCCGGCAATGGATAGTACTTCCTGAAACTGATCTCGAGAGCCACTTCGCCGGCGCATCGAAGGAACGCGCAGCGCACCAACTGATCAACTCGATCGTCCCCATCGGCGGTAGGGTTCGAGAGCTTGAGCGTGAATCTCTGGACGCGATCGATTTCTTCTTCGCGGGTACGGACGAATTGAGAAGCGGTGGTGACGAATCTGTCACGGTCCTCGTGCGACAAACAGAGGGAGTTGAATCTGTAGGAGTACTGATCGAGGACAATGGTGGGGAAGGATCGCCATGAGGATCTGAAGATCTTGGAGAGGACGCTGGTTCGAGCGGAGTAGGGGTGAGGGAGGAAGGAGAAGATGCGAAGAATGAGGTGTTGGGGGAGCTCTGGATTTGCATCCATGGCGGAAAAAACTTTCTAGTTGCTTGAGCTACAAGCCATCTTTTCTAGCTTGTTTCTCCAGGAAAAGTATTGGAGGCGTGCGGCGAGTTGAGTCGGCTTCAATACGGAGTTAATATTATTTTATGAGTCGAGACGGTTTATAAGACGAGCGAGTTTTTGATAAACTAATATTTATGTATTTTAGTTTTTCTTTTTTTTATAAATCACTTAACATGTTATGTACTTATATTCAACCTTCTCATCTACATAATTAATTTTTAAAAAATAATACCACAGCATTGACGAAAAATTTATCGGATATAAACTTGAAAGGATTTAAATCCTAATTTAAATACTAAATTTTTGTGCTGCCTTTTCCTTTGCAATTAAAAGTAAAGTCCATAATTTAGGAAAAAAAGTCATTGTTCTTAATTAAACACATACATAAATTATAATATTTTAAAATTAGTTATTAAAATGACGTCATTTTAAAATATATTTTTACCTAATTAAAAAAAATAGCATTACATAAAAGAATTTATCTAATTTATTTGTAAGCATTTGACTCTAAAAAAGAAAAGAAAAAAAAAGATATATATATACATATATATTACAAGCATGATTGTTCCAAGTGGGTGTGTGCAGCAAAAGGATCCAGATTCTCTCCCTTGTCAGTTTCTCTTTCCTAGTCAACTCAAGGAGTCAACTTCATAAATTTCATAATTATTGTTAGAATTGGTAAATAAGCACACAACGTAAATTATGTTTAGGGCGAGCTCCTGCACAAGTCCGAATAGTGCTTGCCTTGCAACTAATTTCACGGACATCAAAATCTAAAAATTTAACCTTATAAATTGAAAGCGCAGTAAATTATCTATTGTCCTATTAAGTTTCATGATATTTCACGATTTTGGGGAGATGTTTGGGAGACTTTATTTTTGGTCAAATTGGTTTGTTTTGAGTGATTTTGAGAGTCTGCATGTTTTAATATTATAATTACTTTTTAGAAAAAAGTTAAGCTGCTTTTGGATTAAAACCAAAAGCTCTCATAGGGGCTTTTCTCCTTACACTTTTTTGAAAAAACTTGTTTGACCAAATAAAAGACCAACATAGTCGACCTTAGGCTCATTTAAAATTTTGCTTCTTTTTGAATTTTTTTCACAATCTCTTTTCATGCTTATTTTTTAACGTACAGGTCCAAGCAGTATCATCGTAGCTCAACAACATCACCTCATCGTGGTGTGTTTGCACAAAACATGAGAACGTCACACCAAATAGGAGTGTGCCTCGAGTGTCGGGTGGCCGATTGGGCCATAGCTTGGGGCAGATGGTGCTATAGGCTACATTCCATGGCACCATGGGGCTCTACAATGAGCCCCGTTGATGTCTCTAACATATGATGCATAACACGCTGCCACAAAGTTGGGAAGACCAAGGCTTGTGCTCATGGTGACATGGTCACTGGCCATGGCACTTCAGGGCCTCCTCGAAGCTCCTCGTTGTTGCCTTCAATGTATGGTGCATCACAAGCTACCGCATGCCTGGAAGGCCTAGCCTTGTGTGCACGACACCATGGCCTATATTCCATGGTGTCATGGGGCTATGTAAAGAACCCCATTGATGCTAAGATATATGGGGGTCACTAGCTACCACAAAGTCGGGAAGGCCAGGGCTTGTGAGCTCGATGTCATTTTCATGTGCCATGCACCCTGGGGCTCCTCAAAGCTCCTATTTTTTGCCTTTGATCGATAGTGCACCTCAAACTATCACTGCGTAGCTGAAAGGCTTGTGTTTGTGCATTCAGTGCCATAGCTAACATTCTATGGTGCCATGGGGTTGCGCAATGAACCCCATGAATGATTATTTTTTACATCCAATGCCTTAGGTAATAAACAACTTTCGATTAAGATCTCATGTTGAAGGTCAATGGAGTAGGTGACTCCATTAACAGGGACAGATCATAGATCCAGAATCAGAAAAAGAAAAAAGGCAAATTAAGGGGAAAAGGAGACTTTTGGCTCGAACTGGGTTGAGCCCATAAGGTTTCCTACATATTTCCTTAGAGTTATAGACTCATGGCATTTTGCTGGTGCTTTGGGAAGGAAGAATGGAGTAACTTCAGTTTTTACTCTCTTGTTCTCTCTGGTGTGTCCGCCTTTTCTTTGTAGAAGAATCCCTTTTACAAATCCCTAGAGTTTTGCTTATATATGGGAGGGAGGAGAGAGAGAGAGAAAAAGAGAGAGAGAATGCATTCGTGCATTTGTTGAAGTTGGTTACTACTTCAACACTTGTAAGCAACAGAAAGGATTTTTGTACACACCCTTGTTCTTACAATTGAACAAAATGTCATTAGATGAAATATTTTATTAATAAGGTAATGCTTGTTTAATAGTATTTAATTAAAAGATTTAAAAATAGTAGAAATTCATGTCTATCCCATTTAAGATTGATCATACATAATCTATTGTGCAAGATTGTTTTTATTGGAGAATGTTACAAGGAAATAATAAATAAATAAAAACAAATCAGAGCCAAAAATATTGGACCTGCAGGGATTTAAAGATCAATTGAGACAGTGATTTCTTATTATTTATATCTGTGTAACTATTTTAATCTGCCTATATCTGTATGTCCTGTGCAAGTTCCACTTAGAAAAGAGAAAAAGAAAAAAAAAAAACAAAATGATTCTGAAAATTAACTTTGAGAGTAAAACATCAGAAGAAATAAAATCCTAACTTATTTGGATGGAATCAATTGATTTCTATATTGGGTTATAAATCGACAGAAATCAAGAATACCATTCAAAAACGCCATTTCCAAATTAATCAAATCCCACGAAATTTAGAATTAGCCGAAATTGTGGGATCCTTACAAAATCTGAGGAAGACGCAAAAAAAATATGGATGCCTTGGTCTCGTCCTCTCTCCCCTCTAGACCCACCTCCATTCCCAGAAGTAGGGCCGGCCTCATTGCAAACCCCAGAACCCTATATAAGCCCAAGAAAACATATTTAGGCTTCCTCCTCCAATGATCCAATGCAAGAGCCTTAAGGTTCTAAATTTTCGGACAAAATGCCTCAATGAACTTTCTCATACCTCGCCGCCTTCTTCTCCCTCCTCATCGGTTTCTGTAGTGCCGCGAAGCATAAATATTTACACTAGCGTTCGCTTTGTCAATCATCTCTGGAGCAAGATTCTCAACGTCAGTTGCAAGAATTTGAACCCTTATATCGACTTGGGGTTCAAGATCCTGTTGCCCAAGGAGGAGTACCAAATCAGCTACAAGATAAACAGGTCCATGCTCTACAACTGCAACCTCCATCATGGTTCGACCAACACAATTTTTGAAGTGAGCGACGTGGCCACCATGTGTTGGGCAAACCAGTGCATGTGGAAGGCTGCGGAAGATGGGGCTTTACCTGCATCACCGCAGGATTCATCGGTATGAGTTCAAGTACGCATGGGGAAAGAAGTATTCCGACACGCATTTTGCTTGAGTGGATGATTTTATTTTCTTTCGTTGTTTTCTTTTCTTTTGTAATGAATGAGATTGTATATAACTTGTGTGGGTGATGCGAAATTTTCGAATTTTTTGTTCTAATCATCATTGGTTGTTTCTTATTTGTTTAATCAATAGTTAATTTGAGCGGATTAGACAAAACCTAGCATTGCTTATCCCAAAAGGATATATGTCCGTTTATTATGAATAATGATGAGTTTAGGTTCTAATTTCAAGGATTTATAGATTTTTATTTTTGTGAAAATATGGAATAACAAGAGGAAATAAATTCATGAGTAAGTTGACCGCTATTAAGGGATCGAACCAAGACTGGTCCAAGACCAAATTAGGTTTATATTTTGTCTAATGCTTAATATTAATAGCACATATATACATACTGAATAACGATGACCCTTACCCAATACATTACATGTGAGATTGTAACAAGTGACTGAAAAAAAAAAAAATTACTCCTAATGATGAGTGATAATCTGATTTGACAGTAAATTATAAAAACAATGTAACCCCAAGCTGTAAAATGAGCTGTGACCCCAAAAACATAATTTTTATTTAAGGAACAAAAAAAAAAAAAAAAAAAAAGGAGGGGAAGAGAGATTACTAACAGATTCTTCCCAACAAGAAGGCGAGCAGGGAAAGCACATGTAGGGAAATTAAAGACACATATGGACTCACACATAATTATAAAACAAACAATTGTACAGAACAAATGCAGATTTAAATTGCTCTCCATTTAAAGAACATATACTGTGGAAAAAAAAAAAAAAAAACTTGCTAAGTCGATAGCAAGGCCAAAGATTTAGAATGTGCATACCATCACCATCTCCTCTCAGTAGGCTTGCTAGGTTTGGAAGTCGATGCAGAAGCATTTCTAGGAACGGCGCTAGGCTTCAGCACAGGCGAGACGCTGGCACAACAATGAGATTAACTGAGGGTAATGCGAATATGGAGAACTGTCGTGTATATATACACTTAAGCATAGTCATTATGTTACCAGTTATTTTTCTGCGACGGGTTCTTCTTCAGAGAAGCAAGATTCTTAACCTCGTGACTGTCAGGAAAGAAACAAAACATCAGTTGCCAGGGCCAGCAGAATACATTAGTATTCTGATTTAATTAATTACTGTACAGGGTAAATCATCTCAAAATGGGTTTCAACATTCCTTGTTTTTGAGAGGTTTCACGGTTCATGTGCCTTGATTATCAAGGGAGGTAAATGGTTTAGTATAATTCATAACTGAGGGTCTACTGTGAAGTAACCCTGTCAAGAATGCTCAGATTCTTTTCTTGGAAGCATTGAAATTAAATAAGAAAATACATAAGGAGGTAAAATTGCAAGCATAGAGAGAACTGAATAAGGTCATTTTATATCTAGCGTGTCATCAACGTAATATTCTTTGAATGGCCATGGCCATGGCCAAGACAAGTGGCAATCAACAATTTACCTGTTGAGAAAAGCTAATTTTGCCTTCTTCATTATGTTGCTCTTCGAATTTGAAATGCTAGGTCCATTACCTACAATTTTACGCAGTATGTCAGTCCAGATAAGGCAATAAAGTCTAGATTTGAGCGTTGTATCAGTAGAATACACTGGAATTGGAAATGGACCGAATATAGATGGAAAAGGCACCTCCCCAGAAGCCCCTTTTATTGCTTGAGGGCGGGACCTTTGTGCAAATCTGAACTTGCCGACTCTGTTTCCCTACAAAAGAAAAATACCCAGGGATGTTTCAATATCCCTACATTGCGATAATGTATTGTGTTATAGTGAAATCCACTGGATTTGCAGCATATTTGAGACTGAAGAGCAAGCATCCTTTCATGAAACCAAAACCTCCAAATTTAAACAGGAAGAGATCACCACAAAACAGTCGTGAATTGAAAATGAATTTAAAACTCTCTAAAACAAAATTGCAACATAGTTTAAAGAAAAAGAAAGCTAACTACGGCATGAGCATGTCCAGAAATTGATAGATCTATCAAGCATCATAAGATTACCATATGAATTGCAGCTGTAGAAATAACAGAGTGCTGCATGCAAGACACTGGGGGAAAATGTGAAGATAACATTTTCCTTCCATTAAATGATAAGAAGATAAGGACTTACGGGCATCTTCTTTCTTGTAGAGTTCTTTAATTCTATCAAATGATTTCTTTTGAGCATCATCCATAGCCTTCAATTTTGCCTGCAAATATACCAACTCCATTCAATAGAATGCCTCCCGCGCAACATATAGGAGCTACTAGCATGCACTCTGAGCGACATATTACCAAACATCGCCCCACCCCCTCAGTTTCTTTCATCTCCCTCTATCCGATCCCTATGAACGAGTTTCATAGTAAGGGGTTTAAAATCCAACTCCAAGTTGAACAAAAATGTTGAGACAGAAAAATATGAAAGTTCCAATTTTGATTTTGGAAAAAATATCAAGATTAGCAATGAAAAAAGTAAATGCTTTGTGAAAATTTAGAATCTGGGAATAGAGATGAATGCATTATCTGGACTGTATCACTTACATGATAAGAACGTGATGCTTTACTTCCTCAGATATTAGTTCCATCCACGTTAAATTTTATTAACTATCAGAGGAATTACTAAGTGAGAGTAAATGTCCATAAAACTGGCCCAATTTCATTTATGTTTGATGTGTTTCCAAACCAATCCTGAAAATCTGAAGTAAATTTTGCGTAATAGAAAACTGACCACTTTTATGTTGCTGAAAGAGGAAAATTAGCAATATCATAGAAACTCTCACACGACAAATTTTTGTGGGCCAATGGACAGTTAAAACAAGTAGGATGCACCCAATGTTCTATCTCACATACCCTTTTCAATTGTGCTGAAAATCTTACGGAAGTAATTCAAGAAAGACAGCCAAATTACTTGTGTTGACCCAACAAGAATACAGAATAAAAACACTTTCAAGAGAAAATTAAATTGCATCGATGTTATCCATAATCAACAGATAAGAAAGACTGTACAACTCTAGAATAGTAAAATAATGACAAGGAAAAAGAAACAACCTCATACAGTTCCCTCCATGAATATGACAATTTCTTCAGTTTCATTCTTTCCATGACAACTTCAGCACTCTCAACACCAAACTCTGATTCATAAAATCTCTTCCACAGCTTCTTCGTCACTGGACTTAGATCTCTTTCCTACAAGCCATCGGTATAAATAATTCAGGTTTGCTGATAAGCAAAATAGCATAATTAACTAGTAAACAACTGCACAGGGGAAAATGTACCTTTGAACAATCCTCAATGTGCTTTAATTGGTCGACTGTACAATGAGGTAGAATGCGTGCGAGGAGATCTATATCTGTTTCACCAACATCCCCTAAGTACCTAACGTTATCAATTGCTGTCTGGATACATAGATCAACCAATGATAAAGGATTCCTCTTCCACATCATATTCATTTCTGGTATTTTATCTGATCCCCTCTCGCCGGGTTACAGCCCGTACAACTAGTGGAAAAACAGATAAATTTATTTTAGAAAACATACTCATAACAACACAAAACTAACTAAACCCAACCACTGAAGGAGAGCTTGCAGCTCCGCTTACTCAAACAAAACTGGACTTTATTTGGAACTCTAAAACAAGCCCTCTTATGTTATAACTCATTTCTTAAAAAATTTCATCTAAAAAATATGAATCCAATCAATTTGCTGGTCCCCAAAGCAAGTAGTTAGGGCCCCATCTCCAATGGAACCAAAGGGCGTAAGGACTGAGGGTTGTGGGAAGGTCATACTTGACTCCACTGGACCCAACCACAACTAAAAAATCCAAGATAAAATGGCTGATTTACTTGGTTTGTTGATTATAACAATAATATAATTATTTCACAAACGGATTTCCCACCTTCTGAAAGTCAAGAATAAAAAGAGCTTCAAGTCAAAAGCATTAACCATACAATTATCTTACTTTCCCTTCTTTGCTTATCCTCTTTCACACCAATCAAACAGATCAATGTAATCTAATTCCCCCACTCCCCTTCCTTTCTATCGCCCGGAAAACCCAATACGAAGTCATCAAAAGTGAAGCCGGATTAATCCTGTAATTACATCAATTGTGTCCAAAAATCAACCTTAACCAGATCATTAAAAAAATAATAAAAAATCAAATTCATAGTTGGAAAGATCTGAAGCAACACAAAACACACAGATCTCACACCCCAGCGATCAAAACCACAACAAGCATCCACTGCATAAAAATAAAAGAAATAAAAAATAAAAACTTACGAGATTAAGAGAGAGGGGATCTAGAGAGACAAGAGCGCCGATCGATGAACAGGGATTATCAGGAGCCCTTCGATGGGTGGATCGTCCGGGGTCACGTGCAGACTAACGTGCGCCGGTGCGATCTGAAGAAGATGAGACCCCCGTTCCTATAAAGAAAACGCCAAGGCATGTGCTTTACCCGCCACTTGTCTTTATATATATATTTATATAGGTACCAAATTGCGTTTATTCTTTTAATAAGAGTGCCAAATTCTCATGATTTCGCCCCACATCTAAATCTTCACCAACGGTCACTAACATTAAATTCACTTGTTTGATCTACGGTAATAAAAATAATGAGATGAAAAAAAAATTTGTTTTATAAAAATATAATATTTAAGAGAACAACAATCGCATGCATGAGAGGTATCCAAAATTTTTACCCATCTCGCAAGAAAAAGTGCCTTAAACAAAAAGTTCTCATATCCAAGCATTTCCCTAACTACTCTAAAACAAGGATAAATCATAAATAACCATTATCAATTACTAAATATTTTTAACTATAAATTCTCCTTATAATTCATATTTTATTTATATGAAATAATTAAACGTAAACTAACACCTGAGCAACAGCCACGTGTAATTTAAAAAAAAATGAAGAGAAATCACGGCAAAATTGGACACGTACGACAGCCACATTTTGCACAGAAATAAAACTAATATTAGAAAATTCTTTATGCCATTTTTTATTAAAACAGTAACTTTTAAGATGCATATAAGCTTAATTACGAACAATGACATTACGAAAATAAAAAAAACAACGTTCAACTAATATTTCTCGGGAAACAAAATCACGAGTAGAGGCTATAATGAAATACAATCATTATTTTCCTTTGTGATTAGATACATTGCTGATCGAAAAATATTAAGGTTGTCGTTCATTGTTATCAATGTGGCCATCTGCATCCTCACCGGGCCCGCCCTCTCCATAATCAACCCACGGTAGCACCGACTCGAACAGTGCAGCCAATAGGCTTCGATTCGCGAGATCACGAGGAACACGGGCACCTCCGGGTGGGTTGTTTGGAACTTGCTCTCCATGCTGTGCCTCCCTCATCCTTGGATCCACCATGAAATTCTGAAGGTTATCAGGTGGCATAGTTGGCATCGAATCAGAAAATTCCGACACCATTAGATGGCTATACCTAAAGGCGGACAAAGAACAGGAAAATTTCATTAGCTCGTTAAACCCTGAAATGGACAAAATTATAATATTAAGGTTATGTTTGGTATGATAGAATGAATTCAGATGGATGGAATGGATTTTAAGGCAAAAGTAGTTTTCATTGGAATGCCTCATTCCATCATCATTTCCATCATAGGTTATCCATATGGTTTAGTTATTTTTTGAGCTACGATGGAAATGATAATGAAATGGGGTATACGAACCAAACTCACCTTTTACCTTTAAAATCTATTCTATTCCATCCAGTTTCATTCCATCATACGGAACCTGCAATAATAAATACAGCAAACTAGAAATGCAATTATAAACTAATAATGCAGCATAACTTGATCCAGTCTAAGAAAGAAAGGATAGACAGCTCAACTAGAATAGAAACAGGAATATATTGCGTGTAAAGAAGTACATACTCATTTCTGTCGGATGAAAATGCCTCTTTTCTGACACAAGCCCAGTCCTTGGCATCATTTTTATTACTATTTAGATTCTCAATAACCAGTTTTGACGCGTTAATCAGCAACTTTTGAAGATCTGGAAGCCGCCATATAATGTAACTTCTTTCCACGTATAAATTGATCAGGTGATCTAACGATGGACTTCCTGCTTTAGCCGACCCAAAAAAGATATGCTTTAGCATATTTGTCCACGCCTGATCCTTTAACGGTACCTTTGCCACTAATTTCTTTAGAACTGACGGATGAAGCAGCAGAGCCTGTTTCATGAGCTCAGTTGAAGTAGATTTTCCGCTCTCCATCTGAGCATCCCTCGAGTCTGCATCACGCTCAAGATAGAACCGACAAATGCCAAGGGAATATGAGAAGTTTGGAAACAACCACAAGGAATTATCACTTTTATATTCCTCTGAGAATTGCTCTAGCCATGAATACTGCTCAGCTCTCAATGAGTAGTAGTCAATGCAAAACAGTGCTCCCATAGGATCATCTGAATCTAAGGAAAGCAGCAGTTTACAAACTTCGAGGGCTGACCGATGACAACCGCGCCTGTCCATGTTTCTCATGTGGGCAAAAAGGGCAGCAAATAATGGCTTGTTTTGTTCATGGCTATATTTGAGCTGACAATTACCCTGCAACGGGGTAAACATTGGGTGCCACGCACATTCCAAGGCATATAAACACTTTGCAATTGCATCTGCCGCCATTTGATGCTCACCCACAAATTTAAAATACTCTGCCATTGTTATGAGAGACTCTATGTGGTAAGGATGGTAAAACAGAACACTTGCTATACCATTGATGTCATGGAGAGATTTGG
Organism: Santalum album; assembly: GCA_034195605.1. NCBI lineage: Eukaryota > Viridiplantae > Streptophyta > Magnoliopsida > Santalales > Santalaceae > Santalum > Santalum album. The sequence continues at coordinate 8,360,557 of CM067267.1, read as the reverse complement.
CAGCATCAAATGCCTCCTGAGCTTGGCCATAGGAAAATGAGTGTACATATCTACATGAGAAACAAAAATTAGAGCATGAGGCAGAAAATGAAAACTAATATTCCAAGCAGCTAAATGTCACGATAACCGATGATATTCATTGGATTGGATATGTGTCCATGCAGTTTGTCAGTTGTCAATCACACACAGGCCAGCATACCATCAAGAACAAGAAATGAGATTGACTGTACATGTGGGTCCTCAGTTTAACAGTCTAATATTTCTGAAAGCTACAAAAGCTATAAAAGCAACAGCCGTATGCCAAGTACTGGACTCCATGAACTGCTCAGCATTCCCCAAAAGCACGAAAAAGGAGTGGGGGAGCAGAGTTTTTTCACATAAAACTAAATCCAATTCAAGAAAGGCACACATTTGCACTAAGAAAATTGGGAGGGGAAAAACACACACACACACACACACTTTTGTCATGGATAACATATTAAAAATAAAAAATGAGAACACAGAAACATCAATAGTGAAACAAACCTGAAATAATGTAATCTGTTCTTTGTTTCCAGAAGTTCCATGGACAACGAGCCATCCCAGCGAGGCCAATGATCCGAAGGGGTGACAAGAATGCTCTTTCTGGTGATGTGGCCACCCCGTCTTCCCCCACGTGTCTGCCTAGAACTGCCCACTTGTTGATTTTTATCAACTGAATTCACTACCTTGGAACCAAATATTCTTCGAAGCTCATTTTCTGCATTCAGGAACTTAGGATCCACTTGCAATATCAACGCTGTGGATTGCTTATGGCTGTCACGAAATTTGGCGTCTTTTGTTTTAAATGAACCCACTTGGTTACTAGAAGAGTCCTTCAGAGAGAGTGTTTCTAAGACCACGTCCAATGGTTTTCCATTTTTATCGGAACTTGATAGTAAATCATCCTTGCTCTTTTTCTTTTTCTTTTTCTTTTTCGTTTGTTTGTGATTAATGGAAACAGCATTTCTAGTGACAGGCGGTTCCTTGGCATCAACGTTTTCCACCAACGGTTCCGCATCATTATCAGAATCATTCACCTGCAGCCAAAGAAACCGTTAAAAATTCCTATGAGACATAGTGATTTTAACATAAGTACATTCACCAAACAACATCCAACCAAAAGTTTCACGTTGATTTCTTATTCATACAGAACAAAGCCAGCATATCTGAGTTGTATTACAAACCATAATTATGCTTTTATAATGATCTGATATTTGCTTTTATAATGAGGTAATATTATCAAAACATTGTAATTGATAGTTAGATGTCAAACTGTAAAAGTTACTCGTGAGTCATGACACAATGAAGATGTCTTAAAATGATTGAGAAGCAAATAAGAGAGACAGGAATGGAATTACTAACAACAAATCAATGATTCAACAAGTTGCATGCTCGGTGTCCAGAGACTCTCAAAAAAAAAAAAAAAATGGTGGAAGCCGGAATAAACAAGTTAAGGTTCGTTCATGACAAGCCACTCTATATGAACTAAGTCGAAAAAGCTGAAGCTAGGAAAGTACCATAGATTGCCCACATTCTCAACAGCCATCAAAGTTTAATCCTTGAAGATATGGATGTCATGTCCCAGAAAGCAATGAGTAGCCTATTTTAGATATCTTATTAAGAAGGTTAGGTTGCGTTGACATTATTTTACTACTCAGTAAACATAGAAACTTCAGCCCACAGAAGAATAGGAAATTACTACCCCCCCCCCCCCCCCAAAAAAAAAAAAAAAAACCCAAAAAGAACAACCAATCTATCTCTAATTATGTTTATAATCCTATTTTGCAATCACCCACACTCTCAATGATTTAGCCTTCATTGGCATCTATAGTAATAGTAATAGCCTTCATTGGTATTTTAAGCAGTGCCACAGTTCCTAATTACGCACAGTGGTGCACGGAAACCAGGCTGTTTAGATGGAAAAATAAGTTATGCTTTTAAAAATATTTATCAAAACGACATCTTTAGGGGGCGCATCCGTGTGCCCAATTAGGAACAGTGGCACTCACAATGGATCTTTCACAGAATCTATTCATGTAATACATGTAATTAATTTGCTTTCTCTTTAATAATATTCAAGTCAATCGTACCCGTGACGTAGTTGATCAATTTAGGGGTATGCCAAAAACAAATATTATGGCCAATCACGATACGAGCATGACACCATGACGCGGTTTCAGACACAGACAGATGAACAATAAATTAGACCAAGTAATAAGTAACCCACGAAAACAAATCGAAGAGATAAGGAAAATATGAAAACCTGATCGCCATCGTCGTTGAGGAGATCGAATGGGTTACGTGAAGAAGGAGCAGGGGAGTCGGGGGAGTCGGACCCGGACTCGTTTTGTCCTCCTCCATCTTCATCGCGAATTTCGGGCTCCGTGGCCGACGATCTCCGGTGCTTCTCTTCTTGCTCCCGGAGGACTTTCCTCAGCAATCGAGCTGACATAGATTCCAACTGAACAGAGGAGAACTTGGGATTGGAGAAGAACAGAGCTTTTGGTTTCCCCTGAAATTCTACGCAGAGAGACCGCTAGGGTTCGCACCTCGCCGTTCCCCCTGTAGGAAATTGAGCCTCGTCTTCACGAAAATATAAAATAAAAAACAAATAAAACAAAGAAATGAATAACCTGACGAGCACGTGATGGTCGCGTGCTCCGGTTTTTTAATTTTTTTAAAAAATAATTTCGTCTCGAGCAAGTGTAGTGTTGTAATGGGCACTGGCCCGCCCGAGTGGGCCAGCCCATTGTCATGGGACTTGGGGCCTCCATTAGACCAAGCCCATGTAAGGCTCAGGCACGGTTCAAGCCCCTACAAGGCCCAGACCCGGCAGAGAGAAGGCCCAAGCCAAAGGCTCCTTACGCCCAGCGGCTACCTGGCTTGTTTTTTGAATTTCAACCAATAAATCGACCCTTTTACCCGTTCCACTATAATTTGGGGCAACTATATAGAATGCGCTCAGCTAATTAGAAGGAAAGGCCATACCTAGTATCAAAAACGGGCAATAATATCTGCGAAAAAAACATTTTCCCCTACGCTAGAGTGATCCCTAACTTTACTCGTCGACTTAGGCCAGTAAACTTACTCACAGGGTAGCTAGAGCCGGCCAATTTTCCATTAAACAGGCATAGGAATGCAGTGAACTAGTCAGAATCGTGCATGTCATCCAATATTATTGTTCATAACTAATGATACCTTCTAAAGCTGAACAGCTAAGTAAGGTGATTGAGTTTAAGTAATCGAGCCGGAGGCTTATAATCGAACTGCCTTGATACTACTAGCTATAGAAGAGATACAAATCTTCCAATATGTGAACAAGGTATTCTTTTATTGATTTATTAGATGATCTGTGCCTTTTTTTTATTATATATGTTTTCCATTATCCTTTAATGTGCCCTTGATGGTCCTCGTAGATTCCATGTCTGCCACATTTTAAAAGTATCCCGATTATGGTCCCAAATATCACCTAATGCTTGCAATATGGTTATAGGGAATATACATATATATTTCTCCTATTCATATGAATGTCCACCGTAGTAGTTGTTTTTAATTATAGGCCGCTAGAGAGATACATGTGGAGCTGTGTTGTGGAGTTTGAAATTGATCCTAATTAAATGCCTTTAATGGAAATTATGAAAATGCTTGTTGATTTGGGCTACGAGGAGTTCAAGAGAATCCATTATGCAATGGGCTAATTTAATTAGAAAATGTCAAGCATATGGTCCACATGATGCATTATATTCTTAGAGAAAAAAATTGATTTGTTGATTTTCATGTGAAGCACACAGCTGAAGTTGAAGCTTGTGATACACCAATTACGTACTTTACAAATACGTGACGAGCTAAAAGTTATTTCAATATTAATTTTTTAAAGGGGAAGGCTCATCGACTCACATGATATTAAATTAATTTTTTACAGAGGGAAGGCTCATTTCAATAGCTTGCTATTGGGGTCTTCATGCGTCGCCCTAGCGTTGCACTATTGCTTGGGCTTGGCACACCCTTTAATCGTAGTCTGAATATTTTATGGGTTCACTATTGCTTTATGCTACCTTTTTCTTGTTAAATTATTTTCAAATAGATTGATAAGAATATTTAGCTGGACACAATGATAGTTAATATTTGTGTATTACGTCTCTAATTGAGGCTAGCTTGCTTGAGGAATAGAAGTGTTTATTAAGCTCCGGAGTAAAGATCGTTTGTTATGTCAGTAACCGCTAGAATACAATGAGTTCTTCTATAAATTCATACCTAAAAAAGAATTACTGTAATTGAATGGCTCATGAGACTTTAATAAAAATTAATAAATGGTTCAACTTATGATTTCATGTAATTTAGAAATTCCAATGTTGGTCATTATATAATTCATTCGCAATTTGGTTACGTAAATTAACCATAAAAATATATTCATGCTGTCGAGATCCTCTTCGTACTTCTGGGGGTGCCACACTTGCATCATTTCAAGATCCTCAAGGATACAATCACCGTTGGAATTCTCAAGAGCAAATTAGGTTATCAATACTCCCTTTTTCTTTTTTCTTTTTTTTTTTGAATTAGAAGAAGAGAATTCCTGAGAAAATTTGCAAAAAAAAAAAAAAAAAGAGTGACGCTAATGCTAAATTCAGATTTAGTAGAATACGTAAAGCATGAAGAGAGAAAATAAGTACCTTGATTATCAAGTGAAGTAATTTCTAGTAGTGCTTTTGATGGATGGGGAGAACGAAATACCCATTCACTTTTGCCTTCATTAGATCATTCACCATTAATGTGCCTAGAGCTCATCCTTTCCTCTCAGATGGGGCATTGAGGGTTCAACGATGAAGAAAACGGCACAATTTTGTTCACTAACAAAGTAGTGGCTTCCTTTAGGTTTTCTTGTCCCACATCGAATAAAAGAGAAGAGCAGCAAAACATTCGATGCTATAAAATAGAAGTTGATAGAAAGAGTGAAGCATACCTTTCTCGGCCTTTTGGCTAAAATCAAGTGTAGTATTTGTTGTTATCAGTTTAATATCTGATACGTGGGTCATCGATTCATATGATATTAAATTAATTTTTAAAGGGGAAGATCCATTCCAATAGCTTGCTATTGGGGTTTTCATGTGTCGTCCTAGTATTGCATTGTTGCTTGGGCTTGGTGCATCCTCTAATCTTAGTTTGAATATTTTATGGGTCTACTATTGCTTTATGTTACCCTTTTTTATGTTACCTTTTTCTTGTTAAATTGTTTTCAAATAGATTGATAAGAATATTCACCTCGACTCAATGATAGCTAATATTTGTGTATTATGTCTCTAATTGAGGCTAGTTTGCTTGAGGAATAGAAGTGTTTATTAAGCTCAGATAAGGGACCAAATCCAAATTCAGTGCCATTGGAGTAAAGATGGTTTGTTATGTCAGCAACCACTAGCTCATGGTGGAAACTTACTGTTTATTGACGATTGTCATTTATGTGTTAATTTGAATCCAAAATGTTGATTGAAATGGGAATTTATGGGTGAGGTAGTGCTCTTAACAAGGAGGACAGTGTAGACCCACGATAGAATGGTCATTCCACACATATTAAATCCTATTTATTATTTTCTTCGACGCATCAATGTTTGGATCTTGAATCACTATTATATTCCATGTGAATTAGTCAGTGTTATTCTTAGATTAAGGAAGGAATTAAAGTCACGGCAACGAAGGACTATTCTAAACATAAAAAAAAGTAGTGGGACGGAGTGGATGCTATTGCCTTTCTTTAGCCGGAGCATTGCGGGTTCAATGACGAAGAAAACGACATAATTTGTTCACCAACAAAGTAGTGGGACGGAGTGGATGCTATTGCCTTTCTTAGCCGGAGGTTTTCTTGTCCCACATCGGAAAAGAGAAGAAAATATCAATACATGGGATGACATAAAATAGAAGTTGAGAGAAAGAATGAAGCATACCTTTCTCGGCCTTTTGGCTAAGATCAAGTGTAGTATCTGTTCTTATCAGTTTAATATCTGATACGTGGGTCATCGACTCACATGATATTAAATTAATTTTTTAAAGGGGAAGACCCATCCCAATAGCTTGCTATTGGGGTCTTCATGTGTCGCCCTAGTATTGCACTGTTGCTTGGGGACTCAATGATAGCTAATATTTGTGTATTATGTCTCTAATTGAGGCTAGTTTGCTTGAGGAATAGAAGTGTTTATTAAGCTCAGATAAGGGACCAAATCCAAATTCAGTGCCATTGGAGTGAAGATGGTTTGTTATGTCAGCAACCACTAGCTCATGGTGGAAACTTACTGTTTATTGACGATTGTCATTTATGTGTTAATTTGAATCCAAAATGTTGATTGAAATGGGAATTTATGGGTGAGGTAGTGCTCTTAACAAGGAGGACAGTGTAGACCCACGATAGAATGGTCATTCCACACATATTAAATCCTATTTATTATTTTCTTCGACGCATCAATGTTTGGATCTCGAATCACTATTATATTCCATGTGAATTAGTCAGTGTTATTCTTAGATTAAGGAAGGAATTAAAGTAACGGCAACGAAGGACTACTCTAAACATAAAAAAAAGTAGTGGGACGGAGTGGATGCTATTGCCTTTCTTTAGCCGGAGCATTGCGGGTTCAATGACGAAGAAAACGACATAATTTGTTCACCAACAAAGTAGTGGGACGGAGTGGATGCTATTGCCTTTCTTAGCCGGAGGTTTTCTTGTCCCACATCGGAAAAGAGAAGAAAATATCAATACATGGGATGACATAAAATAGAAGTTGAGAGAAAGAATGAAGCATACCTTTCTCGGCCTTTTGGCTAAGATCAAGTGTAGTATCTGTTCTTATCAGTTTAATATCTGATACGTGGGTCATCGACTCACATGATATTAAATTAATTTTTTAAAGGGGAAGACCCATCCCAATAGCTTGCTATTGGGGTCTTCATGTGTCGCCCTAGTATTGCACTGTTGCTTGGGCTTGGCGCACCCTCCAATCTTAGTTTGAATATTTTATGGGTCTACTATTGCTTTATATTACCTTTTTCTTGTTAAATTGTTTTTCAAATAGATTGATAAGAATATTTAGCTCGACTCAATGATAGCTAATATTTGTGTATTATGTCTCTAATTGAGGCTAGTTTGCTTGAGGAATAGAAGTGTTTATTAAGCTCAGATAAGGGACCAAATCCAAATTCAGTGCCATTGGAGTGAAGATGGTTTGTTATGTCAGTAACCGCTAGCTCATACAGTTTATTAATGATTATCATTTATGTGTTAATTTGAATCCTAAATGTTGATTGAAATGGAAATTTGTTGGCGTGGTAGTACTCTAAACAAGGAGGACAGTGTAGACTCATGATAGAATGGTCATTCCAAACACATTAAATCCTATTTATTATTTTCTTCAACGCATCAATGTTTGGATCTTGACTCGCTGTTTTGTTCCATGTGAATTAATAAGTGGTATTCTTAAGCTAAGGAAGGAATTAAAGTCACAACAATGAAGGACTATTCTAAACATAAAAAAAATAATGCCCCCGCGACTTGGACAGCATTATCGACACTAATTCCTGCTGTGGCACCGAACCTAATGACGACATCGACAATGAATGCACCGGCGCCATGCCGCAGTTGCCGAACGGCGGTGCCATCCTCAACCCCGACGGCTTCTCCCATGCCTAATCGAAGGGGTTCAGATTTAATCCGATTAAGCGGATCAATTTGTTGCGAAAATATGAAAGAACAAATCTGATTGTAAAACACATGAAGATAAGCCCAAGCCCGTGTCCTATTTATGTGTCGTTGAACAAAAAAAATTATGACACAGTAAAAGCTTTTGCCTAATAGATTTGAGCTTTCTCATGACATAGCTTCCGGAGTTCAAGGGTGAGGAAAACGATACAGCATTGTTTTCTCGAGAAACATGGAGAGGGTAGGGAGCTCCTAGTTTAGTATCTGATACGTGGATCATCCGTTATCATGATATTAAATTATTTTCTTTAAAAGGGGAAGGCCCATCTAATGGCTTACTATTGGGTCTTCATGCACCGTCGTAGTGCTGCACCATTACTTGGGCCTAGCAGTGGCGAGGAAAATGACACAATGTGTTTTCTCGAGAAACACGAAAAAGATAGAGAGCTATCAGTTTAATATATTATATTATACGTGGGTCATCGAATATTATGATATTAAATTATTTTTAAAAAAGGGGAAGGCTTGTCCAATGGCTTGCCACTGGGGGTATCATGCCTCGCCCAAGTGCTGTGCTATTACTTGGGCTTGGCGCATCCTCCGATCTTAGTTTTGAATAATTTATGGGCTCATTATTTTGGTTGTGTTATTTATTGACAGACGATTAAAAATATTTAGTTAAACATAACGATAGCTAACATGACTAATGCTCAAAGCAACTAGGGAAAAGAGAATCCAATTTGGTTAAAAGTTCCTCGCTTCCCAACGACTCACTCCCTTCCATGCGACTCTCTCACAGCAACTACTCTCATCTTCCTCTCCTCTGGCCAAAACCCAGAATCCTCCCTCCCCTAGCTTCCTTGAGTGATGTTGTCGGCTCAAGTCTATTAAAATCTTTGCTCTTTGGATTATATTTCTTTGTGTATTTCATGGATGATTAAACAAAATTATGTGATAAATTAACCTTAGTATTTACGAATAACTTGAGGAGGGAATGGCTTAGCGATGGATGCAGAGAGAATAGCCTCAACAAAAGCATAAAAACAAGTAAATGGAAATTAGTAAAATCAGCAAGGAATTTTACGAGTTATATTTTCCTAGACCAAAACACAAAAGCCTGACACAACTACATAAATTTGCTACTATTTATAAAATTTCTTCCAATTCAGCCACCCATCTAACAATTTCAACGTCAAGCTTTAAAGAGACCAAGGCGGTAGTTATAAATTCAAAAGTGGATGATACCAACAGGCGGAGGGGGAGGGTGGCGGGTGGGTGGAAGGGAAGGGAGTGAGTCTAGGGTCTTTAGCGCAAGCGGTTTTCTTGTCCCACATTGAAAAAAAGAGAAGAGCAGCAAAACATTCGATGCTATAAAATAGAAATCGAAAGAGCAAAAGAAGCATACCTTTCTCGGCCTTTTGGCTAAGATCAAGTGTAGTATCTGTTCTTATCAGTTTAATATCTGATACGTGGGTCATCGACTCACATGATATTAAATTAATTTTTTAAAGGGGAAGGCTCATTTCAATAGCTTGCTATTAGGGTTTTCATGTGTCGCCCTAGTGTTGCACTATTGCTTGGGCCTGGCACACCCTCCAATCCTAGTTTGAATATTCTACGTATTTAGTTGGACACAATGATAGCTAATGTGTGTATTACCTCTCTAATTGAGGCTATTTTGCTTGAAGTGTTTATTAAGCTCAAATAAGGGACCGAATCCTAATTAAGTGCCATTGGAGTAAAGATGGTTTGTCATGTCAGCAACCGTTAGCTCATGGTGGAAGCCCACCGATCATTATCGTTTATGTGTTAGTTTGAATCCTAAATGTTGATTGAAATGGGAATTTGTGGGCGAGGTAGTTCACGTGAGTCGGTCAGTGTTATTCGTAGGCTAGAGAAGGAATTAAAGTCACAGCAATGAAGAACTATTCTAAACAAAAGAACATAATGCCCCAGATGCGGAGCATGTGTGGCTTTACTAGTATATATGTATGGAAGTAATTTTAAGTAGTGCTTTTGATCGATGGGGAGAACAAAATAACCTTTCCCTTTTGCCTTCATTAGATCATTCATCATTAATGTGCCTAGAGTTCATCCTTTCCTCCCAGATGGGGCATTGAGGGTTCAAAGATGAAGAAAACAGCACGATTTGTTCGCTAACAAAGTAATGGGATGGAGTGGAGAGCTATTGGCTTCCTTTAGGTTTTGTTGTCCCACATCGAGAAAAAGAGAAGAGCACCAAAACATTCGACGCTATAAAATAGAAGTCGAAAGAGCAAAAGAAGCATACCTTTCTCCGCCTTTTGCCTAAGAACAAGTGTAGTATCTGTTTTTATCAGTTTAATATATGATTCATGGGTCATCGACTCACATGATATTAACTTAATTTTTTAAAGGGGAAGGCTCATTTCAATAGTTTGCTATTGGGGTCTTCATGCATCACCCTAGCGTTGCACTATTGCTTGGGCTTTGAAAAATTGCTGCAATTTTTCAAAGGGGAAGACTCATTTCAATAGCTTGCTATTGGTGTCTTCATGCGTTGCCCTAGCGTTGCACTATTGCTTGGGCTTGGCGCCCTAGCGTTGCACTATTGCTTGGGCTTGGCACCGCACCCTCTAATCGTAGTCTGAATATTTTACGGGTCCACTATTGCTTTATGCTACCTTTTTCCCTTTAAATTATTTTCAAATAGATTGATAAGAATATTTAGTTGGACACAGTGATAGTTAATATTTGTGCATTACGTCTCTAACCAAGGCTAGTTTGCTTGACGAATAGAAGTGTTTGTTAAGCTCGAATAAGGGACCAAATCCGAATTCAGTGCCATCAGAGTAAAGATGCTTTGTGATGTCAGTAATGGCTAGCTCATACCATTTATTGATGATTATCATTTATGTGTTAATTTGAATCCTAAATGTTGATTGAAATGGGAATATGTGGGCGAGGTAGTGCTCTTAACAACGAGGACTATAGACTCATGATAGATTGGTCATTCCACACACACTAAATCCTATTTATTATTTTCTTCAACGCATGAATGTTTGGATCTTGAATCGCTGTTATGTTCCATGTGAATTAATAAGTGTTATTCTTAGGCTAAGGAAGGAATTCAAGTCACAACAATGAAGGACTATTCTAAACATAAAAAGAAATAATGTCCCATATGCGGAGCATGTGTGCCTTTACTAATATATATGAATGGAAGTAATTTCTGGTAGTGCTTTTGATCGATGGGGAGAACGAAATACCCATTCCCTTTTGCCTTCATTAGATAATTCGTCATTAATGATGTACCTAGAGCTCATCCTTTCCTTCGAGATGGAGCATTGAGGGTTCAACGAGGAAGAAAACGACATAATTTGTTCATCGACAAAGTAGTGGGACGTAGTGGATGCTATTGCCTTTCTTTAGCCGGAGGTTTTCTTGTCCCACATCGAAAAAGATAGAAAAATGTCAATACATTGGATGGCATAAAATAGAAGTTGAGAGAAAGATCGGATCATACTGGGGCATACCTTTCTCTGCTTTTTGATTAAGATCAGTATCTGTTCTTATCAATTTAATATCTGATACATGGGTCATCAACCCACATGACATTAAATTAAATTTTTAAAGGGAAAGGCCCATTTCAATATATTAAATTGATTTTTTAAATGGAAAGCATTAAATTGATTTTTTAAATGGAAAGCATTAAATTAATTTTTTAAAAGGAGAAGGCCCATTTTAATATATTAAATTAATTTTTTAAATGGAAAGACCCATTTCAATTGCTTGCTATTAGGGTCTTCATGTGGCGCAACTCTTGCGCCACATTGCTGCTTGGGCCAGGCGCACCCTCCAATCCTAGTTTTTAATAATTTATTGGCCATTAATCCTAGTTTTTAATAATTTATGGGCCCATTATTGCCGTTGGCCTAGTTTTTGCTAGTTAAATTAATTATTGACAGGCGTTTAATAATGTGTAGTTTAACACAATGAATGGTCCAGACAATTAGTTTCTAAGAAATGCTTGAGAGAGGAGAATCTAATTTGGTTAAAAATACTAATAAATCCTTTCTTCCCTTAACTACAAAATCCAACAATAGTCTGTTTTTTTCCCCCTACGGCTGGAATTCGGACGGCGAACGGTGTTGTCAACTGGTAAGTGGATTGCTGCTATGGGCACTTTGCCAAGGTTTGACGCCCACCTTTACGTTTCTCAAATCTTTCACTCTTCTTTTAAAGCAGTGAAGTAGTTTAATAAAAGCTAAATTAGAATAGTTGTCATTCCTGTTTGAAGAATTTTAAAATTCATGGTATCTATAATAAATAAATAAATAAATTGCACTATTCTTTCAAGTTTGGAAAAAAAATTGAAGAATCCTTTATTTAACTCCTTGTAGCTCGCATTTTTAAAGGCAATTTTTATTTTGGTAAAAGTGAAATCATTATCCACTCCTAAAATGACTCCATTTTGTTAAAAATGATGCCCTCTTTTTAAGCGATTAGCATGAATTTTTAGTAAGATGATATCATTTTGGAGGCGGATTCACTCAACTTGCATAAGTTCAACCTTCGCGTCGTTTTAACTCTTGATAAAAGAAGAGAAAAAGTAGAAAACATTACCTGATGTATAATTGTATTTCTTGTCAAAAAAATCAAAGTTAAATCACTATCCGCTCCTAAAATGACTCCATTTTGGTGAAAATGGTGCCCTCTTTTTAAGTGATTAGCATGAATTTTTAGTAAGATGACATCATTTTAGAGGTGGATTCACTCAACTTGCATGAGCTCAACCTTGCATCATTTTCCTCTTGGTATAAGAAGAGAAAAGTAAAAAACATTACCTGATGTATAATTGTATTTCTTGTCGAAAAAAATCATCTAGAACTCAAACCCCAATTCTTGCACATTTGACGTCCGAGCGCCTAAATGACTTATTTCTTTGGGCTATTTTCTAGTAGCTTTTTTCCTAAAAGCTAAGCTAAACTGAACCTAAAAAATAATTTAATTATGAAAATATTTCAAAGTTTAAAAATTTATTAAGATGTTTTATTATTAGATTTAATTACATTCCCTTCATTAGCTTCTTTTATTATATTCTTTATATATATATATATATATATATATATATGTTTGCCCATTCTCTATGAAGTTCCTCACTCCGCCCCTGTAATATCCCTGACCTGAAAATTAAAGTTGACTTGTATTGGTCTTGACGTCATTATTTCTCTTAGCTATTTTGGGTGCTTAACCAGCTTAAAATTCTGAGAAATTTTCACGGGGCAAAAATTTTGTGAGTGGACGTAAAATTTTCAGGTTTCGGGTGAAATTATTGAAACACTGTTGGCTGTTGAGCCATAAATAACCGTTAAGATCATGACGTATAACTTCTGAACCCTAATAGAAGAAAACAAGTGGTCTCGTAAAAATTAGGAATAAAAACCCAGTTTTGGAATAATGTTTTTGACCTGGTTACGGATTATCGGGCGACAAATATCTAACGAGTGATTGATGCGACATGTAGGGACCACGCAAAATTTGTGGTGGGGAGAGTTGACTTTTAGATATTTTAAGAAGTTAAATGAGCAAATTGCCCTTAGTGGTTACATATGATGGGACTTTAGAGTAGGGGTAAAATTAGAAAATGTGGTAAATATTCCCTTAAGGCTTGCATGAACCTTATTGTGAGATTCACTTCTCACACTTTGGGAATTTTAGGAGAGAAGAAAGAAAAGAAATAGAGAAAAAAGGGAGAGAAAAGTGTAGATTTTGAAGGATTTTTTATATAAAGTATGATTTTTTAACAAAATTCAAATTCTTGCCAAGATAAAGTTGTAAAGGTAGGAAACTTAACCATGAATCTCCATTTTCAAGTCTTGATTCTAAATATTGCCATGTTTTCTATTAATAGGAAGTTGTATGTTGATTTGTAGTAATAATCATGGTTATTTTTAGTTTCCGTGATAATTTTTGTGTTGAAAGATATGAGAGTTGTTAATAAAAGTATTATGTGATTAAACATCTCAATTAGTTGTGTGTTGGACCCAAAAATGGTTTAATTGAGTTGTGTTCGCCAAGTTGTATTTATGTTGGCTTTTGAAATTAGTTTGTTTTGTGTGAAAATCATACAGGCAGTAAGGTTTTTGGCTTTTCTGCCTAAAATTGTTTTGAATTTGACAATGAGTTCTTTTGGAGAGTTATATTTCTATTGAATACCTACAGCTTTGATTTTTGAATCAACTCAATCTCAGGTGTGTTGAAAGTGTTTAGGAATTTAAAAAATTTTGCATCAAAATTTGGTTGGACTGTGTCTCCGGCACAAAATTCTGTTCTTTGTATGGATTTTTAGACCTATAAATAATTGAGTTTGCAAACTTGTTCAAAATATAAATTGTTCTTATTTGAGTAATTTAGAATTTCTCTTTCTGGAGCGAAATGTTTTAATCCATGTATAAGAAGTAGTTGCATTTCTAATACAATGAGTTCAAACTGAAATTTTTGGATGATCAAAACTACAGACAGTCACTGTTTTCTTTTTTTAACAAAAATAGAGTGTGAATCACTCTTTATAGTTTAAAAGGAAGTTATAGTCCTATTTATTAGCTGAGTATCTTATTTTGACTATAACTCAAAAATACGTGCATATCAAAAGTTATCTTAGTATTTTTGAAACTGGTCAAAACTGAATTTTTAGTGACCAAATTTGTGTACCTACTGTTTTGGCCCGATTGACATTTCTAGATATCAAACCTTGTGAAGTGTTTGACATAAAAGTTGTAGATAATGAAGTTATCTAACTTTATTATTTGGGGGAGTGATCCCATTTGAGCAATTCAAAAGAAGTTGTAGTATTTCAACTTGAAATTGTTGTTTTATGAAAGTGAAATGTTTTAAAATGTTTTCTGAGATCATTAAGAATAATACTTCTCATGAATGGTTAATTTTGTTGTCTATCTTGTTAAACCCTTGTGGGTATTTTTTGGAGAGTTTTTGATGGCTATTTTGTATGTGTTCAATTGAGTAACTGTTGTCAAAATTTGACTTATGACTTGAGTTTCTTGTCAAGTTTTCATTTGAATAGTTGGGTGTTCATTTGTTTTCGAATATCAACTAGTTTCTGTTGATCTATGTGGAACTGAAGTAAATGAAATCGTCGGACGTGTGAAGTCCTAGCCTAATAAAGGCTATGGGTAAAGAAGAAGTCGAATTCAAACTTAGAGGTTGTTTTACGTGGAATAAGGTAGAACAAACAGTTGATTGTAAGCTTATCTAACATGTGTCTCCTTGGTATCTAGTTGTGTCATAACGATATTATAGGACATTATTGGAGGTTAAAGTAATCCAATTGCTGGTGGAAGTTATTGATCATTGATGTTGGATGAAGGAATTGATTAAGAGTTGAAGCATGACAATTGATTAAGTGGATCATTGTTGACAAAAATAGTAGAACATCTCAGATTGGATTAACAGTTTACTATTAGTTGATGGTGGGTTGTTATTGTCTGAAAAAGTTGATCATAAGAGCTTGTTGAGTGAATAATCTTGCTATTGAACTTAAAAGTACTGAACAACCCCGTACGTGGGGGATTGAATTGACGGAAAATGTTTTGCCCATATTAGCACAAAATTGGTCTCCGTTTTTGGGCTAAATAATATACATTGTTGGATCCCATATTTGGGTTAAATAATGCACACTATTGGACCCTGTGCTTAGGTTAAATACTGCACAAAATATTTTTGCTTATGTTAGCATAAATAGATGAGTTGATGGCGCTCATGACCTCATTACGGGTAGCTCAGTAAGATAACAATTTGTTCGAATGTTTGAGTTGTTAAGTTGGAGAAGCGACTTGTAGATTGGTTTGATCAAAAGTTAGGTAGACGAAAGGCGTGATTGAAGGTTTACGAACCGTTTGTGTGAAGTTGATGGACCTTTTAGTTAATGGATGACAAATCATCTGATTGAATGTTGATTGAGTCAGTTTGTTTGAGTTCTAATGTTGTGTTCATGCAGTTTGACACAGAGCCTTGAAGCTGTTGTTTGTTGTCGTTTATATGTAGTTATTCACACTTGTTGAAAGAATGGGACAAATTTTTAAAGCTGTTATATCATTTGTCTATGATATAACCTAGTAAGAATCTTTTGGCTATAAGTTTTCTACTAAGTGTTTTATCGCTTACTCTTTGTTGTTATTGCCTATCAGGTGAGCAAGTTTAAGCGAAAAGGAATAAGACAAATATGCAAGGTGGAAGCAATGAAATTTTCATTCCATAGTTGTTCAAGTTTAGGGTTAAATAAATGATTGTAATTAAACCTATTGGACAATGTTGTAAAAAAGAGAACTCTTTATAGTCCTTTAAAATTATAAGAGATAAAGATGGAAAAATACTAGTTTTGTTTGAAGATCGGAGGATATTACTTTGGCATAATCCACCAGTGTTGTTAGTTATACTTGGTAATATTGCGGTGATTGGTCTTAGATGACGCCTCGTTGTCTTGCTGAGGGTGTGGGAAATTAGGGTGTCACAGCTATTACTCGCTCCCTTCCATGTAACTCTCTGACAAACAGCAATAACTCTCATATTCCTCACTTCTCCAACCAAAACCCAGAATCCTACCCCCTCCTCGAGTAACATTAATTGGCTCATGTCTATTAAAACCTTTATTATTTGGATTATATTTCTTTACGCATTTCATAGATGCTTAAAAAAAGTTACGTTATAAATTAACTTTAGTATTTATGAATAACTTCAGGTGGGGATGGCTTAAGGATGGATGTAGAGACAATAGCCTCAATAAAAAAGCATGAAAACATGAAAATGGAAATTAGTAAAATACGTATGGAATTTTATGGAGCTATATTTTGCTAGACCAAAACACATGTCACACACAACTGCATAAATTTCCCATTGTTTATAAAATTTCTCCCAATTTAGCCACCCATCAAACACATTCAACGACAATTTTGAAAGAGACCAAAGTGGCAGTTACAAATTCAGCAGCAGGTGACAACAACGAGCGAGAAAGGAGAGCAGCAGGTTGGGTGGAATGGAGGGAAGCGAGTCTAGGGTCTTTAGTAGGGTTTTTTTTTTTTTGAGAAAATTACACTTAGCCTCCCTATGGTTTCATCCGGTTGCAATGAACCTCCATACGATTTGAAAATCAGCACATAACCCCTTTATGGTTTTAATGGACTTGCAAAATATAACTTTTTTATTAAATCGAACTATTTGTTCTTCTAATAAAAAAATTTAGAGTGTTTAATAGAAAAAAATTGACTTTAATTTCCCAAATTACCGAAAATTAACTCCTTACCTCAATCATAATAGCTCTCAAAGAACTAATTGTTTTTATAATTCTTAAGTCATAAAAAAGATATATTTATTGTACAAAATAAGGAGAGAGACACTTGTTCGGGAATCTACCTAGTTAGAATTATGAATATATAGCCTTTATAGAATTATTTTTTTCAATGTACAAGAAGTATAAAAGTATCTATTTATTTGGGTACCGCCACAATAGGGGTTAAAAAATTAGTTTATGGGTAATTTTTGGAATTAAAGTATTTTTTTTTATCATATTAAACACTACAAATTTAATGAAAGAACAAACCATTAGATTTGACGAAAAAGTTAACTTTTGCAAGTCCATTGAAACCATAGAAGGGTTATGTGCTTATTTTTAAACCACATGAAGGTTTTCTGCAACTACGTCAAAACATAGGAAGGTTAAGTGTAATTTCCCCCCCTTTTTTTTTGGTTGGGGGGGGCGGGAGTTCTTGCCCCACATTGGAAAACAGAGAAAAAGCATCAATGCACTGAATGCTATAAAACAAAAGCCAAAGCAGTAAGAAAAGCATACCTTTCTCGGCCTTTTGGCTAAGATCAAGTGTATTACCTTGTTTTTATCAAGTTTAATATCTATTATGTAGGTCATGGATCCCACATGATATTAAATTAATTTTTTAAAGGAGAAAACCCATTTCAATAGCTTGCTATTGGAGTTTTCATGCGTTGCCCTAGTGTTACACTTGCTTGGGCCTGGTGCACCCTCCAATATTAGTTTGAATATTTTATAGGCTCATTATTGTTTTATCCTGCCTTTTGCTGGTTAAATTAGTTTTCGAGAGGTTGATAATAATGTTTAGTTAAACGCAGTGATAGCTAATACTACGAATGCTCCAAACAATTAAGGTCAGAGAATGAAGGATGCTGTCTAGTAAGTGCATTGCTACTATTGGGAAGAAAACACGACTGTGTTCTCCCACAAAACACCGAAGCATTGGAGGCGGCTATAAAGTAGAAATTGAAAGCACCGAAGAAGCACACCTTTCTCAAGACCAGGTGTAGTATTTGTTTCTCATTAGTTTCATATCTGATACGTGGATCATCCAACATACGGCATCAAAAGGGCAACTGCACATAACGAGTCAAGAGAATGCTAACGGAGTTGCTCCGAACAATCCTCACGACTCGAGAGCTGAAAGAAATGGATTTTTGGTCTAGTAGAGGCTCTAGGGACGCATAACAACCTCAGAGAAGTCTGCAGCAGTTCATCCATGGAAAGAACTTTTATGCTTCTCAGAGCGTCTGTTGGAAGATATCGCCATTTTCTCTAAAACCCTCACATGTCTAACTAGGAATTCCTCAGCTTAAATATGTACAACTCTCTCCTGAAACCGAATACCGTAACCGTCTTAAGATTACGTTCCAAACAAGGAAAACAAAACTTACTCCCTTGAATTCCAACAAAGTTGCCATTGTGCGGGTACAATAGTTAAGGAATTGGCTGATCAACAGAACAGGCATTAAAAATTATAAAATTTCTCCCAATTCAGCCACCCGTCGAACACTTTCAACGGCAACTTTTAAAGAGCCCGAGGTGATAGTTGCAAATTCAGAAGTGGATGACATCAACGTGCGGAGAGGGAGGGCGGCGGTATGGGTGGAAGGGAAAGCAGTGAGCCTAGGGAATTTGGCGTAGGGGGTATTGTTGTCCCACATTGGAAAAGAGAGAAAAGGTATCGAAACATCATATGCTATAAAATTGAAGCCGAAAGAGTGAAAGAAGCATACCTTTCTCGGCCTTTTGGCTAAGATCAAGTGTAGTATCTGTTCTTATCAGTTTAATATCTGATACGTGAGTCATTGATTCACATGATATTAAATTAATTTTTTAAAAGGGGAAGTACCTATTTCAATAGCTTGCTATTGAGGTCTTCATGCGTCGTCCCTAGCGTTGCACTCTTGCTTGTGCCTGGCACACCCTTCAATTCTAGTTTGAATATTTTATGGGTCTATTGTTGCTTTATGCTACCTTTTTCTTGTTTAATCATGTTGCAATCAAATTGATAAGAGCATTTAGTAAAACACAATGATGGCTAATATTCTGAATGCTCAATGCCTTCAACAGTATACACATTAGAAACATTTTTTTCTGTGTTCAACTAATTCTTTCAAAAACTAATCCTAAATTATAGCAGGAACGCTAAGAAAGTTGAACAAAGAGGATGAGCCGATGTATATCAATCCATTTCAACACATGGCATCAAAAGCGCAGCTGCACATACGACATAAGCATGCGATGAGATTGACTTGAAGTCATGGTTTTAAAAGCGGTCGCTACGCACTGTAGTGGTCGCTTCGTAGTGGTATTGGCGCGTCCTGATTCTACTTAAGCGGATTGATTCCGATTCGCGGTCGTAGCGGCCGTCGCCGTTGTCGAGGCCCATTTTTTCTAATATAAGAGCCTTGTTTGATTCTAAAAGTCACGTGTACCAGTATTTGCTTGATAAATATGGTGAGTCAAAATAGTCTAAAAATCATTTATAACATTTTTATAAACTTAAAATGTTAAAAAATAATTGTCGTGCGCCGCGTCTCATAATTCATGTCCGTTACACCCGTGTCCCGTTACAAAACTCCTGTTACGCCCGCGTCCTGTTACACTCGTGGCCGTTACGCGACGGCAGCCGCAACCGCTATTTAAAACCATGCTTAAAGTGCTAAGGGCAGCTGCCCCAAAATGACAAGAACAAGCGATGGGATCGACTTGAAGTGCCAAAGGAGTAGCTCCGAACAATCCTCGCGGCTCGTGTGTCAAGAGAAATGGATTTTGGGTCTAGTAGAGGCTCTAGGGATGCATAAAAACCTCAGAGAAGTCTGCAGCAGTCCATCCATGGAAAGATTTTTATGCTCCTCAGAGCGTTTGTTGGAAGATGTCACCATTTTTTTAGTAAGACCCTTGCATTTCAAACTAGGAATCCCACCAGCTTAATTATATACAACTCTCTTCTGAAGCTGAATACTGTAATCGTCTTAAGATTACTTCTCATTTCAGTTTAAAGATTTTTAAAATTCGTGATATTTATAAAAAAATATTACACTCTTCTTTTGATTTAGAAAAAAGAAAAGAAAAGAGTGGTTCATTTAACTCCTTGTAGCTCTATCTTTTTAAAGGTAATTTTTATTTTGGTAAAAGTAAAAACATTATCCGCCCTTAAAATGACGTCCTTTTATCGAACTTTTACTAAGAAAAACATTACCCAATAGTTAATTGTTAGTTCTTGTCAAAAAATAAATCTAGAACTCTAAGCCGATAGACGCCTGATGACTTATTTCTTTGAGCTATTCTCTAATAGCTTTTCTCTAAAAGCTTAGTCAAATTGGCCCTTAGTAATAATTTAATTATGAAAATATTTCAAAGTTAAAAAATTCGTTGAGATCTTTTATTATTTGATTTAATTACTTTGCCTTCATTTGCTTATTTTATTATATTCTTTTTTCATAAATATATATAACTCTATATAAATATATGTATATAATTTTTTTTGCCCATGCTCTATGAAGTTCCTTGCTTCGCCACTACTCGCTGCCTTCCATGCAACTCTCTCATAGCAACAACCCTCATCTGGCTCTCTTCTCCGGCCAAAACCGTAATCCTACCTCTAACTTCATCGAGTGACGTTGTCAACTCATGTCTATCAAAACCTTTGTTCTTTGGATTATATTTCTTTGTGTATTTCATATATGATTAAAAAAATTATATTATAAATTAACCTTAGTATTTACAAATAACTTGAGGAGGGAATGGCTTTAAGGATGGATGTAGAGACAATAGCCTTAACAAAATCTTTTTTTTTTGTCATATTAAATACTAAAAGATTTATGGAAGAACTAAATCGTTAGATTTAACAGAAAAGTTAACTTTCGCAAGTCCTATTGAAACCATAGGGGGGGGGTATGTGCTTATTTTTAAACCACAAGAAGGTTTTCTCCAACTACGTTAAACCATAAGGAGGTTAAGTGCAATTTTTTTCTTTTTTTTTTTTTGTGGGGGGTGGAGTTCTTCTCCCACATTGGAAAAGAGAGAAAAAGCATCGACGCACTGAATGCTATAAAAGAAAAGCCGAAAGAGTGAAAGAAGCATACCTTTCTCGGCCTTTTGGCTAAGATCAAGTGTAGTATCTGTTCTTATCAGTTTAATATCTGATACTGTGGGTCATTGATTCACATGATATTAAATTAATTTTTAAAAGAGGAAAGACCTATTTCAATAGCTTGCTATTGAGGTCTTCATGCGTCGCCCTAGCGTTGCACTCTTGCTTGGGCCTGGCACACCCTCCAATTCTAGTTTGAATATTTTATGGGCCTACTATTTCTTTATGGTATATTTTTATTAAATTATTTTTCAATTGGATTGAGAAGAATATTTAAGCTATCAACTTGTTCAATCTACTGACTTGTATGAAAATTTCTATATATATATCCTCTGTCGATTTCATGCCGAAAAAAAGTATTTTAGTTAAATAATAAAATATAATTATTCAAAATTAATTACGTAATCACTCATCAATCCATTGACCATTTGGATTATATGAAATATGTATATATAATGTTATTTGATCCGCCCGATACATTTACCTGTGACCTCTCGGTCTATTGCTGCCACGAATTCCAGCGCGGTTTCCGGCAGCTCTCCTCTGGTCTCACTGCCTAGTGAACCTCCACTTCCCGATCAGATTGCGACAACTGATTGCCCTGCTCCCTGTAAACAGTTGCCTAAGAAGATTCCCTCAAATTCTTCTGATCATGCTGCGAACAAATTGAAGCCTGCGGCTGGATCCTCCAGAGGCAAAGAAGTGGCTTCTTCTACCCCTTTTCCTGCTAGTTGCTCGGCCAAAGGCAAAGATATTCTGGCTTCTGACCCTCCTTCCTCTCAAGCCTCCTGATTTCAACAACAAGGCTAGGAAACAAGCTATCGAGATCGGTTGTCCTCATCCCCCTGTCTCCTCATGATTATAGCCTCTTGCACCGCGGTTTGGTGCAAGCTTTGAATAAACATAATGTCTCTGTTGCTGCTATTTTGGAATCCAAATTAAGCTCTGATTCTCTTGATGCTTTATGAAGACCAAGTTCCAGGGCTGGTCGTTTTCCCATAATTTTGAGCACCATTCGGCTGGGCGGATTGTTGTCATGTCACTTGAGGATCAGATCAGATCAGCTCTGGCAGCATTCAGGTTGATCTGAAAGTTCTCTCTTCTTGCGATCAGATCAGCTCTATTAAGTGTAAGATCTCCTCATCTTTCTTCGTTGCATCATTTGTTTATGGTCTCCATTCTATTATTGCTCGCAGGCCCCTCCGGGAGAAGCTTCAACTAATTGGCAACTCTTCTTGGACCAAAAAAAATGTCTGGACAAGAATTGATAGGGCTATTGGTAACCAGCAATGGTTTGATTCTTTTCAGGAGTCTTCTGTTTTCTTTTCTGATTATGGCAACCTTACAAGCTCTATGGATGAAATTGGCTCCATGTTTGTCGATAATTTTTCCAGGTTTCTTGGCTCTCCCTCCCCGGTTGAAGCGGCCTTCCCTGAGGTTTGTGAATCTGGTAAGTTTGTAGATTCTTGCCACTTCGAGGGGCTTTTGGCTGACGTCTCCAGCTCCTTTCTTCTATGGGAAATGATAAGTCTCCTGGCCCTAATGTCTATAATGCGTTGTTCTTCAAAAAAAGCTTGGACGATTGTTGACCCTGATGTTGTCTCTGTGGTCCAGGAATTTTTTGTCTTGGGCGGGCAACTTAACCATGCATTCACTGTCCTTGTGCCTAAAACTCCTTCGGCCTCTAGAGTGGGTGGGTGACTTCAGGTCTATCTCCCGCTGCAATGTTATCTACAAAATCATCTCCAAGACCCTTGCCCTTCGGATTGCCCTATTCTGGAGGATATTATCGAAGAGAACCAGGCGGCTCTACTCGGCAATAGGCTTATGAATGAGAATATCTTCCTTGTTCAGGAGCTCCTTCGCAAGAGTATGCCCAAGATTGACCTCCACAAGGCCTTTGACTCTATCGACTGGGGCTTTTTCCGATGGCTGCTCTTCCATTGGTTTCCCCTCACGCTTTGTTGGACGGATCATGGAGTGTGTTTCCACCACTTCTTTTAGTATCATGGTGAATGGAGTATGTATGGGCATTTCAAAGGTGGCAAAGGTCTTAGGCAAGAAGACCCTCTCTCTCCCTACTTATTCGTCCTTTGAGTGTTTTTCTTGGGTGCCGAAATTTATTGACCCCTCAAATGGTTTCAATTATCATCCAACTTGTAAAGATCTCAAGACCACTCGCCTTGCCATCTGATACTCATCTGCCGAGGTGATGTTACTTCTGCTATGTTACTTATTGATTGTTCTCCACCAGTTTTGTGCAGTCTCGGGTCTCTCTATTAGCAAAGCATAAGTCCTGCCATTTTCGTTGCTGGAGTTGATGACTACGAGAAGGAAGCCTTGATTCTCGCCGCCGGTGTTCGGCTGGGATCTTTTCCTTTCCGCAACCTTAGTGTGCCATTGCCCCCGTTCAGGCTGAATGTTTGCCACTATGCCCTTCTTTTTACACAGGTAAGAAGCCTTATTTGTGGATGAAATCAGAAATCTCTTTCCTATGCTGCCCGATTGGAGCTCATTCTTTCTGTTGTTGGAGGCATCTGTGGTTTCTTGGAACTCTGTTTGCTCCCCTGAGAATGAAGGGGGCCTCGGGCTGCACAATCTGAAACCCGGAACTAGAGATAAAAATCAGTCGGTTTGTGGGTAGACTTTTTATTGACAATTTTTTTCGTGAGAAAAAAAATCAAAGACCAATCAATCAACCAAAAATAAAATAATCAATGAAAACTGCAAGAAAACCAACCAACAAATCAATTTTTTCGTTTTCTCAATTTTTTCTCGAACAGCCCAGTAAAAACCCTAGGAAGGTTGAACCAACAAGTGAGCTGATAACCCACATAAAATATTAATTAATGTGAACAAATATTATCCTTACTCTAAGCCAAAACGCAGAGAAACGCAGCCGCTATGTCAACTTCTTCTTTTATAAGCTCTTATGCTTCGACACTCTTTGTTCTATTTCAATGTGGGACAAAATAAAGAGCGTTGATAAGTATGATGTTATATGTACAAATTGTATAATTTTATCTTACATCTGAAACAAAATAAGAGTGGAGAGAGATAGAGATACTATACAAGGGGGTGAGATTAGTGAAAGGATTTTGTCCCACATCGAAATGAGATTAAGCATGGAAAAGGACAGTGACACTATATAACCGGATGAGAGTGCCTGAACGGTCGTAAGGTTGGCCTAGGTTTTTATAATAAATAAGGTACTACCTATTGCTATAAGGACGTTCAAGGCGTTTTGGTCAAGGTGATCAATGTTTTGGTCTTAGAACACCCCTTGATAACTATGAATATTAATTTCATACGTGTATATATGTGTGTGTATTATATGTATTATTTATGCGGTTGCTGCAGTTTTATTTTCTGACAGCGGCCGAAAATCAAACGATTGGGTTTGGAAAAAACTGAGACCAAATTGACTGATCCGGTTTGGTCTTTGTAGGTTTTTTGGTTTGAACTTACACCCTCACCTGGAACAGCGCTCTTCTTTGCCACGCCATTTGGAATTTCCACCCTGAGAAGAGCTCAATATGGATTAAATGGATTAGTCATGTCTATATGAAAGGCTCCACAATTTGGGAGACCCATCCATCCAAGAATGATTCTGTTTTTATGAAGAAGCTCCTCAGCATTAGGGGCACCAATCGGGAAGTGTGATTGCGCTCTCTCTCTTTTGAACTCATGGATGAATGGAGGCCTTATCCAGGCTAAATCAGCTCATGACTTTCCTTATGATCATTCTTCTAGATGCTGCTGGAACCCGATTATCTGGAAATCTGATGTCTTTCCTAGATGGTCTTTCATCTCGTGACTTGCTGTTCGCGACAAGCTTCTCACGCTGGATAGAGCTCCTTGCCTCAACCGTGGCAGGCTCTGCCCAATCTGCAGAGCTTTCCACGAGTCAAGGAACCATTTATTCTTTGGCTGCCCGATCACCCGCAGGATTTGGACTGCTATTTGCAATTGGATGCACTTCCCCCGGAACCTCTCCTCATTGCAAAGCATTGTTCACTGGATGGCTCATGGCCGCAGACATTCTGGGTCTATCGGCAAGGTTAGATGCATTACCCTCACTGCATCTGTTTACTTCATTTGGGAAGCCCACAATGGGAGGCTTTTTGAAGACTCTCCTGTCTCTTTTGATTGCTGACAAGATCAAATTTCATATCATGTGTGCAACCCACTTGGTCAAGCTGTATTAGTCTTCCTGTTACCTTTGGCTTGTTCTTGAGCGGCGGTTCTCCTGCCTGATTTTTATTTCTTTTGTTCCCTCGGGTATGCCCCTGGGTTGCTGTTTGCTTCTGTTTATGGTGCTTTTGTCGCGGCCGTTTGCTGCTTTGTTGTTGCGGGGTATAACCCAGCTCTCTTTTGTACATTTTGGATGCATTCATATATATACATATTTACCTTCTTTTAAAAAAAAATAAAGGCTATAAGATAGAAGTTGTAATAATGATATCTAAGTATAGTATTTAATATTTGATATGTGGGTCATCGATTCACATGATATTAAATTAATTTTTTAAAGGGGAAGGCCCATTTCAATAGCTTGCTATTGGGGTCCTCATGCGTCACCCTAACGTTGCAGTGTTGCTTGGGCCTGGTGCACCCTCTAATCCTAGTCTGAATATTTTATCGGCTCATTATTACTTTATGCTACTTTCCTTTTGTTAAATTATTTTTCAAACAGCTTGTTAAGAATATTTAGTTAAATACAATGATAGCTAATACTGTGAATGCTCAAAACAATTAAGGTCTAAGTAATGCCTTAAACAATATACACATCAGAAAGCGATGAAATTGACTTGAAGTGCTAAGGGCAGCTGCCCCAAAATGACAAAAACAAGCACCGAGATCGACTTGAAGTGCCAAAGGAGTTGCTTCGAACATTCCTTGGGACCCTTGAATCAAGAGAAATGGATTCATAGGTTTGAGTATAATGCAGGTGGGGTTTCATTCATGGCATCAAAATACTACTACTAGCTTCAAAACTAACACTGCAAACTTGGCACTACCTGAGATGTTGCAAAATTGAAGTGATACGAGCGACTAGTAGCACTAATGTAACCATCCACGAGCTTCTAGAGAAAAGGATTATGGCTTTGGTAGAGGCTCTGGGGATGCTCAGTAACCGCTGTGAAACTCAAAGCAGTTTCTCCAACGTCTAATGATTCTCCTCCTCGTAGCACCATGCCTTGGTAGACATAACCATTTTTCCCAATGGGACCGCACTCTTTAGTATAAATTTCACTAGCTAAAACAGATACAGGTCTGTGCTAAAACCATATACCTTAACTGTCTTGAGAGCGCACACCAAACAATGAAAAGAAGCACCTTTCGAACCTCAGTAACCCTCTATGTCGAAATCATGCAACAAGATTCACACACCTTCACCCCATAATTCGATGAATTCGACTGGGTTAAAACTAAGGTCTGCTGCATATGCATGAGTATATGCAAACAAATCAAACAAGAATACTTCAAATTCATTATAGCTGGCAGGGTAAACATCAAGAGTGAGCGTCACCAAACAAGGAGAGTTTGCGAGAAAGCTAGATACCCCGGGGAGGTGCCATTGCGTCATATGCAACATGAGCCCAACTGCCTCTCACGAAAGCTCATCATCCTCCGTGGAGGTGAAGCTCAAGTCGCACCAAGACATCACTGCTGTTGTCAAAAGGGGGATGATGTTAATTGCCTCTGATCCACTATTTATGCTACAGTCCTAATGCTAGAGTCCCTGATAATCTTTGGGACTCTCTCAAGTCCATTTCCCAGGCTAACAGTGGTCCGTGGCAGGTTGCGGGGGATCTCAATGAAATTGTGAACTCTTCAGAGACCTCGAGTAAGGAAGCCCATAGCGGGGACCTCGTGGCAATAACTTGAGCCCATAGCCTGGCTGGGGATCCCGTGGCTGGTTACAAAATGTTCCCAAAATTTACTTAAGTCGTAGAGTACGTAGGATACGGCAATTGGGCTCATTTGTATTTAAGGCGAGACACGTACTTTCTTGTCAGCAATGGAAGGTTGTCGTGTATATTTAAAAATACTGATCATCTATTCAAGTATTTTAAACTTAACAATTATGTTTATAATTAAACTTTGCAAAACGTTATAGTTTGCAAAATAATAAAAATAAAACCTGGACGGATGACCATGACTTTTTAATATGCACATGGTGATGATCTAATGACGAACTGCAGGGTGCATTTTTTGCCTTGCATAATAGCCTGGTGCTAATCAAATACTAATTAATGCATTGATTTAATTCAAAATCTTTAAGAACCTGTAGTTCCTTGCAGCATGTTTGATCACAAAGTAGAATATAGTGAGAATGTAGTTATTCCATACGACTACTATATATGAATAACTATTTCTGTAATTCATGAGCAGAAACACGCAAGGAATTGATGCTACAATACAACATAAGTAAAATATGCGAGGAATGAGCACTCTTGATTGGAATAGAAGCTCAAACATGAACCAAACTAGATAATAACTATTCGATACCAATGAGAGGAAATGTAATAATTAGTACTACGAACCAAACATGAAATTAATAAATCCATTATAAAAATTAATACTCTAAAATTTCAGTGGATAGATCCACAGGTTCCCAAGTTGGCAGATATATCATGAATTCCAACTTGATAGTTTTTTTTTTATTTTTTTATTTACAAATTTCAAATATTTCATTTTGTAAAATTACATGTGCATGGTACGCTGGGTTTTTTTCATTCAAATCTAATAGTTTTGATAATTGGGGACTAAATTTCCACCTTCAAGAAACTTAAGAACTAAAGTCATTTTCAAACATGAAGAACTAAATTAGCACATACCTCCAAACTTAAAGAATTAAAAAGATATTTTTATCATTTGACCTAAATTATAAAATATTTAAAATTAATAATGTTAGGACTCATTGACCTGTAAAATAGCGTAATTTTGTTAAAAAAAAAAAAGGCTCTCCTTTAAAATGAACATGAACCATTTTTAATCAAATTTCATTATTTCGGTGCTCTTGTTCTCTAAAATTAGTACATAATGAAACTCCTAACCAAACAGAAGCTTACCTCCCAAACTATACCTCCATTAGCTCTTCTTTCACCCTTTCCCCTTCTCCTCTCCATCGCCGACATCAAACGCGCACGGCGTCCTCCTCACGCGACCCTCTCAAACCCGTTTCCTTCATCTCCGTATTCGTTCCATCCGATTGGTAACGCACCGATTCATCCACGGTAGTTGGATTCGAGGGGAGCGAGCGAACCCTAATTCTCGTTTCTGTGCGCACATGAGGTCCGAGCTAGTATCTGTTGGTTTGTGAATTTGAATACGATCTTCTCTTCTTCAATATTGAGATCAAGCAGCTGCTACTGAATCCCCAGTGGAGGGTCTGTCGGGAAAATGTTCAACAATAACCGTAAGTGCATCGTATACCTGGATCTACCCATTTGCCTTTTAAGGTACTTGGGTTCGTTTCCTATTGTTATCGTTCTGTGTTCAAGTTATTGACTTATTGGGTGTCTTGCGCGCTTGATATTGTAATTCGTATCCAGTTATTATGTTTTGCGCGTGTTGTCTGTAATATGATTGCATATTTTTCTCAAGAATAAGGGCTTACGAACCAGGATGTTCTCTGGGGCTTCGGCGTACTCTTCATTAATGTCATTCCGTGTAAAACTGGTTTAACTTCAAATATGAAGTGAAAGATATGGATGATTATGAAGATGAAAAAGAAAAGAAGAAAGTGGAGGATTTTCCATTGTGTTACTTGAATGCATTGACATTTCATTTATGAAAATTGTATCATTTAAAAGTAAAAAATTGCGAACAGGATTTGATTTATTTTTACGAATTAAGTTTTGTTGGGTTTCCTGCTGTATCCGTCTTTCTCAAAGTGTGATACAACGTTATTCTTCTGTCTAATTCTTCAGGGAAATGTGATCTAAAGGGTTTAATCTCCTGTCCCGGCCCAATTGTTGGCTCTGATGGGTCTTACGTGAGTAAGACGGGGCACTAGCTAAAAAAGTAATTTTTATGTTGCACATAGTAATTTCTAATGCTTAAATGGCAACCTTTGTTTTTCCATTTGTACTTTCATGCCTCGACGAAATTGTCGTCAAATTCATAGGTCAAAAAGTTGTTATAAAGATAAAAGGGGCCAGTTCCTGAGGCCTGGGCATAGGTGCCTACCCTAGGTGGAGTTGCCATGTTGGACTGGCGGCTAGGAGATTGTTTTTACTGACATTGATTAGGGGTAAGTCAAGGCTTTAGAAGAATTTATTTGAAAGCCACTTGCTATACCTTTGTCGCTCATTCTCACTGAGACATAGTTTGAAGTTTTTATTTTACTATTTTCTTTGTCTGTCTTATTACTGTTTTACTTCCCTTTTTTCATCTTAAAATATTAAGTGTATCGTGTCAAGGTTTCATCATTTTCATTATAGAACTTTTCTGTCTTATATCTTCCTGTTCATGGGGCATTCAATGGATACTAGTTCGTTTTCCTGTTAATGTCTTTAGCTTTATGAGTCTTGGCATTGGGAATCTTCCTATTCTGAAGTTCGTATGTACTGAATCAGACCAGGCCTCCCTGATATTATTTTTACTTGATCTGAGAGAAGCTAATACGATTGGGATTCCTATATACAGAAGAAAGGGCTACATCTTTACAGTACTCGAACAATATTATTATTTTCTTTGTTTAAATTCAGTAAAGTTACTTTCATCTTTTCTTTTTGATTAGTAAATACACATGCACCTAAATATATCTGAACCCAACCCACAATCTTTTCCCGCCCCTTGCACTTACAAGGGGAGGAGATGCTTGTTCGACCAAAGCCCATTGGTCAAGTTACTTGTGGGGTTATATATCATCTTTAATGAATAATGAATATTTTCCCATTGAACAGCTTTTGGGCAGTCAAGTAGCCCATTTGGGTCCCAATCAGTTTTTGGGCAGACCAATAATGCAAGTAGCAATCCTTTTGCTCCCAAACTCTTTGGCAGCAGTACCACCCCATTTGGTTCACAAACTGGAGGTTCAGTATTTGGTGGCACCGCAACTGGAGTATTCGGTGCTTCATCCTCACCGGCTTTTGGAAGCTCAGTGCCTGCTTTTGGAGCTTCGTCAACTCCTGCTTTCGGTAGTTCGTCATCATCTTCATCATTTGGTGGTAAGTAACATTACAGGTCTCAATCGTACATGTTCTGTTAGAATGTTTGCCTTCCACCAAGTACTTGGTTTGTTAATCCAGTTGTTCCTTCATTTTATAACAAATGTTGTTATGAGACATCTACCATACACATTGTTACAAGACACGATCTGCTGATATTTTGTAGATATATTAGGAATTCAATATTCTTCAGGGAAATTTTTTAATGCTCTGAAAAGTTACAGCTAGTAGAAAGGAATAAAGAAAGTATAAACATGATAGAACCACAGTGTTTTGACTAGTTAAGGAATCTTTTAACTTCCGTCGAAGACAATGGAGAGAATTTCATTTAATTATGTGAGACTATAGCTGTGTGTCCTTGTGTACCTTCCATAGTTGTAAAGTTCATAAAAATTAGGAGCATTAATTTTCCCATAATTGACGATTAGATAAACCTGTTATACCATCTATCAAAATGTTTGAACATGGAGAATGGACTCTTAGTGTGCAATGTGGTTCCTTCTATCGGAAAATTGAGTGACATTGTAACATCTCGAACCATGGCAAATCACAGGGTGATTCCTCACGAAAAGGGCTAGTCAAGAAGGTACTCGTGGGATTATAGGCTTGAACTTAATTGACACACCGACAATTCAAGGATGCATACCGACATTGGTATGACGACACAACACACAACATGTGATGCGCGACATGCGATTCTTAAAAAAATGAACAATTTTGACACATTGACCAGTGCACTCTGTGTTTATATTATATATATAATACTGTTTTCCAATATGCATTTATATAATCAAAAAATAAAAGAGAACTAGCGGAAAAGAGAGACATTAACTTCTGTTGGAGAGACGAGGAGTTCGCCACTATGGATGGAGAAGATGGGTGCCGCCGCCATGGAGGGAGGAGATGCCGCCAATGTGGAGATTGTGTTTTGTAGAAAAGCGATGGGTTTAATTTAGGGTATAAGGAAAAGAAAGAAGGAAAAGGAAAGAAAGAGGAAGTTAAAAAAAAAAAAAGAAAGAAAGAAAGAAAAAAAACATGTTGGAGCCGTTGACTGCATGTTGAGAGCATGTTAAAGCTATTAACCTTGTTAGAGCCGTTGACTGCGTGTCAAGAGCGTGTTGGGGGCCGTTTTGGTGTTTGGAGGGGCTCGGACACTAGTATGTGAGCCATTTTAGAGTGTTGGTGCAGCATAGTAACAATCCCCACACTTTCGATGGGGCGACATAGATCACTGTTTTCATGCTTTGCTGTGCTTGTACTGGATAAGTTCCACCACCAATTGGTCTTCTGTGTGACCCTTATTATTATTTTTTGCAGAAATTTATCACTATCTCCTTTTAGTAGTATGGTATGTGCTTGTGCACAAACCATTTGAAGAGCTAGGTCTGATTAGGTGGGTAGGCCTTTGAGGGAAAGACATGATACATGCTGCATGGTGGGAGTTATTGGCGGGTGACTTTCTTTCTCTTCCCTTCCTTTTAGCCCAGATCTGGTGTACTATGCTCATTCTCTCCCTGTGTATCTCCTTGTCATTAATTGGACTAAACTGGGACAGTTTCTAGCTGTGGGGTCTATGATATGATATTTGTACTATAGAGCTGTGTACTAAACTGATACTGATCCAAGCTTAAAAGGAACTGAAAGATTAATTCTCCCGTCGATTTACCTTAAATAATTTATTAAATTATTGGGAAAGAAACCTGAAAATGGGATTAAAATGGCAAATTATTCAGCCTACTAGCATAATTTGTGTCTGATTCTTCTTTTATCACAATATCAGACCCTGTTTTTAACAAAATCTAGCCAATTTTTTTTTGTTTATTTTTAATAAATTTTCTATTATAATTCCCTTTATTTGTTTTTAAGTGAAAATATTAAATTCAATTCTTCGTATCCATAAGAAATGCCAAAAGTTATTGGGTGTGGTGCATGATGAAGAAAGCTAACTCAATTAGTGATCTACCTTTGTCGCGTGCCTATGTTGATTCACATTGTATAGGAGCCTAAAAGCAAATCGTCGTAAGTCAAAGAGAAGCGGTAACAGCAGAATTGTGTTATGGAAGTCTTAACCTTAAACATGATAAACAGTTATGGTAGCTTCATATAAAAGTAGAGTAGGACATGTATAATCTAACCCCTCTTAATTCATCTGAAGATACAACAAATATTATTTATATTGCCTATTGCTCGTAAAACTCATTAAAGGAAATAGAAATTAAAGAAAGTTGGCATTTTGCCTTAGCAGGTTCCTTTTCATGATGTGTTTGATGGTGGTGATGCATAGCTGTGGATAGAAGGGGAAGGGGGTGTGGAAGAGTAAACAGACGAGGGAATAGAGGGATTCAATGTATTAAAAAGCATTAGAAGGTCCTAGGGCAGGGACTAGGCGGCATAGGCAGATTTCTTTTTATTATTTTATTTAAAATACTAGTACTTACATACAACTATTTGAATAAATTCATAAAATATTATTGAAATAGCATATTAAAGTACAACAAATTGTATAAATTATATTGTTTTACATTTTACACAACACCGGATTTTCATTAATCCTTGGAACCTCATTCTATAAATATCACCCTATCTTTATCTGAGTTTTCAAAAGTTTATTTTTCTCTACTTTTCGTTCTTTCATCCTTTTCTTCTATTTAGATTATTACTCAATCCTGTAGCATCTAGTCTATTCTTGTTTTTGGTGTGAATCTAAAAAAAAATAGAAAAAAATGTCCGTTAATGTTAATTATTAAGTATTATTAACTAAGTATCAATTTTTTTAAAAAAATTAAATTACTTACCGCCTAGGAGACCAATTTCCTCCTAGGTGGTGCCGCTGGCCGCCTCAGCGGCTTTTTAGAACAGAGGAGGGATTGGTGTCTAATTCCAATTTTCAACATGGTAAATGGTGTTTTTCTCCCCCTTTTTTAAATGTTTGTATAAGTATTGATGATAAGAAAAGTAAGGGGAATGCTGTGCTTATGTTATCCATTTTTGATAAAAAATTATCAGTGATTTTTATTACTGACCCTCATGAACAAACATGTGGTGCCAAGCCCACTCTTATACTCAGTTGAAGTGTTTCAACCTGGGCAGAGCTTCGCATTGGCCATGCTCAGATGGGTAAACTCAAACAATTTCCCCGAAATAAGGTTTAAAAGATCATATTGCTGATGCATGCAGTAAATGCACCTTGCTTATAGTAGTGGATCACTCCATGGAGGCTATAATCATTAATTAGTTTTCTGGGTTTAATAAATATTAAAGTTTAACAACTGTATTAAAGAATGATTAAACAAATGAAAGAAAACTCTAGCTTCAAATTCTGGGAATAAGGCCTAATTCAGCGACAGTTATGTGCTCATGTTGCATATTCTTGTTAAGCCAGCGTTTATATAGAGATATAGGAGAATCTGTTTTGGAAGTAAGAAGTTCCTTTGACATCTCTTTATATTTTTTATAAAAAATTATCAATTACTTCTAATATTGAACCTTATAAATAAACATGTGGTGGCAAGCAAAATTTATTGACCATATTTGAATCGAAATGTGAAACAATTCTATTGAAAATCATAGGATTTGCTATGCGATTCATATGATTCATAGAAACAAATGATTCAGTGAAACCCCATATGAGCTGGCTTTTGGTGTCAAAAAAGTGCAAGAAAGTGTTGGGTTGCTAAAATAATTGATAAAGCCTTCATAACAAACAAAAGATGGAGCTGATTGAATTCAAAGGAGTCCAAAACAAAAATAGGAAACCTGGGAGATTTTTTCTCACATTGCTGCATATGAATTGAGGTTATAAGATGATGAAGTAGGAAAAATTCTTCTGAAGGAAAACATGATGGGCCCACAAAAGTATATTGATATCTCTATTAGAAGGATAAGGAAGGGTCAGCTAGTTATTTATTTATCCAATAAAAGTAATTCCTAAGTGTGCTAATGCTATTGACTCCATGCCCCCTCTCATACCCAGTTGAAGTGTTTCAACCTGGGTACAGTTCCACATAGGCCATGCTAAGATGGCTAAACTCAAGTAAGTACCTAGAAATAAGGTTTAAAAGATCATGCTGAATGGCTCTGTATTTGTTCATGTTGTGGTTTTCTAATTCTTCATTTCTATTTGAATATTTTAATGTGTAAATATTTCACGCACTACTATGCTGTGTAAATATTTCTACTATTATTCCTTTCTTGCCTCATTCTTGAATTTACTTAAGTATCCTATTTTCTGCATACGAGTTCTTTATCTGCTTTGTTTCAAAAATCCTTTTCTATTTTTGTTTAGGATCTTCCGTTTTTGGGCAAAAGCCTGCTTTTGGTGGCTTTGGGTCAACTCCTACCCAAACATCTCCTTTTGGAAGCACATTTCAACAATCCCAACCGGCATTTGGGAGCAGCTTATTTGGTTCCACCACACCTTTTGGTGCTTCAAGTCAACCTGCATTCAATGTTGCGAGCAGTCCAGCATTTGGTCAAACTAGTAGCCCAGCCTTTGGTGCTACAACTATGCCGGCCTTTGGGGCTACAAGCACCCCAGCCTTTGGGGCTACAAGCACCCCAGCCTTTGGAGCTACAAGCACCCCGGCCTTTGGTTCTACAGCAACTCCAACATTTGGTAGCTCTGGTTCTGCATTTGGTGCATCAAGTGCCCCAGCCTTTGGATCTGGGGGAGCATTTGGCGGTGCAGGTACTTCTGCTTTTGGTGCTGCAAGTACTCCTGCTTTTGGTGCTGCAAGTACTCCTGCTTTTGGTGCTGCAAGTACTCCTGCTTTTGGTGCTACAAGCACTCCTGCTTTTGGTGCTACAAGTACTCCTGCTTTTGGTGCATCCAGCAGCCCATCCTTTGCTTTTGGGTCAAATCCGGCTTTTGGCCAATCAGCTTCCACTTTTGGCAGCAGCCCCTTTGGAAGTAGTGCATCTCCCTTTGGAGCACAGAGTTCTCCATTTGGTGTGTTTATCTAATTATATACAGATGGTTGTGCGATCTGGAGTTAATTGACTTGAGCATTTATTTCAAAGCACAATCAAATGAAGTTATGTCATTGCTGAACCTTGTTTTCCTTATGAACAGGGAACCAGTCTACAACGGCTGGGAACACCAATATTGCACAGTCAGGCTTTGGAGGTCAGCGTGGTGGAAGTAGAGTAGCTGCTTACACACCTACAGCTGAGGTGGATGGTGGTAGTGGTACGCAATCTAGTGGGAAGTTGGAGTCGATATCTGCAATGCCTGGCTATAAGGATAAAAGTCATGAAGAGCTGAGATGGGAGGACTACCAATTGGGAGACAAAGGTACCATTTGTCGAGGCCTGCTAAGATATTGAACACCTACAAACTTTGATGCTAGCACTGATGTTGAATTATTTTATAAAATATTACTTTCTAATTTCAGGTGGACCAGCGCCAGCCAACCAATCTAGTAATTTTGCTGTGCAAAATACACAATCAAACTCTTTTGGTCCTTCTCCATTTGCTCAGTCATCGTCAAATCCTTTTTCTTCAACAACGCCTTCCAATCCCTTTGCTCCAAAAACTCCAGGTTTTAACAGTTCACCTTTTGGAGCAGCCTCATCTACTGCATTCAGTTCTGCAGCCTTCAGTACTGCATCTACGTCCAACCCCTTTGGGTCAACCCCCTCAGCGACAACATCCTTATTTGGAACATCATCAGTTCCTGGATTTTCATCTAGTTCTTCATCTATGTTTGGTGCGACAACTTCATCTACTTTTGGACCATCATCTGCCTTTAATTCTGCTTCAGGTCCGGGGTCTGCTGCTCCACTTGGTTCTGGTCTAACCTTTCCGAACACTCAATCAAACCCTCTTTTCCAATCCACTGCGCCTTCTCTTGGGCAAACTGGTAGTGTTTTTGGGCAGAGTACTGCTACATTTGGTCAGAATAATAACCTTTTTGGTCAATCGACCTTATTCAATACACCTTCAACTGGCTCTAATGCCAATCTATTCTCGAGCTCTCCATCACTGTTTACTTCGAGCAACCCAGCAAATTTTGGCCAAGCAACTGTGAGTTATCTTTAAAATTATCACTGTTGTTTCCTTCTTCATCAATCTCCATGATATTTAGTCCGTTGTTTATATTCCCAAGTCCAAAATTTCTGCTAGAGAATACCACTTAAGTCTAAATTTTCATTGTTGGCATTTATGGAACAACATTGCCAAGATACAATGTGTGACATCTATGTTGATTTGGGAACTGCAAACAACATTAAAGTAAGGCTTCACTCCAAGGAGCTTGGGGTTGGTTATATGGAACCAAAACAAGAAATCATGTTGGGTCCTTGATGTGAATTTTGGCTGGCATTCATTCTTATCTGGCAGTCTTCACATTCATCCCTACAAAAATGTCGGGGGTACAAAACAAGAAGACTGTGCTTACCATGATAATGGAAAAGTCTACTTGCTTAGCTGTATGCAAATTAGTTTAAAATACTTACAAAAACATTAAAGAGGGTTATAAAATAAAAACTGTTTTGGAGGCCATAATTTTTTTTTCCAGAACAGATGAAGACATTTATTCCACAATCTAGAGAAAGAGAAGCACTATTCGTTTGTGTTATACATATGTTTCATCACCATCATCTTCATTGAAATTCAGTCGAATGTTGGTTGGGTTCATTAAGGGCATAGCTATGCAGGTCAAGCATCACGTGTTGATTTCTTGATGAATTGTGAGATAAAGAAGTCCGTTCTTACTCTTATCAGCTTTATGAATTATTTGATAATCGCTGGTTCCACTTTTTTATTTTTGTTATTGGTTTGAGACAAACACACCTTATATTAATCCTACCAAGATAAACAATTTTCTTGCTGGACAAAGAACATTTAATTAAGGGTGCTGGAGAATGTACATCACTTGAGGACAGAAACACCGAAATCAAAAACAAAAATACATAACGAAAAGACAAGGGAAAACTTTACAAAAGTGAGACTCTTCAATCTTTCTGAACATCACTAAGCTTAATCCTTGTTGACAAACCCCCAAGCTACAACCCAAAGAGGAGATTAAAGGTGCTCTCTCCTAAATCCCATTGAAGTGTATTTTTCTTCCTTTAAAAAATCTTGATATTCTTTTCTAGCCAAATCCATCCAAAGCTAGAGAAAACTGATTTAATCTAAAGGAACCGTGAGAAGGGACACTAAATAACTGATGGTCACCAGTCTCTGAGTCTTGGAAGTGCAATGCACAAGCATTTGAGAGTGCACATTTGGCCTCCTCACTTGTCAGAGATCGCGAGTATTTTATCCTGTTTAAAAATAACTGCCCAAGCCTTTGTTCCTGCCACATTTTATTGAAGATGTGGACGTTGTTGGGGGGATAAGAATATTCAGAAGAAATTTCTCTTTTATTTTTTCAGAAAGGGAGCTCAATTTTCAAAATCAGCTGCAAATATCACTACTCAAATACATATCCAAACTGTTTCAGATTTTCAAATCAATTATTTCCTCCTCTTTATGTGCCCAGTACAAAGTTATATGTAAAAAAATAATTATTGCATAACTACTTGCTTCCTTGGTTTATGTATTTTGTTATTTTGATACTTTTTTACTATTTTTGTTGTTTCTGGATTATATAATATATTTAATACTTCTTTTTAATAAAAGCATTAATACTAGAGATGTTTTTGCCTCATTGCTTAAAGAATATTGTAATGTACGAAATGGAAAACTTGTTTTTTTTCTTGTTTGTGGTTTGAAAACTTGTCAACAGAAAAATGCTTTGTGACCTTGGCAGATCAACAATTTTAGGCATGATGTAGATATTCTGCTGCTTTCTTTTTTTAGAAGTTTCCATAAGAGTATTGCTTGCTTCATATTACGGGGGTGGTTCTTATCATGTATCTTTGCAGCCCTCTCTTTCTACACCTTTTCAATCGGCTCAACCACCTCAGACAACAAGTAGTTTTGGCTTTAGCAACTTTGGTCAAGCGCAAGCACGTAAGTTCACTTTACAGTTTCAGCATTTTCCTTTTTGCTTAAACATCCTAGTCTCTCTCCCTTTTCTCCCAGAAGTGTGGTGATTAAGGGAGTTTGTTTCCTTCACAGCTGGTACAGGTGGCTTCAATGGCATGTCAAGCTTCATGCCGCAGAATACCTTTGGGCAGCCGTATGTAGTTTTTGATCCAATTTTTCTGCATTTAAAACAAATTCCATTTTTTTGCATGATCATCCATAAGCTGGTGCGCATAACATTCTATATTACTTATGTTGCTGATTTTATAGTGACAGTAACTTGCTTTTTTTTTTTCCCCTTGCTTCTCCATATCTCAAATGAAATCATCATTGTAATGTTAGATCAACGGTTATCATCATCCCAAGAAGCTGTAAAACCAAGACTAGTCCTGGAAACTTTAAATTGTCAGCTTGGATTTAATGTGGTTGTGCGCACGCGCGCGCGTGTAAAGAACTATAGTACCAGATGATGTCATATTACATGAAGACTTTGCATAGCTTAAATTCGGTAAAAAATATAAACAACCAAATAATTTTAATGTTTTGAAGTATCATGTGATGAACTGACGTGCAATTTATCTTAAAGTGGAAAGTTGTTGCATGTAGTATCTTGTCTGTAATACACACTATAATTATACTCACCTGGTCACAAGGGTTGAGATAGCGAATACTACCACTCAATGTGCAACATTCCTGTGATTGAGAGAAAAGAGCAAAGGATGCGTAGGTGCTGACGTAGGCTAATATTTCCTGCTAAGATAAGGCAATCATTGGATTTGATAGTGATTTTATCACTCGAGGTGATTAGGATTACTGAGGTACAGTGTTCCCACTAACCGACTGATGGAGAATAAACTATCAAGCAAAGATATTAATTTAAAAGCTATGTAGTTTGGTTGCCATTTGGCATATTTTATGGGGCATAATTGAAATTTTAATTGTAATTTTTTTAGAATAACTTTTATTGGGTGATCGTCTTGTTGATTAAATTCTATAAGATTTGGAAACTTGTATTAGAGTTTATTTAGAATTCTAGATACAATTCTTGTTCTCAAAGTAGTTTCGTCCTTTAAAGATGCTTCTATAGGATTTTTCCTAGTCTTTGAAATTGAGTTATTTGAGTTGCACATTCTCCTACATCACCTACCAAGTTTGAACTTCAAGCTCGACACCGGGAACCAGAGAACCCATATGAATGCCCCT
The DNA here is from genome assembly GCA_034195605.1 of Santalum album. NCBI lineage: Eukaryota > Viridiplantae > Streptophyta > Magnoliopsida > Santalales > Santalaceae > Santalum > Santalum album. The sequence continues at coordinate 8,321,080 of CM067267.1, read as the reverse complement.
TAGTTTTTAATTTATTTTGGCTAGTCAATTGCCATATTGAGTAATATTTTGAAACAGGAGAACATAGCAACCCTTTCATTTCCTAATTTGTTGTGTTTATTGATTAATGACTCAGACCCACACTGCAAACCTCTGTGATTGTACAAGCTTCTCCTGTTACAAATCCTTTCGGAACTCTTCCTGCTATGCCTCAGATCTCAATTACTCATGCTGGGGCCACACCTTCAATTCAATATGGAATTTCTAGTATGCCTGTAAGTGGCCCTCTGAGCCCTTCTTTACTCCGAATTTTGATTTCATGCATGTCGTGTATCAAACATTTGTTTTTCATTCATAATAAGCATGTGGTTTCTGTTTTCACTTTTTGGGTGAGACATGATCTTCAACTCTGTTATGAAGTAAACTTAGCGTGAGATTGCTTAACTGACAGGTTGTTGACAAACCTGCTCCTGTTAGAATATCATCGTTATTGACATCTCGACATTTGTCTCAAAGGCGGATTCGGTTGCCTGCAAGGAAATTGCATCCTAAAAGCAATGGTCCAAAGGTGAGGACAATCATTCTTGTTGAATTCAATTAGTTTCTAGATGGTACCATAATTACATCAGATGTAAATACACATCAAGTTTTAATCTGGCACTTCCAATGTCTCAAGCTGCCACTCCTGTCGGTCACCAGAGACAATGGGGTGATGTGGCCTTGGAATGAAAAGCGCATCTTCTTCTTTCACATTTTTTTGCTTATTTTTATTATCTCCTTTGCTTATTTGATACTTGCAGGTACCATTTTTCAGTGACGATGAAGACCCACCGAGTACACCAAAGGCAGATGCTCTTTTCATTCCTAGGGAGAACCCAAGAGCATTGGTTGTTCGCCCCATGGAACAACAGTGGCCTCTAAAGGGTGGTGCACAGAAAACTTCTCCTTTGAAAGATACATCTGCACCTGCTCACGAGAATGGTAAATTTTTTTTTATCTTGCAGTTTGCGCTGTTCTGATGCTTAAATAAATCATTTCTGCTATTATAACTTGCTTCAAACTATGCTGTTATTGCATCAACACTCGCATGTGTTATGCCTTCTAGCTTCCAGTTGCCCAGCTTGGTGGACCAAGGTCAAGGGCTCAAATTCATGTGGTTGCAAAGCTTGAGGGGTTGTGTGTTTACCAGTAAAAAATAGTATGCACCAAGTAACTGGCGTATATTTTTTCTTCTGTTTTTTCCCCCCTTTCTTCATCTGATTTGTATTCACGCAACCGTCAGAAGTTTCCCACTGATGATATTATCATATATGCTTATTCTTTTACCGGGCTTTTTTAATTTTTATATTTTTTTATGTTAGATTTTTTGGAGACTGCAGCATTAACAACTTAATTAAATGGCCATTTGCGTAAAATCATCCCTCTGTTATGTATTGCCATCTGAAACATAATGCCATTTAATAATGAACACTGAAATTAACTAATTTAATATTTCTTTAGTTAAATGTTGTTGGTACTTGCTTTGGATTTATCTCAATTTCCTGTCATTTTAATAGGAAAAGCTGTTGAAAATGGCCAAGCCAAGGACCAAGCCCGGCCCACCAAACCCATTGAGAACCAAAATGGAGTCCATGACGATCGCCCAGTTCAAAAAGAGAATTCCTACATTACAATCACTGGGAACAGAGCTGGCGAGGCTGCCATTGTGTATGAGCACGGTGCAGACATCGAGGCGCTCATGCCGAAGCTACGGCGCTCCGACTACTACACGGAACCTCGGGTTCAAGAATTGGCGGCAAAAGAAAGGGCTTACCCAGGGTTCTGTCGCCGCGTCAAGGACTTTGTAATTGGACGAAATGGTTATGGCAGCATCAGGTTCACCGGAGAGACCGATGTGCGCTGCCTCGACCTGGAGTCCCTTGTCCAGTTCAACAACCGGGAGGTAATCGTGTACATGGACGAAAGCAAAAAACCGCCGGTTGGACAAGGTCTGAACAAGCCCGCGGAGGTAACGCTTCTCAATGTCAAGTGTTTCGACAAGAAGACCGGGCGTCAGTACACCGAAGGACCAAAGATTGAGAAATACAAGGAGATGCTGAAGAGGAAGGCCGAGGAACAAGGTGCAGAGTTTGTGTCCTACGAACCGATTGAAGGGGAATGGAAGTTTAGGGTTGATCATTTCAGCAGGTACTGGTTTGGAGATGAAGAAGAAAATGAAGATGAAGGGGTTTGGGGTGAGCATACTTGGATGCATTGATGATACATGTATAATATGGTATTGATGCTTTGAATCGATGGTTTTGAAGTGTGTTTTTCATTTTGTTTCTAGGGTTTCGCCAATATGTGCATGCGATTGGCAGTGATTGTCATGTGCTTTCCCACTTTTGTGAACCTTATTTTCATGTGGAGCCGATGTTTGTTCGTTCGTGGTGCCGATCTTTGTTCTTTGTTGTTTTGAGGCGTCTGGTTGTGGGCAAAACAAAGCCCTTGCTCTTTCTTTACCTTGTCAAACGTCTTCTTGAAAGAGTTTTTGATTTCATTATTCTTGCTGTAACAATTTTTATACTGCAAATCACATTAAACCCTTCTAATACATGCTTCTGTGCATAAACTCATTCATTACTAGCCTTGAAACAAAAAAGGTTGTTTATCCTTACTTGAATAATGTTATTCATTTTGAGAAGGGCGGTCCGTTTTAAATTTCATCAGTCTCATGACTCATGTTAGGGTGAGTCTTACATTTGTGATAAGCAGGGGATGAGACTCATGTTAGGGTGAGTCTTACATTTGTGATAAGCAGGGGATTTATCTGTATATGTAGGGTTCATTCTCACGTGTAAGTGGTGGGGTGTAGGTAACATTACTCTCTTACTTAAGTAGATGAGGATGTTACATCGTATCTAAGTGGTAATCCAATCACTTTTTATAATCATGACGCAAGGCTCACTTATCATATGATTTGTATGATTTTACATGTACGTGGTTCTGCTACAACATTTGATTCGAATTGTGATACATATAATGTCACTCTCCGATGTAAGTTTTCCTCAATAATAGGCTATAATTGTCGGTTTGGCAGCCTAGTGTGGCATAGCAGGAAAAACTGCCCATCGTAGCACTAAAAAATGACTTGTTTGATGTTTATTTTGTCAATTTCAACCTTACAGATTGAATGAGGATAAGAATACTATCACTCTTCATACAAATTTTATTATTGATTAGTTCTCGCATACCACCAAGAAATAAGAATGGTAGTAATTATTTTGATATTTAGATCCTATGAATGAGAAGTTCATATACATAACGAAATTATATGAAATTTGGTAATGGTATCTTGTTTTTACATGGTCGTGCAATTTGTATGATTAAAGTTTGTAGAGAGACATGAGAAAGTCATTTTGAATGCTACAACAGGTGATTTTTCTTACTGGCGGCACCCAACGACATCGTTTCGGCTCCTCCGCCTTCCTTCCCTTGTAGATCCCCTCTTCTCATAAAAGCCACTCGGTCTTCCTTTCTATGTCCGTTTCCCTGTGCCGACAATCCTCCGCTTGTAGAGATTCCTTCTTCCACTCTTCTTCCCTTCCAAACTCCATATCTCAACAGCTCCCAACACGCACTCTCTCTCTCTGTCGTTGTGCGTGTTTGTTCAAAACCCTCCTTACGATATTCCCATTTGCATTTCCCGAGAAAAAGGGCCCTCCTTCTTTTCCGGGAAAATTCCTGTAATGCGTGCAAGGAACCAATTCTCAGTGCAATTGTAATGGGATCGACGTGGGTTTTCCTTTAGATCTGTGTTTCCATCTGTCGATTGAGTTTGGGGAAAGGACATGAGGCGAAGGCCTGCGGATTTTCGACGGCCGGTGAGGCGTAGATTCTCGAATGTGTTCTGGTTGACCCTCTTCGGATTCGTGATCCTTCTCTTCATCGTTCTGTTTAGCCGGGAGAGAAGACCGGTAGTCGAGGTCAACTGTAAGTAAGGTAAAGATCCGCTGTTTTGATTTGTTCTTCGTTTGGAGTACGTGATGGTTTCTTTGGTTGCTGAGGTAATGAGAGAAGAGGAAATAAATTAGAATCTCGTTTGTTCAGATTCACCATTATATGTAATTGGGGTTGATGCATATGTGGCTCTCTTGGGAACCCAGATTATGTCTGAATAAAAGATTTGCTGCTTTCTCATTTACATTTAAGCTTTCATTTTTAGTTGGTTTAGTTTTATAATGAGGATTGTGTGAAAGTGAAGCATGATGTTGCTATTGGCCACCCACATGTTGCTTGATCTAGGACTTTGTTTTCGTGTCTTGGAATTAATTAAGTAGTTGTACGATCTCTTTGTCGGCATCGGTGGTTGGTTTTGTTTTCGTTGACGAGAATCATGTTAGTGAATGTTTGCAGTAGACAACTAGTATTGCTATCCTCCCCTGGAGAATTATTATTATCATTATTATTCTTGGATACAATTTTTGATCCAGTTAGATTGAGTGGGTATTTCTTCAGGATTAGGAACCCCAATGGTTTTCCCTTTAGAAATTAAATTCGGATGTTTAGGGAGGGGATATTGATGCTTGATATTTAAAAGATTTCAACAAATAGATGTGGTCTATGTACCTAAACAAGGATCAATAAGAAAAGAGGATTCGGTAACATCAATCATAATTCTTTAGTTGAAGAGTTTGTAAATGTCAAAAGATTAGTAAGTAGATAAAATAGTCTATATAAATATTGTGTCAATAGCACGTACAAATCATGGTAATCAGTTAGTATGCTTGTTCTCATTACCTGTCACGGGTTGTTTGAGAATGTGGATTGAAAACATGAATGTGAAAAGGTAGCCCTGGAATGTGAAATGCTAGGGACAGGCTTCTTAGAAGCGCTTAGTTGGAACACAAAATATTCATTGGGAAACGGAAACACTTTTGTGGGTTGTATTAACAATTTAGATATATAAAATTTGTATTTACTCAGGTTGAGTTTGAGACTAGTCTTGGTGTTGACTGATGATTTTGAGGTTTTAAATGTACTCCAACCCCCTTTATTTTGATTGTTAAAAAAGCAATGAATTAAAAGGGCATCAAGGGGATGTCAGCCCTGTACAAAGCGAAAGAAAACAAGGGCAACCCTTTATAAAGCAAGATTACAAATCAGTTCAAAGGAATCAGAATTACAAGTAACAGCCCAGTCTTTGAGATTGTAAATCCAAATTCAATTGATGTACGGAGCGTCTCGCTTCTTTCAAGACACCTGTTCTCTCTCTCTCTCTCTCTCTCTAGACTACCCATGGGATGCTAAGGGAGACCCGGCTTCACTGGATTTTTCCTCTTCCTTCCAGATTTCAGACCTGCCGATGCAGAGAGTTCTGTGTCAATTCTGCACGCTGTAAACCAATGAATGCCAAAAATGGATAAAGATAAATCCCATAAAAGTCTGACCTATGGGCAGTGAACAAGGATGTGGCTGACTGTCTCAGCTACTGACTTGCAAAAAGGGCATCTATTAACAATGCAATGGCCTTTTTTCCTGTAAGTTATCCATGGTTAGGATTTTCCTCCACGCAGACTTCCAAGTGAAAAAAGAAAAAAAAAGAGATTTTAGTGGGTGCACTGGATCCCCAAATTAAAAGCCAAGGTTGAGAATGACCAATTTGACTACTGTCTTTGGCTAGTGTATTATAACAGTCCTTTACGCTATAAAGGCCAGGCTTGTTTCCAGTCCAAAGGACTTTGTCCTCGGCAAGGGAGTTACCCGAGTTCTTGTAGATAGTGCCAAAGAAAAGTTTGAAGTCTTGAAACTCCCAACTGGAAAAAGAAATATTCCAGTTATTTCTCCCCAAGGGAGAAGAAAAGATAGCTTCTTTTTTGGTGGCCAACTCAAAGAGGTTAGGAGACTAGAGGTAAATTGCCACACCAACAATCCAACCAGAAGATAATGGAGTTTGCCTCCACCAGGGACCCACTTAATATCTTTTAAGAAAGAGTGCCATCCTTTGCTTATGTCTTTCCACAAGCCTCTACCATGAGGAAGCCTGCTAAGTTTAGTCACCCAACCCAAATGATCTAACCCATATTTGGCAGCAATCACTTTCCTCTAGAGATTATATTTCTCATGCATGGATATCCAAAGCTATTTTCTCAACAAGGCTGAGTTAAATTCACAAAAGGACTTGATGCCCGGATCCCCTCTCATCAAAGAACCCTTGACAACATTCCATCCACAAGGTGGTATTTAAAGGCCTTCCCAGAGGAATCTCTTTCGGATTCTTTCAAAATTTAGGCCACAGAACATCCGGAATAAAGACGTGAAGTAAACAGGAAGGTTGGAGAGGTAAGAACTCTTCCACACAGCCAACTTCTTCTCAAATCTCTCAATAATAGGTTCCCAAATTGAAGTGTTCTCAAAACACAGATGATCGTTTCTAACTTACTCTGCTGTTCATTATGAAAGAAGAATAACAGTAGTTAATAGTTTGTCTTTGCTGACAATTGACCTGTGAAACTTTGTCCGAAGAAATTATGCAATGTGCAAAACGATTCTCTTCTTCTTGATCAGGAATTTAATTTGTTAAGAAATCTTTCCTTGTCACTGCATTGATTCTCAACAGTCTGCGTTATTTCTAATATGTTTATGCTAAATAAAAAAATCTGGTCACACTCTTCTTAATGCTTTTGTAGAGATCTTTCCGACACGATAGAATCATGGAAAGCCTCAACATTACTGAGGAAATGTTGAGCCCCAGCTCAGTCACAAGGCAGATTAGCGATCAAATATCTCTTGCTAAAGCTTTTGTTGTGATTGCTAAAGAAAGCAACAACCTCCAATTCGCATGGGAATTAAGTGCCCAGATACGCAATTCACAGATCCTTCTCTCTAATGCCGCGGTACGGCGAGCTCCCCTTACAATAACTGAATCAGAAGCTGCAGTGCGTGATATGGCGATTTTGCTCTTTCAAGCTCAGCAGTTCCACTATGACAGTGCAACCATGATCATGAAACTCAAAGTCAAAATCCAATCTCTTGAAGAACAGGTAAATTCTGTGACAGAGAAGAGTTCAAAATATGGACAAATAGCTGCCGAAGAAGTCCCGAAAAGCCTGTATTGCCTTGGTGTTAGGTTAACGTCTGAATGGTTCAGAAGCCCTAATTCTCAAAGGAAAAGGGAAAGACAACACTTAGCAATGAAACTGCAAGACAACGATCTCTTTCATTTCTGTGTGTTCTCTGACAATGTCCTCGCGACTTCAGTGGTGGTCAATTCCACATGTCTGCACTCAAAGCATCCAGAAAATATTGTCTTCCACATCGTAACCGATGAGGTCAATTATATCCCTATGAAGGCCTGGTTTTCGATGAACTCATTCAGAGGAGTTGCGGTCAATGTTCAGAAGATCGAAGATTTTACTTGGCTAAATGCTTCTTATGTGCCTGTTCTAAAGCAGCTTCAAGACTCTGAAACTCAGAACTACTATTTCTCGGGGAACAGTGACACTGGCCGAACCCCGATCAAGTTTAGAAACCCTAAATACCTTTCTATGCTCAACCATTTGAGGTTTTATATTCCGGAAGTTTTTCCCGACCTCAGAAAAGTAGTATTCCTTGATGATGATGTCATAGTTAAGAGGGATCTCTCGGCTCTTTTCTCCATTGATTTGGATGGGAATGTGAATGGAGCAGTCGAGACATGCATGGAGACATTTCATCGGTATCACAAATACCTGAACTATTCTCACCCTCTTATACGTGCGCATTTTGATCCGGATGCGTGCGGGTGGGCCTTTGGGATGAACGTATTCGATTTGGTCGAATGGAGGAAGAGGAACGTGACCGGGATCTACCACTATTGGCAAGAAAAGAACGTCGACCGCACGTTGTGGAAGCTTGGGACGCTGCCGCCTGGCCTCTTAACTTTCTATGGTTTGACTGCTCCATTGGACCCTTCATGGCATGTGCTAGGGTTAGGGTACACGAATGTCGATCCTCACTTGATAGAGAAGGGTGCCGTACTACACTATAATGGGAACTCCAAGCCTTGGTTGAAGATCGGGATGGAAAAGTATAAACCGCTTTGGGACACGTATGTTGATTATAATCATTATTTGTTGCAGCAGTGCAACGTCCATTGATTTTCGGTGACGATTTTTAGTGCCTTTCATGCGAAGAAGAACCGTCGCACGCTACGGTTGAAATTTTTGTACCAGGATTCTTGTATAATACCTGGTTTCATGTTGTAATGCAGCTCATTTTAATTTTTAATCTATGGCAGAATATATTGCTTTCGATGTCTAGCACCTTCTGAATTTTCTTCCCAGTTCTTTTAGGGTAATCATAAATTTTGTTTAAAGCGTGGTTCAATCTTACCAGATATGTGGTTTTGTTGCAATTAAAGCTCTGTTGGCTCAGCTTGTGAAAGTTTTATTGTGCATGTAGATGATATGGTCAGTGATGTTTATTAAATAATGTCAATGGTATTTTGATTTGAATCAAATTATTCTTGATGATTTTTGACTTTGATTCATGTTTCCAACTCAAAGAAGGTGGTTTGTGATCAAGCATCAGGAATCAGGATACCATGCCTACACCCCTTTTAAATCAATAAAATTGAACTCTCTACAACACGGGTCGAAATTATTAATGGGTTCGGTAATGTTTCTACGGGTCACAAACTCTATCATACTATCGATCTGTTCGAACTCACTTCAAATGATAACTCGATTCAACCCACTCATGATAATCTCGACTCACTTTTGACCTGTCCCTCTTGACCTATAATCCTCTCTCGACCAGTCTAGTCCTGTCAAATTATTATTTCTTGTAAGGTTTTTTTGGGCTCAAAATTATATTTAGCAAAAATATTGATTTGTTTACGAAAATATTAAAAGAAACAAAAATCGTACTCATAAAATTAGCAAAAAAAGAAAAAAAAAAGAAAAAGTTAGTGCTAGTAAAGTGAATTCCTTTACCTGTCAACACTCTCATAATCTAACCCTAACTTGACATGGCTTGCAAAATAATTTTAACCCACTATTGACCTATGTTTCAACATTAATGATTCACAAATAACCAATGCGATCTGCCCGATCGTCACCTCTACCCATAACATTTTGAAATGTTTGCACAGTTAGGGCTGCATGAATTTTCTATATTTTGATGATCAATGAATTAAAGACACCCCAATACATCAATGTTGAACAACCGGGTCAGACTGGGAGTTCCCCTTTGACCGAGTCCCATTTCAAATCTAATTTCGGAGCTCCAACTTGCAAGTGGATCCTCCGGGACCAATGCTCCCCCTTTTTGGAGGAGTTAGCTCCTGCTAACGTTCGGAACTGAAGAGAGGGAAAATCTTTTCCCCGGACGGACCTCACACTGAAAAATAGAATTCATATATTATAAATAATAAACTTCAAAATATACTATCAACAACACTTTACCACGGATAATTTATTTACTTATAATTTATTATTATTATAAGTTATATGAGTTATGTACATGAATGAGAATTTTTGCTCGATTATTCATTTACTAAGGATAGTTTGAACTTTTTTTATTTTACGTGCACATTTAGACTTTTCAGAATCTCACCTCTCTTATTCGGAACCGTTAAGCCCCCATTTTTGCGGAATATATGATCACTTCCAAACAGTTTTCTTAGACCAAATGGCCCCTAATTAAGCTATTTACACCTATTAGTACCGGAGATTAGTTTACTTGGGTTAATGGTAGTAGTTAGTCAATTGGGTCCACTTATCGGGACATCAGTTTGTCGCACAGAGTTTGACTTGAACATAACCATCCGATTGCTGACAATTAGTGGCCGTCTTCATTAAATTTGTGAGCAAATTCATGAAAGAACTCTTAATCCTTCTTTCAAACAAATCTGGTGATGGTGTGGCTGATTAATTTAGAATTTCAGCATTAATTTACTAGGCGGACTTGATGAAATTAGGGCCAGTTGCTAGCAATTGGTCAGCTTGAGGCTCTAAATGTTCAAATTGAAATCATGGGGAACAACAGCCAGTACAAGGGGATAAACCCAGAGTTAATCCTGAAATTAATTTCCAGGCTCAAACTTTTTAACCACTTCTTTCCGCGACTGGGGCCTCCTACGCGGGGTGGGACAGGTGTCAAATTTCTATTGGCTGCCGCCCCAGTACCTCATATGACGTGAGCTACCCGTGCAAGGGGCAGCAAAAATTTGATGAACTCGGACTCGGCCCGCAAAACGCTAGTGTTTTTTTTGTGATTACTGTAAGACTTAATGTGTACTCAGGATGTTCATATCTCTCAAGTTTCTCATCAAGTTCTTTTTATATTTTATTATCATGAACTTTTCAAAAGTTTTAACGGCATGAATAAAAAATATACCCGTAAATACATAAGTATGGAGATGATCCTAGTTCTACAACATGTGCTACTACTTTTTTAAAAATAATTATCTCTAAGAAAGGCATAGACACTATATTTATAGTACATTTAAGCACATACACACGAGTATTCACAATTCGAATGTGATTTGGCCAATTCTGGACATCTACCACGAGATTATTGTTATCATATATAACTTAATAGTCTCCTCAATATTTGTTCTCACTGGAAATCGAACTCGTGAACTTGATTCTGATACCGCTAGTAAGTCCTCAAATTCTACAATTTCTCTTAAAAGCAATTATTTTCAAGAAATGAGCAAATCTTAACCTTATAATGAATTCAAACACACTCGATCGAGCACCTATAGTTTGACCTGACCAATTCTAAGCCTTCTTATAAAATAATTGCTGTCATCCAACAATTAGTAATCACGGTAAATCTCGTAATGATGATCAACCACAGAAGTTCTTTATTTTTTTCCCACGCTCTGTGGTGTCTTGGGTATTGTCCTATTAAATGCTCTCGTCGTATGACATGTGTTGTCCTGTATGATATTCTTTGGAAACATTTCGATGAGAAGTCTCTCAGGTCGTCGTCGTTTACATTACACCTATCTTTAATATTTTTCGGATTACCGGTTCCCCTTGCATGATATGAGCTGCTGGTGATAAGGGTGAGGATAGAGTTAATAATTTTTTTTTTTGTAAGGTAATATTATATGTATATCTTTACCTATTTTTTACATTAAAAGTGACAATATAGTAAAATTTGTATAATTCTATATATATTATTATTTGATCAAGATACCCTTCAAAAAAAACCATATGAATTTTGTCGCGGCGTGAAAGGTGTACACCAATTTTGCATGAGGCCAACAACAGAGGAGGCCATACCGACCCGTATCATACAGCACATTAGCTTCCGGAGGAGGAGAAGAAAAGAGGCAAAGAGAGAGCAGGGAGAAGATAGAATAAAAGGGTAGAGAGGGAGAGAGACGTTGAGGCCTCGGTCCACGGCGGCTCAAGGAGCCGGAGCCTCGACTTCGGGGTAGTGCATCCTCTTCTTTGCTTTGTTTATGGTTTTATTCCTCATATATTCTTTCTGGGTTCAAGTTTCTGCAAATGCAAAACTATGGTCGTAAAAGTGGGCTGAACTTGGTGGGGATTTAAAGCAAGTGCCTCACTGGTCACAAATCAGAACACCGTGTGAAATTAAAGAGTTACCGTTCTCTTACTTCGTACGTGATGACTACTAGATTGCAGAGCGAGCTCCTCTTCAGTCTCACTCTCCTAATCAATTTTAAGGCATTTTTTAAGTAGTGCAGCAGTGAAACATATGTAGAAGTGTAGTGTAGAGAAATAAATTATAGTAGCTCAGGCTTCACTTCGTTTTTTCCCCTTTGGATTGGCATGGTAACAATTGCTTTTATAAAATTATGTAAAATCAATATGAATAGAAAAAGTTACTTTGTATTGCATTTATTTTTCCTTCTTCTTCATCCTTTTGGTAGTAAAAGTGTTTTTGTGACCATAATGAGATTAATCATTGTTTCATGCGTGCACTGGCAAAGTTCCTTCTTCGCAGACCCTAGATTACTTCAGAATACATTGTAGTCGGACCACTCTCCTCCTGTAACTCTTTTTGTTGGCGGAAGTAAACATGGTACTAATCTTCGTTGGTGAGAAAAGAGAGGAGTGAGGCAACTAACTACCAATTGAAGCCTTCCAAGAGTGACTATGGATGAGGCCAAGACTGGACCAAAAAGATTGACTATGTGGGAGAGCAAAGGAGATCAAGTAAACGTCGTCCAAGGCTCGGTTTTATCAGACGTGCAACACCTGGGGAGGCAATGAGAGCTATCAGATCCTGCAATGGAGCCCAGTTCTTGGATTTTTTAAACTTGTGGAGAATCTAGCATACCCTGGTAGAAGATAAGACAGGACCATATAAATTTTATCATATGGCCAATTTTGATTCGAAAGATGTGGGAAGGAATGTACATGTATTATTAGGCGCTGACTGATAATCTTGATGACCGTCTTAGGTGTGAAGGCATCTTTGACATATGAGTTAGACCTCTAGGTGGGAGGGAAATGGGCCCTAGTTTCTTTTGATGACTTTGATTCCATGGATCATTGGATGAATGAGGATAAGGTTTCTGTTTGAATGCTTTCGGGAAACTGGGTGAACTGTCGATTCGTCTTGGCTGTGACACTGGAAAGATGCTCGACGAATGTTGCCTTCTTGGTTTTTGGAGGATCTCAAAGTCGAAATTCGCCAAAAGATTAAGACGCTTAAGAAAAAGAAGGGAAAAGAGAGAGGTGTCGAAGGCCTCCCCACTCATGAGCAAAGCCATTTTTCGCATTTAAAGCCCAAGAAGAAGAGGTACAGTGCCTTGCAAATTCAGGAAATAGAGCCTGCTGTTTCACATGAGCAAGGGGGGAGCAAAACCAGTAATAACTCAGTGTCTGATCCTGGTGTCATGAATAGAAGTCTCATTCTTATGGATGAAGCAGTGGCCACTTGGGGGTCTTGGACAGAAACTTGGCTTAGTGCATGGTGGGGGAGGATTTAGATGTGATCAACGTGCTCATGGCTATGGAGGAAAGGGACAGAGTGCCGGATGTGAATGGCCTTGGTCAGTAAACCACCTAAGCCTTTCCTCTTTAGGTTTCTTTTTTTTCTTTTTTTTTACCCCTTCTGATGCTTCTTGTTGCTGCCGGTCGCTTTATCATTTTCTGCATTATTCATCTGTTTTCTGTCTCTCCTTTCAGCTGTCTCTTTGCTGGCTCATTGTCATCATCTGTGCTACTGTTTCAACAGTTGTTCCGTTGCTCGGCTTTTACCCCTTCGGGTTTTCGTTGGCGAGGTTTTGAACGAGGCTTAGATCCTTTTATATAGGTCCTCCAATAGGGGTCGGTTCCTATGTTCGGTCTTGCGTTTGCCTTTTTCTCTTTCGATAAAAATTTCCTTTCACCGATTAGAAAGAGAAAGAAATCATAATTCGAAAATCATAAAAACACATTGCAATGTTTTTACAAATTGCAATAGGTCCCCCAATAGGGATCGGTTCCTATTTTGCTCTTATGTTTGCCTCTTTCTCTTGCAATAAAACTTTCCTTTTATCGATTAGAAAAGAAAAAGATATCATAACTCGACAATCATAAAAACACATGCAATATTTTTACGAATTGCAATAAAAATTGGCGCAACATAAAAGCATATTAGTTAAAAGCATTACAGCTACACGGTTCAGCCCTTTGTTTTTTTTTTTTTCGGTTGTATTTCTCATTTTTTCCAGATTTGGTCGGTCAAGGGGATAGACTTCTTATTGTTGTAATATTGAATATAAACTCTAAATGCATGAAAACTCAATATAGAATTTTTCGAGAACAGTAGTTCATATCAGAAAAATAAGTCATAACTATTCAATTAATAAGATTTTGGGGCCACCCACTTATTGCCAATTGTTTTTAGGGTGAAAATTTTGGGACTTTGGCATGGTATTAGAGGCAAATAATTTTCATGTTTCTAATGCTATTATTGTCACTCATGCTCCATGCTATATAGTACTATATAATAAGATTACGAGAAAATGTTAACGAGCGACGAGTCAAAAAGGAACTTACCCATAACTCAAAAGTGATACTATTAATCATTCAAACTCAGACATAATACTGATAATCAAGCCCCTAAAACAAGTACTGCTCTTCATTTTTTTTCCCCTCCAGGGCACAACCCACTTAATGAGGGTAGCACTTCAATTTACTTGAGCATCCCACTTAAATAAGAAGATTTCTATAATAATGTGCAGTTTCATGAAATGAACTATAAAAAAAGACTACCCCTCCTACACAGCTGGGGAAAAATAGATCACAAATCACATGCAAAGGTTAGAAAAACAGCCATGTAACGAGTCTATAACCATGCCATGACCATTCCCAAACTTTATCATGAGATGCTTCGCCAAAAATGTGCCACACGGTGCTCTAAGAAAATAAACAAATTAAAAAAATAAAAAAATTCAAAAAGGGGAAAGAATTCAGGAAAAAAAAAAAACTGAATTATAGGAAAACATAAAATATAAAGAAGGGTTAAGATTATCTTTTTCTTTTGGTAAATTAAAAGGAATTGAGATTGTCTAAATTCACAAATTCATAACATTTTAAATTTAGAGGATCCATACCTATGTAAACTAACTTTGCTACTCCTATTGCATAACAATGGACCAATCTAAGGGTATCCTAAATCACAGGGTCTAACTTAGAATACCGTAAACAAAGGAAGTATTTTAAAAAATTTTAGAAAAAAAATTATCCTATCATATTTTTGTCGATGCCGCCAATCCGATGCTCTTACGGAAAATTAACAATAAAATAAATATATTTGAGCTTTATACGGTCATGTTCCATCATAGGTAACAAAAAAATGATACGACAACAAAATGATGTGTGAATAAAATGGGATAATGATACGGTAAGGAATAATATGTAATAAAAAAAGAGAAAAAATTACACTTAACCTCTTTGTAGTTCGATGCAGTTACAGAGTACCTCTCTATAGTTAAAATCAGCACATAGCCTCAATGTGGTTTTAATGAACTTGCAAAAGTTAACTTTTTTATCAAATCTAATGGTTTGTACCTTATTATAGTGATATCCAAATAAATGAACACTTTTATACTTCTTGTACCTTTAAAAAATATATATATTCTACAAAGGTTATATATTCATAATCGCAACTAATCATGATGATTAGAAACATGTATACGAATATTATAAGCATCTAGGTAAACTCAAATACAAATACCTTTCTTTTTTATTACAATAAATATATTTTTTTTCATGGCTTAAGAATTATAAAAACAGGTAGCTCTTTGAGAGCTATTGTGATTAAGATAAGAGATTAATTTTTGGTGATTTGAGAAATTAAAGTATATTTTTTTCTATTAAACACTCTAATTTTTTTTTTGGAAAAACAAACCGTTAGATTTGATGAAAAAATTAACTTTTGCAAGTCCATTGAAACCACAAAGGGGTTATATGTTGATTTTTAAACCACATGGAGGTTCCCTGTAATGGAGTGAAATCACAAGGAGTGTTAAGTACAATGTTCCCTAAAAAATAATTGGCTAACGTGATGACCATTATACCTTTACCAAATCTCTTTTTTTCTTCAAAATTTTTTGTTACTATTCATTATGGCACCCAACATCTACTTATTTGTCCATTTATAAATTTCAAACATGACGATTGAATGAGCAAGAAAACATAAAAGATTATTGCAAATTTTCATTTTAATTTGTTATGTATGGAATTTTCATTTATATTATGAACTGCGTAGAGATGTTAATCGTAATAATTATTTTAAATTTTTAAACTTTACAGATGAGAGATTTATATATAATGAAATCAAATAAAAATTACCAACACCCTCTTGTTGTTTTTTTTAGATTTAATTTGCACGACTTAAGTTTGTAAAATAGATAAATTTTGACATAAAATATTAGAATTTTAGTAAACATATACCGAGGCATGGCAGTATATCGAGGCATGATTATAGTAAACATGTTTGCTACAATGAAGAAAATCCCAAAGTTTATTGGGAACCACATTTACTATAAGGGGGGCTTGTACCTTTTCCTTTTTACTTTTACTTTTGCTTAGGCTCCACAAGGGTTTATCTATTTGAATCACTCTATCATTTACACACAAATACATTGATAGTATTATGATCAAAAAAAAAGGAGAGGTAAAGGGGAATTTTCTTTTGTAAGCATACATAAGATCATTTAATGCGATTTTAGCCTTTAAATTAAAACCTCTAATCATACCCACTAGCTATTAAAATTTGAGACTTCATCCAACGGTCAAATTTTCTTTTCACCCCTCCGTCCCTACGCCTCCCTTTATCGCTGTCATATATATATATATATATATAATATATAATCAGAAGAATCAAGTAAGGTACATTTTATCATGATTGGAACCTCCGGCTTCTTTCATGCGTGCACGTTACTGTTGTTGAGTCTGCGATCCTTTTCGGCGCTCTATCAAAAGCAGCTATTTTAGAAACATGCAACCATTTGCTCCCATTATTGCTTCATGCACACACACACACACTATATATATATATATATATATATAGATGTATATATACACACACGGACGCATTCACCCGTTTCAATGCATAAATAATGTACCTAAGGGTGCTCTTTAAATTTGCATTTACAAACTTCTACTTACCCCTGTAACCTTCCTGATTTTCATAATCGTTATGTGTGCATAATATTACTCATATATTAGATACAAAACTAATAAGTTATTAGATAGACCGTATTTTTATAATACATTATTTTTCTTGTTAAGATGATTAAATATGTACTCTATTCTAATTAGGAGAAAACAACATTTGGCTCTAGTCAAAGCTCAGAAGAGCAAGGAAAATGGTGAAGAAGAAAGAAAGGGTTTTAAAAGGAGGGGAGGGTTATGTAGCATGCTGTACTTGAAGCTGAAAAGTTCGATTTTGATATCGCTAATTACTCCCAGTACAGACCTAATTTCACCAACCATTCAGCTAGCTAGCTTTGGGGGTCACTTTCCTTGAACTTGAGCACAAATAGTTCTTGTACAATTTTCAATCCTCTCTTCATGAGATAAGATAAAATTAGGTGACACCCTACCAAACAATGTATTATGAAAGTTGTATATGTCTGTGTGAAACCCCAATAATGTGTAGGCATTTCAAAAATTGTTGGCCAACTTTCTATATGTGCCATGCCTGATTGGAAGTGAAATGTGGTCCTTCAATGGAGAATCCAATGATGTCTATAGCTGCTAGTTGCTTTGGGAGGTGGCAGCTGTGCCTATGACTGTGAAAAGACTCTAAAGACTCTTAGCTTGCTTTTGGAGGATGAGAATGAGATGAGTGTATAATGAAAATACGAATGCAATTATCATTCTCTCATGTTTAGGCAAGGGAATAACAATTCTTCTATCTTTTACATTACCAAATAGTGAAATGTTCCTGCCATCCAAACGAGCCCATAGACCAGCTCGACATACGGGTTCAAGTTGAGAAAAATTTTTGTGGCTTGTTTATGAATATTGTATCATGTTTAGTTTATAGTAATAGTTCTTTCATTTTTGCCTGCAAGCATAGTTGGTTTGGCATCTAGGGGCTCTCATCTTTGAAGATCCTACGTTTGATTCTCTCTTTTAGGAGTTTCGAGTGATGCATGCACTTATAGACTCGCATATCTGAGCTGCATAGGATGGCTCGACATGTTATACACATATAAGACTTAGCTTACTTGAAAACTGTTGCTATAGACAGGTGCAGTTCTGCGGAGAGATTAGTAGGCTAAAGTTGAAAGATCCGATTCCTTCATTTGGAAAAAAAAATAGTGATTTTGTTGGGTCCATATTCCTACAACTAGTTATCACCTTCATTTGACTCCCCAAAGAGATTTGGACCCAATCAAGAATATTGGCTGTTCTCTCCTTTCTTTGGCCTGGTTGATTGCGTTGCTTTCTTTGTTTCTTATCCGGGAGTCTTGTCCTACACTGATAAAAAGAGCTTCATTTCAAAAGATGGCCACAATATAAAGCAGAGGCTGTTTTATTTATTTATTTATTCGGTACATAGTTTTGCATACACTAATTTTATTAGCTTGATTTAACCTTTCATCTGTGCCACTCAAAAGTATAGAGAGGGTAAAAAAAAAAAAAAAAAAAAACCTTTGTCTGCTTTGGCACACACCGATTTTAATGGCTTGACTACCTTTCACCTGTACCATTCAAAAGGGTAGACAGAGGGAAAAAAAAAAAAAAACTTTTGTCTTATTTCATCAGAAAAGGGTAACCCATGGAAAGAGAGTCAAAAGTACGAAGTGGCCAACTAGGACAGCATGGTTCTTTCTGGACAGGCGGCAGCAGTTAAAAATGTAGGATTTTATCATTTGGGCACTCCAAGGGAGGACCCCACTCTGTTAACTGCCCTTAAAAGTAGGGCACATCATAAACTCTGTAGGACCATGGGGGCAATGGAGCTCTGCTTGGAGTCACATTAGAATGAGCCCCAAGGGTTAAAATGCCTAATGCTTAGTTGATGAGGTAATAAGTTAGAAAATGCTCATGACATGTACGTTGGCAATTGAAACAAGTTAATTGATACTTTTTCCTTAATAAGAGGATTGAATCCTTAAATTACGCATTATTTCGGAATCATTTGTGTTGAATATGTCTTGTATTCAGAACTGATGGTCCGTGTGAGTATTTTTATACTTTTAATCACTAGGCTTTTCACTCCTATTTATATTGTGTTTATACACCCATAATATAGGCCACACCTCGGGAGTTTGATAGTGGATTCCAATTCTCTCCATGTGATTTTTCTCATTTTAGTTGTCACAGTAAATCTCGAGTCTTGTGATTGTTTATCCCTAATGCGGTGCTTTATGTAGCAATTTGAATCGAGGTTAATCAAGACAGATGATCAAATCCTAGCGAGTCCATGGGCTTATAGTTAAGGAGCTAGAGGGATTCTTTATGTGCTTTGCAACATATTATGTAGTCCAATATAATACTCATTACGTACCAAAAAATAAGTCACTATTAAAAATATAAGGCGCTCACAGACTCAATCACCAGACAACTTTTGGGTGTTATTATTGTTTTTCTTCTCCCTTCTTCCCCTCTAGCCAGCTTGGCCACAGCCATGTAAGCCAGGTATTTACATTGAAATTAGGGATTTTGAGAGAGGAATATTTCGACCTTATAAGTTAAAATTTAATTTAAATTTTGATTGTTTGGATGAATCTTTGTTTAAAACAAGATGAAGCTCGAATTTTATTAATTAAAGACATGAGTAAGTTTTTAATCTAATGATAAATTTTTTTAGTGTTATATGAGCCGACAAAATGTGGAGAAATATGCAGCCCAAGGTATATATATAAACACTAGTCGCATTGCATACTTTGTACATCCATATTGATTTTTCTCTATTGATACATTTTTTTATAAAAATAGATTTAAACGTAATAAAGTACATACTCCTAAATGGAAAAAAAAGAAGGAAAAAATGAAAAAAAAAAAAACGTGGGTAAGGTATAAATATTTCGTATAAGTTGTGAAGAGGAATTGCTTGGGTGATATTTGAGAGGTACTTTTACTATCATACTCGTTCTACTCAGCAAGTAATGCATTTTTCTTCTAAAATTTTGAGGGAAAAAGTAAGATAGTTTAGATGTCTAGAGCTCGTTTTGAACGGAAGGAACGAGAATAAGGATGATCATTTTCACTATCTTTTTTGGTTTTGCACTTAAGCTTGCAATGATGACGAGGGAATGACCATTTTACTCCTGATACAAGAGAATGGTCAGTCTCATCTCCAATTCTAGTATTGGCGCTGCCATGGCATCACGTGACTATTATAACATCGCATGATGCCAATGTCTTGACATAACATTCCTATAATTTATTTATTTTATATCTAAAATGTTATTTAAATTTACTTACATACTCATTTCATTCCATCACTAAACAAATCAAACACATGAATGGAATGAATTAAGAATGACTATTTCGTTCTTATTTTTATTTTAATTTTCATTTTTTCTTGTTTCCACCGGCATCGTCCAACTCTTTTTTCTAATAAAATAAACATATTATTTGGACACAAAAACACATGTTATATACAACATTATAAAGTGAAAAATGTGTCATCTGTCAGGCAACTAGCAGCCACTTCCCTTTGTGCGTTTTTCAATCACTCGCCTCGTTCGTCCAACTACATTTTGCTACCCTTTGGCCAGCTCATTTCAATCCTAATCAAAACTCTGTCTTGAATTTATTTTTTTGTTTCCAGGGAAGGGGAAAAAAAAAAGCTCTTTTTCCCTGAAAAAGGGCGAAAAGCAAACAATGATCCGTATCAAATAAATAAATAAATAAAAATTCCCTCTTCTCTGCTGCCTTTCTCTCTCTCTCTACACCTCTTGTCAACGTTTTCTCCACCAGATCTCTCGGAGTACGCTTTAGAGATGCGTACTCGTTGAGATTTTCGTTTTTCCTCCTTCTGGGTCTCCGGGTTTTTATCTCTGTATACGAAAAGATATCATCTTTTCTTTCACAACATACCCATGTTCTTTTGCGGGGTTCGTTCATGTGACACTAGTTTCTTTGTTTGTTTGTTTGATACTCCGGTGAGTTTCTGGGGCGGGTTGGTTTGATCTCTTTCAGGGATCAGAAAGGTTTCCCTATTTTTGTTTTGTTTTGTTTTTTTTCCTTGTTTCCCCCTTTTTAGTGATGGAGAATGGGACTCAGGAAAGAGGGAATGGATTAGTGTTTAGCAATGAGGAGTTGAGGGAGATGAGTGGGGTTAAGAGAGGCGGCGACTATGTGGAGGTGACGTGTGGGTGTACAAGCCATAGGTATGGGGATGCTGTTGGGAGGCTTAGGGTTTTTGTTGGCGGTGATCTTGAAATCACTTGTGAATGCACGCCTGGTTGTCAGGAAGGTCTCAAATTTTTTCTGTATTTTTTTTTCTCTCTCTCTCTCCCCCTCTAGTTTTTGCTCTTTTTGGGAAATGGGTTTTACTCATTTTGCATGTGGAATGCATATATGCTAGGTTTATGATGAACACTTGGTATATCTTAGTCTGTACCCATATAGGATATACAGCCCTTCTAAATATTGTATGTGGATTCTGAGGAATTTAGAGGGTTTTTTTTTCTTTGTATTCTGTTTTGCAGTTTAAGTGTATGTTGATTTGTCTCAGTGACTGCAGCTCTCTTTGATATCCAAAAATGAGACACTAGTTCTATTCTTACATAGATGGTGTTATATAACTTCAACTGTGGCTAGTCTGTTGATAAAGAAGCTGTTCGTTGAGTGGGTGTGGGAGGATGAAACATATATTATTATACTTGGGACTGTGATGTCTGAAGAGTTGGAGTCCTACAGTTCTTCTTTCCTTCCGCTGTTGCGTTAACGGGTTTATATTTGTATGGAATGCTCTTTTATAACCTGTCATCACCTGTTGATTGATGGAGTTGCTTCCTTATACTTAGCTGAGCTGCTGAGTTAGTTTATGTTGGTTGGTGCAATTTCACGGGTTGATTCTTGGGCCATGATTGTTTCCCTGTGTAGTGAGGTCAGTTCGTTCATTTTCTGGACCGATCTAAAATGCCATCCTGTTGTACAGTTCTCCATAATTTGGAAGCGTGTCCTTCAATGGATGTTTTTTCTGAGTCTGCCTTGAGAGTTTTATGATTAATGGAATTATTTTTGGCTAATACTATCTTGACTACAGTCATTCTTCTCTGTTTTGCTCGGCCAAAGTGTGGTAAATAAAATTGCAGATATATTCCCTTTGGTTCTTTCATGTGATGATGAGATAAAAGTTGTGGCCCTTCTATTTTCTTACTCTGCTTCCAAATGTTCAATACAAAAATTTATTTACTGTGTAGAGCATGTGCTTAGCTTGATCATCTTATTCAGTTTTTTTTTTTTATATATATATACACAATCATAAGTTTATCTCTAATTGATCAGTGTTTTTAATGGATGATTAGATAAGTTGACCCCCGCAGCATTTGAGAAACACTCTGGAAGAGAAACTGCAAGAAAGTGGAAGAACAATATTTGGGTCATAGTTAATGGGGAGAAGGTTTCCTTGTTCAAGACAGTGCTGCTTAAGTACTACAATCAAGCATCAAAAAATGGTAATGGATCCCAGAGAGCGCATAATGGAAGAGTTTGCCACCGTGATGAGTTTGTACGCTGTAATAGGTGTAACAAGGAGCGTAGGTTCCGTCTGCGGACCCAAGAGGAATGTCGAATTCACCACGATTCTTTGGCTGACCCGCATTGGACATGTTCTGATCTTCCAGTTGACAGGTACTGACCACTATACCATCTCCTTTTACCCCTCGAATGGAATGGAAAGAATTTTAAAGAGTAAAATCCTTTCTCATTGAAAATTTTTCATTCTATTGTCCTTTCATGTCGTAACAAAAGATAAATATACCATGGAAACAAGCATTCCTTACCGTGGAGGTAGGATGCTCATTCGCATGGTTTGTTTCATGTTTCATTATGATAGGAATAACAGTGGAATTGGGCCTTAATGAGAAATGATTCTTAATCTTTAATATCCATTTCATTTCATTCCAGCGGCCCAAACATGACCTTTGTGTCCAATGTCTCCCTTTTAGCCTCCATCATAGGCTACAAAAGATAGTAAACAAGCTAATTCATATGCATTCTATGCAGTAATACGAGCTACCTTCCCATGTGCTAGGAATTTAAGGATGCATGATCATTGGAATTTTGACTCAATTATTAGTTTTAATGTATGTGTAAAGCCTGGTACTGCAGATTTATTTGAGTGCGATTTCGTTGTTTATGTAGTAAACTAAAATCAAATTATTTGCACTAATCTCCCCACTCCCTAAATTAAAACTCATGTCTTAAAAGTGTTTGACAACTACCATTCAAAAAAAAAAAAAGGGGCCTTTGACAACTATTTATGTGGGTTGGAAAAATTGTTAGAAACTAAAGGCTTTGTTGGCTTCCTGATTTGAAGAATAAATAAATATATTGCTGGAATTTGGTTTATGGTGATGAAGTATATACTCTAGTAGCTAAGTTAACCAGTATCTATATTCTCTCTGAAAGAGCAGCATATTATTGTAAAGCTTTTGCATAAGTCATGTTGCAGTCTTCATTACAATTTTGGTCTTATGGTCATTTAACTATGAAACTTGTTTTCATTCATATAAACTTCTATGCCTCATCATTTTACAATGAGTTTGCAGCCTAGATTGCTTATTATGGGTCTTTATTCAAAAGGCCGTCTACATTGTAGGGTCATAAAGATTCTGTTAAGGGTGTGTCTGAGTTTCTTCTGAAATAGTTTTGGGGTCTCAGGTCGTTGTTATGGATTTTCCTACGCCGCTTATTCCTTTCTGGGATGACTTTCTCATCTACCTCTTTCTCTGCTGAAAATTTTAGGTTAAAATAATTAAGTCCTGCTTAGTTGGAAGGCTACAGTTAGCCTATTTGTAAAGTCTCTTGGAAATTGTACCAAACACCTAGGATTAAGTCATACCTGCACTTGGTTGGAGAGGGGAAGGGAAATGGGATCATGATGATCTTTTGTTGCGCAGTGTGACCTTTGGGCAAGCAACTCAGATTGGCTGAGAAAATGTTGAAAAAGCTATAAAAGCTATAATTGATGCAAGTCTTGTATCTTCATGTAAATTATGTGCCCTTTTCCTTCAAATGTCTTTCATATTTAAAAAACAAGTATTGGTGTCTTGGTTTAACTTCTTGTGCTATCCTAAATCATAGAGTAATTAGACAGCCATTGGGCTATATTATTGTTATGTGGATTTTGTTGTTTCTTTGTCAGATACCTGATGTTGAGGTAATGAACCTCCTGCAAAAGCAAATATAACCACTATTCACTTAGCAAAGATGGGAAATTCTTAGTCTGTGATCAAGACAACTGTTGGCTTTTCAAAAAAAAAAAAAAAAGTTCCGCCATTAGTCTTTGATAAAGATCTTGTTCAAAGTGCTATATTTTGTTTGACCACGTTCTTTCCTTGATAAACTATGAATGTTGGAGGTATAGAGGGCAAAAATAAAACATTCATACAATAATTAGTAATCTGTGAAGGAAGACAAATTCAATAGGCAATGGGGCCTCACCATTTTGTCAGTCAAGAAACTTGGGGTATTCAAATCCTCAATTGAATGCCGTGTCAATTTTCTTATAGAGAAATCTCTTGGGTGGTGTGATATCCCAATCATGGGTGTGATATATAAGTTTAAGCCTATGATCCCGAGAGTACTTTATTGGCTAGCCCTTTTGGGTAAGGATTTGTCTTATGGTGGGGCCCTAGTTTGGGGTGTTACAGGTGGATCCTAGTTATATATGTAGCTTTGGCGTTTAAAGATGTGCTCATTCGTTTGCTGCAGGTAAGATGTATCGTTTTCTGCTTTAAATTAATGCTTCTTTCAAGCAGCATTGAAGATTTTGTGTTTAAATTAATTGTAACTGGAAATGCACTTCTGGGTCCGGTGCTACCTTCATCTTCTAGCCCGTTGTTGTAGTGTTTTTGTTGTATCTGCTACATATAAGAACTGATTCTTCTCGTGCCACTTTACCTTCTCCTTGTGCGTGCACATTTACTTGCTCAGCGGACAAAGTATAATCAACAGCTGAAATTTTTTAACTTTGTTCTCTGAGCTCTTTCTCTTGTTTTTTCTGAATGTATACAAGTATTACTTAATAACATAAATGCTCCTAGCTGTTGATAGTTGCCTGTTGCATTTTAAGGTTATATTTATATGTATGTGAATTTCTTCTGAGCATTCTTCTTTACAGGATGACGTGCGATGATGATGAAGAACGGGCTAGTCGAAGGGTGTATAGGGGTTGCTCCCGTTCACCGACATGCAAGGGCTGCACTACTTGTGTGTGTTTTGGGTGTGATTTATGTCGTTTCTCAGACTGTAGCTGCCAGACTTGCACCGACTTTACGAGGAATGCAGCAACTTGAGAGCCTCCACACAATCATTCTGAGTCCTACCAATTCCCTTACTCTAAGTGCCCCTCTCTTCCCATTGTTGGCATCCCCCATTTCCATTAAATCTGCATTGTCATCTTAAACTCGAGATTCTGAGCCCCCCAGTTGGGTTCTCTTCAAATTGACTGGCGTAGGACTTGCGATTTCAGTTAACTAATTCTTGCTCTCTTCGTTAAATGCCCTGAACAGGAACGAAGATGATTATCCATCTGATTTTTATATCATCAATTTCATTTATTTGGGGTTTTTATCTATTTATATGTACCGATGGACTGAACTGGGGGATGAGCCGGATTATCGGATCTTATAATTGAACCTATATTCGAAAATGGAGCTCCAGTCCATGATCGTACCTGAAAACGCCAAGAAGTCCTGAACTGTGTCACAGTGGTAGAATGCCATTGCTTTTTTCTCTTCATACTCACAGCCCAAGTTCACTGACTCTTTCATGATTTTAGGCATAGAGCGCATAATTTTCCTAAAGCGGTTCTCGAAGTGTTGCTCCTTCTCTCCAATGAATTAATTTTGGGCTTCAGATTCCAAATGCAAGAGGAGCACACAGAGGCATAAGGCAACTCTGTGAAGAGTAACAAGATCTCACCATTTCCAGTCAGTCTGCACTTTTTTTTTTCTTTTCCATTTCCATTTCTTCTTAGGGATACAGATGCTCAGAGAACAACAGCCAACTGCTGTCCCTCCTCCTCCCATTTCTTAGCCAACAAAAAAAATAAAATAAAAGAATAAAAGAATGCCACAGAAGTTTTACCCCGGTCCAAATGATGCTCGATCTTTTGAGTTTACAGGGTAATTAAACTTAATCTTAATTTTTATCTAAGCAAATCCTCCTGCAACAGATCTCGGCATGAAGAGTAAGGGTAGGATGGAACGTCAGTAGTCCGTTGCTGGGCGCGAGGACGCTGTACAGGGAGCGGCACTGTGAGCAAGGGGTGGTTCTTGTGGCACGACGTCCAATGTTTGAGATTGAACCGGAGGGAGAGTTCTGGGTCCTAAGTGGTTGACACAGGTGCTCCACAAAGGAGGAGGGGAGATTATAGCACCCCATACAAACAAAAAAGTAAGGAAGATAAGATAGGGTGTGTGATATCACCGTTGGCCGAAAGTTTTGGATCACGTTGATTCAGTCCACTTGTGCAATGTGCGTTTCCAAGTCATCATAGAATGTACTTGAATACCGATCAAATTGACTTTTGCAGAAGACTGTAAACGAATCCTTAATGATGATGTTGATTAACGCACTAAGGTGCCTAATACAACACATGCAACTAGGTTATAGGCATTTAGGTACTGTGAGATAGTTGTGGCAAGTTGCCATCAACCTAGACATATAGAAGTTGTATATAAAGAAGTAGCCGTCACAATCCTAGGGCTCGCCCAACATGTGAAAGTGAAACAAAGTTGAAATCCTGTTTTTTTTTTTTTTTTTTTGGTTCCAGAATTTGAGAGGAAGACTCAAGTAGGAATGTTTGACGCATAGCCCCTTGATGTTAACATAGGGTCTCAAGTTGGAGCCTACGGAGCCCCGTTATTAAAAGAAAAAAAAAAAAAAAAAAGGCGGCCGTGCATCAAGGTGTGTGGGTCACCATAATTTGCAAAGTTATTCTTTGTAAGGCATCACTTCATATGAACATGAGCTTTTGCCATATCGAGCTTTAGGGCCATGACACCATATTTTAGTTGCATTTTCTTACTAGTATGTATAATTTCTCGAGCTAAAATATATTTGTTGATAAGCTCCTTTCTCTGAAAAATGAATACTGCTTTGTGACTGCTACTTAGTATTGGTAATAGGTCTTAAAAAGTGTCTTAAAAAAAATATCAAATTTAGATCAGATGAAAGCTGATTGTAGACCCATCAATTTTTCCTTGGATTTAGACCCGATCCATTTAAACATTAGGTTCAAATATTGAAACCAATCCCAAACCCGCTAAGACCATTGGGCAAATGGGTCTACCACAAACCCCTTTACAAGACTTAAATTTTATTTTACTATTTCTTCAATCTTTATTCTATTTTCGTTTTATACAGTTTATATTGTGGATGTGTCTATTTTGAAATCTTCCAAAAAATATATTAATGGATAGAAGATCGTAATATTAGATAAAAAAATGATAATATAGATAAAATTTTGTCCCAGTTAGCTTTATATCTTGTATTAAATTAAGCGGCTTCTACCAATGAATTTTCACGAACTCAAGTTGGAACAATTCCAAATCTCAGGAAGCGTTGAAAATGAGGGCTAGACTTTAACCGCAGATGGAGGGTTATATTCTTTATTAATTAAAAAAAATCTTCATTGTTAAAAACCAAAGTGAAAAAGAAAATAAAAACATAAATAACTCAAATAACTCTTTCACTCATTTATAGAAGTTGTTATTATACTTTTTTTTTTGTAGAAACAAAAGAAAATAGTAATTGCACCGTATAAGTTTTTTATTTATTTTTTTTATCTAAAAAAGTCCAGGGTTAGGTATGAGTTTCACCAAACCCAACCCTTATACAATCTATAAATGGGTCTGAATTTGAGTCTGCATCCAAATCCATATATAATAGATCAGATTGGATCTGCGACAAATTGAGTCTGAGCCTCAATCTGACCCATTGACAAGCCTAATTTTGCTCAAAAATGGGCTCAGTTCGAGACGATTTTAGATATTACCTTGTAGGCAGAACTACGCAGACAAATTTATTTGAATCGCGAGATATTTTAAATTCTTTAAGTGAAAATTCCCTCTAGGAAAATATCTTGGACCACCTTGATGGGAAACTGGAGCCTACACGAGGTGGCCCAATAAGTTTTATAAAAAATTCAAAATCTTTTCATATAATTTTTAAAAATCACTATATTATATATAATAGTAATTCTGGAAAAACAGGTACTCTAATAAATTGTAGTCAAAAATGGAAACCTATCTTTATAAAAGAAGGCAAACTCAAGTTACAACTTTTATAGAAATCAAGGGCAAAACAAATGGCGAGGGATGACCTCATTAAATGTTGAGGATATTTTATACCCCAATATATATATGTATATCCTAATATATAATACATAGATATGTATCGGATTGAACGTGTTTTACGGGTTAGATGTCATTAGCATAAAAATTCTAAATATATATTATATAATATTAGCTGCAAGCAACGGTCTACGTATTCTAAATTCGATAGTTAAGATGTGATGCTGTAAGTAATCGCTTAAACCTTAACATCAAACACTCATACTACGTTCATCAAAAGCAATTCTAATCAAGTTGTGTGCCTGCAGGACCACATGAGAACAATTTCAAACAGGCAAATCTTGAAGTGGAATAAAAATATCCTTTACCAAATGTTCAACCGGAGAGAACTCTCAACCATACTCATTACACGTGAGTATTTAACATGCACAATTAATAATGGTAGACAATGGGGCCTCCATCCAACGATAACTCTTCATAGTGGTATATAGTAATAAATCGTTATAATTAATAATAATAAGATCATTTTTAATTTGAGAAGGGCACTGTTCTAAGTCATCTGGCTCTTGCAAAATTTCCTGAAGGATGAAATATCCATGCCGAATCTTTAAATTTAGACCATATGAATCGAATAAAAATGAAACAAAAAGGTATGAGCTGAGGTCCATGTAATTTAATAATGTCCACGGTCTTCAACTAAACGGTAATAGTTCTGAGTTTACTCCCAATATAGATAATGACACTATCTCATCATTATTTTACATGAAAGTTTTCTTATTTTTATGTTATTTTTGAATCAGCATACTAAGTATGCATGTATAACACACATACAGAATTCATATTCATTCCACAAGCATAATCATATAGAGCCTTAACAATACACAGTGAATTTAATATGAAAAATAAATACAATCCGATAATGGTAATCAACTCAGCACATAAGCATAACCATGCGAAATTAGTAACCATGTACATGGGCCCTTTTCTAATGGAGAATTTAGTATTTTTTTTAAGGAAGAAACATACTTATAATTCTGGATTTCGATAATTTTATTTAAATATTTAAATTGAGTAAATCTAAGATGAGGAGTTCTATTTGAAGATGAGCATATGAAGCAAACCTTTAATGGTGGCTCGTTATTACTGTCAAACAAACTTTCTTTGGCCTAATATTGATCTTGTATCTAATTTTTATAAATTTTCAATCTTATGTATAAAAAGAGCGTTGAGAAGTACTTAAACGTATCGAGTTTCGCATAATTTTTGATGCGTAAAGCTCTCATGTGTCGAGTGAAAATAAAAAAAGTTGAATTGTTATAAGTTTGTTGAAACTTTATTGAGTTTTACTAGTGTTAAATGAAATTCTTAAATATGTCAAAATTATATAAAATTTGATAAGTCTCTGTATTTTTTTGATATTGTCTTTAAATCTATACATTTGAAATTTGCCAAAATCTGATCTGTCATTCATCAAATCAAGGCCAGCAGAGGAGCCGACTTCAACTCTTATGTGTAGTGACATTTAGGCCATGTTCAGTTACAAAAAACTAAATTCCCATTCCCAAATATGATTCCATGTTTACATAAAAAGGATAGAATTTAGAAAATAAGGTTTTCAACTAACAGCATGTTTTAGTGTATCGGAAAAAGCCCGAAACTCATCGCTATCCAAAATTTTAAAAATTTATGCTTTTTAGAGCACGAGGTTTTTCGATCGATAGAATGACTAACTTTTAGTAAAAAATTGGATAATGAAATGTTAAAGCGTAACGTCTAAAAATGGAAAATGAAAACCATTTTCCTTAACTGAACAGACCCTTAATATTTTTAAGTGGTAATGAGAGAAATTAGATGCTTGAAGCAAATGAATCTAAGAAGGATGAATTGAGGAACCTTTTATTTAATAGTGACTTAGCAATCCAAAACAAACTTTTATTAGCCTGATTTTGAATACTTCCACCTAAAGAGGAGCAAAACCTTGGAATAATTACCTTTCCAGGTTTGTAATAAATTCTGAACGGTCCCTTTGGAAGAGCTGCTGTAATTAATGTCGTACCTTGTCAATGATAATATGGAAGAGATTTATTTAAATCTATATTAAATGTGTACAGTAAATGCCAACTTTAAATCCCCACTCTTATAAAATCTTAACATTCCCCACCCACAAAAATAAATAAATAAAGATGATCACTCACTTCTTCTTCTTCCCCCACATCCTCGGAGTCTCTCTTGAATCCTCCCCCTCTCCATATTCATCTATGTTTCTTGATACATAAGGAAGAATCCCATCTCCATTGGCATACTTCGTTATCATCAAGGAAACATTTACTGTAAGCTTCAATTTTTTCTTCGCCCTTTTCTTTCGTCTTTTTTTTTTTTTTTCGTGTTGTTTTTGTATTAGTCTTCATGCATATATATAAGCACCTCTTGAAGAAAATCCCAACATTATTTACCCATGCATATCTTCCAAAAAAAAAAAAAGCATTCCATGTGCTTTCTCGTACGTACTAACACATCAAAAGGTTTATATATTCATTAGTAAGAAAATAACTGCATGAGAAGACTGCAAGATAATTTGTGTGCATTCTCATGAGTTTGTCGCATCACTTTTTTATGATTTTATTGTGATTTTATTTTTGCGTATAGAAATGTTGGTTAAACAAAATTTCATCGCTATTGTACAGACAATTTGAGCATGGAGCCCAAGCAAACAAAGGGGCGTCAAAGGATCGAAATGAAGCAGATCGACGACATGGAGGACCGGCTCATCTCGTTCTCGAAGCGTCGATCCGGCATCTACAAGAAGGCGAGCGAGCTCAGCACGCTCTGCGGAACCGAGATTGGCATCCTGGTCAAATCTCCCAAGTTGAAGTCCTTCACGTATGGAAACCCTTCCCTAGAATCTGTCGCGAACAGATTCCTGAACCACCACCACCGCCAGCCGAGCCCAGGCACGAAGAACAATGACACGACGGTGCACCTCGTGGAGGCCCACCGCCGGGTCCGCATCCATGAGCTGAACCAGCAGTACAACAACCTCGCGGCCCAGCTCGAGAGCGAGAAGAAGAGAGGGGAGATCCTGAAGCAGATGGCCAGGCCCAAGGGGAAGGAGAAGTGGTGGGAGACCCCGGTGGACGAGCTCCCCGTGCACGACTTGGAGAGGCTCAGCGCTGTCGTGGAGGAGCTCGGGAGGAGCGTCGGAGGTCATCGGAATGCGGCCACCGCGGCCGCATCTTCTTCTTCTTCCGCGCTGTCCTTTCTGGGTCCGAATCAGGCAACGCAGGTGCAACCCTATCCTGGGTTTCCCAAAATTGAGGATAGTTATGCAGTTCATGAGAGTATGGAAAGCATTATCCAGCAACAGAGATCCGGGTATGGACGTGAGGCATATGAGAGCAAGGATAACGTTACCCAGCAACAGAGATTTGGGTACGGGCGTGGGTTTTATTGAACAACTTAGGGTTCCCTCATGAATCTCTCTCTCTCTCCCCTAAGTTTTGAATAAAAGGCCTAGTTTTCGTGCGTTTTTAGTTTTTCCTACAAATTCGGGCGTTGTGTGTTTGGGGACCTCTAACTTATGAGCCTGCATG
Organism: Santalum album; assembly: GCA_034195605.1. Taxonomy (NCBI): domain Eukaryota; kingdom Viridiplantae; phylum Streptophyta; class Magnoliopsida; order Santalales; family Santalaceae; genus Santalum; species Santalum album. The sequence continues at coordinate 8,289,580 of CM067267.1, read as the reverse complement.
CAAAGGGTACTCTTTTTTACTTGCTAGGTCTGTCTTAGAGAGTCACCGAGTAAGGTTTTTAACGAGGCCTGTGCATGTAAGCACTGTCTTTAAAAATAAGCTTAGTCCTTTGCTCCTTGGGATTGGGAGTTAACTATTATCTGCTTGTCTATTGTCAATTGATTATGGAATGAAAACTTGTAATGCTACTGGGATAAGTTTGACAAGCATGCGTGTTTTTATCTCTCTCTCTCTCTCTCTCTCTAGTGTTGTCAGTGTGCAATATTCACATTGACTAATATCTTCATGACGAGGAAATATTATATCTAACAGGAAAATATCATATCGTGTTTAAGTTTCTTTATTTTTTCATCCATATATGATTGATGGATTTGGTCGTGCTTCACAACCACAAATTAACGAATTTATTATTAGCACCTGCAGTTAGTATCTAAAGTCGAAAATTTATTAATTTTAACGTATTCTTTGTTTTTGGTATATGATTAAGATGGTCCCTATATTTGTCGCCCTGTTAGGCATCCTTAAAAGGACACCCTACACAGAATTCGATCGCTCACATGGATGAGTGATCCTCACGGATCGAGCTTCCCGTCAATCCTCCTCTCTATTTTATTGTACAGTTTGCTCAATCTTTTTATTTATTTTTTTTAAAAAAATATTGTACATGGAAATAACATAAAATGAATACACAATCCCATTAATTTTCGTGGGATATAGAAATGCATAACCTAGTAATCTTAGCCATAAAAAAAGTTATGAACAATTTTTTAAACATTAATTTTTCCGTCCTTGTGATCAATAAGTTATGTATTTTCAAATCTCATAAAAATTGATAAGTTTATGCATTTATGTATGTTCTTTCTATCTATATAGTTAATTTATTTTTAAAAATGTATTAAATATAAAAATTAAATAAACTATACAATAGATTGGAGAGGAGGAGTGGAGACAATTTGTTCCTGATCCTCACTTACATGGGCATGCGAGCGGTGAGGGTCCTTTGGGAATATCCAGCATTTTGGATACACTTATATCTTCTCCTAAATACGTGACAATTTTGAGTTTGACCCCCTTGGAGTCATGGCCATGTGCACTACAATTAGTCAATGGACCAAGTCTTCAATTAGCGAGTTTGACTCCAAACCTATGAAATTGGGGTATAGTAAATATTTTTCCGAGGGTATAATCTTTGACTTTTTTTTTTTTCCATTCAAAGTTGGGAGTACCTCAAAGTTGGTCGCCAAATAAAGGTCCACTTTAGCTTTATTCGAGTTTTCATATTCTTGTTTTTAAATTTTGGTCTGTTTTTTTTTATTGTTTTTATTTTCGTAATCTTTTTTTAACAAAGAGAAATATATTTGATTAGTAGACATAGGTTTTATTTTTTATTTTTTTACCCGTTAAAATCTGATACCGGCAATTGAAATTCAGAAAGACCCCAATCAAAATTCATAAAAAATGGTCAGAAGTCCAACCAAAATCCCACACTGGTGATTAGAATTTAATTGGAACCTGGCGGGTGTAAATCCAGCAACGATGCCCAAAATCTGCTGATGGTGGTTTAAATTTGATGGCAACGATGGTCGGAGTTAGATGACTTATGTTTATGGGTGAACTTGAAATTTATATATTTCAATCATAAATATTTAATTGTTTTTGATTAATTTTCATATGGTTTGATAATGTATATAGCTTTCATCTAAAGGGTGTAATATCAAACAATTAAAAATTTTAATAGTTCAGATTCATTTGAATTTGTGTCCCTTAGATAAGGCTCCTATGCACTAACTCAAACTCTATGAAATTGGTAAATTTTGGAGGAAATTGCACTTAATATCGTTGTGATTTGGCCCTGTTGCAGAGGACATTCATGTGGTTTGAAAAATTAGTAGATAACCCCTTTGTGATTTCAATGGATTTACAAAAGTTAACTTTTCAGCAAATCTAACGGTTTGTTCTACCATAAATTTTTTAGAGTGTTTAATAGGGAAAAAAAATTTAGTTTCTCAAATTAACCCAAAATTAACTCCTTAATCTCAATCACAATGGTAATTCTTAGGCCATGAAAAAATATATTTTTGTTTCAAAAATGAAGCATTTGTTTGTGTACCCGTACTTTTACCCAAAAAGTTACTTAGATGCTTATAATATTCACATATTCTCTGTTTCTAGACATCATGTTTAGTAGGAATTATGAGTATGGTAATTCATAGGAAATTTATGTGCTAATATTCAAATCATAGAAAAGTTATCTATAATTAGGTCAAATCACAGGAAAGTTAAATATAATTTCTTTAAAGCCTTTTAATAGTTTTACTTTCTTCTAATTTATACGATTAAAATTTATAAATTATAATTTTTAAAAAAATTTATGCCGTTTAAATTTATAAATTTCAAGCTCAGTGCTACATGAGTGAGGAATGGGTAGGAAACAAGCAAAAGTAAGAAAAGTGGAAGGCTCTGTTTGGTACTGGAAAATATTTTCTATTTTCCATTTCTAATTTTCTTTTCTATTTCCGATTTTCGTTTTCCAGTGAATTTTTTTTTAAAAGTTAGAAATGCGTTTAACAGATAAAAATAAAAAAAATTATTAATTCATATGTAATTACAAAACCTCCATTACATTTCTGGTGGAAAATATTTTAAAAAATATTTTTTGTTTTCATTATCTCGTCCAAATTTTCTAACATATTTCTATATATTTTTCATTTTAAAATTTAGAAAATTTTAGAACTGTACTCAAAACTCTATTTTACATTTTCCGTTAGAGAATTTTATAGAAAGTAATATAAATTTTTATAACTGAATGCGACACCGACTCCTTCTCGAGGTTTCTCTCTTTTTCGTATTTCTAGGTTCCCTTTTTATTTTTATTTTTACAATAAATTGACAAAGATTATAAACCACTGAATTTATGAAAACATAAATTTGTATAATTAGGTAAATGCTAAAAATTATATATAAATAATAATTTTTTTTAACAAAGTAACGTTATTTCGAACGTAAATGCATGCAAATAAAATGTGTCCAAATGCATACATTTTTTTCACTTACATAAATTCATAACGTTGTCAGGTAATTTTTACCCTCCATATTCCCTCCTTTAGCCTCTGAGTTTATACGTGTACATCAACCAGAGTGGTTTCACTGATCTCAGTATTTGCTCGTTTGCAGAAGATTTCAACCCGCTAAAGCCCTTCTTCTAAGCCCACCCCCTGTATCCTTCGGCATTTCATTTCCCCCGTCTCTGAATATGAGCTTTCTCCTCTTCTCCTCTGAAACAACAGAGCCCAATTTTCAAGCACTATCATTGCTCAACCTCCTCCTCTCTCTCTCTCCCAAATCGCAGTGCCACTGAAAGAAACCCTAACCGAGCTCCTCTTCTCTTCTTTTAATTTGGGGTTTTCCCCCTTGTTTTGTTGTTGGTGATGAGAAGGTGTGGATCAGTGCTGATTCAACAATTGGGATGGGTGATTTGTCTGTGGCGCCGCCGATCGGGGCGGCGGCTCCGGTGAGTATGGGAAGGGGGGCGGAGCATTGGAGGCGGTTCGATAACTCGGTGAACGCGGTTTCTTTTGGGTTCGTCGCCACCGCCATCCTCATATCTATGTTTCTCGTGATGGCTATCTTTGAGAGGCTGCTGCGGCGGTCTTCTCCGCCGAGGGTTCGCCGGAGCCGCCGAAGCCGCCGCCGTGATCTTGAGGATGCTCAGTCGAGGCTCAGTGCGAAGGTTGACGACCCATGTCCCATCGTAAGCTCTCTCTCTCTCTCTCTCTACATATGATGCTTTCAGTTCACCGTATAGTTTCATATTTCCACTGTTCTAGGGGTCGGTTTTATTGTATAGCTTCAAAATTAGGTTCTTTTGAATAAGAAATTTAATATTGAGGTTCATTTTTGAGCAAAAAGACCTAGTTTTGGGGCTCGAATGGAGGTAAATACCGCAGCGCGAGCTGAGATTCTGCACTCTTGATTTTCAATGGTGAAGAAAATTCTTGACAATTCCTTTCTTCTCTTTCTGTCTCGGCAACTAATGCTCTCTCTGTTTCTTATCTTTCCACTAATGGGGTGAAAAAAAAAGGTAACACCAACACTTTTCCTTTAATGATGTAGACAAAATTGATGCCATTTGAAAGCAATTTAATGTGCTGCTCCCCCCTCCTACAGTAGGCTTGTTCTTCCTAATTTTAGGGTTTCTCTCTCTCTCTCTCTCTCTTCGCCCATATCTTTCTCTCTTCTGATTTTTTTTTTTTAGTAAACCTGCGAATGGAATGAGTAGACCATCCAACTTTATCGTGACAGGCGTTCACTTTTCCTTTGTCGAGTAATCATATCCACCCCTTCTCCACATTGATTTATTATTCAGAGAGTCTCTTTCTTCACTTTTGTTTCTTGGGTGAAATCTCTTTTGATTTAATTACCTTTTAGTAATGAGTAAAGTCATTGATTTTTTTTCCCCGTTTGTAAATATTTCTTTTTTTTTCCACAGAAAATTGCAAGGTAGGAGTATCATTCTGCGGTCTTGGGTTTGAGTTAGCTTTGTTTGGTTTACTTTAGATCTCAGACTAGCTAGCTAGTCTTATTTCAAATTGCCACCGAGTTAAGAATATACATTTCACTCACAGCTTATGAGAATGAATAGCTATTCCTAAGCGATTTTACTTTTGTGGAACCTTTTTTCCATTTCGTGAATTCAATACCCAATAAGGGCTCCGATTAACCCAGGTGTCTGTGGTATTTTTTATTTTTTTATTTTATTTTTTTAAGTTGGAATTTGTGGTGGGAATTGTTTCTCTATTTCCGGCCATTTTACCCTATTCTTCCCTCACCTTTTCTTTACCCTATATGAGGTACCATGTGTAAAAGCATACATTTTCAAACACTAGAAATGTAATAGTGGATGAAGAGGTCACTTGTAGGGTAGGGGTCCCTATAATTCTAATATAATCACAACTTCCCATTGGTAGGGCCTTCTCTATAGAATAGCCCATGCCAACATATCCCCATTTTCATGCTAATATTCGATGAACTTCAACCACTACATGATCATTACATAAAAACAAAATTCAAAATCTTGCATTTTTTTTTAATATTCTATCCCCAAACAATTTTATTCATCCAAAATGAAATGCTTACCTACCCGATTTTTTTTTTATAAGAAAAATAGATGAAGACTTGGTATACATTATATATTTATATATTTACAAATTGTCTATTACCTTTTGTCAGATGGCTGGACGTAGGCGACTCTTGCAGTATTTTAAGGTTTAGCTGTAGAGTATAGGGACTCTGTAGAGTGGAAGGAGCCCTGTGTTATTTTATGCAAATCTTAGAATAATATAATCTCCCTTCCTTGCAAGATTAAAGAATGATTGTAGTATTAAGTAGTATTTTCGTTTTATTTTCATAAACAGTATCATAAAATAGGATCACTGATACTATAATCATTCTTGTGCCAATATTCTTGCTTGATATGCATACGCCCACACAACCACACTACTCTATACTTCGTTTATACTCGTAATTGACCTGAAATTTCCAAAACTGTGTAGTTATCTTATTATGTTTTGGATGCAATATTTGCATTTTGTCTTGAGAGTAAGCATTTGAGCGACAAACAAGGTTGTTCCTTTGTCACTAGAGAGTCATGGACTCGAGTCGTGCAAACAATCTCTTTGCCAGAAGATAATAAATAGAAAAGGGGAATGCTGCGTACGGTGGCATAGAACCATGTGCGCCTGAGTTCGCCTTTTCAAATTTTGTGTTTTGTATACTTTCACTCTGTCTAGATTCAAGTGTTCCCTACCTGTCATAGTCAAAAATAGCATGTACTGATATGTTCTGCTTGACAATGTAGAAGTCTCTATATAAAACACTTACAGGTATACCGTTGTATGCATCATCTAGGCATGAAAACCTGCCATGTGACAACATGCATATGTGGGTGCTCTGATTTTTCCAACCTCTACATGGCCTTAGTTGACTTTGGTTGTTAGAAACCCTAGCTTTGTAGGGAAGGGGCTTTGAACTTAGCAGACAATTGTCTTACTTATAGCAATATTTGGTGCTTGCAGACGCCCTATTGTCAACTTGTCATGTGTGCATTCCCCTCCATATTATGTCAACATTTTATGCCTTCAAAACTCTAATCCTTATGCTACCTGATGGCAGCTATTTGTAGCTTCTCTCTTAAATCACAAAGTTATTGTGAATCATTGTCATCAAATGTCATCGCATCAGTGTTTGGGCTTGTGGTTTTCTTTCCCCATATTTTATGCTTTGTACTGTTTCTGTTTCATTGAGCCAGCACCCTTATCTGCGTTTTCGGATTTGCATTTAGTCTTGAGACCAAAACCGAGGGTTGCCAGATGTTATTGGTATGACCAATAACTTGAATTGACTGGAAACAAGTAGCTTGAAGCCAATTAGACCATAACATGCTCAGACTTGCTTTCTGGAAAAATAGAACACGGAGCCTGGGAGTTTTCATCCCAAAACCACTTGCCATGAAGTGGGGGATGCCGGGCAATGTTTTCAACATGCCCCTCTTCATGTGTGGCGTTTACTCAGCGAAACACATGGATAATTAATATTGGGTGGCGCGGGGCACGCGTGATAACATTTAAGCCAAGCATGCGTCGATTGTCTGCTCTGATGCCACAATGAATTTCAGGGGCTTTGTTTTCCACTCCTTTGATCGTAAGGGAGGTTGGGCAAGTGGATGAGTGAACCAAAATTTCTCACTGTGCTTAAAGCACGTTAGTAGCTTGGCTGGTGCCTTTTGGTTCATTTGTGATGTAGATTGTGTTTAACTTCATTTCTTTTTATGCAGATACCAATTCGAGCTACCGAAGTCTCCGTTTTGATGCCCGGTGAAGAAGTTCCTACCTTCATCGCTCTCCCGGCTCCCACACTGTGCCCTCCCAACCGGATTTCATGGCCTGTACATCAACATACGGGAAGCCCCTATTCAAGCTCAATTCCAAGCTGAAACCTTAACCAAACTGAAAAAACAACTGATGGATACACCTAGTTTTCTGTTACCTCTGTTCCCCTTACAGATTCCCGTTTCGATGATAGTACAAAACTTGAGCAAGCCTAAATAGTCGAAATGAGAGCAAAGGGCTCTATTTTTCGGATGCTAGGTTTGTTTGTATGCCGTGAGTAATAGATTAGCCCCAACCTAACCTAAAAGCTTAAGTTATTGGCTCATTCAAGTATACTGGCTACTCAGTAATCATCATTTCATATCAATCAAAACTCGATTTTTCCTCAAAAACGATTCCATTAGACTGAGGTATACACCGCATCTTCATGTTTTATGCCATGCTTTTACATGAAAGAGTCATCTCGTTTGAGGTATACTCTCGTTCGCTGTCGAATCTTAATCCCACTTTCAACGTGAGATTCACTACTCGCACAGGAAACTCAACATATAATCGTAATCCCACTTTCGTTATAATGAGCTTTATGTATCTATATAACTCGTCACTTATTGAAATCCAGTATTTTTATATCCCTTGTTAGTTACTTAATCATATGTGAATTTAATGTAGAAAACCCTTGACGCATCTTCAACCAAAGCGCCAACAAATTAGTTTGACATATATCGTGTTCTTTGGCCAACTCGCTTCCAAAGCATGCAAAAGCTATACCTTCACTTGCATTTCACGTGCCTTTTCCTCCTCACTCCTACGACTCTTAATCCTCCTTCGAAAAGCATAAATCTTCCGTAATCGATCTCCGTCGATCCGATTGCTCTTTTAGGAAAACTTCGTCGATGAACTCTTCATCTCAAATCCAGCGGTCCCAAGCGCCAGGCACCGCCGATGTTGAATCAGTCGAATCCTCGATCGAGAGTCTCCTGAAGATGTGGCAGAGACGGGAGCGGTGGCGGCTCTTCTTCGCGAATTTACAGGAGGAAGACGAGTCCGGAAGAGCTCCATGGAGAATCAAGCTGGCACATTTCCTAGAATCAACGTCCGTCCGGTTCTTCACCATTGGTTTACTCATTACAGACCTGGTTCTAACAGTTTTCGAGCTTTCGTCCTCCTTAGTTCTGTGTTCTTCGCGGTAAGGATTTTTTGCAATTGTTTAGTTTTTACTAGCCTCGGCACGCATTCGAATCCTCTTGATTATATGTCCAAATGAATGTATTATGTCTCAAAAATGCAATCCTAATCATTCATATGTTGATAAAGTAGCACACACTTTGCATTTAGAAGTAAAGTATAAAATAAATGACCCAGATTGCAGAGTAGAGATACGTAACATTCATTTGAATGTTAACTTAATCGTTCATACTTAACATTTATTTAAAGGTGAACTTGACAATTTATATCCTGCTACAAATTGAGAGGATCCAGATCTCGTGGGTGCACGCTCGATTTGACTTCTTAAACAAGTTGAAGCATATTTCTTATTTTTTATAGTTTGAACATTTTTAGTGTTTTAAAAAATTCAACTCCTCAATGACACTCATCAAAAATTAAATTGACGGTTATATACTTCCATACAATTTGATCATGTATGAAGATCAACACAGATTTGTAGCATCCTACTAGTTGCTCAATTATATGAACATTTATTTTAAATTCGTACCCGATGTGTTATTTCAATCCATACACTTGAAATGGGTATTGTTGTCTTTTCGAGATTTTACAAGGAAACAGGAGTCGATCTCAAAAGCTTTTGCATACCACTGGGCGGGAGTTGCTCTCCTCAGCCTCCTCTTCACAAGAACACTTGCCCTAATGGTCGCCCTCGGTGCCTCGTTTCTCCGGCGACCAGGATGCATCGTCGATGGGGCGGTGGTGGCGGCGGCACTGGCATTGGAAGCATTTGTGGGGAGGGACGGAGGCGGGCTGGTCGTAGTGGCGAGCCTGTGGCGCGTGGTGAGAGTTGTGGAGAGCGCGTTCGAGCTCAGCGACGAGGCCATCGAATTGCAAATAGAACGAGTCGTGTGTCAACTCGAGGCGCTCAGAGAGGAGAATAGGAGGCTATGGGAGAGGGTTGGCCAGGGAGAAGAGGTGATTGAGAAGCTAAGGGAAGAATTGGATCGTTGTTGCCGGTGTGAGAAGACAACGATGAGCTTATAGCACCCTTTGGATTGAGTTCATGTGAATTGTACCAAACCATATTCATTTTTAATTGTCATTAGTGACTTAGTGACTTTGCTTTAGTCTCGTAAAATTTGATATAACTATATATTTTTGTGCGTTGTTTCAATTCATTAGATCAAAATCATTTTTAAATATTTTAAAATATAATAAAATTATATAAAAATTACTATGTTTTCTTTTTTCTATGCTTATCCAATCCATGTAATTAAAATTTATAAAATAAATTTAAAATAATATTATTTTTAAGTATTATAGTAAATAATTACAAATCCTTTTTCTTTCTTTAGAGCTTATTAAATAGAAAAGTTCTTTTCGATAAAAAAAAACATGTTTGTTATTTTTACCTTCCCCAGGAATTGACCGAAGCTTGGGGTTTGGCGTCGCATTGACGCTTTTATCCATTAAATATATTCTATGATAAAGAAAGCTAATGTTGGATAAAGTGGCTAACACTTTTGAAGGCGACGTTATTTTCATCTTTTTCCCTCTCCCTTTCACTCCTAAGTAAAAGGTGCGAAAAAAAAAATGGAAAAAGAAAAAAAAGGAAAGATAGCTTTTATGGGCCAAGGAAATTGTGGCTTAAGCTTCCCAGTAATGACAAAGTGCTTTTAATGGGCCCATTCGCCCATTGGGCCTTGAGCAAAGCCTGTTTATGGGGCCCAAACTTTTGAGTTGCTTTTCCACTGTTACCATGAAATATATTTTTACAAGATGGCTAGTTTGGGTGTGGTTATGAAAAATTGTTTCTCACATCTCATAAATGTAGAAAAACTTCTTTTAGAAGGAGTTATTTAATATTTTTTTGAAAATTATTTTTTTCCTTTGCTTTCGTAAGCATATTTGGACTTTTCGAAAGCAGTTTTGTTCTTTCCGAAGATTTGCCTTTTTTTTTAAGATCTATTTTTTAATAGAAAAGAAGAAAATAAGCTTATCCAAGTTGACTCTTATCCAGCTTTTACCCCCATCGTACCTTTCACACCGAAATAATGAAATGCAAAAAATTTAAGTGGGCCTTTTGAGTGATGTTTTGGTCAAGTGACAACAAAACAATCACTTATCATTATTTTCGATGTGAAAGGCATACGAATAATGTACAGATATTATTACTTATATTTTTAGGGCGTCGTAAAATTATATCAAAGAATATTTCGAGTTAATAGAAAATGTTTACTTTTTAAAATATGATTTATACACATACGAACAGCAAAGGCCAGTTTAACTAAGCTTACTTTTTAAAGTTTAGGATTAAATTGATATTTACTAACAAGCTCAAGGTTTTATAGGTCATTAATCCATAACCGTTAGATAAAAATATTTTTACCAATTAACATTTTCTGTAAGGGAATAATTTTCACCAAAACAAATGAAAGCCTACCTAGGCCGCACCTTGCTGCTGCTTCAAGGGCATCCTTAGTTGGCAAAACAAAAAGTTTGACAATGAAGCTTTTTAGTACTAGAAATTCGGACGCTTAAAATTTCAAATCAAATGACTGATCGTATTTTTGTTTTCAGTATGAAATCTTTTTACTAAATTATTTTTATAAAAAATCACATAACAAGCGCATAATAGAGAATTTTTAAAATTCTCTATTTCCACTTTCTGTTATGAAATGCACCTTAACAACAAATAAATCCCAGCTGTTAAGCAGTAATTTTATAATTATTATCAAGTAGACTCTAATTATTAATCGTGTATATATCGGAGGCCAGACTGGCATTAATTAATAAATACTTATTCAAAAATTATAGTTGATAATTGTTGAATTTAGAACCGTGGCATAATTGGACGAGAAGGGTGGGTCCATCAAACCCTCATAAAAAAATTGACATAAATTTCATTTCAATTATTTAGTAACATCAGTTACTGTGGGCTCCCATTGGGTCTTATGAAGCTCATGATGTTTTTGGACCAGATTTAACAACCGAAGGCATTGAATATCCAAAATTTAAAAATCATTGATGTACACCTTTAAGCCGGAATAAAAATTTCACCGCTGATTTTGGAGGATATTTTAATTAAATAATAATAAAAGAATCACTTAAATTAAAATCGAGTATAAGAAATGAACTTTGTGCTTAGTTGTTGGATAGTCCTCATGGCCTACTTTGAAAACCATGACCATCCATCAAAGTTTAAAACTCGTCATTTTCGAAACTGCAACATTTTGTAGAGTTCAGTTTTGAACAATTTTGATAAGTTTTACACTTGAATAAATTATCAGAATTTTCAAAGTATATATAACTGACTATCCAACCGTAAAATACAAAGTTTATTTTTCGTCTTAAATGCAGACGAGCACTTTTTGTGCAAAGGATGCAGGTGTAACGTTGCTCTTTCTTTATTGGGGCGAAACAGAGTCTAGGATTGAATTTTTTTTTTTAATCATTAAGCCATATAGTTGCTTTCATTTAATGTTAATAATGCTTTCATGTTTTTATGACAAACTAGTTAGAACTATAATGAGTTGCCATCTGAAGTGCAGACAAGCAGACGATTTAGTAGTGATTAGAAACTGCACCAACTTTATTAGTCCGCTAAGTTTGTTATTATGGTCATAATATTGAAATTTGACATTAATTCAGAGTTGGCATTAGACCCTCTCATTTCACAGAACTTCAGGACACATTTTAATGATTATAAGCTTAGTATTATCCATGTTGATTTTTATAAGATTTAAAAATACTGAATATATTCATTAATAATTTATAGATTGTAATAAAATATATGAGCAGAAAAATACTAAATCTTATAAAAATGAGCATATCTTTATACTTTTATACGTTCTTCTTGTCTAGATAAGTTAAAAACGTTTAGTAACTATTAAAATTTGACATAGGACCATTAAGGATTTAAACCATAATTTATGAATGATTAGTTTACTCGTATGAGTTATGAGTCATCTTTAACAGAAGCTCAATGCAGTGAGACCTCAGGCCATCTATTTAAAAATTTAAAAATACTTTTGGGTGATTCAAATTGGCAAGTGCAAAAAACAAAAATAATAAAACAAAAAAAATAAAAATCAGACCCGATCATTATATATTTATGAATTTTCTAGCCATCCTAACAAATCCATTTGATGCAGCTTTTTTAGTAAATGAAACTATCCAAAAAGAGAAACACGAACTAATTGCTCTATGATGGCCATTAATTCATACATTTTTTTATTTTTTTTGCGAGTAGTGAAACTATTTTTTTATTATAAAGTAGCAGTGGAGTCAGGTCCATTCAACGGGCAATAATAAGCCTAATTATAAATGTCATTATTGCATGCTAAATTTCTCATTTACACAAGTACTTCAGTGACGCTTGAATTCAAAACAAATAATTATTGAAGCTCTTTAATAATTGAGAGATGACCATAACTAAAGGAGAGCATTTTCTTTTTCTTTTTTTAGTAAATAAATAAAAAAGGCATAGGGAAGCCAATTTGCGACCATAGGGAAGCCAATAAATTGCCACCCTTAGTCTCTATAATTTAATGCTAACTTGATTAATTATACATATATTACGCTTGAGTTGCAGCATTAACACACCATTATAATAATTAAGGGGGTATGAGAGGTGCGGTGCCTCGTACATATAACGGATTTGGTGAATATTAATAGTACTTATATATGCTGAATAATTTTTATTCATTTATTTAGTATTACGTAGAAAGCTTTAAAAAAAGAAAAGGTGCTCCGAAATTGACCCAAAAAAAAAAAATGGGACTCGATTTGTGCTAGCTATAAACAATGTTCAAATCCATTCGAGAAAACGTAAATTTCAAAGGGAAACATGCGCACGCGCTACCAAGGCGCGTGGAAGGAATATGTCATTCTCACGCCCAGACAGAGAGAGAGAGAGAGCTGTGTGAAGAGGATATGTATGAATGACTTCGCACCGTTGCGGCCCGTTAGAGAGAGAAACAAGGACAGAAACAGAGGAGAGAGGAGAGAGATTCAGAGTTTCGGAACTCTACTTTTCTAGTCTTCTTAAACCTTTTCATCTTCTTTCATGGTTAGGGTTTCTCTCTCTCTTTCTCTCTCTCCTTCTTTCTCTGTATTGGCTGCATTTGCTTCACGATTCCTCCTAACATAATTTATTCATAGTCTGTACGCACACCCATTGGTTGATGCTTCGAATCTTATCTCCTCAGCTCAAGCGTAGCTACGATTGTCCGGACCTTTCAACTCTCATTCACTTGAATCCTGGTTCTACATTTGTTAGTTTCAGGTCTCCTGTGAGTTCTTCTTATTTTGTTCTTTTCGCTTTTTGTTTTTTTCTGAATTTTGCTTGGGAACTTGTGAAACGTTTCGAATTGTGATCTCTATTTTTCTGGGGTTGGGTTGTTGTGGCTTTTGTTTGTTTTTTTTACATTTTGACGGGGCTGTGTTGAGATCGCTGAATGTGCTATTTCCTGATTTTGGGTTTCAGATTGGACTGTTTTCTAAGTGGATGAGAGCAAATTTGTATACAGAAGGGAGTAAATTAAGTGGAAAGGTTGAGTTTGAAATCAATGGGTAGGAGGAGATCTATTGTAGGTACGTGGAATTCGGATATCTGTGGATGGATAATCGTTGCGTATGTGTTGATGATCTTCGCGCTGCAACTTTCGGTCGAAGCTACTAACCCGGAGGATGGTGAGGCTTAACTTCGGCATATTCCATTTTTTTTTTCCTTGCTTGCGGTAAAATGTGGAAAATTATGTGAAAGCAGAATTATGATTTTATTGTTCTTAGCTATATGATGGTTGGCTAAAGAGGGGGAAAGAAAAGAAAGACAAGAAAGGAAAGTATCACATGAACTCAAGCGAATAATTGCTTCTCTCTGTTTTTTTTGTTTTTTTTTATTTTTATTTTAGCGATTCCTCATAAAGTCTTTAGGTTAAACTTTCTTCATATATGCCCTTGGAAAGTTGTTACCATAAAGTAATTTTTATACAGAAGTCTTTCAACAAGTTTGGCACTTTACATATATGCAGCATCTGTGCGCCTATTTCACTAACCAGCTGTAGTTCTAAAGCTTACGACTAACGTTGCCTCTCTGTTGAATCAGTTGCCGCAATTAATAATTTATATGTTTCGCTCGGATCCCCTCTTCTTCCTCAATGGGTTCCAACCGGTGGCGACCCATGTGCTGAGGCTTGGCAAGGTGTCTCATGTAATGGCTCGGCGATAAATTCAATGTATGGTAATCTTTCTCCAGCAGCTGTTAAAAGGCATCTGTTTTATTAATAGTGTTAATTTATGTTCTCTGCATGTGTTATGTTTTTGCAGAATTATTAATGGCGCTAACTTGGGAGGAGAGCTGGGTAACAACTTACGACTGTTTTCTTCCATCAAAAGAATGTAAGTTGTATCCTTTCCATCTCACTCGTGGTCCAATACTATGGTAGGAAGCTTTAGCTCACAATCCAGTACACTTTTCTATCATATTCCTTGTCAAGATTTTGGTTTGTTTAGTTAGTGGTTGGCGTTGCAATAAATAATGTCATTAGGCATTGCTTTTTTTTTTTGGTCTTTACTACTAGGGAAGCCGTTATTATTTTACTTTATTAGAGCTAAGATGTTATTTATTTTTTTGCCATTGTTCATTGCAGAGATTTCAGCAACAACCAGATAGGTGGTAGCATTCCGACTAATTTGCCTACAACATTGCTACATTTGTATGTTCTATGCCAATATGAAGTTAAAAATGTCACTATGATTTTATTTGATGTTTTATTCGTGGATCCCATACATAGTTGTGCACCTCTTTATGTAAAACATATGGCTGTTCTCGCTGTGTAGGTTTCTTTCCGATAACCGGCTCACAGGAAGCATCCCAAGTTCTTTGTCATCTCTAACTCAGCTATCAGACATGTAGGTTTGTTATTCTATGTTGTTGAATTTCAATTAGCAGTAGCTGCTTCAAATTTTATAAAATCATTTACCCAAGCTTTAGTTCTTTATGCTTTTCAGGTCTCTAAATGACAATCTCCTGTCAGGAGATATTCCAGATGCTTTTGAAACCCTTCACAGTTTGATCAATTTGTAAAGTCCTTTTATTTCCATACTTTAACTATATAATGGATTTCCTTTAATGAATTACTATTTACTGGCCTGCCTATTAATTTATGCAGAGACATATCTAGTAATAATTTGAGTGGGCTACTCCCTCCCTCACTAGAGAGTTTGTCATCTCTGACCACCCTGTGAGTATGCTATCCCAATAAGGCCTTCTACTCAAACTCGCTTCATTATATTAATTAATTTTCTCCTTGGCAGGCGCCTGCAGAACAATCAACTCTCTGGGACCCTCGATGTTTTACAAGATCTTCCACTGAGAGATTTGTACTTCTTCACTTATCAAACAACCTTTTATTTTCAATATTTTTTTTTTAGAGATGGTAGGACTGAAAACTGCCTTTCCATAGTTTCATGACTTATTTTCTTATTTTCTTCTTTTTCTGCTTATCGTTTGAGCAGGAATGTAGAGAACAACCTATTTTCTGGGCCTATACCAGAGAAGCTGCTGAGCATTCCAGATTTCAAGTAAGAGCAAACTAACATTCCAATAATTTACCATGGGTTTTGGTATGACTTATGGAACATGTAGTTAAATAGGTGAAACTAATGTTCCATATGTAAAGCTGAAAATATATAGGAGGACACCAAGTTCAAAGCATGACAAGTAATATAATGCTGTCAGAGGTATGTTTGTGTTTAGGTTTAGAAATATAGAGATGTTCTTTATTTCCTTTCCATGTTCTCAGGTTTCCACACTTTAACTGCAAGGGTTTTATTATGAATAGGTGTACTAGGGTAAACCCTTATGCACTCTGATTACCATCATGCCTAGGGTTTTCAGCACATTTTCTCACTATCGGCTGACATTATCGCACTCAAAGATAAATTCTTGTATTATGCTTTTTCTATTCTGGTTCAAATCTTGCAGAAGTATAGTGTTCCATATCCCTCTGTATAGCTTCTGAATTTGAGAAGGGCACTGAATCTTTTAATTCCGTGCAATGTGAGGGCACCGAACTCCTTAAAATTGATGCCAGTATACTTCATACTAGTCTTAAGGAAATTCGTTGTCCTGTTACATCTTTCATACACCCTTTTGTCCCCAATTAGAATGGTATGCTCCAATAACAATGCAGACAGCTTTTCCAAATAAAAATTGTCATCTTCCTTCGTTACATGCAAAAAGAAAGCGAAGGTTAAGAATTGATTCAAATGGAGGCCTCATTAATTATTACGACTTTCTTTTTCTACTTTTCATCACTTATTGAATTATGTATCAATTAGTCTCATAATGCCAATTTTTTAGAGGATGTTACCCTGGATATAGAGAAGTTGGAGAGAAGCATTAATATCACTGGCCATGGAATTTTAAGTTTTGTCCTCGTTTCTGTGGAGATGGTTTTTTCCCCAGAAATGCTGCTCACACTGCATGCATGCTGCTTTCTGAAGCTTAACTAGAAATGCAAAATCATGGAAAAGACTGTGATCAGATAAGCAACCAATAACATGTAAATAGGTATTAGTCGGTGAAGGCTATTTTGTGTGCTTACGAGTATTGCATCCATGAATGCATCAGAGCCATAATACTAAAGAGATGTTGGTGTTATCCACATCGTACATCGTAAAATGGAAGCTGTGTTTGCCTTTGATCTATTGTAATAGCAGGCATAAAGGTTATTTATTTATTTATTTTGGGTATAATTTTCCTATCAACAGGAGTACAAGTGCCAGCAGGATTAATACATACTTCATTTTATTTTATTTCTTGTAGAAAAAATGGAAACCCATTCAATGATACCATTGCTCCGGCATCTCCTCCCACATCCCTACCAATTGCACCACCACCACCACGACCACAACCACCATCACCACTTTCAGGAGCACCACCTTCTTTACAGACACCTGGAAATCGGGCTGATCGGCCATCTGCTTCAGAGGAGTCGGGCTCTGGGAAGCGGAAAAAATTTTTGACCACGAAAAGGATAGTATGGATATCAATTGCTGGGGGGTTGTTGTTTGTTATTCTGGCATTAGGACTTGTGCTTTTCATTCCAAGGCGTGCTAGACGAAGACAAGATGGAGACAGATATTCCAAAAGACTTGGAACTGGTGTATTCAAAGGCAACGGAGGGAATTCTGTTGACAAGGAACCCATAGTCCGACCAGGCAAAGAAGTAGAGAAAGGTAAGTACATTTAAGTTAAATCTGTTCAGATCTGTGAGATAAGTTAAATCTGTTCAGATCTGTGAGATGTCATCTGCTTCCTCACGAGGTTATGATTTTTCTTTTCCATGAATGAATTATTGTGTTTTATCTGAACAGTTCCAAGAGGAGCAGTAGTAAGGCCAAAGGAGGAGCATCAAATGGAGACTAAAAACCTGGGTGCAATCTCAAAGCCACAGAGTGCAGAAGCCTTGCATGTTGAAAAAACAAGCACAGTTCCAAAGGAGGAGCGAGAGATAGACATGAGTAGCTTTGATATGATATGCCTCCCTCCTCCACCTCCACCCTCGCCTCCTCCACCACCTCCTCCACCTCCTGTTGAAAAGGTTGTTGTTAAGCCAGCTTCACCCACACCAATGAGGCCTTCTACCCAAACTTCAAATCCAGCTGCTTCTGTGAAATTTTTCACTATTGCAACCCTTCAGCAATATACAAACAGTTTTTGTCAAGAAAACCTTATTGGAGGAGGCATGCTTGGTACAGTTTATAGGGCAGAGCTTCCTGATGGAAAGGTATGAGTTTGTTCATAAGTTGAAACATTAGTCTTTTAGTCTACATGACGGAAAATCATGGTTTTAAAAAATGGAGCGTTATGGTATCAGCAGGCCACGATGCCATTATACCCTGATATCGCAGTTTGTATAAGATTCACAACCGTAATGGCCGTTACGACCATTATGGCCGTTACGGTCGCGATATCTGGCGTTATGGCCGTTACACAATATGAGAAAAGAAAACAATGGAGGGAGAATCACTCACCCATATGATAGCCATTCTTACAAGCAAATAATAGAATGACAAGTGGCTAATAATGGTGGATATTTGTGGCATTCAACACTTGATTATTCCCTTCTAGTCCATTCTTCCCACTTTTTTAATATAATTTTTTATATAATTAAATTTGTTTTCAATAATAATAGATATTCAATAAAACGCCTTGCTGAAGGCTATTTTAAATTATAATTTTGTATAATATATATTTTGAACCCATGAGGTAATTAACATATTTATAGATAATGGGTGGGGGTTGGTAGGAGATGGTGTAATAATGGGCGAAGGTGGGTGATGCAGTGGGAGGGACTGCAAAAATTTGCCTTGTGGCATTGGGACCCTTCTTTTGCCATCTGTGCTTGGCATATTTTTTTATTTTATTAAAATATCCCCTTCTATAATAATTGTTTATAAAATTTGGCATGCAAAAAAATTCACCGTGCACTTAAATTAATATAAAATCTAATTATCTTATTGAACAATGTTTGCTTAAAAAAACTAAGTGAGTCAAGTTTAAAAATAATATGCAATAATTTTTTTTTTCCCATATGTAATAAGTTTATAAACTTCCAATCACAAAAAACAAGAGAGTTGTGCATCACGCCAAAAATTTCATGTCACCAGCTTCCCTTTACGTAACTCCCGTTACACCTACTTTCCGTTACACTTCCGACTGCAACTGCAGTATAAAACCATGTGAAGATTGATGTATGTGGACTTTCTTGTGGTCTTTCAACCTTTGGAACTTGTTCCATTCTGCTACTTCTCTCATTTTCTTGATTGGCTTGCCCTTCACATTTTTGCCACTCCCTTTCACCACCTTGTTGCATATGTTTTCAATTCTTTTTAAGACAGGTGTAAATAGAACGTAAAATTTTATATGGTTAAGCGATTACTGTAAACTAAAGCACAAATTGAAAGCATAGATGATTGATTTTATGAGGTCGATGATGCAGTTAACGAAGAGACTAGAATTTGAATTGTTATGCAGTGTGATTCCTACCATGCTCGTAATAAAAATTTTCACCAGAAGTTCTACTTCATCTCAGCTCAATCTTGGAATTTCTCCTCTTCTTTTCTAAATGGAATAGCTGCTTCTTTTTTCCTTTTTTAATACTGCTGCAACTCGAACAATTCTCACTAGTCATCTTTCCTCGGCGCTGGACACTGTCTGAAATACAACTAATCCTTTTTTGTTCTTCTGTTTAACGGTCCGTCAAATCACTAAATGATTTGATTATCATAGTAGGATTTTACAGCAGCTAGAATTTTCGAGATCTAGTCTCTCTCCTTCTCTCTCTCTGATTTTTTTCTCCTTTATTTGACTGTCTTTTCAGCTGCTTGCTGTGAAGAAGCTTGATAAGGCAGTTTCCAGTCAACAAAAGGATGATGAGTTTCTTGACATGGTGAACAGTCTTGATAGAATTCGGCATGCAAATGTTGTGGAGCTTATGGGTTACTGTGCAGAGCATGGTCAACGTCTTCTGATTTATGAGTATTGTAGTAATGGGACCTTGCAGGATGCCTTGCACTCAGATGATGAAACCAAGAAGCAACTTTCATGGAATGCCCGTGTCCGGATTGCGCTGGAGGCTGCAAGAGCTTTATGGTAAGGCAAACATTTCTCAGATGGAAATTTCTTGCTTAGATCATTACTTTTCCTTGGCTTTGGGGGGTTTGGTTGCAGTTTATGGTTTTCTCCCTCTGCCTTGTGTTAGTCTGAGCCAGAAATTTTCAGTATTGCATATCTTTACTGATTGGTTTCTGGTTCTGTTCATACGACACATATTAATAGGGAAGTCTTTATGAATTAACTTTGGTTATGAGTTTGTAATAACTGTGAGTTAGAACTAATCTTTAAGTCTTAAGAGAACAATAGACCCTTTATTTGGGTGAAAATAAAATCCAGAAGTAAATATGAAATATCTAAACAGGCAAAAATAAACAAGTGTTTGTATATAGCTAGAATATTATCTGTTTCCTGGTCTAAGATTTTCTGGGTCAACTTAAGATAATTATTCATCCCAAATAAACCTGTTTTGGGTACTAACTTTTTTCATTCATAAATGTATTGTAGCTATCTGCACGAGGCCTGTGAGCCTCCTGTTGTTCATCGGAATTTTAAGTCCACCAATATCCTTCTTGATGTTGAGCTCTCAGCACGTGTCTCTGACTGCGGTTTGGCACCTTTAATATCATCCAGATCTGCAAGTCAGGCAAGTCATACTACTTAGCCTTCTTTATATCTCCTTCCACATATTTAACTGAAAGATGGATAGGAGTTCCATATTATTTACCATGGATTAAGTTATGTCAACCCCTTGGTAACTCGAGGGAGTGTTTTTTTAGTGGTTGGCATTCTGTAAGAGCTGGTCCATCACCATAGTAAGGCTCCTTTTGGTGATTCAGGAAGGAAATGCCATTATACTGTTATACTTGTAGCACAAAAATTTAATTTGTTGTAAACAATTTAATGGATCCATACTGGATATATGCTGGACATGAGTATGGTGGCCTTTAGTATGTGTGCTCGTGCTTCTTAGGTCTCATTTAACTGTTTCATACTACTTACTTTACTTATAATGTTCATTTTTTGTGGTTTTGCATAATTGAATACTATTCAATTTACTTTCAGCTATCAGGCCATCTCCTGTCAGCATATGGTTATGGTGCTCCAGAGTTTGAGTCGGGAACTTATACTCACCAAAGTGACGTTTACAGTTTTGGAGTAGTCATGCTAGAACTCTTAACGGGCCGGAAGTCCTATGACAGGTATAATATACTGTTCAATAAAGGAATCGAGGAAGGTGGATTCTGATTTTATGCCTTCTTTTCCATTCATTAGTTAATCCTTGTCTTTCATAAAAATTCATTTAGTTCACGTCCTCGAGGGGAACAATTTCTTGTGAGATGGGCAATCCCTCAGCTTCATGATATTGATTTGTTGTCAAAGATGGTTGATCCTTCACTTAATGGAGATTATCCAGCTAAATCTTTGTCGCGTTTTGTGGATATTATCTCACGATGTATTCAGGTGAGCGATAGTTTCTTGTAGATATTGTCTGGCTGTGTCTAGTTTTATATATTCTGCATTTCTATTGGGACATTGGTGGTGCATAGTTAGCTATTAGCCTATAAAATCAGCTGCATGAAATCATTGAGACCCCAATGTATGTCAAGTGGTGCTCCGCGCAAACAAGGAGGAGATCTGGCTTTTGTTATAGTATGGCATAATTGAATTTTTCTTCATTTTTTTTTAGAATTTACTATGATAAGACTGACTGTTCTATGATAAATATGAACTTAACGTTCGAGGTTCGTGAGCGGAAAGTTGATGAACTTCTGTGTAGTTTGCTGATTAGGGTCATTAAAACTGCAACCATGTTACTTAGAAACAGAAATGTTCATTGCATTCAGGCTTAGTTTAAAACTTTTGACAGGTGACTGTGATTGCAGGTGTTTGATTTGAACTCCCATTCAGTAATTTAGTTGAGCTGAAGTATCTCGCAGTTTTGACTTTCATCTAACCTAAGTTTATTTTGCAGACGGAGCCAGAATTTAGGCCAGCAATGTCTGAAGTTGTTCAGGACCTCAGAAACATGCAACGGAAGGAGCATTCGACAAGAGACTAAAACGACGGTTTACCTATGGTTAGGAAATCAAACTCGTTGATTTTCGGCTAATGAGTTGTGAAGCAGGAGACATTCAAATGCACGAATTAACCCAGGATCTGCTAGCTTGTTCAGCAATCCACAGACCCATGCATATTCTCGATTCAAATGCACGAATTAACCCAGGATCTGCTAGCTTGTTCAGCAATCCACAGACCCATGCATATTCTTGATTCTTGCTGTAAGTTGTTTGTGATCATTTCCATTGTTCATTAAACTACGCGAATGCTGCCGGCGTAGCGTACGCGGCTAATCCAATTGTTTTTGATTATTCGTGTTCCGTTTATCCGAAGAATAACGGAGTGTTCGTGGCTAATCCAATTGTTTTGGCTAATCCAATTGTTTT
This sequence comes from Santalum album, assembly GCA_034195605.1. Taxonomy (NCBI): domain Eukaryota; kingdom Viridiplantae; phylum Streptophyta; class Magnoliopsida; order Santalales; family Santalaceae; genus Santalum; species Santalum album. Next base: position 8,267,453 of record CM067267.1, on the reverse strand, counting down.
TGATCATCGTGTTCCGTTTATCCGAATAACGGAGTGTGTTCCTCGTGCGCTCTCTGGGATGCTCATGTATCGTCTTCAACCCACTTTTTGGTTTTTGGGGCTGGGGTTGAGTTCTGTATGTAAACTCTGTATTGTTAGTGAAGGAATGTACAGAGCTGTATTGATTTAATGATAATTTGTGCCTATGTTTTTTGTAATTTTATTATAAAATTTTTTATCGTCATAAAATTTTTGTTTGTATTTAGTGTCATGTCCTTTATTATAACTTGGATCGAAGTTTAGTAGGGCGGGGACATCGAATAATAAAAAGGATAATTCATATAAAATATTGAAAAGAAAAAAGTTTTTATTTATTTGTTTGTGTGCGTGTGCGTGTGCGCGTGTGATTTTGAATGTGAGCTGCGCAAGGCTTTTCAAAAGCACAGAATAGTATTGGGTGGAGGATCCTTTTCCATGCTCATGCACAAAACTCACGTGCGTACCTGCACGTGCTAGTTCATGCATGACAGTATTAATTAATCAAAAAGGAAAAAGGAAAAAATAATAAAAATGAAAATTAAAGAGAGAGAGAGACGAGGGGGAAAAAAAGTTCTTACATCTTTGACGTCGCTCTCTCTCTCTCTCTCTCTCGAAATGTATTGCAGCGTTTTCCCCTGAAGTATCGGATCTTGGAATCGAGATTTTTGTGATTCATTCATTCATTCATTCCCATCATGGCTCGCCGTTACGATTCCAATCCTTACGATGAAGATGACGTAAATCCCTTCGCAGTGAGTTTTTCGTCCCTCCTCTTCTCGCCCTGTTCGTGTGTGATTTCACGTTCGCGTGTTGAATCCCAGATTTTGTTGTCAGGGGGCATTGAGAGGCCTGTTTGGTTTGTGGGAAAACGTGGGTGAAGGAGGAATGATCTTGGAGTTTTGTAATTCTAAGCATTGTTGTAAACGTTTGTGTTTTAAAATGTTTGCGTGGGATGGGAGAATCAGTCGAGAATGCGGGGTCTAGGATTTGCTGGAAAACCTTTAATGCCTTTTAATTTGTGGGTGTTTGTTGATTTGATCCCGGATGAATGCTCTTCTAATCTCCTGTATCTCTCAAATCGCACTGTTTCCATTGATCCATATTTGTCTGTTTTGTTTTGAGACGATGTAGAATAATAGAAAGTCGAAAGTTATGGATACCCAGAGCTGTCTAATATTAAGACTTGTACGACAGCATTCCAAAATCAATTTAATTTTATATGTGATAGGTCAGTCATCAAAGACAATCCTTCATAGATTATTCATTTTGTTGGCTGGATGAGGGCTGGATAAGGATAATTTAACTTCTCAGATTCCTGCCTTCCTGTATTAACAAGATCACAATAGTGAGTCCTTGTATTTTTATAAGTTGTGGACATTAAGCATTCTTTTTGCAGTATTTAAATTTTCAGGTCATATAACAATGACAGGCTGTTCTTTGAGTTATAAGTTTGGTGGATATGCAGTACGTGTAAGAGAGCGTGTTGGCTACATGATATTAATATGAAGCTTTTCTGAAGCATTTTGTAACACACTTGTCAATTGGGATTAGAAGTTAAAGTCATGGGGTGAGGTGCATCAGTACAAGCTTGTATTGTGTAGGTCAGTAGTCAAGTTTTGAACTTGTAACTAAAGTACTCCTTGATGGTGTAGGGCTGAGAGCAGAATGGAATCCTACTAAAGTTACATCAATAAATGGTAGCTTTGGAGAATCAACCCCCCACCCCAACCAGGGTGGAAAAAAAAAAAACCCAAATCCCCTGTCTGTTCTAACCACCATAGGTGGCAATATAGCGGCTTCTATTTATTGTGTAATATATTAGATAATTGTGCTGAAGTAGTATGTGTCAATGGTGGTCGTTTAGTTTGTGGTGCTAGTTATGCTGTATGGCTAATGCTATAGTATTTTTTATACTTCATCTGAACTTATTCTTGCTAAGTTCCCAGAATTCTGGAAGTGCTACCTCAAAGCTATCACCTCTCCCTCCAGAACCCTATGGTCGTGGCGATGCAACAGTTGATATACCCCTTGACAGTGGAAAGGTGGATAAGGGTTTTCAATTTGTACATTTTGCTATATCTATGCCCTTTTTAAGCATGAGGCTAAGAGTTTTCCCCCAATGTAGGATTTAAGAATAAAAGAGAAGGAGCTCCAAGCTAAAGAGGCTGAATTGAGAAAGAGGGAACAGGTATTTGCTTCTACAATCTCATATGACAGCCATAAAGCTTGCTTTACTTCGAATGTGTAGCCACTCTTTGTATGCTTACAGATGCATTTTCTCCTCTCCTAATTTGATGTACCTTCGCAATATGGTTCAGTTAAAATTTACATTTGGGACTTCAAATCCTTTGGCTTTTTAAGATATAGCTCATCTATCTTTTTCTTGGTTGATGTGATATGTGAACATTATAGCCTTAAAATAAGCTTCTTATACTCTGCTCTTTTGGACCAAATTTATTTTTGTAGTAATGAGCTTTTGTCTATAATTGAATTGCAGGATCTAAAGCGGAAGGAAGAAGCTATATCTCGGGGTATATATCTGGTGTTTGTAGTTTCATAATTAATATGTTTAGTTGGTTATGTTACAATCGTAATCTATACTACTGCTTTCATTTGACAGCTGGGATTCTCTTAGAGGAGAAAAATTGGCCAGCTTTTTGTCCCATTATTCATCAAGACATTGCAAACGAAATACCCATCCATCTACAGAAGTTGCAGTATGTTGCATTTACAACACTGCTGGGTACGTTATATCAAGTCCTGTTTCATGGACTGTGGACTTTCCTTGTCTAAATATCTGGTTTTACTCTTACTTGCAGATTTCATGCATGCCTCACTTTTCACTAGATATGCTATAAAAAAAATATCAGGATTTATGACTTCTTTGTAGTCCGTGTTTATGAATCGAATTTAGAGCTTAGTTGCATGGTCTTAGTGATGAGCTTGTGGAGTTTCTTGATGATGTGAAAAATTTTGCTAGGATATTAGATTTAAAGAAGATAATTGGGCGAGATGGCTAATGGGTAGTGCTCCTTGTGAAAGGCAGCTTAAACATTGTGCACAACAGTGAACCGATTTAGTTAACTTTGAAATAGGGGTCTAGGTGGTCAATTGATTCTTGCCATCATTTTCATGCTAACGTTTGAGAGGGGTTCATCATTAACAGTTCATTTGCGCTCTTTTACGAGTAGTAATTCAAGCATAAAGTAGGGAAAGAATTTTCTTCGTCTGACTAAAAATGAAAGGCCTATTAGATCATGTGATTTAGGCATGCCAATTCACGCTTGAGGTAGTCAATAAACCAGAGATCCTCTGCAGTAACTTGAATTTTCATACTTGGTAATATTGTGCAGGTTTGGTAATTTGTCTTCTATGGAATTTAATAGCAGTTACTGTAGCATGGATCAATGGTGAAGGTTGGTATCCAGCATTGTTTATAAAGATTCTGGAACTTGAATATTTAATCTTTATTTTAAACCTTCATTTGGATTATCACGTTTGTAGGTCCAACAATATGGTTCCTTGCTATTATCTACTTCATATCAGGGGTTCCTGGTGGCTATGTATTGTGGTATCGTCCTCTCTACCGCGCTATGAGGTATTGTTCTACTATTACCCGAGACTCGAATGAATTGTGTTGTCAACCTTTAGGATGTCTGTGTACGAGGCTTGAGGTGGCAATCCACAAGGGCTGGTAATCCTTTTGAACAAGCTGTGCCTATTCTTTATACAGGACTGACAGCGCTCTCAAGTTTGGTTGGTTTTTCTTGTCTTACGTGGTAAGATCTATTTGCTCTTGCGCAGATTTTCTACTGTACAAATGCTATGGGGATTGTCTATGTTTCTCACTTGTTTGCTTCATTGTCTCCTTCCAGTTTCATATTGGATTCTGCGTCTTTGCTGCGGTTGCTCCCCCAATTATATTCAAGGGAAAATCTCTCACGTGAGTTTTGTTAAACAGTGATCAGCTTCCTAGTTCTTTTTTCTTTTCTTTTTTGCTTTAATTAATTTTTCAGGTGAGGGTTAATCAAAATAATTATATTAAACTTGGATTTTATTTTTTCAGCATTTTTTGGGTGGTCTTTTGAAGAACATGGCATTTTAGCATCCTTAGACTAAATAAGAAGCAACAAAAAACAAGTATAATGTATTGCTTCTTGGTTAGGCAAACCATTCTTGGATTTAACTCTACCAGTATCTGATTCACCTCAACTCCCCTTGAATTATACTTCTTAAATTACAACTCAACACAAACATGGAGAGGACATGTTATGGTTAGCCTCTACTAATGCAGCATATAAACAAGTTCTTGTGTTTTGATATTTGCCTGTGCACAGTTGTCAAGGCATCCCAAGGCAACAGGGCAACCTTGTCAGGGCATCCAGGCACCCTAGAAATGCTAGGGTTGCCTTAGCGCCTTGACAACTATGTTCCTGTGTTGATCAATAACTGATGGATATAGTTTCTTTGCCTGCCTACAGGGGAATCTTGCCTGCAATTGATGTCTTGAGCGGGAATGCTTTTGTCGGGGTAAGTTTTCAAGATTTTATACCTTAGCTCATTTAGGTTCCACCTCTTCATAAGAATCAAGATTTTATGCCTTGGCTTATGTAGGTTTCCCTTCTTCACAAGAATTGGTCACAAAGAAAATGAAGTATGAAATGTATACTAACTCTATACATCCCTGCCAACCATGGAGGGGAATGCTGTATTTATCTTAACATTTGAAAATACTTTACAACCCAATGTCAGTGAAAACACTTTGCTACCCGCCATTCATGCGTTTCCATGTGAGATCTTTACCAATTTGGTTGGAATTCAGTGAAAATGAACTATGAAACGTATAGCAACTCTATACATCCCTACCAAATCCTACAAAGCTGATATGGCATAAGATGAATGGCGGAGAGTGCAGTATTTGTCTAAATGAAATTACTTAATTACCCTCCATTCATGTGTTGTCATGCGAGCTTCTTAAGGATTTGGTTGGAATTTAGTAGGGATGTGTAGCATTACTCTCCAACGTACTGGGCAACTCCTGAGTAGTCTTGACCGTGATTCTTTATCAAGTGCAGATCTTCTACCTTATTGGTTTCGGAATGTTCAGCATTGAATCAGTGATGAGTATCTGGGTTATTCAGGTTCAATAATTTTCCATTAGTTCCATTACTCCCCCAGACTAATACCCATTTACTTTCTTCTGATTTCGCCTTCGGTTCTTTGTCATCAATATCCAGCAAGTTTACATGTATTTCCGAGGCAGTGGCAAAGCTGCAGAAATGAAGCGCGAGGCTGCAAGAAGAACCATGGCAGCAGCAGTATGACATGGTATCCCTCGAACCCGGATGGAATTAAGAGAGGGGTTCGACCAGATCTGCTTAAAAGAATTCAAATTTTTTCAAATTATGTACGCCTCGCCCTCTGGAGAGTGTTCTGTCCTGCGCTTGATGACGTCGGTTTCCAATATTTGAGGGTTCGATTCCTTAGGCTACGTTTGATACGTTGGAATAAAGGAGTTTTAAAGAGTAGAAGTCATTTTATTATTATTATTATTAAAAGCCACATTTCATCACCCATTCCCATTGTAATTAAATGTAAACAAACCATGGGAATGAACATTCCTATCTACATAGAAAGGGAACCTTATCCTCATGATTTTTTGTTCACATTTTAGTCATACGATGAGAATGAACAACAGAATGAGACCTTTTAATAAGAAATGATATTACTCTTCAAAACTCATTCTGTTGAATTCTAATGAACCAAGAGTAGCCTTATAGCTGCAAAGTCAATCGTGTTTCTCGACCGATTAAAAAGTATACTACTTATACATACATGTATGATTTCAAAATAGGTAAACAAGCTATTCTTTGCTTAGTAGAAAGGTCTGCCAAGTGATTTTGCAGTCCTCTCTCGAGCTCTTTGGGGTACAACTGTACGTGTGTGAGACCAATATTTCATTCTTTTCAAGGAAACTTTGTATGTAAATCACAATTACTTCTGGAATTGAACATTGGAAAACAGTAGGGACATTCCCAAAAAGGTCTAGCGTTTGTATTTTTCTCTCAAAGGCTGACTAAGAGGTTCATTTTGACAAGACCAACACATCTTCGAAGAGCTCAAAGAGAATATCTAGTCTTATAAAAGTTTAATGCTATTTCTGAAAAACATGTATGGTAGTCAGAAAACTAGATAATAACGTTTCGAATAAGACAATCGAGGCTTATTTGAAAGTTGCATTTGTGGCTATTAAAAAAAAAAAACCGCAAAGAGGGCTTATTTTGAGGGAAAATTTTACTTGTACGCTCTTTCATATCAAAAGGGTGATGTGGTAAAATTTGTGGTCTTACTTAGGGGGTGTTTTGGTTAAATAATAATACCGGATCATACAAATTTTCTTATGTCACAACTTTCAATATGAAAGATGTGTAAAGAATGTGCATGTAATATTACTCTATTCTAAGCTCCTCAAATTTGCCTAATTCTGAAAATTATAAATTGTGATAGTTGGGTTTAGGTTAAAATCACAGGTTTTAGACAATGAAATACTATTTAGAAAATGGGTCTCCCACAAAAATTGAATATTTACACGAAATTGGAGTCTAGGAAATTTTGGTAAATTTCATCGGTCACTGAACTTTGGGAATTATCTCGACATGGTCGCTGGAGTTTAATTTGTCTCATTTTCCATATTGAACTTTTATAATATTAGAATTTCACCATTGTTGTTAAGTCTTTTAAAGGAGGAGCCTCCTCTCTATTTTCTCTATTAATTTCTCTACTTCATTTACTCTCATGTTCATTTTCAAAACAACGTTAAATAACTTTATCTGTAAAAATCGAAATAACATACAAAAATACATTGAATTATTAGTATTGTAAATATATAACATGTCCATCATAAGCACTGAAAATTCAACATAGTTTAATTTTGATTTTCTTAATTTTCAATAATTATGATAAATATGTTCAACACTACTTAAATCTCATAAATCTTAATTAGTTTATTTTTGAATGTTACTTCAATCTATACGTTAAAATTGTTTTAGAATGCCTTGAAATTGACTTGGAGTGCGAATGTAGTTTGATAGATAAAGGGGAGCGAGCATCCCTTTAAAAAGACTCAACTATAATGGAATTGTGGCATTATGAAAGTCCAATGTGAAAAAAATAAAATCAAAGTATATTAATTATTTTGAGGTGACCCAAGTTCATTGATCCTCAATTTACCAAAAAATTTCTTAAAATTTTAAATTATGAGAGAAAAAACTAAGCAACGTTAGTCGCAATTTGAATGGCAGGCATGGAAAGATGGGTCATTGCGTCGGCTCAGGGTTTGCTCAGGCCCCTGGGGATCTAATTCCACGTCCCCACCAAAAAAAAATGAAAAATGAAAACCTAGTCACGCCCAGTTTTCAAAATTCTTACCATACATATTAAAAGAATAAGAGAGGAAAAAACATGAGGCCAATTTTCATGTAATTCTCTTTAATGCCGGTCGTCATCTAAATGGTGAAATAATCAAAATAATTGTTAATAAAAATCTTTTAGTACTTAACTAGTTTATGATGAATAATTACAAAATCCTAAAAAAAATAAAATTTTCAAAGTAGGTATACGGAGAAAACTTTTTCTAATATAAGTTTTTTAAAATGACAATTACGTGACCAATATTTTAATATATTTTTTCCCCTAAATAAGCCTAAGCCCCTCTTCTTCCTAACCATTTCCTCCCAACGTTGTACAGCCCAGACAGAGTCGTCACTCCTCTCCTTTTCTTCTTCTCTCGCCTATAAGTGTGCTTATTCTTTCTTTTTCAATTTTTCTACCCATTTCTTCCCCCCTCATTCCCATACATTTAATCCTCACTTCATAATCTTGATTTCCCTTCCTTCCTTCTCGATCACCATATTTCTCTCATTGTCTTGGTGCTACCTCTCTTTCCTCCCCCATATTGTACATTCAAACACATTGAAAGTTAGTCTCTCATTGAGACTCAAACTTATATTGAGAAAGTTTTCTCTGTACACCTACTTTAGTTTTTTTTTTGGGTATTATTTCAGGATTTTTTTCCAATGAATGATAGGTTCTTTCCCATTTAAGAAATGGGTACCCCCTTCACCTTTGTTAAAAAGATGCAGACACCCCTTGTAGTTCCTAAAAAATACTCACATACCCTAATTCTTTGAATGTGACTTTATTTCCCATCACTAATTGATAAATGATTAAAAGTAAAATTATTTATATTATTATTACTTTCAAATGTCATTCATCATGCTATTATCATTTTGTGAACCTCTTTTTCTTGGAATAAAAATTTGTGAAATAAATTCCTTAGTTTATTTGATAAAAAATTGGAATTGGATAAGAGTTTGGTCTTTTACAATTATAAAACAAGTAGTAAATGTATTTTTATTATTTACCAACTTATGATAGACGAAAAATTGAGTTTAAAAGAATTTGAGGAAGCATATTTTGTTATGTACTAAAATACCCTCCTCTAGATTTATACCAAATAAGCATTTATGATTTTACTGTAAAAACCTTTGTATATGTAGAATTATTCTTGTTTAACTTTAGGAACTGAGATTCCTAGCAATGTTGTTTATAATATTTTTTTTTCTTATTTTTGTTGGGAAAAAAGAGTTTTAAGCTAGGATCTACAGATTTTTGTAAATCCGAATCCCAAAATTATGTTATTTTAATAAAATTATTAAGTAAATTATTGGTTTTTAAAAAGGCTGCACAATTTTGAAATCCAGCTCAAGTAAGTTCATGAGTCCAATTCAGATTTAGAAACTCCAATCCCTTTTTGTTGCACAAAAACATGAAAAGCTTCTATGACACAATTTCATAAAATCATACTTAGCCATTTACTAAAATATCCACTATTAGATTTTACCGTGAAATAAAATTATTTATTAAACAAATCCCAAAAACATACATCGTTTATTCGCCTAGCCCCCAAAAATAAAACATACCCGAAGTTCTAACAATTAACTCCCAGCGATGGCGCACATCTCTCTGACGGGGGAGAAATCCGGGGTTACCTACGAAACCCTAACTGATCCGTAATCCAGAAATGGCTATGCTTGAACCCCTGGACGACCCAATTGTCGCGGCGAACAGGATAAGCAAGAAGAATAGGAACCATGGATCCACCAACTTCTTCGTCTTGCTTGATTACTTATTCATTCTCGTGTTCTTCGCTTTCTTGTGTTTTATCCTGTTCAAGATACTTGGGATCTGATTCCTGCGCTCACCACATCGTCAGTCTTTTCACATTAGGTATCTCTTCACCCTAGTTCTCTTCTTCCATAATTGTAAATAAATCTAGTCGGGTTTTCATAGTCCATACTAGATTTGAATGTTTATCAGATACTATGGCATTGAAAAATTTATCTTCTTTAGTTTGTCCCCATGATTCTCATTCAACGTGTGTTGAAATTTGGATTACATTTGACTTCTTTATGAGAAAATTCCTTACGCATGCTAATGAATGATTTTAAAGAGATGATATAAATTTATAATTAATTAGTAACTGTGGCACTCAATCTCTTTGTTCGTTACAACCTAATTTCTGTGAATGAATGTGTCCCAGCATGTTTCTGCATTACTTGGCCCCAAATAGATGCTTGGGATTTAGTTAGATCCTGTGACTATTCTTGACGTTTTGATTAATAGAGATGTACTAGTTTCCATTAACTGGATTGGCTTTTGGGAATTAATTATTTTTGAAGTTTAGTTGTTTGAGAAGTACTGGTGGTTTTTCATAATGGCTATAGGTTATTGATTTTCTTCTTCTTTTTGTCTGCTTAGCATATTCTGACATTGTGCTTCTCCATTCTAATTTGAGGTTGGCCAGATTCAGTCTTTAGATGGCCTTAAAGTTGGATTGATGAGGATGTTGCCAATCTATCTCCATGTATGAGATCTGTTTGGTTACTTAAAAATGTCATTTTTGAATGGAACAATCTGATGCGTGATTCTATGATTCTGTTTCAGTTGTCTTTGTTCGATGATGAGATCGTGATCTATTATTTATGTTGGAGAAAAAAATTGTGCTTCTGAAATCTAACTAATGGAAGATACTCTAGACAATTCTATAAATTAAGGACTAATATTTTTAACTGATCTTATTGTTTGATGACTGAGAAATATTGTAATGATGATTATTGATAAGCTGCTCAAGTTATTGAGAAGTTGGGAATTGATAGTGAAAATAATAGGTGTAAAGTCTGATCATATGATAAATAAATTCTAGCCACATTAACCCCCTACCTGGCTTTATCGTCCTCTTTTCTTCTTGTGGAATTAAGAAAGGTGGAGGTGGACAGACAGAGGGGAGAACGTTGCCAAATGAGGCTCGTTGAACATACTGAATTCGTGGTGGGAAAACTTTAATCCAAGTCCCTGATAGGATCCTTACCAAGCTACAATTAGAACACAAATGCATCATCAATTCGGTTCGAGTAGTGTATAGTGAATCCTTGAGCTAGGCAAGGTTAAGGGTTCGAGTCCTTGTAGTTACTAGACTGCATGGGTGAGTATTTACCAGCAAAAAAAAAAATCCTTTAGTATTGTGCTTACTTTTTTTGTTTGTTGCTACAGTTGACAAAAGCCATAATAAATTCACCTAGGTTGTTAATATGAAGTTACTGGTGTCGTTTCTTTTGCTTCTGTTGCATTTCACCAAAACTCTGCGTTGTTGCCTTCAATATCCAATTACTGGTGTTATTTTTGTAACTATTCTTTCCCTTTTTAACAAAGTGATATGCATTAGTAGAGTTAGTAGTCAGTGTTAGTAGGGAAGGGGAAATGGGGTCTAAACCACCATGTAATCTGGCCATTGCCAAGATTCAAACACGAGACCTCTTCTTCGTGGCTTTATAGGGTTTTGTTTTTGAGATGACAAAGTTCTCCAGTGTGTACCTTGCTAACAGGAAAACTGGATCTATTTATGTTTATTTTACACATTATTAAAGTGGGTGCTACTCTGTTGTTGATGGTGTAACATCTGCATTTTAATGTGCTTCTTATATTAACATCTTTATTGAAATTTGGCTAACACAACCTGTTGTGTTGCAAGTATGCTTGTTTTGTTCCAAGTTTATGTAGAACAGGCATTATACAAATCTTTCCTATACTAATAAAACTTTCCTTTTTACTATCTTTATCAAAGTGGAGTATGTTTCTTTTTTTTTATTATTTTATATTGGAAGCGTTACCCATTTAGCCACTGGATGTTCCCAGAATGGATATTGGGTCTTGCGAATTGAAAATCCTAACACCATGTTAGAATTCTATCGTCTCTAGAGTGGTATCTCACTGGTGGCTCGAGACCTTAAGGAATCTACAAAGAGTCACATTTTATACATGTTGGGAATGTATCAGACTAATTAAAATTAAATTACATAAAAGATACCACTCTGGATACGATGGGATACGAAGAGATACTATCGAGATACGAAATTAGACTAACGGCATATGAAATTTGACTAATGGGCTATGAAATTAGTGGGACAAGCTATTTTTTATTTTATTTCTGTTTTATATATATTGTAATTGACTGTTTTGTTAATCAGCTACTAGCCTACTTTAATCCAAATGTAGCTTGATTTTAGTTTGAGGTTAAACTCTAAAAATGTACTTAATATACATGTTAATCCCTTGTTTACGTTATTTTCCTTAAATTTAATGCACGTACACATTCATACATACATATATTTGTGTGTGTGTATAATTTATTATTATTTTTTTACTTTTTAAATATATTATATCCCATTGTATCTGTATTCTCTTTTTTGGAAAATTATCGAATTTTCGTGCCAAATTCGTATCATATCTGATATTTGTACCCGAACTCATGCTTTCTAGTTTGTCACCCTTAAAAACAAGCATGCTACGCTCAGCCTATGGTAGTCCCAAGATAAGTCATGATGACTTATGAGAACATAATTATTAGGAATGGAAGGACTGGATGTCCCATGAATTTGAAATATAAATCTTTTTATAGACTAGAACCCCTTTAAATAATTGATAGAGATTGCTAGAACTCATAGTGCTTTATTTTAGGGAAAAAGAAAAAGAAAAAGGAAGCTTTATGTACACGTTGCACATATCTAGCCAATATCTAGTTGGGTCATTCCTCATCCATATAAACCCTAGAACAAGATAAGGTGATAAGCCACGTGGCATTCAACCAAACCCTTATTTCCTCCTCCAGTTCACTTCACAGAAAAATCCCTCTCCCCTCCTCCCTCGGTACCTCTTCTCTTCCCCAACATGGCTTCTCCAACCCTATTTACTCCAACCTCTAACCCCAAGCCCTTCATCCCCCTAAGACCCAAATCCCCCATTGCCACCCCTGCTGCCGCCACCGCCACCACCACCACCACCATCTCACATTCCCACCACCACAGCCGCCGCAAGGTAATCCCGCTCATCGCCACCGTTGGAATACTCTCGCGGCTACTCCCCACGGCACCGGCATTGGCGGCTTCGGATGAGGAGTACGTGAAGGAGACCGAGGAGGTGATCAACAAGGTCAAAGCCACCGTGAACATGGACAAGAATGACCCCAACGCTGCGGCGGCGGTGGCGGACTTGAGAGAGAGCTCCAATTCTTGGGTGGCCAAGTACCGGAGGGAGAAGGCCCTACTGGCCCGGGCGTCATTCCGGGACATTTACTCGGCCCTCAATGCGGTCTCCGGGCACTACGTGAGCTTCGGTCCGACCGCACCGATCCCGGCAAAGCGGAAGGCGAGGATATTGGAGGAGGTGGAGACGGCGGAGAAGGCGCTGCAGAGAGGGAGATAGATATGATGGAGGGAAATATTGAAAGTGAAGGTTTTATTTTTTGTGTTGTTATTAATTGTTTTAACTGCCTGGATTTTATTTTGTTTGGTGCGAGATTACAGAATGAGGTAATAATAATAGTATTGAGTTTGTGAATTTGGTTTCATGCTATAATGCCATTGAATCTTGATTATAGAGAGGGGAATTTCCTTAAAAAGTTCGATTTTTTTTTTACATAATTAGTTGACGGAAAGACATGCAATTCTTGTCCCAATCCAATAGAAAATTACCATTTTCGGCAATTCTTTTTGAAGTATTGCAACTCATAAAATACATTATTATTATTATTATTATTATTATCATTATTATTATTAATGTACATGTCTGTTATTGAGATTGTCCTTATAAGGTCAAAAGGTTAATTATACAGTTTCAGTCTTTGATGATAATGTTTTATCAAACAATCTAATTGAATTTAGTGATGGATTTTCTAGTAACACTCATCAAACAGACAATTATGCGATGCTTATAATCATCGGTGCTAAAAATTCAGTATTACAAATTTTTGGTGCATAACTTTTTGTTTTATCAAATAGGTCCTGTGTCAATAGTTGCAAAATTATACTCACTTCACTGATGAACATTTTTAAGTTGGGATTTTGAAAAGAAAAAAGGTTCAGATTTACTTTAAAACAAAGTAAAGTACATAGGTTTTTTTTTTATTATTATTTTTTTTACCATTACACTTTCATCATGTTACTATACTTGCATAAAATATCTTGTCCATAAAGACGAAGGCTACAACAAAGATATATGGAAGTGGATGGGGGTTGGGGCAAGATTTGAATTAGTTCACTGACGAAAATTCAAGTTAGAATCTAGAAAAATAAAGATTGAGGATTTAAATAAAACAAAAGTGAAAGCATATAATTATTTTTACTATTAGGCCGATAATTTATAATGTACAAACTCTTTAATATTGAAATTGATTATAGTTTATAATGTTCTTCTAAAAATTGTGTACAATAATTATGTTTTAGAAATGATCTCTGACTTGTCGAAAGTCTGGGGACTTATGCTTAGAATTTGAAAGTTTATAAGCAAAAAAATATATTTTAAAAAAGTTGATTTTAGTCCCGTCATTCTATTTAGATAGAAATGATTTGAATGAAATCATAAAAATATGTACGTTGGCTAATTTAATTGTTCAGTCAAGTTTCAAAGAAAGCTCGGTGTTTTAGGTAAGAGTAGCATTATTATTACCTCCATTTTTTTTTTTTTAACGGGTCTGTCTCCAAGCTTTGTTCGGGCTTACTCGTTTATAATCCTACGTGCTATTCATATTTTTGTGGTAGGGGGCAGAAAAAAAAAAAAGGCTCCAATTTGTTTTCTTTTTATAAGTTGTCCAATCGAACCTTAATATTGAGAGAAAATATTTTATATACTACCACCTTTTTAAATTGTATACATATATACTTAAAATAACGTCGTTCAGTTAAATGATATTAAAAAGAAAAATAAAGTTCCTTTTCTTTTGCTAAAATAATATCATTTTAAAGTGCACAGTTACGATTACAAACGGTAAAACCGGCAAGAAGTAGAAGTCTTAACGCTAAAATTTGATATTAAAGTACAAAAATTATGGTTGTTAACGAGAAAAATAAGAATACCCAACAAGCATTAGCTCTCCCCGAAAAGAAGGTGAGCCGGCCAGTACAGTTACCTTGTTACAACTTCACTCCAGTCACTAGCTCTGCATTTAGTACCACCATCCTTGTGGTTAAGATAACAACTTTGGGCATGGCTAGCTCTCATAGTGTAATGGATGGTGTGTACATGGCCTAAGAACAAATTCACTGCCGTATGGCTAACCGGCAATTACTACCGATTTCGGCTTCACGTAGGTAAATTACAGTCAGATAAGTTTCAACAATACCATTATAATTGTTACGGATGTACGAGATCAAGTGGTTTCTTGGTCCTTTGCGGGCACTTGTGGACTCGAGGATGCAAAAAAGATAGTTTTAGACGAGTAAATTACAGACAAGATACTTGAATGCCAAGTATACCTCGTAATAATCTATCTTGTAGGGCATATGACCATACAAAGATCCATATGTTTGAAGAAAGAAAGGGACAGATAGTGTGGGCCAAAGGTAAATCCCAATATGGCAGTATAAAATGTTGGTCTCCAATTGGGCTGGGTCCAACCCAAAAGATTATAGCACAATAGAGTCCTCTCCTACTTATAATGTCCCAAACGAGTGGGCCTTCGAGATTAAATAGAATCCATGAGGGTCTCTCGTGGGTCAGGCCCAAACGAATTTGGTAAAAGTAACACACTTGGGCCTACAAGATGTATACCTCCTAAATAGAATAAGGATAGTTTTACTAAAAATTATTTTTAAAACGCCGACAATTTTTTACGTCGTTTTAGGAGAGGACTCGTATTCCTTTTTTATCTCTTCTAAAAGTCTTGAAAGGTCCTTAGCCAGAACAATTAATGCTACTTACGCATGCTAAATGCCACCTTGATGTTGATGCGATGCACTTCGAGTGATTCTTTTAAACGGTATTTTATAATGTCGGAAAAAGGGTTCACAGACCTAATTCCACTGGACTATCAAAGCCCTCCATTGTCTAGCCACATGGGGTGGATCACAAAAGTATAAAAGAAAACATGTAATATACAATTTTTTTTATTTTTTTTAAAGATTAAAAGAGCCTAGAAAGAGTATATTCTTTTTAGTGTGGGATTTGATACTTTTATGCGAAGCATATTTCCTAGGAGAGATAAGGTTCCACAATTGATGCTTCCATTTACTTGGCATTATTTCCACTGGGTTTCATTCATATCATTCATTTCTTAATCACTTGTGCTTGGTACTCTTACCCAACCACTTGTAGTTTTTAATATCTTTGTGGTACGTTTTATTAAATTATTTGTGCAGTTAATCAATTAATCGAGGTTCTAATTTTATATTGATCCATAGATGAAGGGTAAGCTAATTATTTTCTTCGGAGAAATTCGTTGAATTTTGTTCGGCGCTAAATTTTCAACATCTTATGAGTTCAGTAAGAGACATTCTAAAAATGAATCGTATTTTTTTCATGTAGAAATTAAAAAGGAAATTTGGGTGTGATATTAGTCATGGGCATGCGCTATGCATGTGCTCCGCCGCTTTTAGTGCGAGAAGTTAAAGAGAATTACAAATTACTTTTGCAGAGGAGAATCGATTGCCCGATTTACTTAATTCAAGTAATAAGTAGGATTTATTTAGATTCAGAGGTAGTTGTTCAATTTTTCGGTAAAAATAGGCTGGACTCTGAGCCTTGGCCATCCAGAAGTGCTCCCAAATTATTGGGGCCAATTTAATTTCGGGGTAAAGAATTTGGAAAAGGTAGAAGAAATTTCGATGGTTGAAAATTCGATTTCTTTTTGTTTTTTGATTTAGTTTGGCTAAATCCTTGGGAATTCTTGAATTAATAGTACAGTCCACTAATAATCAATTGAAGAATGGAGGAGGGGGGAGATTTAGGGAAATTTTCCAGTTTACAAAATTATATTCATTTATTTATTATTATCAACACTGATTAAGTGAATAAAAATGATAATTAAGAATTTCAATTCACATGATTAGTTAAATTATCTCATTTTATAATTTTGGCAGTCAATTTGTACTACTTTAAACGTTAGTGTTACCGATTATTACAAACGCTAGTGGCTTGGGAGTGCTTAATTTTATAAATTTCAAACCGATTGAATCCAAACTTGTTAGCAACTAGTGGACCTGACCGCACATATCATATGATTAAATTTAGATACTTTCACATCATATTAAGCTAAAAAATATGCAAATTTATAATCAGTAAAGAATTATCAAGTATCTATATCAATGATTTTTTTTTTTTAATATAGGAAAGGTGGAAGGTGTAGGGAATGATTGACGAAAATATAAATCATCTACACTGATTCAGACATTTGACTTTCATTACTTTATCTTGAGCTTTGACATCCATTTACACCATTGCCTTGTGAAGCTACAATTTCAATGAAGATGACGATTCAATGTTCCTATTCATACACATTGGAATGTGTCTGTAGACGAAAATAGTGTAAATTCAAAATTTTAACAAACACCCGTGTGATTTCTTGCCAAAAAATAATAATAATAATAATAATAAAATGAAGTTGCAGTGTTCATGAACAAGAAATTTGTTTTCCTTCATGATTTAGTAAGATAAATCATTAAATATTATTAGCAAGTATAAAAATGATTACAGGCATTAAAAATTCAGTTTTCAGAACAAAATATCAAAATGCAGCTGCAAACTTGTTTCATTTTGCCACGTTTGGTTTGCAATAACCATTGTTAAAGGATCATTGAACTGAAATGGTATTTTCGATTGGATGGGAAGCTTTATAGTGAATCAAATATAATAATAATTATTTCATAAGAATAAAGGTGTGATGGAATAGTTACTGTCACCAACAAAACTTCAGTATTAGACCGCAACAAACACGAAATGAAACTCTTTTAACTCATGAGAATGATAAAATGAGGAAATTTACCCATTGGATGGGAAATGCACTGCACAAAGTTTCACAAAATGAAGCACTTGTTTCCATAAATTCATGCATTTTCAAATTATAAGGATTTATTTCCGTCCTTTGATGCCAAGGAAAAAAAAAAAAAATCCCCTCATTATAGATTGAGAACAAATCCCGATGGTGCTTGTCCTTTACTTGTCTAATAAATAACTTATTATATATTGGCAATCCATAAATTTCAACCGTATAGATCAAAACTTCATAAGATAATATAGGGGCCTATTAATTTTCATCTACATTGAAGATGTTTAGGACTCTCATCTTACAAATGGGAAAAAAAAATGTAAGAACACTATAATGATTTAAAATTTTTATGATTTGCATTCTTTAGATAAGTACGTTAAAAATATTGAAATAGTATGAAAATTTGTAGATGCATAGATTATTTAGGATCGTTACAATTTCTGTGGTTGAGCTTTACGAGCTATTAATATGTAATACGTTATTTACCGGACAAGTGGAGGACAAGCACTATTCAGACAAGTAGAGGAGCAAGTTCCTTATAGATTTGACTATCCTCCACTCTTTTTCGTTTTCCCTCAATTACTTCTCAATGCAGCTATTTTCACAATTTTAGAAACTTTCGATAGTTTTTGCTGTACGTATACAAAGCATATATACGCATGCTCTCTTTTATGAGAATTAAGGCTGTGGTGCTCATATAATTTTTATACTTAAAAGAATGGAAAGTTAAAGATTATCGAGTTGTTTCAATGCTTAAATGAATATCTTCTGAATGCTCGTATCTCATGATAATTATATTTCTCATATAATGTTATATGCTATTTTGATTTGTTCTGTAAGAAACGTAAAATTGTGTGTAAACTATGCAAGGTATCAAAGTGTAATGAAAGGTAAAATGGTAATTTACATATCGTGTTCTACCATTAACGTTTAGTGTCCATAGGGCTGCAAATAAGCGGGTTCGAGCTCATTTATGATTGAGTTTGGGCTCATCGCGTGCTCTTCACAAGTCCAATTTTTTATATTTGAGTACGTGTTTTAACTAGCTTGGATTCGGGTCGCCACGAAGCATAAAAAGAAAACCAGTTGGATGACATGAGGTAAAACTTATGTTTATTTGTTTATTTAGTTCTTTTACCTCATACAAATATAACTTAAGTAGAAGGGAGATCAGAACCATTAATTATTTTTGATGGACGGCTCACACCAATGTACGTAGATAAATTATAAGTTACAAAGCCTTTTCGTTAAAAACAATATATGGGACAGTGTTAGGAAGAAAAGAGCCATGCAAAGCCAACACATTTAGGTTCCACATGACACCACATAAAGGACTTTGATTGTTAAAGTAAATGTCATATACTTATCCTACTGGCTTAAAAAATTTGAGCCTGATTGAATTATAAATGAGCTTTATCTCAATGGTTCAAGTTCAACTTTAATTTGGTTAGCAAGCAAGTCGACCATAAAAGTTGGAAACATTGACTATTTCCGATGGAACCTGATCTATCATCATATAAAGCTCAAATTTAAGTAACTAATAGAATATGTATTGAATTTATAATCCAATATTCAAAAAACGTTTTTATAATATTACGTGGAACCTATAAAGGTCGACTCTTATAAAAATACTTGGTTCTGTAGTTCTTTTTCATATTTTTCTATACATATATATATATATATATATATACACGACAAAAAAATAAAAATAAAGAGAAACATCATTGGTGTCCTTTTCCAAGTATTGCCCCACATGCCCTGGACTTGACTTTTTCAACTTTATAGAGTACTCTGTGGATCAGATCAGTGACCATACTCCACCTATTTTCCACCCATTGAAACTGCAACTAATTTGTTCCCCCATGACGATCGCCAATGGATTTTGTACTAAGCAATTTCCTTCTACCCCTCATTAAAGGTGTATTTACCTAAAGTTGGCAGAATAAGTTGACTGACTGTCCAAACAAATTTATCCGAATTTGATTGCGGAGAACTTTTGACCATTCATTCACTTTTGAAGATTGCAAGTGCACTTCAACTTGCCTTTCTGATAAGTAAGACATTTTTTTTTTTTTGTCTCTTTGAAAATTTCTAACACATTATTAGTGTCGAGAGTCGTCGGTACTCATATCTATAGGTTGGTTCTCATATCTTTATGTCTCATGGTTTGCAAGTAAAATATCAAGTTTGAATGAAAATTTAAAACTTTTTCAAGAATTACTTATGAGTGGACAAGCAAAATGCGAAGACAAGTAACTTGGAAGATTTGAAAATCTTAACTGCATTTTGACTCTCAATCCCCCCCTAATTGCAAAATTAGTCGGTGGCTTGATTTCCATTTCGAAGGTGACATTTGCAAGTGTTAACTTAGAAACCCTTTAAATGAGAGAATCAGCTTCTCTCTTAATTTGAATCATATAAATGTTATTATTATTATTATTATTATTGGAGTTGCTCGACGGCGTTGCCGTAGCTAGGCTCCAAGGTTAGGCTTAGGCTGATACCATGTCAAGTCGAGTAGAATGACAGACATAACCTTCTCAATTAAATTAGGGTGCAAATGCCTCATACTTATACAGAGGTAAGAAAGAATTCAAATAGATGCAAAATCCCTAACAAATGGAATGAAAAAGGTAAAATATGATTGAACAAGAACTAGAAATCCTCATGATAGTCGACTGTCCACTATCGGACACTCGACTACCTCTGATACACAGGCTACTCTATTCAAAATTCTCAACACCTTGGATACATAGACTATTTTATCCAAAATTCTCAACAGTAGCGGCAGTCGACTGTCTCGTAATATTAATATTAAAATTAAAATAAGAATGTTATAAAAAAAATATTTATTTTAAGTGACTGTTTCTCTTCCACAACTCAAATATATTAATTTGAAAATAGAAACATGAAAATATATTAATTTTAAAGAAGGTCCCATTCAATTTATGAGGTGGGTCGAGGAAGTCCCCATCTTTTTTTCTTTTTTCTTTTTTTCCATTTAAACTATATCAAGTATGGAATTATCCTTTTTCTAGACACCTGATATAAAAATAAGATCAGAGTATTTACCAGTTTTTTATTAATTGGCCTGAGAAATGTGGTACACATGGTTTGACTAATGGAAGCACTTGTTTCCACAAAGTTGTTAGAATTTTAATTAATAGAAAAATGAAAAATAAAAAATCAATTTCTTAAAAGTGTCTTTAATCCCCTTACCAGCTTGTCCCATATTGAAAGTGGAAAAAAATAAAATAAAATAATAAGAGGCTTTAAATATATATATATTTGCACCACCTCCTTTCGCAAGCTTTGAAAAATATGCGGCGGGCCAGCCCACAAGCGCACGCGCCTCAGACCCCGTGGTTTCATGGGATCAACTGGGTTGACGCGCCATTGATTCGTATTAACGGTATAATTTATATTAAGTACTTACTAAATGAAAAATTATAATTTTACTGTATCGTAGTTATTGCATTAATCTTTGCGGTGTTTATATTTTTTTGCTGGTTGATTCCATTATCACAAAGTGAATCCGAAATTGGCTTGGTTTCAAGAATTACTATTTAGTAGGACTATTAGAACTTAGGCCTCTTATCTTTGCCGATTAACCAATTTTTAAACGCGAAAGTGGATCCTATAGAGATGCCACTTTTTTATGAATTTATCTTGAATTGGGCTCTTTTCGCTCAACTTTATTGCAGTCGTGTTGAGCCAGCAACCCTTTTTACCTTGAATTGATCGAAATATGCAGAATTTCTGACTTTTCGTGGAGGATTAGATCCACTAAAAGGGGTAATCAATATTTAAGAATAATTCTAATTTTAAACTCAACAAACATTAAAAAAAAGTATAATTAAAAATGATAATTGAACGAGTTGAGCGTGTTAATTACGGGTTAAAATTATGAGCAAGTCAAGTTATTATACGAGCAGATCATGGGTAATGATTGTCGCCTCTAATATTATCCTCTTGGACATGCTAGCATGCTCTACTGAGCATATCGAAAATCGTAACCTCCTCTTTTCTCTCAAATCATTCAAA
This sequence comes from Santalum album, assembly GCA_034195605.1. Classification (NCBI taxonomy): domain Eukaryota; kingdom Viridiplantae; phylum Streptophyta; class Magnoliopsida; order Santalales; family Santalaceae; genus Santalum; species Santalum album. Next base: position 8,246,017 of record CM067267.1, on the reverse strand, counting down.
CGATTCTTTATCAAAGGTTTGTATAGAGAAATGGAACTATGTCGGGGATATTGTACCATATCGAACTTAGGCCTGCACGTCTAAAGGACGGCAAATAATTCCTTTTCTTGTTGTATAATATGCCTAGAAATAATATTTTCCCTAGCTTGTCATGCCAAAGATTACAAGATTCAATATTCAAAACATGGAAGATTAGAGAAGTTAGCCTGGAAGATTTAGATCCTAAGAGCCGACCGAGGGGGTCGGTATACTTCGAATGATATAACCCAGTTTTGTTAAGAGAGTGGCATCATTCATGAACCCCTCACAATTTCTTATACACCTCAGTCAAACACAGTTGTTGAGAGGCAGAACCGTACCCTTATGGGATGAAACATTACCAACTGTTTGCTTTGCACCTTAGTGCGTGGGCTAGCTTAGCCAAAGTTGGCATACTTGAACCCAAGAAGGGAAATCTAGGGTCCAAAACTGTACATGATGTATTTATAAGATATAAAATCTGATCATTTGAATATTTCGATGAAAACTCATGATGCGTCTTATTTTTAGGGTATTTTTCTACTTACGATACCTACTACTGGTTTACTTTCCTATGTTTTGAGCGTTCCTAGCATTTCTGCTCATATAGAGACACTTAGTTCAACCATATCTATAAACTTAAAAAGGGTAAGATTAGAACCTCTTAGGCACACTTCACATGGGTTCATGTGCTTCAAATCGTCTCTCTTGAGTGGTTTAAGCCTTATTACACCCACACATTCAAACCCTCACATTTCGCCCTTCTTAACAAGTCATTGCGTACTTCCCAAGTAACCTAAATATCAAATTATTTAGGTTATTGTTATTGCGCCTTAACTTGTCCCTCACCCAAAATAATTTCCATATCGATACAAACCAAGAGGGAAACAAAATAATAGGAATTTGAGAGTAATCCTGTATATTTCTGGATTCTTTTATCATTAGCACTTAACCAAAGTTAAAATACTACGATCGAATCATAACATAATTGTATAAATTTGCAAGGAAGTATAGGTGTAACCATAAATTCGAGCGCAGTCGTAAGAGTTTCCCTAGCAACAGCCTATAATATGTGGAGCCCTATAAACTTGCTAAGATATAATATATGCACATAAAACAAAATTAACAGAAGATATCAAATCAACTATTAATCCTTCAATGAAAATAGTTCGAACCCAAAGAAATGAAGTTTGGGATTATAGGCTCTAACTGATTCAAATCAAACTCGAAGAAATCAAGTCATGTCATTGAATTTTGAACAAATTCAGTTTGGGAAACCTCAATTTTTTAAAATCGAGGCTCGGTCGTAAATTTTAGAAGGCAAAATGAAGAATATTGAGGACGAAAAATAGGGAAGAACAGGAAGTGTTCGTGGAAAACGTGACCATCGATCTTAGACCTCGTGAATGTCGAGTTTAGTGTCCTTAAACACATATCGACTCTCTAATAGTTGAATTTAGTTCTCTTCCCTTCAAGGGGAGAATAATAGGGTGATTTTCGATTGGATTGTGTTTCTTTCGGCGAAAAAAGAGAGGGAAAAAAAAACCCTTGATTTTCGGAGAGCCGAGTTGCCGAAACGAGCTATAATGAGAAAACTTTGAAAAGGGGGCATAGAGTGACTAAGTTTATATTTTCAGTAGTTACTTCGTTAAAAAATTCTTCAATAGTGCTTAGTTCTCTATTTGTTCTTCGTTAACTCTACTAATTTTTCACTTCTTAAAAGTAAGTCTAGCACATCACCAACAATTTTAGACGAGTGCCATTTACACCAGCAGTCAAGCCTGAGCTTAGTTTGAAAGGAGACCACAGATTAAATTTGATTTTATTAAAATAATCCTGGAAATAGGATAAAATATTTTTTAACAATTTCTTATTTATTAAGAGTATTTGAGGAGATAATATGTAAATAATAATAATAATAATAATAATAATAATAATAATAATATACCCAAATATACCATTTACATCATGTAGTGTCCTTTTCCCAAGCATCCCCCAAGTTGAGATGGATTCAACTTCTCCCACATTAGTGAAGTAAGGATCGGATCAGTGACTCTCCACATCACATCATTTTCCACACATTGAAAAATTGCAACTAATTTATTCTCCCATGATTGTCGCCCATAAATATTGCAGTTGTAGTTTCCTTGTCCAATTTTTCTACCCCTTGTTAAGGGTATATTTACCTAAAGTTGGCAGGATAATTTGACCGGCTGTCCCACTTAATTTTTCACTATTTCACTGTGGAGGATTTGACCATTCACTCCCTTTGTTTGAGTTTTCTGAATGCACCTCTAACGTGCCTTTCCAATCAAGAAGCACTTTTGTTCCTTTTAGTTAGAAGACTTTCTAACATTTAGTCAGTGTGGTGAGTCCTAATTTACGTGGATTTGGATCTTTACCGGACTGTATAGTTCTTGTATAGTTTTATAATTTTTTTAGAATTTTTAATACATTTTTGAATAATTTGAACCATATGAATGGAAATAGCATACAAAAACACATAGACATGTCAATTTTCATGAGATTTAAAAATTTGAAATTAACATGCCTATGTACTTTTATATTTCCAAATCTCATGAAAATTATCATGCGTATGTATTTTTGTATTATATTTTTATTCATACAATTCAAATTATTTAAAAATGTATCAAAATTAATTATTTTTGTAAAACTGTATAAAAACTACACACATTTGGACGGAAAAGGATCCGATTCCTTTATATGTACCCAGACTCGATGCTTATTCACTGAGATTCTTTCGATTTTTAATTTTATAATTTTTTCCTTTTTAAAATTTTAAACCTTCTTCTTTAACCATGTTAATTACGCGGACGATGGAAGATTTGAAAATTGTAAGAGTTTTAATCCTCAATCCCCCCATAATTTGCAAAGTTAGTCGGTGGCTTAGTTTCCATCTTGAAGGTTGGGCTCGATTTGACATTTGCATGTGTCGGTGTTTTTATTGCAAAGTATTGGCATGCAAGTGGCTGAATCATCATCTTTCTGATTTTGAATCATTTTATTATTAGTACTAGACGCAGCGACATCTAGTAATAATGCTATCATCATCATCATCAATTATATTATCGATAAATACTCAACCCCCACTTAGTAATTACAATAATTTGAATTGTTTGACCTTACTTAACGTTGGGTGAATTAGCATAATAAACTTTTTTTGACAAAAATTTTGTAAAAAATTATTGTGACTTGGTACGAAGAAGTAGCCTTATATTTAAAATAAAAAACTCTTAAAAAAACAAAATATTTATCGCAGCTCCTATTTTTGTGAGTTCCTTGAATTCTCTTGTGATCAATTTATCTTTTTCCCAGTCTGCCGATTGGTAATGTATCCATCCGTTTGTTACGTTTGATTTTTGGTTAATTCAGCTCTCTCTTAATTTAGTAATTGTTGCTTTTTTGTTTTTTCATCATCGGAGGTTACGTTGTTAAGATCATGATTTGGCTCCCCCAATACACTTTTTGTCCAACACTTCTCGATGCACATATTTGACTCCCCCAATATTTTTTAAATTTTGAGACAGTATTTAAAATCTTAGTCGTAAAAATAAGAAGAAAAAAAATGCAAGTGTATGTGCATAACTTAAGATTAATGGCACCGTCCTACATTTTTCTCGTTTAGGGTAAATATTGTTGTCTAATCCTTCTAATTAGAATTTTAGTTTATAGTATCAATGTGGGTGGAGTCATTTTCCATGCCGGAGTGGGTGGTCTCGGAGTTGATAAGGTTGGGTCAGGCTTTAGGATCTCAGAGTTGGGTCAAGTTGACAAGGTCAGGTGGGTTTGGAGCAAACTAACAAATATATTGACAAAATTGCATATCTAATTCCAACTTTTGCTCGAACAACTATTAACACTTTTGAATCTTTTATGAAAGGTTACTAACCTTTGCTAATTTTATACCCTGCATGTTCGAGATAGTGAATACCCTTTCTTGTTATTTGTTGATACTCGTAACGAGTATGCCTGTTTTAACCCCTATAGTTGTGGTGCTCGTCTGTCAAGTCTATCAATTATTAGCCCTGTAATTATGAGGATTTCCACGTCCAAACGAATAGTTCACCCACCTCGCTCAATCAATGCCGATCTTGATTTAATTGCCGACAATTTTAAAAGAGGGAACTCTAATAAGAATGGAATTGTGGGAAATTATGAGAATAACCATTGTTGGGTCTTTGCATGCATGTGCGTTCAGGCATTTGCTTTGAAATACACATGCTGCCTCAACAGATTAAATTCATGGCCTTTTGGAAGTATTGCTTGATTTCCGTTTTGAGAAATTGATGGTGTTCTAATTAAATTTGACTTATTTGGGTTTGAATTAAATGTGGATGGGTCCTTTGAACTACACGTAGGGTGGGCGAGCACCAAAGAGAGTGAGGTTGTAAGGGAATGGAGCAGGTTGGGACAGGTGAGTCTTCCTGAATCGAGGTGCCGTGAAACATTCTAGGTAGTTCTCTATCATTTTCCCCTAAAAAAGTTACACCGTTATGGATCGGCTTGGAATTGGACAACCCTAGACATAGGCGAAACCACATCAAAAGAATTTCTCGTATTGTCTTGTGTTTTTCTTTCTTTTTCCGTGTGCATGATGCACTGTGTGAGATGTGCCAATTCCAAAAAGTACGTCCATAGCTTACACCGAAACAAAATGGAAGCTTATACGGGTAGGGGTGTGTACGTAGGTGGATTGAGTCAGTTTTGAACCCTTTTTTACCCAACCAATCTTAATTTTGATGCGGTTCAAGAGTTTTTTCACCCGATTGAAGGTGGGTCAGGTGAGGCGGGTGTGCTCGATCAAGCTTGGAGACCTATTTTACGTAAAAAAAATTAAGTCATATTTACGAATAATATACATAATAAATTAACTCAATACAACTACAACTAACATATTAAATTTACTTAAACCAATCAAGTTGCAACTAACATAATAGAGTAAGTTAATCCCACAACAGTTGTACATCCTAAACCCAATCACAACGGACATATACTGATTCAATAATGGTAACCATTTGTGAATGAAGGAGGTTTTGTCGCGTTAGGTTAGAGTTATTATACCATTACGCATTTACGTACAATATATAAGATATTTTTTTGTGTTAAGGCTGACTGGTTGGGTTTAACTGACCTAAAAATAGGTCACTCGAAAACCTGACCCAAGCCACCTTGAATCCAAAAATTCAATCCACCTCAAGTGAGGCAGTTTCTGGTTTGGGTCGACTTTGCAGGTGAGCCAATTTTAAGCCTCTCTATGATTCCCCAACTCCACAAGCCCCCTCCCTCTTCCTTACCTTCTTTTTAAAGCATAATTCATCTCAAATTTAAAAATAGTAGTAAAATTTTCATAGAAAATGTAAGGGTTACTTGTGATATGGGTGACTCTAAACCTTACTTGATAAGGAATGGGTGAACATTAAAAACCTTATATTGGATGAATGACCTCTACCTTAAAATTTAATTGAGGGATATATGTGATCTTAAACGGAGGGACGAATAAAAATTAAAAGGATTAATTCTAAAAGAAGAAATTAATAAAAATATATTTATTTTGAGAGACCGATTCTCTCCCACAATTATAATTTTTTATTTATTTCAAATCATAAATATGTGAAGTGCGAAGAAAGGGTCTAATCAAAATTGGGTTGGGGTTAGTTGTACGGAAGGACCCATTCAATTTATGGGGCGGGTCGGGGGAGGCTTCCCTTGGGATGTGAGATTCAAAGGAAATCGATATATCCAAACAGCACCTAACTCAGCCAAACTGGATAGGACACGTGGCCGAAATTGTCGTTTTCGTCGTTCAGCATCCTTGTTCTTGTTCTCGCAGGGTAAGTATGACTATGGCCACAAAAAAAATAAAATAAAATAAAAATCGAGCTCCCAGGGTGGAAAATGGACTCAGTAATTTATCGATGGATTAGGAAAAAAAACAGAGTAAAAATGAAGATGAAGATACAATGAGTTTTCAAATAAGTCTCCTTGTTTTTTTTTGGATCGATTTCAATTCATATGGTCAAAATTTATAAATTTTAAAGGAGTCAAAATCACGTACATTTATATATAATAGAAATATTTTCATCAGTTGAATCGTTAAGTTGAAGAAATTCAAAATTAAACCTAAATATTTAGAATTTATGATACTTCTCTAAAAAGGTTAATTGTAGAATTACTATCATGTTGCTAGATCATAATTTATTGTTCATAATGAGTTAGAAATTAGTATGTCCAGACAAACTTTATTAGAAATCCATTATCCTCTATCTATTATGATAAAATAATAAATGCTTTGAAAATCACTTGACTGTGATGAGAAACTATAAATCACTTTGAACCACTTTGTATTTCTCGTGAATGAACACACGAATTCAATTGTGGTGGAAATATGGATAAATGAATGAATACCAAGTTTAATTGATTACGGCCTTATTTTTTTAGGAGAAATTACACTTAACTCCCTTGTGATTTGAGTGAATTGTTGGGAACTCTCTACGGTTTGAAAGTCAATACTTAATCCCCTGTACTTTCCTTAGAGTTGTAACAGCTAATTTTTTCGTTAAGGTTAATGGTTTGTACATCTCAAGTACTGTAACATGGTTAAAATGACTTTAAGATTCCAAAATACCTTTACCTTAATAGAAATTAAAGAGCTTGGTAAACAAATTTAGAGACGGTAAAGCTTAATTTCATCATTTTGTAATACTCGGAATGCAGGAACCATTAAGTTTAACGAAAAAACCAACCGTTGCAGCTCCAATAAAAGTACAAAGAGATTAATTTCCATATCATATAAGAGTTTCTTGCAACTCCATCAAACTAAATAGGGTTAAATGCAAGTTGCCTTTTTCCTTGTTACCTCATATTTTGGAAATTTATGTATTTATCGTAAGGAACAAGTAACAAACTAAAATCAAGGAAAATCCAGCAATAAGATTATTCTAATTATGATTTTGTGGGTTAGCTTTGAAATTAAGGTTGACTTGGGTTTGATTTCCACAACACCCAAAAAAAAAAAAAAAAAAAAGAAAAAGAAAAAAGAAAAAGAAAAAACCTTCACCTGAACACCTAAATCAAGGTCAAGTGCCAATCCACCGAATCAAACCAATTTTACCAGATCAACATCTATTTCAGATTAATCTCAAAATTAAACTCATTTAGAATCGAAATCGAGTCATCGGATCAACATGTAATGTCGATCTTGTTTTGATATCAACCCCAGAGAGGCCCTCATCTGGACAGATAAAGAAATAATGTCTTACTTGTCAGTCCTATCCCATCCTCCTTTGCTCAACTTTTCCTTGGTCAGAATCCGAATCCTAAGCTTTTCTTTTTCTTTGTTTTTGTTTTTTTCTATAAAAACAATTTTCTTTAAAGAGAGAATCCTAAGCTTAGTCAAGGGACGAAGAGTTTCAGACTCAGCGTCATCATCATTCAAGTCCCCAATTTGGAACAGACTCCTTCCGCCAGCTGGGGAAAAAAAAAAGACAATGCTCCTAACCTGTGGCTCAATTAATGGAAGTTTAATATTTATTTATTTTTATTTGTTAGGGAAGGCAGAGATAAAAATATCCTCATCATAACGTTATATCGATAATTTATTATCTATTTCCTCATACTTTAGCAAATATAATATACGCCTGTAAAGTCTGTTTGGTTCACAGAATCTATTAGGAATCGAGAATGTTATATTACAGCGTTTGGAATGGTTATAGAATGCAAGATTCCTATAATATCACATTCCTGAAAAATGGGGGCCTAACATTCCTGAGTGGAGAGCTGGGAATATGAGATTTTGAATAGGCTGGAATGTGTATATGAATAGAATGTCAGAACTACCTTTATAAATGAACAGGTTGACAAAATTCTCATTTAAGTACGTAACTCATATAACTTTAAAATAATATTAATAATAGTGACAATAATAACAATATTTTTATTAAATAAATATATTATTCATAATAAAAAGAGTTGATAATACTATTTTTAGAAATTTATAATACTATATAAATTTTATTTTTAGTTAGTAAACGTTTGAATTAAATTCTCCGTAATTTAAAATTAAAAAATAGGCAAAACTATTATCTTAGTATTAAGTTTTAAAAAATATTTTTTTAAGATAAAAATAATTTGTTATATTTTATGTTATGAATACTATATTTTTTTATAAAAGAGGGAATTAATAGAAAATTTTAATATTCCTTGAATCCAGCTGTTTATGCATAATAATGTCATATTATATAGAATTCGACTAAATATATCGAACAAAAGAATGTCACTTTATGAGCATCACATTTTCTGGTATCACATTCCGAGGAATGGGATGTTGGGTACGAATATAAGATTTGACGAACCAAACGGACCGTAGTCCCTTGCCACCGTCTTACAAATCAAAATGAAAGAGATTGCGTCCTCTCTTCCACACGGTCCTCCTACATCATATTAGAAGGGAGGCTAACCTGCCAACTAATATGTTACTTAAGTTAGCTATTAAGTTGGGGTGCGACTAATATTTGGTGTATTTGTTTCCTCTTTTTCTCTGTGAATGTTTCTTTGTAATTCCATTGCTTATTCATAAAAATTTAAAATTAAAAAAGATCAAAACAAAACTTCTAGAGTGCGACTATTCATGCAAAGTTCCTCACATAATTTTCACTTGGCTACTTCAAAGAGGCACAGTCCAAAATAAAAAATTCAAAAAAAATCGATGAGTCAGTACAACTTTGTGGTCGAGAAACATTGATGGTACCTTACCAAAATAAAAATGTTAGGGAAAAAAATATATAATTTATGCGGACTGACTCCCTACCAAATAAAATACTTACTCAACAATATAAATAAATTGTGTGGGAATGGTCAAATGCAAGTGCGTGAAGCCTAGTTGTACGGAAGGTGTGGTTCAGGTTATGGGGCGTGTCGAGGAGGCTTCCTCCGTGGGGATATGGAAAGGAAATGTCTGCATCCAAACAGACCCTATTTCATTCACCATTGATAGGACACGTGGCTTGATACTGTCATTTTTCTCCTTTAACCCCATTTTCTTGGTTTTGTCGTCTAGTGAAAAATTAAAGAAATAAACAAATAAGACAAATAAAAAAGGAAGCACGGGAAAATCAGGAAGTGGTAGGTGGAAAAAAAATTAATTTAAATTTTGTTTGTAATGTTCTGTTTAGGGCGAAACTAGTCTAAATCCTAAAATTAACTTTATTTTAAGTTGAACCTTGAATGCACATTTTTCACGTAAGAGTGAACACTAATATTTTTAAAATATAATAATTTGAATTGTGCTATTAATGTCCATTATTTTATTGAAAGAAATCACAGGTACTTTTTTTAAAAAACTAAATTTAACATTACAAAACACGAGCTTCACCAAGGGACTTCCTTATTTATGTAGTAAATATTGATGAAACTTAAATTATTGAAAACACGCATCCTCTCTTTCTATAGGGGAAGTATTCTTGTTGGCGTTTTATATATTTTTTTCTTCTCCAACGGATTGTTTCTCCAACGGATTTTGAATAAATAATTGAAATTTTTGAAAAAAAACGTTAGCCTTAACTTACCTTGACCATTCGTTGGTCTTCTTTTTATTGTAATTTATTTACATAATAAGTGTGAGGAGCCTTCATAGCCCTTTATAAGGGCAATCCTTGGAAGGGATAGAGACACCTCTCGTTCCCTTCACTCCTCCCTTCATTTGCTTTTTCTCACTCATAGAGAAACTTCATCATGTTCTTGGTATTCTTGAGTTACTTGGTCATAGTGTGCGTGTACAGTGAGTTCGGTTCAATTCTTTGTTGAGTAATCAAATAATCGTTCAAACTTTCAGTCTTTATATCATGGGGCGACGCGTCAGAAACATTGTTACTTCGGTTTACCCATAGTAGTTGTGAATCATCTAAAGAGAGTGACCTAGTCCGCTCCTAGGCCATTCGATTAATGTATCAGTTTTTCAGTTTTATCTCTCAATTACTAAATCTGTACAAGGAGTGATCATTCATCAATCCTGACAACTCAAAAGATTGTTAGTTGCAACAATTCCTAATTCCATTGAAGATTTGAAGGTTAACCCAACAATTCTCACATTATCATTTTATTCATCTTAAGTTTTTTTTATCAGTAGCAAGATTATTACTCATAATTGTATAATAATATTATCGAATTTTCCATTACCATCACATAACTTTTTCCACTTCAATAAAGAATAGGATTATTGCAAGATGTGAGTATTAATGGCCAAAATATTTATAATTTACCAAAAAAATGACGAAAATACTAAATTGCCCCTTGGACTTTGGGTTACCGACCAATTTGGTCATTGAACTTCAAAATCAAGATGAAATTTTCCCCAATCACTAATACTTAACATCATTGATCCTCTATCATAATTGTTGTAACATTCCACAGATCTTATATTTCTATAAGATAAAATAAGAATTGGTAGGAAATGAGATGTCTACATGTAAGATTCAATGGGGAATACTCCTTGCATATAAAGGATGTCACATGAGATGTTATCTCAATAATTACACCAGAAGAATGATGAAGTTTAATATTGGTAAGTGTAGAGAAGTTCATGAGTAAATTATTGTATTTTAAAGTTCAAGTACTAAATTAGTAGCTAAATCAAAGTTCAATCCACAAAATGATAATTTAGCCAATATTAATTGACATTGATGGGGACATTTACCAAAAAAAATAAGACCAAAAAGTGACGACAAACTTTTAGATAATCACGCAAGATAAATATGGTTATATTTGACCATGATTACAGAGAAAAAACAATTCCTCCTTTGAAATTCTAATTTTCTTCCTTATAAGTGAGGTTTTCATAAGATTTGGATCACCACCATCACTCTTGAAAGCACCTTCTTTTTCTTTTTTTTTTCTTTTGGTCAAAATATATGGATACATTTTAATGATTCCAACCTTACAAATCTAAATAAACATGATAATTTTCATAGACGTGTTTATCTATGCACTAAAATTACTGTACATGTTCTCATAGGTATTGATTTCTTGTTTTTATACATACAAAAATATTAAAAGCAAGATACTATTAAATATAGTGAAAGTTACCATACCTTCAACATGTACTATTAGAATTATTAATAATGGGTTAAAAAGTTTTGAAATAGATGATTCAAAGGACATTGGAGTTAAAATGGATTTGGATCCTCTCTGGTCCAAAAAGTGTGCAGTTTTGTACAGTTTTATAATTTTTTTCTTTTTAATAAAATTTTTAAATAATTTAAACCATATAGATGGAAATAAAATACAAAAATATATAGATATCTAAATTTTCTTGAGATTTAAAATACAAAACCTACTCATCCTAAACATTGAAAATTTAATATAATTTTTAAATGTCATTTCTTTCTCCTGAATAGGTTATGTATTTTCAAATCTCATGAAAATTGATACGTTTATATATTTTTATATTTTATTTTCATTTATATGGTTTAAATTATTTAAAAATTTTTAAAAAAATTATAAAATTATAAAACTACATAACACTGCACACGAGAATCTGTTCCAGTTAAAATATAAGTGCCAAAGTTAATGGCTCAAAGGTCGGTTGGTCGGTCATCATTACACATGAATGGTGGCTCCTAACGACTCGACAGGCATAACATTTTTGAAAATATAAATGAGGGAGGTAAAATCGGGCTTTATCTATCCTACACATGTTTCCATAGGAATGCAAGCAAGTGGGGCAGATTGGTGGACACTTTTTCATAGACCTGCCTAAGGCTGGTGGATGATAAAGTTCCCAACTATTAAAAAAATTAAGGTGGGTGGATCAGTTTGATTAACTTATTTTTACTATCGATTTCATAACTTTACTATTCTTTAAGTAATTTTAAGGCTTATATAAATTAAAATATGTCCAAAAAAAAAAGTCACATGACAAACAAAGCAAAGAAATAAATAGGCCTGAAAAGGGCGCATGACAAACAAAGGAAAGAAAAAATTGTACAATCTCTAACCTCATAATGGATTAAGGAGGAACCCAAAAAGTTGTATATATAAATAAATATTAATTATTTATGAGGGACGATAATGACGCGGGTCGAGGTAATTGGAGTCTGTTTAAAATATTTCTTACCTGTAAAATTGACCTGAAACACCTTAGGACTAGGACTGCACATTCAACCTATCTCCATAAGTAAGGTTTTCAATTTGAGATTTTCCGTTCCATTGAGTCGTATTAGGGACTTTCAAATTTTATGCACACATATCGTTTTCAAATTATGGACAACATATTTTACAAGATGTATTTCTTCGCAATCCTCCTTTCTAATATTTCCTGGTCAAAACCTAAACTTGGCCAAGAAAATAAGGGCTTCAGACATCTTCTGATGACGACTCCCACCAAATTCTTACCGCAGTTCCCAAAAATCCCCAACTATCCCCTTCCCTACTCCCATTTTCCCGGCAACCAAACAGGTAAAAATAACACCAGATTAGAATTTTCTTTAGAAAATATAATACTTGGAGCTGATCCGGAGCCATAATAGCTGAATATTCCACAATAATTTATTTTAGAGGATTCAAATCCACTTCGAATGCCTTAGCATAATAATTCACGCGAGTTCCCCACGTTAAAAATTTTAGTGTTTCGAAGGTTATATTAGGGGTGACAGTAGAGAGAATAATGGTGGGAAAATGGTTTTTTTACTCGTACTCTTACTCTTATCCTAATTCTAAATGTTTCACCCTTATCCTAACGGATAAAATAAAAAATACAATTACTATATCCTAACTAATAATGAGTAATAAATTTCATTATCCTAAAAGCTAATAAATATTTTTTAAACAAAGCTATAAAATGTGCTATAAATCTAAATATAACAAAAATGGTAATAGTTTAAGTATATAAATAAATGGTTACAACACACAAGTACTTAAATGGTTTAAACGAAACATATCAAACCAATAAATATAGATTTTAAAAATTAAAATTCATGGATTATTGGAATGTTAAATATTATATATATGTACTAAAATACCCTAGAGTCAACAGACGAAATAAATCCTTTACTATTATCCTACTCTACGAGTTAAATGGGTAAACCTTCCTTACACTTTTACTTAAACAGGTTGGAAAAATCCTTCACCCTTTCCCTAAAAATTAGGGTAGGAAAAGACAAATCCTCATCCTTTTATTTAAACCAATAAGAAATCCTCCTTGTCTGAAAACATTAGGTTAAGGTAATGCGAGTATGATTGGTTCCTATTTCGACATATGTACATTATAGAGATGTTTTTAGGGGTCCCATTGAAATGGGTAATATTTGTTATGGTCTAATTTATGAGTATAAATAAGTTATTTTTTCTCTTGCACTCACGGAGTGACAGGCATCATGTCTTTTATCAAATACAACTTAATTATCCAATAATATTTTCAAGGTCATTAGCACTTGATCAGAATGATCTGTTTATCGTTAAATTCATTTTTTGTTATTGTCTTCGATTAAAGGCCTATATTGAATATTTTTTTTTATCATTTAGACTCACATTTTCTATTCCGAAATTATTCTATTTGAGTGTTTATTTGATTCTTATCCCTTTATATAATACCTTTTTCTTTTGAATAAGAATTATTAGCAAAAGAAAATTTTCCTTTTATCAAACTATCGATATGATAACATTTACCAAAAAAATATACACATGAGAACCAACGGATATTTTGTAAATATATTAAATTTTGCTTTCTTGGAATATTTTCCTTCTTTTTTTTTTTTTTTCCAAATCAATCATTCATATTAACAATTTATTTCATTGAAATTAGTAATTGTTTTAAATGATATGGTTTTGATATGATTATTTATAATCTAAATGTGACTACAAAATCTGCATCCATCAACAAATTACTTTTATCTCATGTAAAGGGCAATTGATTACGTACGCTTATGTTCAATAAGATATTAACATAATTTCTTTTGACGTAATAATTATACAATATAAATAAACCAAGATGCGACTAGTATCAATTTACTAGGGAAGAATATTCTCTAGGCGATTTAAAGCTATCTTAATCACAATAGGTGACGCGGAAAATTTCTAAATTACATGGAGTGGCCTACAACTCGACGAAATAATAAAGGCGTTGAGTGCAATTTATACTATTATTAATTTAAAGCTTTTAATTACCTTATTTAAATAAAAATAGTATAATAAATTGAATTAGTAAAACACAAATTTCATTAAACTAGCCACATATCCATGAGTTCATTAGTTATTATTATTATTTTAGCTTAGCCAAAATAAATAAATAAATAAATAAATAAAGTTTGTAATGAGAATGATTAATATATAGTCAGCGGAGTTTGCGACTCTGTAATAGGCCCTCGATACGTTAAATTATGAAATAATTTTTCACTACCCTTTTTTCAAGTTTTAGTCCATTTTGTAACCGAAAAAATGACTAGTCCTCCAAATGAAGGTCCCGTGTTTCGAATCTATATAGTTATAAAAAATTCGTAATAAGAAACTAGTTTAATCATAATAAAAGCATATTAAATATTAATTTCAAGAGTTTGGGATCGAGTATATAGAAACTAAAATAAGAAGCTGCATCGAGAAATTGGACTACTCAAATAATTAAATTTAGGTGGAATATGGCTAGATCTTGAAAAAGACAATGCCTAATTTATACGCAAAGTGGAATTAGATTCTGTCATATAAATTGGGGAATTTTCTTTTGCGTGGACGGAAAATTTTCATTGATCATTTTGTACATTTTGATCAAAACAAATACGTATGGACCCAGACGACAAAGATCCCTTCATTGGTATTATTATTATTATATAAAAATCATATATTTATAAAAATGTACTCTAATATAAGTTTATCTTTTATACAGTGTCACGTTTTCTTGTAGGTCAATACTTAATGCTAGTTCAGTACACTAAGAAAAAAAATAGAGAAGTTCTGTATCCCAAATGATGTTATTTTGATATATATTTTTTTGTTTTTTTAAAATTTTTTTATGAAAACGAATATTTTTTTTAGGATTACATCAATGCCTAAATAGGAACAATGACAAAAATATTTTCACTCTAATTATATACTATTCAATCGTAGGAAATTTCCCATTGCGGCATCCCCGTACATTTCAATTGATCAAATTGATCAAGAGGGAGTATAAGAGGATGTGTTAATTTTTTTACAATTTTATTATGTATTAAATTTTAATTTATATTGCAAACTAGCAAGTAATGGACCGTTATATCTATTTTGAATAATTAGTGAGTGGTCTATGTATAGTGAAATTGCATAAAAATTAATAATACCTCTTATTATTATTATTATTTGGCATTTTTTAATTTTGCATAATTAAAAATTTATAAAATAAAGCTTAAAAAATATCGCCTTTGAGATGCAATAATAAATAATTTTCACACTATGTAATTATAGGAACACCAAACCCACTAAATATAAACAGATCTAAATACAAATCTTCTAATTAACATCATTAGTACCATATACCAAATATAAGAAAGGGCGCATAACTTTCATTCATAAGTCCATTATAAAGTAAAAAAATTATTTTTATTCGCATATAAATTTCATTCTTAAGTTTATTTCATTTCCGTCATTTTTATTTTTGTTTTTTTTAATTCCTCCGCACTGTGATACTGACTCGTGATGTATCATCACCTTCATGGGACAGTTACTAACGGGAGACGGAGGGTCTCATAAATCAGTGACTCTTCTGATCTCTAAGGCTTTTCCTCGGAACCCAAACAGCTCTACCCCACTGCAAAGTGGTTCTGCACTCCGCTAGAAAATCGTCTTGCCCTAACGCCATTAGTCTCCAAACTTTTAACCCTGGAAAGAAATTGAAAACGTGGGGCATTTATGGTGAAACCCTAAACTCGAAAATTTCCCCTTTTCTGATCACCCATTTGTCCATTCCCTTGTGCTTTCTAACCTCAATCGCGTAAAATTTCGACTTTTTGAGCGAATTTCATAATTTTGCTTTGTGGGTATTTTTGATTTATCTTGTGACTGTTCATTTTGGGGGTTTTGGATTTTGTGTTTTTGTTTTTGTTTTTCTTGTAACGGTGATTAAGAAAGGGAGAGGGGGGAGGATTGGAGTTTTCTTGAAGGAGAGAGAAGAAATGGAAATAATGGAAGGATCAGTTTCTTGTTGCAGAGGTTTTTGGTTTTGATTCCCACTGTGAGCGATAACTTCTCCCGATTTTGAAGCCTCTGTGCCGGAAAAGAGTCAAATTTCAAAGGGAAAGAAAGCGTTGCCAAACCAACGAGGAGCTTCTCTCTCTCTAAAGCCCCCCTCTCTCCAATCTCTCTAAATTTAGCTTAGATTTTCTATAGCCCCATCTCTCTCTCTCTCTCTCTCTCTCTCTCTCTCTCTCTCTCCTCTTTCTGTGTTTCCGTCTCTCTTTTGTTGTATTCCGCGGCTTCCTCTGTTTTCTGGGTCGGGAGAGAAGAAAATCTCCTCTCTTTCTCTCCCTCTGACCTTCTATCCCTCTCTTCATTTCTATCAGTTTCTCTCACAAGAAGATGATCTGCGAGAACGGAGCAACGCATTCAAACCTCGAGTCCTTCCTGGATTGCACAACGCCGGTTGTTCCTTATCAATTCCTTCCGAAGGTCCCTCCCTCGCTCATCTCAAAATGAAGGGAAAAAAAAACAAATTTTATTGTTGCAGATTCACGATTGATTTCAATATTTTCATGTTTCTGTGATTTTCTGAGATGGGTTTATCTTTCTTTTTAAACGTACATCATTTCAGAGTGAGTTGAGGAACCTCAATTCTTTGTTCATCTCAAGATTATTCTTTTCATTGAAAAAGTTGATTTCTTCTTTATAATTGCATATTGACAATTGATTCTCATAGTTCACTTTTCCGTGGTTCTCTGAAATGGGTTTATGTTTCTTTTCTTTTCTTTTTATTCTGTGTGTTTTTCAGAGTGAGATGAGGACCCTCAATCGTCTATGGCACCCATGGGAGAGAGAAACAGTTGAGTATTTCACCATGTCTGATCTCTGGAGTTGCTACGATGAATGGAGCGCTTACGGCGCCGGAGTTCCGATCGTGTTGACCACCGGTGAAACCTTGGTTCAGTACTATGTTCCTTATCTCTCCGCAATACAAATTTATACGAGTAATTCATTTGTTCACAGCTTCAGGTAATCGGTCTCTTTTTTCTCTTCCCTTGAATTCTTCTAATTTTGCCCTAATTCAGTTCACAACAAAGCTCAGAACTATTTTTGATTAAATTATTTAACAGTTTTTATCTACTGATTGAGCTAGATTTGTGTCTTTATTCAACTGTCTGTAGTCCCAAACATTTTCATTTGATTAGTTGTTGGAAGTTTCTAAAGATTGACATCATTTTAGTTGAATTCTACTTTTTTCCTTCTTCTGATTTCCCCAGATTTTCGATCTACTCACTCAAGATCTTTCTGGTTTTAGTGGACTTCATCAGTTTCCTCAAACCAATAGTGTTGGATTCCATTGTTTGAATTTTAATTTTTGGGTATGAATCCATTAATGGATCGAAGAATGTGATTCAGAAAATCAATTCATTTCAGGGAAGAGACAGAATCGGGTGATGGTGAGATGAGGGATTCGTTTAGCGATTCGTGCAGTAGTGAGGAGAGCGAGAATGACAGGTCGTGGAGATGGGACGGAGTTTCTTCTGAGGAAGGCGGTGACGGCCTCTCCCATTTGAATGATCGACTGGGGCGGCTTTATTTTCAGTACTTTGAGCGGTCAACTCCTTACGGGAGAGCTCCTCTCATGGATAAGGTATGTGCATGTGATTCATGTCTTCTCTTGTATGTTCTTTACTTTCTTATGCATCTCAACTCACATTCTGTTTTAATTAGTTGAATTCTTGTCTGAGATGAGGAAGCAATGTTAGTTTTGTTAGAATGATCTGATACTCATTTGTGATATGCGTGTCAAGTATCTAATGAAATATTCTCTCTTTTGAGTATTAAACAACACAGTTCTTTCTCCAACACTTACCATTCTGTCTTGCTCTCGCACACGCGCACACGCACACGCACACGCACACGCACACGTATTCGTAAATATAAGCGTATGGAGTTTTCAGGTGGAAATAGTAGTGACTATTGACGGAGCATTGGCTCTCCTGCTGCGTATACTGAACATGGGGAACGAGGAAGGGGGAGGAGGGATGATTTTTATTCAACTTTTATGGAGAAGATTTTCTTCCTTATAATGTACTATCACTTTTAAAACTTTCCATTAGATGAAAGACCCAAATATTACTGCGAATAAGATTCTGGGCCCATATTTACGACAACTGCACTGCTTAAGCTATAAATTCCTTAAACTTTTCTTATCATGTAACATTTGGTTGACCTTGTTTTGGTTTTTTGATTTCAGATCAATGGATTAGCTCGAAGATACCCCGGTTTGATGTCATTGCGAAGTGTAGATCTTTCGCCAGCTAGCTGGATGTCAGTTGCTTGGTATCTCTCTGTCCCTCACTCTGCATCATTTGTTTGTGTTTAACAAGAGTGATATTGTTACATCCATGCTGATTTTATAGGTACCCAATTTATCATATTCCCATGGGAAGGACCATCAAGGACTTGTCCACGTGCTTCCTCACATACCACACGCTCTCATCTTCTTTCCAAGGTATTATTATTTCTTCGTCCGCTTCCTTAGTCTACGATTTTCAAGTTTAGGAAATTTTTACTGTGTATCCTCATAATTCTGTTCATCCTCATCGAATGTTTATAGAATCCCTAAAATGTTGAGGGGTGAGCACATAAATGAAAGGCGTTCTAAATATTTCGATGAAATTATTTGAAAGCAGACACGGATCCTGAAGCTGAGATGGAGATCACGGAGAAGAAACGGAAGGAAGGGGAGGGCATCACCCTCAATCCTTTCGGTTTGGCTACTTACAAGATGCAAGGAAATGTGTGGCTCTCAAGCACCAATGGTCGTGACCAGGAAAGGCTCGCGTCGCTTTTAAGTGTGGCCGATTCATGGCTGAAGCAGCTTAGCGTCCAACACCATGACTATGGGTATTTCACTGGTACTCGGCGAGGCTAAACATGTTTGTACATTCCTCAAAATCATGCTGCTGCCACTGAGTCTACTGAAGTTCCCTCTTTTTGCTGGTCTTCATAGTTTTCCCTTCTTTTTCTTTTTAGGATCCATCTCAGTGGTGCATGAGATGGGGTGTATGAGGGTGAACTTTGTTTTTGCTGCTGTTTGAGGAGCATTTAAGAGATTGAGTTATATGCTTGAGAGACAGAGAGAGAGAGTGTGTGTGTGTGTGTGAGCACAGAGAGGAATGCCTTTGGCCCTTAAGCTCTTTAACTACCTAAGAATGGTGCGGTAAATCGTCCACTGTTCCTTTAATGAGAATTCGGAGTTTAGGTGTTGTAAATTTTCTAGTACGCCGAATATCTGGGCATCTGATTCGTCATTTTGCCTCCAAATGATATCGTTTTGTTTTCTCGTTCAAAAAGAGGGGGGCGAGGTTTGTCCGAAGGATATACATTTCGACTTTATGGATTCGCTAATGTAATTTTTTTTCCTCGTAATGTCCCGATGAATGCGCACAAAACCTTACGGTCATTAGTGGAGGGAATAATCGTTTGAGACCCCGAAAAATGTTGGCAGTTCATCGCCTTTTCTGGGCTGTTGAAGTCCCAAATCCTAACAAAAGGAGCAGCCTTAGCACCGGAGACTGTCGCTTGAACACCAGACAGGGCTCGAGAATGTCACCAAGCACGCACTAAAACAAGTTGAGCCTAGGGTTTGACCTCAAATCCTACCACTACAAAGTAACATTTTCTTTTCTAATGTTTTCTTTGTTCATGCTTTTTGACGATCCAATGTTTGCTCTTACGATACCGTAAAGTTTTTATACACTGATTACTCTTAGATTATGAGACAGGTGATCGGTTGCCTTTATCAATCAAGTACTCTTTTCTACTATGAGAAATGAAAAAGCTTACTCTTTTCACTTTGAGAAATGAAAAAGTTTTTCAAAAGTTCGAAATCGTTTTACATTGGAGACCTTTTCCTTCCCTACTCTGTCCGGAAACATCTTGTAACAAAATGGCATGGTGGGGCAAGGGGTGCTTTTCATATCGCAATTGAGGAGCCTAAGTGGACATGAGTTGGTTCAACCAAGAAATAAAAGGGGACATGCCCCCGGGCATGGTGCAGTGGCAAAGTCCCTGAAGAAATACTGAGGCACCCCAGGTTCGAATCTCGCTGGAGGAAGATTTATGGCGTGATTTTCTACCTCTTTGAAAGAAGAGGTCCCAGCCGCGCGTCATAAAGGAGGGTCCAGTTACTAGTTGGGTAGAGTCATGGCGCGCTCTACCACCCCTCCGGGGGTCCTACCCGCGCGTCATAAAGGAAGGCACTGGGAGAGGGTGACCGCACGGGAAGCTCGCTTCAAGGATGTATAGACTGTATCCGCATTCGCGATTCGCATGGAGGTGTCCTTGGGATAAGGCTCCACTTCCCTCAGTTTGTAGGTAGAAGGTGTCCTTGGGGCAAGGCTCCACTTCTCTCAGTTTGTAGGTTCGGGTGGATCCAAAAGGTCCGTTCGAATTGAGTTCTGAGTTTCCAAAAAAAAAAAAAAAAAAAAGAAATAAAAGGGGACACGAGTTGCATTCACACTGCAATTTTTCAGAAACCCCTTAAAACCTTGTGTTAGCAATAGTGGAGTGCATAATTCCTTGAGTTTTGTTTTTACCCACGAGAAATGGTTATAGGGAGATTATATTGTTGATTGTGCGATCAAGTTACAAATCTCATATCAAAAGTTGAAGGCGTAATAAAAATGACTAACATACTTAAATTGATTCAAGACCTGACAATTTAAGCTTTTGAGTTAAATTGATACTTATTCAAGTTATTGAACACGCTCAGATTGAACTTTTCAAACTCAGCAGATGTGAGAATAGGTATATATTCTCGATAAGGGAAGCGCAAATCAAAAAATAATAATTTTAAGTTCTGAAATAAATTGAATGAGGGAGCAATTGCTTTGTAGAAAGATTAGAGCACCAAACACACTTGCTCCCTTTTTAGGTTTATCTTGCTCTAAGTGTTCTGAGCCACGAAATGGCATTGGGCAATTTGTGCAATTTACAATATGCTCCACTTTGTGATATGGTTTCACATATAAATAAGTCCAACCACTAACCATACTATTTATGTATGAGACTTTAATATATTGATTTAATGGACACATAATTCTCAGGTTTAAACCACCAACCAACCATCACTCTCTCCACTAGTCAGAATGCAATGGCCACATCCGCTGTATGCCACGTGCATATCCAATCAATCAATTGTTTATTTATTTTAACAATTTTTTAATTGGATTGGCCACCACTTCTACAATGTTAAAAACTGACCTTTTGACCAAACTCAAAAGTATAACTTTTAAAAAAAAAAAAAAAAATTTTTTAGCTTTAGCAGGTGTATTGGATGTCTCGAAAAGTTATTTTGAGCTTTCTGAAATTTCGTGATTTTGATGTGCTCTCAAGTAAATATGAGTTTTTAAAGAAATATCGTGTGTAATAAATCAAGATCTTTTGTACAGCACACATTACATAAGAAAATGTGGTTCCTCGTATCGTATATCATACGTTGGATTTTGAACCATGGAAGTAGATCTTATGCAATAACTTATGAGTAATGTTACACATCCTTAGTTAATCCCAACCTAATCCTTAAAATTTTATGTATCTGCTTATAATGGAAGACAAACAACCACTTTATTACAATTCATTCATGTGGTGCCACCTCAGCTTTGTAGGGATCTGGTTGGCCTTACGAGGGACGAATGGAATTTAGATAAGAATTGAGCCGGCAAGAGGACACACTAATCCAACATAAAATAAGTCGATCCAATCTACTTATTAAGTAATCTTGACTTACTCTGAATCTACTTAATCCATCTAATTCTCAGTTTCCACTAAGATACATACATATATATGGAGAGGGAGAGAGAGAGAGGGAGAGAGTTTTGGCTAATATTGGTTTGTGTATGAAACAAAAAGAAATAAAGTTATTCTACAAAATAACATGATTTTGGATCTTGTACATACATATATAAATATCGTAAGATACAACGGCACTTAACGTATGTGAAACCGTTAGTATATTAGTTTTTACCTTGTTTTAATGGGCCAATTTCTTTTCATTTGTTTTCCTGGGCCTTAGGCCCATATGTCCAAACAGAACTTTTGCCCAGTCCTTAAGCCCTGCAGCGCCAAAGCATTAGAAGCTGAAAGCCCAAAAAGCATGCGTAAAAAATATCTTATTGGCTCTGTTTTTATTTTATGTTAATTGGTTTTAACCTAATTAAGCCTACTATAACGGTCCATTACCTAAGAGGCTTATATTAGAACATACTGTTGTGGTATATTACATACCCAACAATTATAGCCCAAAACTAAGTATAAAGAATGTAATGTTCAATAAAAAAAATATTAAATCATCAATAAAATCAAAGTTTATAATCTAAATAGTCATAAATAAAACTCTAAAAACAGCCAAGAGTTTTAGAGTAAATCTAAACTTAAAACCGTAATCTCTTACAAATAAAATTGGAAAAAAAAATACTATAGTGGAGTTTATTCGTCCAATAAATCATCTTCATCAAGATTCAAATGGAGACACCCCCTCCAATTTTTTTTTTGTCATTTTCTATCAGTTACTAAACATAAGTTTCATGAACATGAATCCAAACATTTGAATAAAATACTAAAGTATCATAATTGCAAGGTTTTCTTGGGTTTATCAGTGTCGTTTTTCAATTAGTGAGAGGATCTTATCGTCTTTCACGTTATTTTTAATTTTTTTATACACGAGAAATTGTTACAATTGTGAGAGAAAATATTTTCCTAATTTCCTTATTGAAGTATTTATTTGCACTTTTAAGAAAGATAGGGTAGTAGTGAAAGGGATTACTTTTTATTGGGTTCGAACATGACTTAAACAAGAATAGCTGGTGTGAGCACTAGCCAAACTAGACAATATGTTTAATTTTATGACTATTATCGTGAATCAAATATTTTGTAATTATACAATACTTGCATCAACTGGGCTCGAGTCTCAAAGTATTCATATTAGATTTATCCAATTTGTGTAATTAGTAAATTTGGTGGTACCCGAAAATAGCAGCTTGATTTGACCATTTGTCCAATCTACTATTTACCCCACTTTAGGATACGGTTCACCCACTAACAACATTATGAGGGTATTTGGTGGAACTTCATTTTTTTTTGTCAAACTAATTTATTTTAAATAATTATGAGTTATACATATGTTTAGCAAATCGTACCATAATGACTTTTTAAGCTATTATTTGACTTAAAAGTAGAAGTTTGCAGTAGCTTCTCCTCGTGAATACCATTTTAAAAACTAGTTTTGACAAAGTAAAAAACCATCATGCTCCTAAAATAACTAAATAATTCAACTTATTAATTTAGGAATATTTTTTACTTATTAACTGCATTTGGATAATCCTTTTGAAACTTATTTTTTAAAAATTTTCACAATTTAACTTATATACCCATTTTCTAATTATTCTATAAAAAGATTATTCTTCGTATAACAATCAAATCTTTTTCATGGAGGGTGTTAATGTCTCATCAATAATTCTATGCATTCAAAGGATTTCACAGCAAAATCACAAAAGACCTATGTGGCATAAATTTAATGGAGGGTGTTTTAATGAATAACAACTTGTGGTCTTGTAAATTTTTAACTCATAAGCCTTTTGTGATTTTGCGCTGAAATCCTTTATTTGCATAGCATCGTTCATGTCTTATAACCTTGATCTTTTTCAAATCTTTTATATAAAAAACATAAGGTGTATCACATGGCAAAACTAAGCTTAGGTAATTGGAGTATTTTTCAAATGACTGCTTGTACACTTTCTTGAACATTGACAATCCATTTTCAATTTCAAGTTCTTTTCGATGATGCAATACTAAATTTTGCTCATGGTACGCCCCCCTTTATACAACATGTCTTCCATTTCTGATCTAAATTATGAAATATTTTGATAAGCAAGGTCCTGCGTTGCGGGTCATAGGCCTAGTATCATTTTATATTTGTATGATTCAAAGAATCAAATTGATTTTAAAAGCCGGAAAAGGCTATCAAAGTTGGCGATGTATCGTAAAACCGAAAAATCAATTCGAAAAACGAAAAATAGATTCGAAACCTAATGGACTTGAAAATCGACTTAGGTGATGCGGTTCAATGTTTCTTTTTACTAACAGGTCAAGTCGATCTGGCAGGTGGGTTTTTCCTAAGAATAGCCTCAACCAAACCCGACGGACATTATATGTGACATTTCGTTATTTCAAAAAATTTTATTTTATGTTAGCGACATTATTACTATATGTTTATTGTAATTAACATTGTATGTCTGTGAGAATTTATTTTATATGTGAGAATGAAGATGTCATTATGTATGCCGGAAAAAGGTGATTTGCATTCCCACTTTCAAAACGAAGATGAGTTTCAGCCGGAAAAAATAGAAGAATGAACCCAATGTATAACACCATTAGTAAGAGAAGAGTGTTGGATTTCTTATTCCCCATTGTTTTGATTTTGAGGATGAGTATAAAATAAAATTTCACTATTAACACTAAAATGAAGATGGTTACTTTAGTTTTGATTTGTGTGAACATAAAATAAAATTTTACTTTAGCACTAAAGGGAAGATGTTCATTCACTTAGTTTCAATTTGTATGTGTAGGTATTCAGACTGAGTAGTCTTTTCATTAATCACGTATGAATGTGTTGGCTAAACGAAATGATTAGTTGAGAGGCTAACAAAAATATGTTCACTGAACCAAAATGATTAGTTGAGAGACCAACAAAAATGAAAAAAGGAAGACAAGTGCACCCAATAGGACATGGAAGAAGGTGCATAAAGATGTTTTATTCTTTTTATTTTTGCCTTTTACCAGAGTGTTCTAATCATGTTCTCAGGCGGACAGGACCCTTTACCGAACCTCTTCGCTCAATATATTATCTTATCATTTCAACGCTCAACTCATTCTTTTGATTGCCAGCCTTATGCATCTACTTTATTGGTTTCACTTAGTTTCCTTAGTCACCAGGGGCTTGGTTCCCCCGGCTCACTAACTCATCACTTTGGTGAAAGGAGAGTGGGTGGAGGCCCCCAGCTCTTTTTTTTTTTTTTTTTTACCAACTTCATCTCCAACAAGAAACCCAAGATAAAGATACGAAATAAGGTTGAAAAAATTAAAAAAATCAGTCATTTAGAATCATTGATGAATTTGATTTTATACTTACGCAAGAAAATAAATGTAATAAAAAAAAAGAACATGAGCTCTTTATCACTTAGAAGCTATCTGAAATAAATATCTCATACACAGTTTTAAATGAAGGAAAGTGACGAGGAATCCTCTTTTTCACTCTGATTCTCCTATTCTAGTTATTTCTTTTCTTTCTGTTGCTTAAGAAGTAAACCTAAGACTATGCTATCCTTAAGGTAAGGGGACAATTGTCCCCTTTATTATTATTATTATTTAAAGAATGGATTATTCCCTTTAGGCCCCCCTTCCCTTCCCCCTCCCCCTCTCCGTCCCCCTCTCAATTTTTCCTATAGAATATATTATTATTTCTAAAATCTTAGAGATTGGCAGCAAATAATTTGAAGTATATTCGATAATATTCAATCTAAATAGTTTGAATTTTTAGTGAGATTTGAAATGATTTATTTTATAAAAATCGTTCGTTCTAAAAGATCCAACGCGATTTAAAATTTTAGATAATTATATTCCCTTTTACAAAACTAAATAAGGTCGGTGAGAAAAGTTAATTTGTTCGAAAGCAATATTTTATTTCGGAACAGATGATATTTATTTTACCTAAAAAATTATTTTTGAATTCTATTAATCCAATGCTATCACGATTGAGTTTCAAACGGAATGTTAATACATACTTGTAATCTCTATCTTTAATTGATGGAACATGAAACATTTTCTTTTTCTTCTTTTCATTTGTAAGAATTTTCCTACTTTCTTTAGGTTTGCGAAATAAAATTTTTTGCATAAAACTTAGCCCCTCGTGTCCGAAGTCTCTTGCAAAATTTTGCTCCGTCGAAGAATTATTAGATTAATACAAATACACAAAATATTTTTCCTTGATTTTTTTTTTTGAAAAATCACCTTCAAAATAACTCTTTTTTCCTTGCAAAATTTTGTTCTCTGTTAAGGAATCACTACATTAATACAAAAATACAGAATTTTTTTCTTGCAAAATAACCTTCAAAATAGCGCTGTATAATTTACTAATTTTCATAATTAATTATGCAAATATTTTTTTCAACTGATCAATCCTGCAGAGATGGGCCATGTGTTTGGTGTAATGATTAATTTTATTCTTAAAATTCCTGGATGATCTAGTTGTAATTAATGATTTCTTAATTGGCTATCATCTAGGAATTTTAAGCATAAAAATAACAATTTCAATCAAATGAAGAAGTCTAAAGACGTAGATGGTTTCTCCTCTTTCTTTTTTTTTAAAAAAATATTTTGAGAAGTGAGTTTCCATTTTTCTTGGGAAGGATAATTTAAATAGCGTTTGATAAAACTGAATATTTAGGCCGGAGCACTAAAAATAATATACGAATTCTGGAGATTAATAAAGATGTGTAATAAGAGCCATTGAATCAGAATTTGAAGTTGTAAACTCTGAAGAACTAATATATTCAATTTTAACCTTATACACCATTTAAAGTTTTAAGATAATTGAGTTAATGTCTGTGTGTATGTGTACATATATTGGAGATCATTTGGCTGAATCTGATTTTGCTTAAATTCAGATCGAATTTAGTGCGAACAAATGTTCCCTTGTAATCTATTTGATAAAAACTAAATTTATGCTCTAGAAATTTTCAGTAAATATGATGCTGAAAAATCTGCCTTACAAATTTCAAATCAAACCAATAATCATGCTTTCTGTTCTATGCTTTGTTGGTAAAATAAGCTCTGCAATAATATGGTATAAATTACTAAATCCAAATTCTGGTTGGCACTTGTAAAGTAATCGTCAATTATTGGAATATTGGACATGTGCTAGGTGTAACATTTAACCTCATTGATAAAATTCCTACAGGATTTAATTAAATAAATGATTCGTAATTGATTGTTGTCAAGGAGTTTTAAGCATAAAAGTAACTATAATCAAATATTTAAATTTAAGGAGGTAGTTGGTTTCCCAATCTTTCCTTGATTTTTTTTCCTTTTAAATTTGAGATTCCTTTTGAATTCTAGACATTGATTATGATGTATAATTGGAACTATTGAATTTAAATTTGAGATTCTTTTTTATTACAGTACTTTTCTAAACACTAAATAACAGTATTTCCAATTTTACCAAAATGCAGCATTTAAAAAGTAATTATCTTAGAAAAAAATTACGGTTTTATTGTAAATAATGTTTTCAACTTAAATAGAAATATTTATATGTATTCTTAGGTAAAATAATATTTTTGTTATTTTCCTTTGGTTGTACTGAACCTTAAATTTAAGATTAGTGAATTAATATAGTTTATATTTGGAAAGCATCGGATCGAATCAAATGTTGCTTAAGTTTAGTATCAAATTCAGTGCAAACAAATACCTTCTTAGGACTTGTTTGATAAAATATAAAATTTTGTGCTGAAAATATTAGCATTTCAAATTTTGAATCAAAACAATAGTCATGGTATGGTTATTATATCTTGTTGGCCAAATGACCTTTGCCATAATGCAGTACGAGTTACCAAATACGAATTCTGATTTACATTGGTCAAACAATCATCAATTATGCGAATACTGGCCACCTGTTAGTTGTAATAGTTAAATAAATTAAATAATCGATTTCCTAATTGATTATTGTCTTCGAATATTAAGCATAAAACTAATTATTGAGCATCAACTTTAGTCAAATAAGAAGTATAAGGGAGGTAGCTGGTTTCTCTTTCTTTCTTTCTTTCTTTATTTTTGTTTTTCGTTTTTGTTTTTTGTTTTGTATTTTATTTTGTTTTGAGAAGCAGTCAATTTCCCTTTTCCATGGGAGCGACGTGTTAGGTGGTGTTTGATAAACCTCACTATTTGTTTTTTATTTTTATTTTGGATAGCATTATTTGTTTGAACAATATTATATGTATATCTTTCATACAATCTTCACATCGAAAGTGGCCACGTAACGGAATTTGTACGGTTCTATATTGTTATTTGACCAAACTACTACTGAAAAAGGACTACACATATTTTATCACGTCATCTTTTCAGTGTAAAGATTGTGTGAAAGATGTACATGCAATATTACTCTTATTTGTCAAGTCGTTTAACAAAATCCATATTCCACTGCATTGATGATTCTGGGTTCTTAAAAAGCGTTGGTGTTTAAATGAGAGAAGTCGATGCTTAAAACAGATTGGGTGTTTCACGTCTAAATGTAAGCCTTTGAGAAAATTTAGGTGTCATTATATTGGGCGTATGTCAATAGAATTTTTGTTAACCATTCATAATAGAATTAAATGTGGTTGATAGAATTAAATTCCATGAAGTATATGAAATTTCTCAACAGGATTAGGACAAATTAGGAATAATCCGGGCTAAAGGCCCGATGCTGCCATTTACTGCCTTCCAATTGTTTATGAGATCATCAAGGGCATGTTCTAATGGAGGTTGCTTCTTCTCAAGGTCCGGGGGAATATGTTTATTTGTTGGAGGCTAAAGATATTCTTTATGGGATTAGCCATACAAACGGGCCAAGGATTTCTCTCATTGATTATTGAACCTGACTCTTTAGTGGTCTTGTCGCATATCTGGGCATGGGAGTCAAGCCTAGCCCTTTTTGGTCATATTGTGAGTAAGATTAAACATACTAATTCTTTTCGATCGTGTACTTTTCATCATGTTAATAAGGAAGAAAATGTGGTTGTTGATATGTTAGCTAAGGTTAGCTTGTGGCTTGGAGCAAGATAATACCTGGGTGGGTTCTTTCCGTTTTAAGCTAACATTGTATGTACCTCTCGATCTTCCGTTATAATAAATTGCCACTCTTTGAGTTTAATTTTAACTAAAAATGATGCCAAATCGAATCGTGCTCACCCCAATTTATGAGCCTTGAGCCCACGCATCCAAAACAAAACTTTGACACAAGGTTTAACCTGCAGCGTTGGTGGATTTGGGTCAGCTTGCAAGCCAATAATTTATGTACACATCAGTTTCCAACAGAAGCTCATTTTGAGAGGAAAATTTCATTTTTATTGGCAGATTTTTAGTATTTAAGCTCACGATGAAAATTTGTATTTTAACTCGAGCTGTTAGAAGTTATTTTCAGATCGTGACTCCTCTTGCAATTAATTGAGTCAAGACTCAAAATTCTCTTTCCAACCCAAGTATGTTAATAAAAAAAAATTCTTCAGTTTTAGTACTGTATCAATATAAGTAATAAGCTTTGATGCTCATTAAGCATTTGAAAACTTTTGAGTCTCCCTTTAGAGTTACGTTAACCTGAAAATGGCTACTCAATTTCCAATGCATGCGTTCTTTATTAATGAAGCAAACAACTTTCTTTTTATGGGAGCTGAGGAAATAATTGTACTCCTTAATCTGGCCGGCTGGGTCAGATCTCTACATATGCTTCGATGATGGACTGTAACGTTGGAATTTTGATGATTCTATACCGAGGGAACCCTGCTTCCAGCAACAGCCGCCGCCACTCGGGCTCGGTTCGCTCCTTACCGCCGGAGCTGTGCGCCACCATCACCAGATCGAACACGAGCCCTGTGTTGTCAAACGGGTCATCCCCTTCGGGTTGCAGAACCACGTCGACGATGATTACCTTCCCGGTCTTGTCCGGTATCGCTCTTCGACAATTCCTCAGTATCTTCACGCAGTCTTCGTCCCCCCAGTCATGCATGATCCACTGCATCCATTCCCGGAAAAAACTTACTTAGCAGAGGACCTAGGATTTTCAGCTAGTGGAATTAGGGCCGTAAATGAATCGAGTCAAGCTTTTGTATGCCCAATACTCAATTAGTTTAAATTCTAGCTAGCTCACAAGCTTCACTAGTCTGAGTCAATCTTGAAAATTACTGTTCGAGTTCGACCTTTGCAATGTACAGGAGGCTTAAACAAAGCTCAAGCTTGACTCGAACTCAATTCATTTAAATAAATCCACAAGCTCAAGTTCTGGCTCAATTCCTATAAGAATTAACCGTTGCACTTTGAAACAAGGGAAAGCAAGCTATTTATAGTGCTCACTTGAGGGGATTGGAATATAAGTTTTTGATGTAGGTTATGATTTTTTTTCTGGTTAAATAAGCATTCAACCTTATATAACATAAATATTCAATGATTGCACCCAACCATACGGGATACCACCCCGACTTACCACTGGTAACATCATGTCATTTTTACTGTAAACCAATGAAAATTGTCATTTCAATCATTTTTGCGGAATTGCATCAAAACTAAGATCGCATACTTTTACGAAAACAAGAATAAAATTGATTTTCGAGCAATTACAGCATAAATACTGTTATGTCCCACCTAAGTTTTCTCATTTATGAAATTAGTTCGCAAATCCCACATTAATAACTTGATACGCTATCTTTTTTTTTTTTTTTTTCCTTTTTTTTTTAAACTTCTGATAGTGTAATTAATTCCAATTGTATTTAAGGGTTCAGTCATTTGTTTATTGGATAAATTTGCCTATGCCAATGATCTTTGACCTATTAAAATCCTTCCTACCATTGACACGCTTCCCACATTAATAAGTTGACACAGAGTAAGTAATTTCAATTGTATTTAAGGGTCCAGTCATTTGCTTCTTGGAGAAATTTGTCTATGCTATTCACCTCTAACTCATCAAAATCCTCCCCCGCCGTTCAAACTTCAGACGCCTATACTTAAATAAATTTAATTCACAATCAATTCGATGATGTGTCTTGACTTTGTTTTGTTTGGCCACATAGCATTAATATAAGCTAAAAAAATACTTAATAAAATATTAGAAGGTCATGTGTTTAAGATAAGTAGGTATCTAGCTAAATTGTATCATATGATAACTTCACATTATAAAAATCTAGCTCTGTCAAATTTAATTTTTAGAATTGGCAATGATTCGAAGGTAGATGTTCGTTTATTCGATGCTGTTTACATTATAGAGAAATAATAAAGTTGTAATTTTCTTTTATATTTTCTCACCTTCATGAAAACGGCGTCAGCATTAGGGACTTCCTTGAACATGTCACCTCCTGCATGGGAGACACCCGGAATTATCGGTGCAGTGGCAATAACATGCGGCAAGTCAAAATTGATAGCCTTGATGTGCGGATAAAATTTTGTCACCTCGGCAGCCGCGGCCCCGGTCCCGCCACCGATATCTACGAGGGACCGGATGCAGGAGAACCCATCTTCGTACCCCTCTAGAATCGCACTCATGGTGATTCTTGCCGTACAAGTCATCGCCTCATTGAACATCCGATTGAACTCTGGATTTTGACTCGTGAAGTCCCAGATTGGGTGTCCGTGAGCCTTCTCGAATGCGAACCCGCCCTCGGTCACGCATCGGCTAAAGCAGTGCCATGGACTCATGGCCGATGCGTGGGTTTCCATTAGGACGATTGGGGCCAGGGTCAACTCCTTGCCTCGCAGTAGCCATCGAGATGAGTGGGTCAACCCGTAGAGCGTCTCTTCAACATCTGATTGGGACTGTGCGGTGAAGATCCCCTTGCGGACTAGGAGTCTCATTACGCGAGTGAGGCATGGGATATCTAAGGAATTCTTGTGAGACTCCGATAGCTCGATGTCGGAAGCTATTTGGGTGATGGTGATCGGTCGGCCATGCGAGTGTATGATATCAGAGATGCGGAGCTCCGCGGCGCATCTTAGGGCCATGGAGTCTGCGAAGGCGAACATCATCTCCCAAATGTGGACTTGCCCTTTAAGCTCTTCACCTTCATGCGTTGCCATTTTCTCTTTCCTTTTCTTTTCCTTTTCTCTCGTTTTCTATGTTTCCAAACGAGGGCTCAATGCAGTCTTATTTATAGGTGGGGGGAGAGTTGGGGGATGTAAAACTTTCTTTTAGGTGATTGAGAGCCAGTAGAAGAAGAATCCGGCGTGCGATTCACGGACGGCCCACTAACTTTATGACTAGTGCCATTTGTGTGTTGGTGAACCCATTATATCAAACAACAATAATGTTAGCCGTCAAAGATGAAATTAAAACAATTGTGGGTATGGGATGGGACTCCCTTCTCCACACCCATTTATGATTATTACTGGGAAAATTTTATGTGCTGGGTAAGTAAATGTACACAACCATATATCATTCCATGGGACTAACTGTAAAAATATTGTTCTTAATAAGATAAAGATTATATTGAAACTTATGACTTGTCATTGTTCTGAATCTCAATGCACCTTTCCATCCCTGAATATGCCAAGATTAATTAGGGAGTCCCTGTACCCGCCCCAAACCCCATTAGCTTGGGAAATCACTAATTTAGTTTGAAAAGGGTATCAAACTCCCCATTAGATTTCAAGTAAAATGATCATCCATAATCTCAAATTGAAATGTGATTTTCACAACACTTTTTGAGATTCATGGGTTCAAAGTTATTAAGAGGATACCTTAATTACATTAAGAGTCAATTGTCTGAAAACCTTTTATTTGCTGAAGTTATTTTATTATAATCATCATTTGCAAGACCTCATATTCGATGAATTTATGAATTTAGTCTCAAATTGAAATGTGAGGTGCACAACATTTATTTATATTCATGGGTTCAAAGTTATTAAGAGGATACCTTATTAGATTAGCAGGCAATTGTTTAAAGACCTCTCATTTACTGAAGTTATTTTATTGTCATCATCATTTGCAAGACCTCATATTTGATGAATTTATGAGTTTATTTACAATATGGATGGCACGAAGTTTCAATGGACATCACGTAGGGCTAACTCCTCCAAAAGATGTTAATTTATGCTATATTCAGATCATAAAATTTCTTCCTAAACAAAAAAGATCACGGAAGATTTCTGTCCATTTATTTTTTTTCCTTAAAGGAAGAGTAATTGCAAATTGTTTAAAAGGTCAAACAATAAAAGCCCGTAGTAATTTCTATGCTTTGTCTTACTTTCAGGTCACTTTCTATGACAAGAAGATATTTTTATAAGGCAAATTAGTATATGTATTAATTATTTTCATCTAATATAATAACATCAAATCAAAAAAATTAATAAAAATAAAAAAACTAATAATAAGGAAAATATCTTGCATATCCTAACTTTTCGTAAAACAAAGATAACTAAAATTTGGGGTCTCGTTTCATCTCAACTTTGCCTAAAACGAAATTAACTACATTTTCGGTCCCGTTTCATCCCAATTTTGACTTAGGGGATAAAAACACACCTTGATTTTGGACTATTGTTTTGGATAGCTCAATAAAAGAAAAAATGCCTTAAATTTGGATTAGTGTTTTAGAAAGTTAAAAAATAAAATAAAAAAACCAAAATTTCTTGCACAACCCATCTTTGCCTAGAACAAAAATAACCATATTTCAGTTCTTGTTTTTGGTAGAAATCCTTTTTAATTTGGGAGTGAGTCCTCTTTTTTATTCTCTCTTTGAAAAGGGATTTTCGGAAAGTATGGCCAAAATTGGTTATTTTTGTTTTAGGCAGAGTTGGGATGTGGATGAAATTTTTATTTATTTATTTATTTTTAAAAAATAATGTTTAGAACTACATAGTTTTGACCGTAGCAACACCTAAGTTAGTATAGATATAAATCATATTCACTTTGCCTATTGTTCTAGGGAAACATAAAATTCCTTCACGTCCCAATTTGGCAGTGCAAAACTAAGTAGTTCTATTATTGTTCAAAAAAATAAAAATAAAAACCAAGATTTCATACACATGCCTACTTTACCTAAAATAAAAATAACTAAATTTTTAGTACTATTTTAGGAATAAAAAAACTAAAATTTCCTACACATCATAACTTTACCTAAAATAAAAATAATTAAATTTTGGCTCTTGTTTCATCCCAACTTTGCCTAAAAGAATAACTGAATTTGGGGTATTGCTTTAGGGAGGTAAAAAAAAAAAAAGGAAACCAATATTTCTTGCACATCCCAACTTTGCCTAAAATAAAAATAATAAATTTCAGTTCTTAGTTTAGGAAGAAATCCTTTTTAAGTTGAGCTTGAATCCTCTCTTTTAGTCTCCCTTTAAAAAAGGAAATTTCCAAACTTTGCCTAAAATAAAAATAATAAATTTCAGTTCTTAGTTTAGGAAGAAATCCTTTTTAAGTTGAGCTTGAATCCTCTCTTTTAGTCTCCCTTTAAAAAAGGAAATTTCCAAAAAGTATCGCCAAAATTGATTATTTTTGTTATAGGTAGAGTTGAGGAGTGGAGGGAAATTTTGTAAAAACTACGTAAGTTTGGCCATATCAACCCCTAAATTAGTATAAATATACCCCATATTCACTGTCGCCATTGCTTTAAGAATATATAAAATTTCTTCCACGTCGCAATTTGGCAATGCAAAAACTACATACTTTTATCATTGTTAAAAAAAAAAAAAACCAACATTTTATGCACATCCCAACTTCACTGAAAAAAAAAACTGTTTTGTGAAAGTAAAAAATAAAAAAACCAAATTTTCATGCACATCCCAAATTTGCCTAAAACAAGAATAACTAAATTTTTGGTCCTGTTTCATACTAATTTTGCCAGAAACAAAAATAACTATCATTTTGGTCTTATTTCATGGCAACTTTGACTTAAAAAAAAAAAAAATCCTAAATTTGGGGTATTGTTAGGAAGATTAACAAACTAAAAAAACCAAAATTTCCTGCACGTCCCAATTTTGCCTAAAAACAAAATAACAAAATTTTGGGTCTTGTTTAACGAAATACCCATTTTAAGTTGGGATCCCTCTTTTTTTTTTTTTTTTTTTTTCCTTTAAAAGGAAAATTTTCAAGAAGTATGCCTGAAATTGGTTATTTTTATTTTAGGTAGAGGTGGAACGTGGAGGGAAATTTTATTTTTGTGAAAAAAGAATGGTTAAGACTACGAGTTTTAGCCATACTGACAACTTGGTTAGGTGTAGATATACACCATATACACGCACACATACATTTATATATGTGATGGGGTTTAGAAATGCCTAAAAATATAATCAAGGAAGATAATGTATATAATGAGGTGTATCCTCAAAACTATATAATTTTAGATCATTTTTAAATATTTAACCATATTTATGATGAAAAAAGCATGAAAACATAAGTGGCCTAACCAATTAGCATTAAATTTGGTAATAGTAGATCTCCTATGTATGTCATATAAAATCATTGAAAACCAACTAAATTTTCTAATGGCATTGACCCTGGAAATTTTGAAATTTAACTGGCATTGACCAATGCCAATGCAGTAAAATTTAGTTCATATTTTCTTTTTACCGTATACATGGCAAACAATCACGTTATTATATAAGATTCTTTTCCTTTTTTTTTTTTTTGCTAATCATTTTTACCATATAAGAATTAAAGAGGAAGAGGAACCTAATCATACGCACATTTTTATTATTTACAATAAAAAAACTCAATGTCCCCACCAAAACATAATTATATTTTGTAGGTTTAGGTACTTGAATATATTTTCTTTTCATTTTATTGTCAGCTAAGAATGTTGTTGAGGATCAATCAACAGAATTATTTATATTAAAAAACAAGAAAACTAAGGAAATCGTACCAAATATTCCAAAAAAATGAGATAAAATCCAATAATAAAAGGTTGCACATAGAAAATGACCATTATTGTAAGGAAGTCAACAGCCCCGAAAGGGACGCACGTTGACAATGCATTTAGTAAACAAAACCATCATTTCTATATCAACTTTATTCTCACCGAATTCAGAATATTAGGATCTTCCATTCTACCTACTCTCCTTCTAGTCGACCATTAAATGAATCTAGACCTAAACGTGCAATATATAAAATATGTTCATACAATTGAATTCAAATATATATAAAAAAATATAAACAAAACAATGGCCTTTGAGGGTACACACATTATATAATACGTGCTTCTTCGAAAAACTCTATTTAGATGACCATTTTTTTATTTTTTATTTCGAAGAAAGCTGACTGTCCATCTAAGTAAACATAATTGAAGGCATTTTCTCGTATTTCATTAATTTCTTTTTCTTAGTTTCTTTCACTGATCTTAGTTTTTTTTTTTTTCTCAATCAAAAGTCACCATCTTTCCGGATTTGTTGGTGGAGAGGGGGTTTGAATGAAGGAGAGAAAAGATCAATGCAAAATATTAAGAAAAGAAAAAAAAAATTTGTGAAATACTAGAAAAACCCTTATTTTCATCATCTTAAATGGATGCCCGTCTATAAAAGGTTTAATATGCTAAACCAACAATCTTTAGGGTTCATTTTGACAACATTTCAAGTTGAGGATTTGAAATGCAGTAAGACCTCATGTTCAATGGGTACAAATACAATTTTCCCTAGAGTTTTTACTAGCAGAGAATTCTCCTATCTATTAATTCATACAGGAAGGGGGCAAAAAGGAAAGAGAAAACATTCAAGACTTGCTTAGGTAAAACAAAGACTTGTGGATATTAATAGTGAAGAAGAAATTAATTATCTATCATTATCTGTCGTCGTGATTATTTGAATTTTGACCCAAACACAATAAATGAGAAAATGAGATTCCTTCAATTCTGATTCAATCTCAAAACTGAGCACCCATCTAACATTTATCATTAATCACATCCCTTATTTTTTGTACAAAACTCATCATGCAGCCCAACCGCAACTTAGTTACATTTTATT
This sequence comes from Santalum album, assembly GCA_034195605.1. Lineage (NCBI taxonomy): Eukaryota > Viridiplantae > Streptophyta > Magnoliopsida > Santalales > Santalaceae > Santalum > Santalum album. Next base: position 8,209,090 of record CM067267.1, on the reverse strand, counting down.
GTAATGTACAAATGTCAGCTAAAATCCTCAGAACAAAATGGAATTTTCGAGGACAGATCTTCCTCAAAATTTCGATGTCTGTGCTCATCACAGAAAGAATCTTTAATATTATTACATGCAAAGCTATTGGTATGAAAGATTATATGCCCGTAAATCTTGCATTTGATGAAGATCTTCCAAGGAAAACTCTCTTTCTAATTGGATCCACGTTACCCGTAAAACCTCTTGACGGAATAAAAACATATAAGAGCGTATGGTTGGTTAAACCAGAAGTGTTCCAACTAGGGTGGGAGACATGTTTGGCAATTGATATCTACTTTCAACTCTATAATGTATACAACTTAATAGAGAGAGTCGATAAAAAAAAAACAATCGAGAGGCTACCATCGATAGCAGAAAACTTCAGTGCCATAAAAAGAATCGAGGCACTACCATTGATAGCACAGGACTGAAGTGCTATTAATGCGTCAAACGATAAATGAAAAGAATGTGAAAAAAAACAATGGCAAAATTATTTTCATTCGATTTGAAAATGTGGAATAGACCCATATTAATACTATAAAATCAGCGAATCTAATCCCTTAACAACTCACTATATTTAAGTACTTTGATGAATGGGTTCACAATCAAAAAAAAAGAAAAGAAAATTTACAGGTATTACTTAATTTTCCCGTAGTTGTTCTAATGGGTACTGTTAGATTTGTTAGAGGAGTCTAAGATGATATAGTTTTAAGTAGGGAGAGAGCACCTAATTTTGGTGCTATCAATAGTATACTCGTTACCGTTTGGGAATATACTCACCAAACAGAGTGGTTCAATTGAAAGCATCAGTTGCAAACCACAAGGGGAAAGGGCAGGCCTTTTTTATTTTTTTTATTTTTTATTTTTTATTTAAAAAAACCCAGGGAATGAGCATTAATTCTGAATGGGAATTCATCTGCAGTGTGTGTGCATGTGTGTGAGAGAGAGATTACATTAAATTTCATATAAGAGGCACACATAGCGAGCCACTGTGCATCCATTCTGACTGGGAATTCAACTGCGATGTGTGTACACGTGTGAGAGAGAGCGAGAGATTGCATTAAATTTCATATAAGAAGCACACAGTGAACCACTGTGCATCCATCATCTCAAAAGCTATGCAGGTATAGAATGTCAAAAGTTTCTTTAGCTTCTGTTCTTTACATACATGATAATTGAAATGAATATGTAATGTGGGTGGGTAGGTGGGAGACTTGAAAATTTCAAAAGAATTATTGAAAATTTAAAATCAGTTGGTATTAATTTAGGGTCAGTTTGGGGTGGTTGTGTTGAGTTATTTTTGACTTTTTAGAAAAGCTGAAAGTAACTTTTTAAATATACCTTCAAAAATTATAATTTATTCTAAAAGTGGGTTTTCAAGGTTGATATGCACCCTTAGGCTTTTCGAAAAGTTATTTTAAGTAAGGATTTTTCTAATGAATAAGCTAAAAAATACGCTCACCAAACCGTCCTTAGTGAAAGCACTAGCATTTTGCCACTTAATAACTCGACAAAATTGATTCATGGAAGACACTTTGGCTTTGCTACAGAAGAGATGAACATAAAACGTATGAAAGGGGTACTAAACAAGAAATTTTGTGAAAGACGATCAGAATCAAAAAAGAACTATTGGGGAAAGAGATGAGGAGTCCTCTTTTTGACTTCAACTCCCCCGCTTCAGTTATTACGTTTCTTTTTGTTACTTCAAAAGTAAACCCAGGGTAATGCTACCCCTATGGCTCGTTTGGCTTGTGAAATTTCACATTCCTATCCCTGCATCACATTCCTAAGAATGTTATGCCTAGGAATGTGATTCTTGGAGCGTGACATTCTTCCATTAGGTATAGTTAGTCGAATTTCCCACAATGTGATATTATTATATTTGGTATAAACTATTAGATTCGAGGAATATTAAATTAGTACATTTTTATTAAAAAAAATAATATCAATGACATAAAATATAGAAATTGTTTACACGATAAAAAATATTTATTTTAAAGTTAACGATAAAATAAAAGTTGTGCCTCTTTTAAATTTTAAAGGTCTGTCAGAACACTCTCGCGTCCGACAGGAGAAATTTAAAACTAAAGGAGTCGCCACCCTACTTTTTTTTTAGATAAAAAATAAGGAAAAAAACATAAATTTTATAAATACAATTGTCTTTTAGCCATGAAATGAGTTCGGGAGTACAATTACGTGTGGGGAAGGTGAACAGCACCCCACAACGCCCATTTTCTCAAAATGGTACCAATTGATCTTGGATTATGACATCGCCTTTATAAAAATGGTCCCATGATACTCTTTATAAAATTTATTATTTACCAATATTTATTTATTGGGTTACGCTTGCTACCATCTCAACCCTTTTGGTCAAATAGTGAACGGTCCAATACCTCGGGAAGGATCGCAAGAACCACCCTTGTGCTACTCACGAAATCCGTTGTCGGATTAATTGATATATTTTTTTAATTTATAATTTTTACACTAGCTAATAGAGCACAAAGAAATAAATAAATTATGAACTATTGTGTATTTGATTAAAATCAAAGGATTATTTTAATTGAAATTTTCCTTTAAACTATGATAAAGAGAGAGTATGAAATACTATGTACATATTAAAAAAAGTGAGTATTTTGTTTTCTTGCTCTAAATATTAATGGAGTTTCCTTTACCAAAAAAGAGGGGGGGGGGGGGGGGATTTGAGCGGTTAGCATAGTAAATTGTTAATTTCTAACCCCCCTTTTTTTGGTAAAAATAAAGAAATTTGAACATGGCAATATTGAAATTAGGATTTGGTATGCGAATACTCATTACATCATTAGTAAAATTATTTATATGTATATTGTATTCTTTCATAGTTTTCATACTCGGATTAAACTTAATGATATGAACATACTTCAATTTTAACGATAACACGAGATGACCGCCGACAAGATGACTAGAGATTTAATGACGACTTATCTTGTCTTCTTTAATTGAGAGACTTTTGCAAACTATGGTGACTGTTAGAATCTACGGATGAAGGTAGTGAAGGAAGGATTTGAGACATAGACTTATGCTCTTTTTTATATCAAATTCACGGGACATAATCTCATCCTCTAGACGAAATAGAAAAAAAAAAGCTCTCTCTTTTCTCCTTTATTTCGCCCCTTTTTTTCTTCTCTTCTCATGATCCTTTTTGTAGATGTTTTGAGTGGTGCGAGATGGATGATAGTTGGAATCCTAATGAGTGTAAGAAAAGTGGAATGGTGGGAGATAAGTAGTAGCTACCATTTTAATGGGTGTAGGAAAATTGAAATGGTGGAAGATGAGTGGTGGATAGGATTTTAATGGGTGTACGAAAGGTGGAATGGTGGGAGGTAAGTGGTATGGTGTAGGAAAATTGGAATCGTGGAAGGTGAGTGGTAGCTTGAATTTAATTTGTTTAGGAAAAATGGAATGGGAAAAAAATGGAATGGTGGGAGGGAAGTAGTAGCTTGAATTTAATAGGTTTAAGAAAAATGGAATGGTAGGAGGTGAGTGGTAGTCAAAATTAGGTATATGCGAGTTATATTTTTCTATATTAGTTTCATTTATTTTTATTTTATTTTTCCTTTCTTTTTAAGACCTATTGTAACAAATGAAGTAATGTTTTCTAACATTTCCGGCTCCAAAATTGTCCAGACGAAAATGGGTGTCTACAAGGTCGACGAATTTAATTCAAATGTTCACTAACTAAAAATAAAATTTAATAATATATTCTAAAAGTAGTATTATTAACTCTTTATGATGAATTATATAATTGTTTACTACCTAGTATGTTATTATTATCATTATTACTAATATTTTTTTAAGTTATATGATGTACTTGAATGAGAATTTCGCCAGTCTGATATTATTTCATGTCCACATTCCGACCTATTCGTAATCTCACATTTCGACCTCTAAGTTCATGAATGTTAATCTCCCCATTTCCAAGAATGTGGGATTCTTGAATTGTCACATTCCAAGAATTTCATATTCTAGAGTCATATTAAATGCTACAATTGACTTTCCTAAATAGATTTTGATCGTTCTTTATTATTGTTGTTATTATTTTAAAAGAAGACATTATTCCCTCTAGGGAAGGGGAAGCAATTGGAATTTTAAACGTAAAAGTAACTAATGAGCATCAATTTCAATCAAATGAAGAAGTTTAAAGAGGTAGTTGGTTCCTCCCCCCTCCTCCTCCTCCCCACCCCCCGCCTTCTTTGAATTTTTTGAAAAGTAGTGAATTTCCATTCTTCTTGGGAGGGACAACTTAAGTGGCTTTGATAAAATTCAATATTTAACCGGGAACACTAAAAATAAATATACGAATTGGAGATTCATAAAGATGTGTAATGGGAGTTCTTGAATCGGAATTTGAAGTCGTGTTTGATCATGTCATTCTAAACTCTGATACATCATATGAACTTTTAAGATAATTGAGTTAATTTGTGTATATATATTGGGAATCATTTGACTGAATTTGACGTCAGCTTAAATTTAAATCGAATTTAGCGCGAACAAATGTACCCTTGGAATCTATTTGATAAAGCATAAAATTATTTACTAGAAGTTTTTAGTAACTATATGAAGCTGAAAATTTTGCATTGCAAATTTCAGATCAAACCAATAATCATGCTTTCTGTTCTATGCTTTGTTGGTAAAATAATCTTTCTAATAATACGGGATAAATTACTAAACATATATTGGTTGGCACTTGTGAAGTAATCATCAATTACGGGAATATTGGACACGTGCTAGGTGTAACATTTGACCTCATTGAAAAAATTCCGACAGATTTTAAATTAAATAAATGATTCGTAATTGATTATTATTAAGGAGTTTTAAGGATAAAATTAAGTATAACAAAATATTGAAATTTAAGGAGGTAGTTGGTTTCTCAATCTTTCATTGACTTTTTTTTTTTTTTTTTTTTTCATTTTTCCTCTTTCTTTTCTTTTTCCCTTTCTTGAAGGGTGCTTGGGAGGGATAAGTCGGGTGGCATTTATATTTCTGAACATTGATAACCAATCTGAATTCTAGAGATTTGATTAAAATATGTAGTTGGAATTACTGAATTTGAATTTGAGATTCTTTTTTATTACAATACTGTTCTAAACTCTGAATAACAATATTTCAAATTTTACAAAAATACACCATCTAAAATGTAATTATATTAGAAAAAATTGGACTTTTTATTATAAATAATTTTTTCAACTTAATTAAAAATATTTATATTGTATTGTTGGGCAAAATAATATTTTTGTTATTTCAATCTTTGATTGTACCAAACCTTAAATTCAAGATGAGTGAATTAATATACTTTATTTTTGGAAAACATCTGATGTAATCAAATGTTGCTTGAGTTCAGTGCAAACACACATTTTCTTAGGACCCGTTCGATAAAACATAAAATTTTGTGCTGAAACTTTTTAGTCCCTTTGTGCCGAAGAAGTTTGCATTACAAATTTTAAATCAAAACAATAATTATGCTGTGGTTATTATGTCTTGTTGGCAAAATAACCTTTGCAATAATGCATTACAAATTGCTAAAAACGAATTCTGGTTGGCATTGGGGAAATAATCATCAATTATGCGAATACTGGCCACTTGTTAGGTGTAATAGTTAATTTTATGCTTGAAATTCCTTTTCTAGGTGAGAGAAGTCTGACTGGTGCCAGTTACTGCATTCCAACTACTTATAGGAAAACTCTTAGTGGTGGGGTCTAGTCCTCAGTGACCATAAGGGGTGAGCAAATTTTTTAAAAAAAATCTAAATAATCGTATCAATTGAGCAAAATCATATTGAAAAGATTGATTGTTGATTTGACCTTGGAAAACTAAAACTTTTAATTTGAGTTTGATTTTAAATCAAAATGGTGCCAAATGGAACCGTGCTGAACTCCTATTTATGGGTCTTAAGCCCACATATTCAGACAAATTTTGACCCCAGATTTAACCTGCAACGTCGGTGAATTTAGGTCTGCTTGCAAGGCAAGAATTTATGTGCATATCATATTATAGTTTCCATCAAAAGCCTATTTTGAGAGGAAAATTTCATTTTTTTAAAGGCAGATTTTTCAAGTAGTGTTTAAGCTTGCGATGAAAATTTGTATTTAATTGAGTCAAGACTTAAAATTCTCTTTTTAGCTCAAGTATATTAATAAAGAAATTTGGAGGTTAAGTTTCAGAACTGTATGAATATACCCATTGAGTTTCAATGCTCATTGAGCGTTTGAAAACTTTTGGGTCTCCTTTTTGAGTTATGTTAATCCAAACGTGTCTACTCAATCACCAATATAAACCTTCTTATTATGGAAGAAGAGGACATACTTGTTCACCCTAAACGGGTCGAGTCGAGTCAGATCTCTACATATGCTTCGATGATGGACTGCAACGTTGGGATTTTGATGATTCTATACCGAGGGAACCCTGCTTCCAGCAACAGCCGCTGCCACTCGGGCTCGGTTCGCTCCTTACCGCCGGAGCTGTGCGCCACCATCACCAGATCGGCCACGAGCCCTGCCTTGTCAAACGGGCCATCCCCTTCGGGTTGCAGAACCACATCGACGATGATTATCTTCCCGGTGTTCTCCGGCATCGCTCTTCGACAGTTCCTCAGTATCTTCACGCAATCTTCGTCCCCCCAGTCATGCATGATCCTCTGCATCCATTCCGGGAAAAGACTTACTTGAGATTTCAACATATAGTGGAGGACCTAGGATTTTCAGCTGGTACCTTCATTAGGGGCTGTAAACGAACTGAGTCAAGGTTTTATATGCCCAAACTCGGTTAGTTTAAATTCCAGCTAGCTCAAAAGCTTCATTTGTCTGAGTCAATCATAAAAATTAATATTCAAGCTCGGACTTTGAGGCTTAAACAAAGTTCAAGCGTGACTCAAGCTCAGTTCATTTAAATAAGTTTACAAGCTGAAGTTTAAACTTAAGTTCAATAAAAATGAACCGTCGTACATTGAAATAGAGGAAAGCAAGCTATTTATAGTGCTCACCTGAGGGAATTGGAGTGTAAGCTTTTTATGTAGGTTATGATTTTACTCTAGTTAAATACGCATTCGACCTTATAAGAGTTAACAATTCAATGACCGCATGTAATAACACTTGATCTATCTCAGTTTGTCGCTGAAAACACCATATCATTTATGTCGTAAACTAAAAAAAAAATTGTCATTTCAATAATTTATGTGGAATTGCGTTAAAACTAAGGTCCCATACTTTTATGAAAACAAGAATAAAGTTGATTTTTAAATTATTACCACATAAATAACTTTGCATCCCATCTAAAATTTTCTCTTCTATGAAATTAGAGTGTAATGCTTTAAGCAATCGCTTAAACCCTAATACTATTTACCTTTGACTAATCAAAATCTTTCCCACCATTCTAGCAGCAGACAACTACGTAAATAAATTTAATTCACTTACTTGACTTTATTTTGTTTGGGAACATAGCAAATAAAAGTTTATGCATTCCTTACCTTGAGCCTTTTCAAAGAATTTCATAGTTATTTTCTAGCCGACTAATACCATACACTATTTTTTCCTCATAAGATCGAAGACAAGTTATGTTTAAAAATTTTTAAAATTTTTAAAAATTCTTTTATATTAATTGAGTTCATATAAAACTGATCTATATATATATATATAAACTGAGGTAAAGGATTCAAAGTCCAACACAACTGTTTTCAATGGGTGTAGAAAGCAAATTTCTTGGGAGACCACCAAACAATATTTTGCAAAAGTCACTAAGTGTTGCTCGTAATCTGAAACCAGCCTCGGTTATTAATGTAAGCTAAAAAAAAATACTTAACGAAACATTAGAAGGTCATGTGTTTAAGATAAATAGATATCTAGCTAAATTTTTTCGTATTATAACTACCCATTATAAAAATCTGGCTTCTCACATTTGTTTTTTAGAATCAACAACAATTTGAAGATATATGTTTTAACTATTCAAGGCTCTTTCTATTTTCATAGTTTATAATTTTCATGTTTCTCACCTTCATGAAAATTGCATCAGCATTAGGGACTTCCTTGAACATGTCACCTCCAACGTGAGAGACACCCGAAATTACTGGTGCAGTGGCAATAACATGCGGCAAGTCGAAATTGATAACCTTGATATGCGAATAAAATTTTGTTACCTCAGCAGCTGCGGCTCCGGTCCCTCCACCGATGAGGGATCGGATGTGGGAGAACCCATCTTGGTATCCCTCTAGGATCGCCCTCATGGTGATCCTAGCCGTACAAGCCATCGCCTCATTGAACATCCGATTGAACTCTGGATTTTGACTCGCAAAGTCCCAGATTGGATGGCCATGAGCCTTCTCGAACGCAACCCCGCCCTCTTTTACGCATCGACTAAAGTAGTGCCATGGATCCATGGCCGTTGCATGGGTTTCCATAAGCACAATTGGGGCCAAGGTCAATTCCTTGTGCCGTAGTAGCCATCGAGATGAGTGGGTCAACCCGTACAGCATCTCTTCATCTCCTGATTGGGATTGTGAGGTGAATATCCCCTTGCGGACTAGGAGTCTCATTACGCGCGAGCGAGGCATGGGATATCTAAGGAATTCTTGTTAGACTCCGACAACTCGATGTCAGATGCTATTTGGGTGATGGTGATTGGTCGACCGTGCGAGTGTATGATATCTGCGATGCGGAGCTCCACGGCGCATTTTAGGGCTATGGAATCGCAAAGGCAAGCATCATCTCCCAGATGTGGACTTGGCCTTTGAGCTCTTCATCTTCATGAGTTGCCATTTTCTTTCTCCTTTTCTCTCGTTTTCTCTCTATCCAAACGAGGGTTGAATACAGTCTTGTGACTAGTGCTATTTGTGTATTAGTGAACCCATTATGTCAAGCAATAGGAATGTAAGTTTTCAAATATGACTTTGGTGGCTGTGGGGTGGGGACCCCTTCTCTCTCGCCCCATACCCATTCATGATTATCACCGGAAAAACTTTATATGCTCGACATAAAAGAAAAAACCATTAATAATAACATAATTCATTATCGCAAATAAGAAAATGCACACAATCATATCCTAAGGACTAATAGTATGATATTGTTCCTAATCTCAATGCACTTCTTCATCCCTGAATTTGCCACAATTAATAGGGAAGTCCTTATAACTTGATTAGCTTGATAAATCCTCAATTCGGTCAGAAAAATGTATCTTAATCACTGTTAGACTCCAAGTAAAACGATTATTTATAGTCCTAAATTGAAATGTGAGGTGCACAACAGGCTCTGAGATTCATGGGTTCAAAGTTATTTTAAATACAATTTTCTCTAGAACTTACTAACATGGAATTCTCTATCTATTAATTTAGTCTAAAAGAGAGAGGGATCCATACAAGAATGGGGACAAAGGGAAAGAGAAAACGTCCAAGACTTCCTTAAGTTAGATAAAACAAAGACGTGTAGGTTTGAAAGTGGAGAAGAAGAAAAAAAAAGGCCAATTAATTATCTACCATTCTCACTTGTCCTGACTGTCTGAATTTTGACCCAAACACGATAAATGAAAAAATGAGATTCCTTTTAAAATCTAATTCAATCTCAGAATTGACCGCTCACTTAACATTTATCATCAATTCAATCCCTGAATTTTTTGAACAAAATTCAACACGAAGCCCAATCTTTGCTCAGTTACATTGTATTCTAATGTGCAAATATTAGCTAAAATCCTCATACCGAAATGATATTTCTGAGAATAGACCTTCCTTAAAGAGAGATCCCTTAATGTCATTACATGTAAATCTATCGGTATAAATGGTTATATGCCGGTAAGTCTTGCATTTGATGAAGATCTCCCAAGGACTAACTACATTCCAATACTTTCATACTTTCGTTTAATGATGTACATGAGAAAAAATACATTACACTACAAGAATACATTAACTTTATTGGTATATTCAGAATTTTACCTACTCTCCTTCTAGTTGGCCATCAAATGAATCTAGAACAAAACGGGTAATATATAAAATATGTTTTTTTTGGTAAACGGTAATATATAAAATATGTTTATACATGTAAATTAAAAAAATAAAATATGAGATATAATACAACTAATGTCATTTGAGGGTACACACATTATACTGAACGTGCACCGTGAAACTCTATTTGAATGGTCATTCTTACTTTAGTTTTTTTTTTTTTGAAATAAGACGTTTATCCATCTAAGTGAACATAATTGAGGGCATTTTTAGTATTTCATTAATTTCTTTTTCTTTCCCTTAATTTCTTTCATTGATCTTAATTTTTTTTCTCAATCAAAACTCACTATTTTTCCAGATTTGCAGATGGAGAGTTTGAATGAAGGGAGAGAAAAGATCAATGGAAAATATTAAGAAAAGAAAAGAAAATTTACGAAATACTATAAATGCCCTCAATTCCTTCATCTTAAATGAATGCCTGCCCATAAAAGGTTTAAAATGCTAAACTAACAATCTTCGAGGTTCATTTTATGATGTTTCATGTTCAAAATTTTAAATGCAATAAGACCTCATTTTCAGTGAATATAAATGTAATTTTAAATGCAATTTTTTTCGAGAACTTACGGATCATGGGATCCTATATCTATTAATTCAGTTAGAAGTGGCTATCAATTCAGTCAGAAGTGGGAGGGACCCATACAAGAAGGGGCAAAAAGGGAAAGAGAAAATGTTTAAGGCTTCCTTAAGTTAGGTAAAACAATGACTTCAGGATATTAAAAGTGGAGAGGAAAAAAAAAGCCAATTACTTGTCTACCATTCTCACTTGTCATGATTGTTTGAATTTTGACCCAAACACGAGAAATGGAAAAATGTGATTCCTTCCGAATTCTAATTCATTCTCAAAACCAACGGCTCAGCTAACATTTATCAACAACCAAATGCATGAACTTTTCCGAATAAAATTTATTGTGTAGTCCAGCCTCCGCTCAATTACATTTTATTCTAATGTACAAATGTCATCTAAAATCCTTAGAACAAAATGACATTTTTCAGAACAGATCTTCGTTAAAATTTCAATGTCTATGCCCATCATAAAAAGATCCTTTAATCTCATTACATGTAAAACTGTGGGTATAAAAGGTTATACGCCGATAAATCTTGCATTTGATGAAGATCTTCCCAGGACAACTCTGTTTTTAATTTACCTATAAAACTTCGTGAAGGAATAAAGACATACTAGAGCATATAGCCGGTTAAACTAGAAGTGTTCTTACTAGGGTGGGAGAACTAATGAACTTAAGTGCTATTAATGCCTAAAATTATGAATGAAAAAAATATGAAAAAAGTAATGATGGAATTTTCATTAGATTTGATAACGTGGAATAACTCTATATTAATTCTAGAAAATCAGCAAATTTAAAAGAAAAAATCCATTTGTGAAGACACATTCATTCCTCACATGAGGAAAGGAATAGCCCTTTCTATTTTCCGAGGACATTTCCTGATAATAAACCATCAAGATAAGCATGTGTTGAAACAAAAGTCGACCATGGGGCACAAGGCCAATATCTATGCTTAACATAAAATATTTGCAATCAGCACGTCATTATAGACCGAATCCGATTATAATTAACAAACAAAACTTTTACACTAGCCGTAAAATAACTTTAACATGACAGATAAGAGTACAGCATCCTGCATTGATTAGTCATTCATGTACATGGAAATGGTTGAATCTGCTTTATATTCATAGGTGAAACTAAACAAATATGCGGCCCCGTAAGTCGTGCATGTGAGCTGTATAATGTCAACCCTTTAGTGAGTTAGATTATTTGTTAACCTAACAACTTATCTGATAAAAATATTAATTTAATTCTAACACCTACTTAAATTAAATAAATATAGATACAGATCTTATATCAAATATGATTAAGGGTCATAACCTAGTTCTCTCTCTCTATTCCTTAGTTCTCCATAAATATATTTAAGGGTTTAGGGAGTGATCTTTGTGTGTTTATTTGGGCGTTGCTTTGACGCGACACCAACCGGCGAGGATTCACTTGTTGGACGTTTCCACTTCATCATCAACATAATCAGACCTACACGTATCTGTAAGTCATTTATGTATCTGGCAATTCATGTATATATCTGTGATATATATGTTTAGATCTGATTTGCATGTGGCGCGGGGAAAAGAGAAACAAGCATGACTTTTTTGGTTTTTATTCATAAGGTGAAATAAAACGAGTGAACAATTACTCATGGGGAATAGAGTAAATTTAACTCACTAAAACATTGAGCTAGCTGCGATATGACACGAGGAGAATTATTTGACCATGCCAACTCTTCACTATCGTTTTGTCTACAGTAAACTTCATCCTTGTCAACCTACAATTAGAAGCACCAACCAGGGGTTTCTTAAATTAATCAAAATAAAGCATAAACCCACATTTTTTTCTCAATTAAAATATCAAAAGTGCGTAAAATTAACAGTGTGCAGACAGGTATAAACTCACTTAATGAGAAACAGAAAAATGTTTGAAGGATCTTTTAAGCCCTTGTTCTATCTATTTTCCCATTAAGTCCACATTGTCAATATAGAGGAACAACAGAAAATTGACAAACATTAAAGGGAAAACGACTCGTCGCCCAAAAAATGGACTGAGTACACAACTTAGTTACATTCTATTCTAATGTACAAATGTCAGCTAAAATCCTTAGAAAAACTGAAATTTTTGAGGATAAATCTTTCTCAAAATTTCAATGCCGTTGCTCATCACAGAAAGATCCTTTAATAATATCATTATAATGATTATATGTCGGTAAATCTTGCATTTGATAAAGATCTTCAAGAGAACTCTCTTTCCAACTGTATCCACGTTACCTGTAAAGCCTTCTGAAGGAATTAAAACATATAAGAGCGTACAACCAATTAAACCAAAAGTGTTCGAACTAGTTTAGGAGACATGTTTGGCAATTGACATCTACTTTCATCTCTATAATGTATACAACTTAATAGACAGAGTATTGATAAAAGAAACAATCGAGAGGCCACCATCAATAGCGCAAGACTTAAGTGCTATAAAAATAAAAAAATCAAGAGGCTACCATCGATAGCACAAGACTTAAGTGCTATTAATGCCTAAGACCATAAATGAGAAGAATGTGAAAAAAATAATGGCAAAATTCAATTTTCATTAGATTTGGCAATGTGGAACAATCCTGTATTAATGCTAGGAAATCAGCAAATCTAATCTCTTAACAACAAACTATTTTTCAATACCTTGAGCATTATAAGAAAATGTCACATTTGCCACTAATATTAATCCGTACATAAAAATACCTTTTAGCCACTGATATTAGCCACGAAAATCAATTTTTCAATCAAAAGCGGCAAAAACATCAGCCACAGAATTTCGTGGTTGATAGTATCTGATTCATTGCTAATGATTTCCTATTAGCCACAAAATTATATTCCGTGGCCAATAAACTAGCAGGAAAACAAAAATAATAGCTTCAAAGTGTTAGCCACGGAAGGTCCATGGCCAAAGGATTTAATAGGGAAAAAAATTAAAATTATATTACTCATTTTACGAGTCTATGGCCAATGCCTAACAATTTTGTGGCTAAAACTTGACCAATGAATCAGCGGTTGGTATTATTCTATTATAGATGGAGGTCCTTTTGACCAAACTCAAAAGTATAACTTTTTCAAAAAAAAAAAAATTTTTTAGCTTTCGCAGGTGTATTAGATGTCTCGAAAAGTTATTTTGAGCTTTCTGAAATTTCGTGATTTTGATGTGCTCTCAAGTAAATATGAGTTTTTAAAGAAATATTGTGTGTAATAAATTAAGATCTTTTGTACAGCACACATTAGATAAGAAAATGTGGTTCCTCATATCGTATATCATAAGTTGGATTCTGAACCATGGAAGTAGATCTTATGCAATAACTTATGAGTAATGTTTCACATCCTTAGTTAATCCCTACGTAATCCTTAAAATTTTATGTATCTGCTTATAATGGAAGATAAACGACCACTTTATTACAATTCATTCATGTGGTGCCACCTCAGCTTTGTAGGGATCTGGTTGGCCTTAGGAGGGACGAATGGAATTTAGATAAGAATTGAACCGGCAAGAGGACACACTAATCCAACATAAAATAACTCGATCCAATCTACTTATTAAGTAATCTTGGCTTACTCTGAATCTACTTAATCCATCTAATTCTCAGTTTCCACTGAGATACATACATATATATGGAGAGGGAGAGAGAGGGAGAGAGTTTTGGCTAATATTGGTTTGTGTATGAAACAAAAAGAAATAAAGTTATTCTACAAAATAACATGATGTTGGATCTTGTACATATATATATAAATATCGTAAGATACAACGGCACTTAACGTATGTGAAACCGTTAGTATATTAGTTTTTACCTTGTTTTAATGGGCCAATTTCTTTTCATTTGTTTTCCTGGGCCTTAGGCCCATATGTCCAAACAGAACTTTTGCCCAGTCCTTAAGCCCTGCAGCGCCAAAGCATTAGAAGCTGAAAGCCCAAAAAGCATGCGTAAAAAATATCTTATTGGCTCTGTTTTTATTTTATGTTAATTGGTTTTAACCTAATTAAGCCTACTATAACGGTCCATTACCTAAGAGGCTTATATTAGAACATACTGTTGTGGTATATTACATACCCAACAATTATAGCCCAAAACTAAGTATAAAGAATGTAATGTTCAATAAAAAAAATATTAAATCATCAATAAAATCAAAGTTTATAATCTAAATAGTCATAAATAAAACTCTAAAAACAGCCAAGAGTTTTAGAGTAAATCTAAACTTAAAACCGTAATCTCTTACAAATAAAATTGGAAAAAAAAAATACTATAGTGGAGTTTATTCGTCCAATAAATCATCTTCATCAAGATTCAGATGGAGACACCCCCTCCAATTTTTTTTTGTCATTTTCTATCAGTTACTAAACATAAGTTTCATGAACATGAATCCAAACATTTGAATAAAATACTAAAGTATCATAATTGCAAGGTTTTCTTGTAGTGGGTTTATCAGTGTCGTTTTTCAATTAGTGAGAGGATCTTATCGTCTTTCACGTGATTTTTAATTTTTTTATACACGAGAAATTGTTACAATTGTGAGAGAAAATATTTTCCTAATTTCCTTATTGAAGTATTTATTTGCACTTTTAAGAAAGATAGGGTAGTAGTGAAAGGGATTACTTTTTATTGGGTTCGAACATGACTTAAACAAGAATAGCTGGTGTGGGCACTAGCCAAACTAGACAATATGTTTAATTTTACGACTATTATCGTGAATTAAATATTTTATAATTATATAATACTTGCATCAACTTGGCTCGAGTCTCAAAGTATTCATATTAGATTTATCCAATTTGTGTAATTAGTAAATTTGGTGGTACCCGAAAATAGCAGCTTGATTTGACCATTTGTCCAATCTACTATTTACCCCACTTTAGGATACGGTTCACCCACTAACAACATTATGAGGGCATTTGGCGGAACTTCATTTTTTTTTGTCAAACTAATTTATTTTAAATAATTATGAGTTATACATATGTTTAGCAAATCGTACCATAATGACTTTTTAAGCTATTATTTGACTTAAAAGTAGAAGTTTGCAGTAGCTTCTCCTCATGAATACCATTTTAAAAACTAGTTTTGACAAAGTAAAAATCCATCATGCTCCTAAAATAACTAAATAATTCAACTTATTAATTTAGGAATATTTTTTACTTATTATCTGCATTTGGATAATCCTTTTGAAACTTATTTTTTAAAAATTTTCACAATTTAACTTATATACCCATTTTCTAATTATTCTATAAAAAGATTATTCTTCGTATAACAATCAAATCTTTTTCATGGAGGGTGTTAATGTCTCATCAATAATTCTATGCATACAAAGGATTTCACGGCAAAATCACAAAAGACCTATGTGGCATAAATTTAATGGAGAGTGTTTTAATGAATAACAACTTGTGGTCTTGTAAATCTTTAACTCATAAGCCTTTTGTGATTTTGCGCTGAAATCCTTTGTGTGCATAGCATCGTTCATGTCTTATAACCTTGATCCTTTTCAAATCTTTTATATAAAAAACATAAGGTGTATCACATGGCAAAACTAAGCTTAGGTAATTGGAGTATTTTTCAAATGACTGCTTGTACACTTTCTTGAACATTGACAATCCATTTTCAATTTCAAGTTCTTTTCGATGATGCAATACTAAATTTTGCTCATGGTACGCCCCCCTTTATACAACATGTCTTCCATTTCTGATCTAAATTATGAAATATTTTGATAAGCAAGGTCCTGCGTTGCGGGTCATAGGCCTAGTATCATTTTATATTTGTATGATTCAAAGAATCAAATTGATTTTAAAAGCCGGAAAAGGCTATCAAAGTTGGCGATGTATCGTAAAACCGAAAAATCAATTCTAAAAACGAAAAATAGATTCGAAACCTAATGGACTTGAAAATCGACTTAGGTGATGCGGTTCAATGTTTCTTTTTACTAACAGGTCAAGTCGATCTGGCAGGTGGGTTTTTCCTAAGAATAGCCTCAACCAAACCCGACGGACATTATATGTGACATTTCGTTATTTCAAAAAATTTTATTTTATGTTAGCGACATTATTACATGTTTATTGTAATTAACATTGTATGTCTGTGAGAATTTATTTTATATGTGAGAATGAAGATGTCATTATGTATGCCGGAAAAAGGTGATTTGCATTCCCACTTTCAAAACGAAGATGAGTTTCGGCCGGAAAAAATAGAAGAATGAACCCAATGTATAACACCATTAGTAAGAGAAGAGTGTTGGATTTCTTATTCCCCATTGTTTTGATTTTAAGGATGAGTATAAAATAAAATTTCACTATTAACACTAAAATGAAGATGGTTACTTTAGTTTTGATTTGTGTGAACATAAAATAAAATTTTACTTTAGCACTAAAGGGAAGATGTTCATTCACTTAGTTTCAATTTGTATGTGTAGGTATTCAGACTGAGTAGTCTTTTCATTAATCACGAATGAATGTGTTGGCTAAACGAAATGATTAGTTGAGAGGCTAACAAAAATATGTTCACTGAACCAAAATGATTAGTTGAGAGACCAACAAAAATGAAAAAAGGATGACAAGTGCACCCAATAGGACATGGAAGAAGGTGCATAAAGATGTTTTATTCTTTTTATTTTTGTCTTTTACCAGAGTGTTCTAATCATGTTCTCAGGCGGACAGGACTCAAAAATAGTAGCTTCAAAGTGTTAACCACGGAAGGTCCATGGCCAAAGGATTTAATAGGGAAAAAAATTAAAATTATATTACTCATTTTACGAGTCTATGGTCAATACCTAACAATTTTGTGGCTAAAACTTGACCAATGAATCAGCAGTTGGTATTATTCTATTATAGATGGAGGTCCTAAACACACTTAATCATTAATATCTTTCACAAACATGATCTAAATAGTTATAAGATCATTTGTGAAAATTTTGGAGTTCATTAGATTATTTTATGCCCGTAAACTTGGCTTAACAAATTTGGAGTGTTAATGCAGTAGTCATCTGATTTAGTGCTAAAAGAGTATGAAATACTAAAAAATTTTGCGACGATCATCCACTTTGCTATATTAGGCTAATGAACGGTGGAGATATTGATATGAAATGTGTAAGTCACCATGTTAGAAACACTATACAACTGAATATCTATATAGAACCATTATATATAGATGTATATAAAGGCATTTAAGTTTTTTGTTATAATGCCCCATTTTGGTTGAGTTTCATGATCTCCATCGTTCATAAAACTAAAATAGGTTAACAAGTTAGGAATAATAAATTTCGGGCCAATTTTTTTAGCCACTCGATCGACAATGTTTAGGGGCTTCAACCATTTATTTGAAAATAAATTGATCGGGACACTAAAACATTAGGGATCACATCGAATTTCTACAATCATAATCTATTATATTGCAAGAATATTTTGAATGGTGGAAATCATGAGCGCTACAATAATTGATAACCATCAGGCAATTTAGAAATATTACAAAAATACCACTAGAAACATAAAAATTTTCAAAAGAATATGAAAACGGTCCTATAACGTGAAATAACACCGTTGGTAGCCGCAAGGCGTGAAATCTTATCCCTTAACAACTAACGATATTTCAATACTCCTTACCCTTCGGGAATATACTCACCAAACTGAAAGTGATTCAAATCATAAGGGGCAAACCATAAAGGGGAAGGGCGTGAATTTGTTTTGAAAAAATAGAGAATGACCATTAGTTCTGACTGGGAATTCAACTGCAATGTGTGTGCATGTGTGTGAGAGAGAGATTACATTAAATTTCATATAAGAAGCACACGTAGCGAGTCACTTTGCATCCATCATCTCAAAAGCTATGCAGTATAGAATGTCAAAAGCTTCTTCAGCTTCTGCTCTTTATGTACATGAAAATTGAAATGAATGTGTAATGTGGGTGGATAGGTGGGCGACTTGAGAATTCCAAAAGAATTATTAAAAATTCAAAGTCAGTTGATATTAATTTAGGGCCAGTTTGGGGTGCTTATGTTAAGTTAGTTTTTGGCTTTTAAGAAAAGCTGAGAGTGACTTTTCAAATATACCTCCAAAAAATATAGTTTATTCCAAAAGTGGGGCTTCAAGGTTCATACTGCACATTTAGATTTTTCGAAAAGCTATTTTGGGCTTTTAAAATTTTGCCAAAAATGAATTTTCTAACCGATAAGGTAGAAAATATGCTCTCCAAACTGTCCCTTAGTCAAAGCACTAGCATTTTGCCACCTAATAATTTGACAAAATTGATTCCTAGAAGACACCTTGGCTTTGCTGCAGTAGAGATGAACATATAACGTATGAAAGGGGATGAGATGAATATAAAACGTATGAAAGGGGGTGAGATGAACATAAAACGTATGAAAGGGGGTACTAAACAAGAAAATTTTGTCATTTCAGAATCAAAAAAGAACTATTGGGGCAAGAGATAAGGAATCCTCTTTTCAACTTCAATTCTCCCGTTGTAGTTATTGCTTTTCTTTCTGTTACGTCAAATGTAAACCTAGGGCAATGCTACCCTTAGGGCTCTTTGGTTTGTGAAATTTTACATTTTCACCCTGGAAATGCGATTCCCGAAATATGAGATTCTTCTGTTTGATATAATAAGTCGAATTTCTCGGAATGTAACATTATTATATTTGGTATAAACTATTAGATTCGATGAATGTTAAATTAATACACTCTCGTGAACAAAATAATATCAATAAAATAAAATATAGAATTTGTTTACATGATAAAAATATTTATTTTAAAGTTTACGTTAAAATAAAAGTTTTGCCTTTTTAAAATTTTAAAGGATGAAGAATTTAATTCAAATGTTTACTATCTAAAAATAGAATTTAATAATATATATATAAATTTCTAAAATTATTATTATCAACTCTTTCATTTACTACCGATATTCTTATTATTATCATTATTCCTAATATTACTTTAAGTTTCATGATGTACTTAAATGAGAATTTCGTCAATCTGTTCATTTATAAGAGTAGTTTCAACATTGTATTTCATGTCCACATGTTGGCCTAATCGTAATTTCACATTCCTACCTTTAAGCTTAGGAATGTTAAGCTCCCCTATTTTTAGGAATGCAATATTCTTGGAACGTTTGCATTCCTGAAATTTTAAATTCTAGAGCCATATCAAAAGCTAGAATATGACTTTTCCAAATAGATTTCGAGAATCAAACAAGCCCTTAAAGTGAATGTACAATTGTCCCCTTTATTATTATTATTATTAGTATTATTATTATTGTTTAAATGAATAAACTATTCTCTTTAGGTAAGGGAAGCAATTAGTCCCCCCCCCCCCCCCCAAAAATACCGCCACAAAATAATAATAATAATAATAATAAAATGACCTCTTTTTTATTTTTCTATAAAATATTATTATTTCCAAACTCTTAGTGATCGACAGCAAATATTTGAAGTATGTTCGATTATATCCAATCCAAATAGTTTGAATTTAGTTAGATTTGAACTAATTTATTTTACAAAAATCACGACCTAAAATTTTAGATAATTAAATTCCCTTCTACAAAACTAAATAAGGTGGTGAGAAAAATTAATTAGTTCTCAAGCAATATTTATTTCGAAAGAAACGCAATTTGTTTACCGAAAAAATTATTTTTGAATTCTATCAGTCCAATTCAAACGGAATGTTAATGCATAATTGTATCTCTATCTTTAACTGATGGAACATGAAAACTCTTTTTTTTCCGTTTTGAATAATTTTCCTACTCTCTTTAGATTTGAGAAATAAAAAAATTTCCTAAAAATTTAACCCCTCGGAATCGAAGCAAAATTTTGCTCCGTTGAAGAATTACTACATTAATACAAATATACAGAATATATATATATATATATCAAAATAACGCTCTTTTCTGGCACAATTTTGCCCTTTTGACGAATTATTACATTAATGCAAGTAGACAGAATTTTTTCCCGGCAAAATAACGCTGGAAAATTTACTAATTTTCATAATTGATTATGCGAATGTTTTCCTTTTTCATCTGATCAATTATGCGGAAATGGGCCATGATTAATTATTTCGTAATTGGTTATTATCTGGAAACTTTAAACATTTTTTGCTCTATTGTTTTTTTTTTTTTTTTGAAAAGTAGTCAATTTCCCTTTTCCCTTTTCGTAATGGGCCATTTTTTTTTTTGAAAAGTAGTTAGGTGATGTTAGCTAAACCTGAATATTTGTATTTTATTTTGGATAGCATTATTTGTCTAATCGTTTGACTAACTCCATACTCCACTGCAGTTGATGCTTTTGGGTTCTTAAAAAGCATTGTGTGTTTAAGTGAGAGAAGTCTGAACTGGTGCCATTTACTGCGTTCCAAGTACTTACAGGAAAACTCTGAACTGTGGTGTCTAGTCCTCTTGACCATCAGGGGCGAGCAAAATGTTTTTAAAGAAATTCTAAATAATCTTACCGATTGAGCAAAATCATATTGAACCATTGATTGTTGATTTGGCTTCGATTTCGATTGTTGAGAAAATCGAAACTTTTAATTTCAGTTTGATTCTAAATCAAAATGGTGCCAAATTGAATCATGCTCACCCCTATTTATGGGTCCCGAGCCCACGTATCCAAACAGACTTCAAGTTTGGCCTCCAATGTCGTGGATTCAGACATGCTCGCAAGTCAAGAATTTATGTACATATATCATCCTACAGTTTCCATCGAAAGCTTATTCTGTGAGGAAAATTTCATTTTTAAAGGTAGATTTTTCAAGTAGTATTTAAGATTTCGATGAATATCTGTATTTGAACGCAAGCTGTTAGAAGTTATTTTGAGGTCATGACTCCTGTAATTAATTGAGTCAAGAATCAAAATTCTCTTTTCAGCTCAAGTATATTAATAAAAAAATTCTGGAAGTTAAGTTTTAGAACTGCATGAATATACCTATTGAGTTTCAATGCTCAAGTATATTAATAAATCATAGATCGAACAGTCGAATTAGAAAAATGGGGTCTATTATATAGCTTTTTGCTGAATCGTATCGATAATGAGCTGGTTTAGATCGATCCTAACGGTATGATTATGAATTGCTTCTAGTTAATAGAATTTTAAACCCAGTAAAAGGAATAAAATCTCAAATCGCGGCTTGTCAGATATCTTGGGTCATATGGGATTTCCCCGCTCTCCCCCGATCAAGATATCCTCTGTTTCACCCCAAAATAATTGATTGTATCATCGAAAATTTGAAGCGTGAAGTACAATTAGATCTTTTTTTGAGGATGACTTCTTTCTCGGTCAGTAGACCGTAGACCAACCTTCTTTGAATAAGAAGCATAAGGTCCTTTCAATGCCCTACTTATTAGGAGGGGACTCTGCTCTCTTAAAACTCGACCTGTTGACCCTTTGGCTTTTCCGGCGATACGAACGTATCTCACTATCACAGCGGATCCCAAAAAAAAGATGAGTTTATATCGAATAAAGTATATACTTCAACTTTCTTGTGCACATAATCCCTTGTATAGACGTTGGAATAGGCCTGCTAATATGCCCAATGTCCCTGTTGCAATATGGTGCGAGGCTATTCCTCCAGGGAGTTGGAGTGTGAAGGAGGGCATAGCGAGTAGTTTCAGTGGAAGTGGAAGCAGCAGCGAAACCTAAAACTAAAAACTAAAATGATGGGAAACATGCTCAATATCATTGGATTGAATAGTTGACCCAGCTCCTTCTTATTTGAAGAAAGCGTCCTACTTCAATTTTGATTTCGCGTTTCTGTAAAATATATACAGAAATCGTTTCTGGATTATAACTAGAACCCCTCTTTTTCCGGCTCCATCTCACATCAATAACTCTACCTTCACATTTTTATTAATAATAATTTTGGATCAAATGGATTATCCTGTTTTTGTTCAAATTCTCGGGAATCAGTGAGAAGAATACCATGAATTTTATTTATCCAAACTGTTTCTATGGAATTTTCTATAAAAATTGCTGCCAATGCCAAGGGTGTTTGCTGCAGGTCTTTATTCTTCAAAAAGGGACTTCCTTATCCTTATTTTTTCTCTATTGAGGTGGATTGTTAAGTGTTAACATTCGCGGATTCGAATCGATCACCTGGAACAAGAGGAAAGGATTTGAAAACAATTTCTTCTTAATTTTCTTTGTCCTCTATAGAGGAAATAAGAATATTTGCGACAAGAAATGAATCCGAATTTTAGGATGACTGACCCTTTTAATCCCGTTCATATAATGTCTAAATTGGATAAGTGATCGATTTCTAGGTTTCATCGTAAACCTAATTGGTTACTTTCTAATTACGTAAATCAATAGTTCAAACCGCACTCAAAGGTAGGGCATTACCCGAAGATGAGCTGTTCTGCCGGATTAATCGCTCAAGATCTTTGGTAACTAGAGGAATGCCAGGTGATCCAGGCGTCGGCTTTCAAGGAGGCGGTTCAATCACCAGTATAGCTATTCTTTATTAATGAAACAAACAACATTCTTATTATGGAAGCAGAGGAAATACATGCACACCCTAAACCGGTCAAGTCGAGTCGGGTCAAGCCGAGTCAAGTCAAGTCGAGTCAGATCTCTACATATGCTTCGATGATGGACTGTAACGTTGGAATTTTGATGATTCTGTACCGAGGGAACCCTGCTTCCAGCAACAGCCGCCTCCACTCAGGCTCCGTTCGCTCCTTACCACCGGAGCTGTGCGCCACCATCAGCAGATCGAACACGAGCCCTATCTTGTCAAACGGGTGATCCCCTTCAGGTTGCAGAACCACGTCAAGGATGATTACCTTCCCGGACTTCTCCGGTATCGCTCTTCGACAATTCCTCAGTATCTTCACGCAGTCTTCGTCCCCCCAATCATGCATGATCGACTGCATCCATTCAGGGCAAAAAATTACACGAGATTACAACACCTAGGGTCAGAACTAGAATTTTCAACTAGTGGACTCACCATCTTCATTAAGGCTTAAACGAACTAAGTCAAGCTTTATTATGCCCAAACTCCACTAGCCAAAATTCTAGCTAGCTCACAAGCTTCACTTGTCCAAGTCAATCTTGAGAATTAATATTGGAGCTCAGCCTTTGCAACGTATAAGAGGCTAGAACAAAGTTCAAGTTTGACTCAAGCTCATTTCATTTTGCAACGTACAAGAGGCTAGAACAAAGCTCAAGTTTGACTCAAGCAGCTCAAGTTTGACTCAAGCTCATTTTATTTAAATAAGTTCACAAATTCTAGCTAGCTCACAAGCTTCACTTGTCCAAGTCAATCTTGAGAATTAATATTGGAGCTCAGCCTTTGCAACGTATAAGAGGCTAGAACAAAGTTCAAGTTTGACTCAAGCTCATTTCATTTTGCAACGTACAAGAGGCTAGAACAAAGCTCAAGTTTGACTCAAGCTCATTTCATTTTGCAACGTACAAGAGGCTAGAACAAAGCTCAAGTTTGACTCAAGCAGCTCAAGTTTGACTCAAGCTCATTTTATTTAAATAAGTTCACAGGCTCAAGCTCAAGTCCAACAGAAATTAACCATTGTACATTGAAACAAGGGAAAGCAAACTATTCAAAGTGCTCACTTGAGAGATTTGGGTTGTGTCCTATTTATATTTTTTTTATCTACGAAATTACTTAGAACTCCCACATTAATAAGTGGACACACCATTGAATTTTGCTTTTTCTTTTCTTCAAACTTCTTGTTTGGTGAGGATATGAAATATTCTAATATATACTACATGGATATGGACCGCTTTGAATGAGCTTCATGGATTAGAGCTCACTTACTTAGAAACCTCAAATATATACTGTATATATTAGCGGAATGCAATGATATAGGTATTCTAAAATCGATACCAAGAGTATAATGCTTTAAGCAATTGCTTAAATCCTAAGACTATTCACCTTTGGCTAATCAAAATCCTTTCTAACATTCAAGCGCCATACAACTATACTTACATAAATTTAATTCACTGACTTGGGTTTATTTTGTTTGGCAACATAGTGTATAAAAGTTTCTGCATTCCTCACCTTGGGCTTTTTCAAAGCATTTCATAGTTATTTTTTTCACCGGATGACACTATACACAATTTTTTCCTCATAAAATCTTAAACTAGTTATTTAAAAAAAAATTTAAAATTCTTTTATATTAATTCAGTTCATATAAAACTTGTATTAAGATTCTGAGTATTGTGTGTGTGTATATATTTATAAACTGAGGTAAAAGTCTCAAAGCTCCACACAACTGTTTTCAATAGGTGTAGAAAGAAAATTTATTGCGAGACCACCAGATGATAGTTTGCAAAAGTTACTTAGTGTTGCTCGTAATCTAAAACCAGATTCAGTTATTAATATAAGCTAGAAAAACTTAACAAAATAGTAGAAGGTCATGTGTTTAAGATAAATCGATAGCTAGTTAAGCTTTTTCGTATTATAACTTGACATCATAAAAATCTAGCTCGTCAAATTTATTTTTTCGGATCAACAACGATTCAAAAATAGCAGTTTTAGTATTCGATGCTCTTTCTATTATCACAGAAATAATAAATTTATAATTTTCTTTTATATTTCTCACCTTCATTAAAACTGCATCAGCATTAGGGACTTCCTTGAACATGTCACCTCCTATGTGAGAGACACCCGGAATTACCGGCGCAGTGGCAATAACATGCGGCAAGTCGAAATTGATAGCCTTGATATGCGAATAAAATTTTGTCACCTCAGCAACCGCAGCTCCAATCCCACCACCGACATCAACGAGGGATCTGATGCTAGAGAACCCATCGTGGTACCCCTCTAGGATCGCCCTCATGGTGATCCTAGACGTACAAGCCATCGCCTCATTGAACATCTGATTGAACTCTGGATTTTGACTTGTGAACTCCCAGATTGGGCGGCCATGAGCCTTCTCGAACGCGACCCCGCCCTCTTTTACGCATCGGCTAAAGTAGTGCCATGGATCCATGGCCGTTGCATGGGTTTCCATTAGGACAATTGAGGCCAGTGTCAATTCCTTGTCTCGTAGTAGCCATCGAGATGAGTGGGTCAACCCGTAGAGCATCTCTTCATCTTCTGACTGGGATTGTGAGGTGAAGATCCCCTTGCGGACTAGGAGTCTCATTACGCGAGCGAGGCATGGGATATCTAAGGAATTCTTGTTAGACTCCGACAACTCGATGTTGGAAGCTATTTGAGTGATGGTGATTGGTCGACCGTGCGAGTGTATGATATCTGCGATGCTGAGCTCCACGGCGCATTTTAGGGCCATGGAGTCTGCAAAGGCGAGCATCATCTCCCAGATGTGAACTTGGCCTTTGAGCTCTTCATCTTCATGAGTTTCCATTTTCTCTCCTATTCTTTTCCTTTTTCTCTCGTTTTCTATCTGTCCAAACCAGAGCTGAATGCAGTCTTATTTATCCCCCCGGGGGGGCGGGGGTGGTGTTGGTGGGGGGCAGGAGGGAGGAAAGAAGGGATGTGGGGGTGTTAAGAGTTGCGGCATATGAAAGTTTCTTCTAGGCAAAGAAGAATCAAGCAAGTGATTCATAGACTACCCACCACCTTCATGACTAGTGCCATTTGTGTATGGGTGAACCCATTCTGTCAAACAACAATATTGTTAGTTTTCAAAAATGAAATTAAAATAATTTTGGCGTTAGTGGGTATGGGGGTGGCGATCCCCTTCTCTTACCCCACACCCATTTATGATCATCATAAATAAGAAAATGTACGCAGTCACATGTCATTCCAAGGGACCAACCGTATGATATTGTTTTTAGTAAGATATGATTAATCATCGTTACTAATTCCGATGCCCCTTTTCATCCTTAGATATGCCAAAATTAAGCGGGGAGTCCTTGTACCCGCCCCAAACTCGAAAAGCTTGAGACATCCCCAATTCAATCAGGAAAGAGTATTTTAGTCCGTATTGGATTCTGAGTAAAACGACCATTCATTGTCTCAAATTGAAATCTGGAGTGCACAACACGTTTTTGAGATCCATTGGCTCAAAGTTGTTAAGAGGATACCTCAATTAGATTAGGAGGCAATTGTTAAAGGCCTTATATTTGCTGAAGTTATTTCATTATCATCATCATTTGCAAGACCTCACATTTGATGAAGTAATGAGTTAATTTACAGGACGGATGTCACGAACGTTCAATGTTCATCAGGTAGGGCCAACTTCTTACAAAAGGTGCTGATTTATGCTACATTTAGATCATAGAATTTTTTTTAAAAGAAGGGAGAGATCACGGAAGATATCTGTCCCCCTTTTTTTCCCCTTAAGAGTGACAGTAATTGCAAATTGTTTGTCTTACATTCTATAATGAAAAGATAAGGCAAATTATTATATTTTTTAATTAGTTGCATCTAATAATTAACAACAACAAATCAAGTAAAGTAATAGAAATTAATAATTAATATTAACCAAAATTCCCGCACATCCCAACTTTGCCTAAAACAAAATTAACTAAATTCTAGGTCTTGTTCCAATTCCAACTTTTCCTATAAAAATAAATAAATAAATAAATAAAAAGCGCCTCTTAAATTTGGGTTATTGTTTTAGAAAGTTTTAAAAAGAAAAAAAAACCCAAAATTTCTCGCAAAATCTAAATTTGCCTTGTAAAAAGGGGGAAAAAAAACTAAATTCCGATTCTTGTTTTACACAGAAACCCTTTTTTAGTTGGGCATGGAGTCCTCTTTTTATTTTCTTTTTTAAAAGGGGATGTTTAAAACTATGTAGTTTTTGGCCATAGGAACACCTAAATTGGTGGTAAATAAATATACATTGTAGGAGTTATTTATCTGAAATTCTTAAAGAATATAATTTTTAACCGTTATAATGGATGCCCGTTACGCACGTTTAAATTTTGATTTTTAATGGAAAAAATTTTTTTCATTAAATTTTTCATCTTTTATTTATTTTGAATATTGAGTAGTCAAAGAATCGTTCATATTTGAAGCGTTAGCAACTTGGGCAACTCGTCGTAGATGCTACTACTCTGGATTACCTGTAGTTGCCGGAATCATTTAAAAAGAGCGAATTGGCCCTTGCACCTAGGCTATTGTCCAATTAAATTATCAATTTTTATTTCATATCTCAATTACAGATTTTGTTCGAGGTGTGCGTGTTCATCAATTCTAACAAATCAAAAAATTGTTTGTGATAACCATTTTCAATTCTATCAAAATTCAAAGGCAAAACCCAACATACACCATATTCACCTTGGCTATTGTTCTAAGAAAACATAAAATTGTTCCGCTTTCCAATTTGGGAATGCAAAAACTATATAGTTTTATCAATTTTCAAAAAAAAAAAAAAAGAAACCAAGATTTCGTAAACATCCAACTTTGTCAAAGTCAAAATTAACTAAATCTCGGGTACTGTGTTATGAAGGTAAAAAAAAAAAAAAAAAAAATCCTGTACATCCCAACTTTATCTAAAACAAAAATTACTAAATTTTACAAAAATAACCGAATTTTGGGTCTTGTTTCATCCAAACTTTGCCCAAAACAAAAATAGCTAAATTTTTGCTCTTGTTTCATCCCAACTTTGCCTCAAAAAAATAATCTAATTTGGGGTTTCGATAGGAAGATAAAAATAAGAAAAACCAAAATTTCCTATGCTTCCTAACTTTGCCTAAAAATAAATAACTAAATTCTGGGTCTGCTTTAGGAAGATAACCATTTCCAGTTGGGCGTGATCCCTTTTTTTTTTTTTAATTTTTTCTTTAAAAGGAAAATTTCAGAAAGTATGGCCAAAATTGGTTATTTTTATTTTAGGCTGTTGTAGGATGTGGAGGGATTTTTTTTTTTTCGAAAATAAAATGATTAAAACTATGTTAGGTATAGATGCATGACGAAAGCCATAAAAAACATAAGAGCACATATATATCTCTCAAGTGACGTGACAAAATATGTGTAATCCTTTTTGAACGATATTTTAGTCAAATAACAATAGAAAACCACACATTCTGTCATGTAACTCCTTTCAATATAAAGATTGTGTGAAAAATGTATATATAGTATTACTCAAAACATAATGTTCCCACCAAAATATAATTATATTTTGGAGGTTTAGGTGCTACGGCATTTAGTAAACAAGACCGGTAAACAAAACCATCATTTATATATCTACTTTATTCTTATATTCAGAACATTAGGATCTTCCATTCTACTTACACTCTGGTCGACCATTGAATGAATCTAGGACGAAACATGTAATATATAAAATACGTTTATACATCTTAATTCATAAAAGTACTTATAAAATATTATCAAAATAATATTATTTTGAGGGTACACACATTGTACACTACATGCATCGGGAAACTCTATTTAGATAGGCATTCTTCTTTTTCAGTCAGAGAGAGAGAGGGACCATCCAAGAAGTGGGCAAAAAGGAAAGAGAGAACATCCATGACTTGTTTTAAGTTAGGTGAGACAAAGACTTGTGGACATTAAAAGTGGTGGGTAAAAAAAAAAGCCAATTAATTATCTACCATTCTCTCCTGTCATGATTGTTTAAATTTTGACCCAAAAACAAGAAATGAAAAAAAAAAGAAAAAAGAAGAGATTCCTTCTAAATTCTAATTCAATCTCAAAACTGGGCACTCATCTAACATTTGTCTTCAATCACATCCCTGAATTTTTATTTTTTTTTTTGTACAAAACTCATCATCAAGCCCAACCTAAGCTCAGCTACATTCTATTCTAATCTGCAAATGTCAGCTTAAATACTCAGAACAAAATGGAATTTCTGAGAACATATCTTCCTCAAGATTTCATGTTAAAGCTTACCACAGAAAGACCCTTTAAGCTCATTGCATGCAAAAAGCTATTGGTATAAAAGATTATATGCCGGTAAATCCTGCATTCGATGAAGATCTCCCAAGGACAGCTCTCTTTCTAACTGCATCCGTGTTACCTGTAAAACTTCCTGAAGGAATAAAAACGTATAAGCATATATAGCCGATTAAACCAAAAGCGTTCCGACTACGGTGGGAGACATGTTTGGCAATTGAGATTTACTTTCAGCTCTATAATGTATACAGCTTAATAGACAGAGCATCGATAAAAAACAATGGAGAGGCTACCATCAGTAGCACAGGACTTAAAAGTGCCACAGAAAACAATCGAGGGGCTACCATTGACAGCACAGGACTTAATTGCTATTAATGACTATAACTACGAGTGAAAAAATAATGACGGAAGTGAATTTTCATTAGATTTGGCAGCGTGGAATAACCCTATATTAATACTAGAAAATCAGCAAATCTAATCCCTTAACAACTATCTACATTTCAGTACTTTAATGAATGGGTTACACATCAAAACAAAAATGAAATATGAAGATTTGAAGGTATTACGTAATTTTCTCATGTCGTTCTCATCAGTACTGTTGGATTTGTTAAAGGGGATGAAGATGATGTAGGTTTAGGCAATGAAAGAGCACCTAAGTTTGGTGCCATCAATGGTATACTCTTTACCCTTTGGGAATATACTCACCAAACTGAAAGTGATTCAATTGAAAGCATAAGGAGCAAACCATAAAGGGAAAGGGCATGAAATTAAAAAGAAAAAGAAAAAGAAAGGAATGAGCATTAATTCTGACTGGGAATTCATCTGCAATGTGTGTGCGTGTTAAAGAGAGGGAGATTACATTAAATTCCATATAAGAAGCATGCATAGCGAGCCACTGTGCATCCATCATCTCAAAAGCTATGCAGTATAGAATGTCGAAAGCTTCTTCATCTTCTGCTTTTTACATACATGAAAATTGAAATAAATATGTAATGGGGGTGGGTAGGCGGGGGACTTGAAAATTCCAAAAGAATTATTGAAAATCCAAAGTCTGTTGATAGTAACTTAGGGCCAGTTTGGCGGTGCTTATGCTAAGTTACTTTTGGCTTTTCAGAAAAACTGAGAGCAACTTTTCAAATACACCTCCAGAAATTGTAGATTATTTGAAAAGCAGGTTTTCAAGTTTCATATGCACATTTAGGCTTTTCGGAAAGCTATTTTGAGCTTTCCAGATTTTGCAAAAAGGGCCTTTCTAATAGATAAGTTGGAAAATATGCTCCCCAAACTGGCGCTTAATGAAAGCACTAGCAATTTACCTCCTAATAATTTGATAAAATTGATTCCTGGAAGACACTTTGGCTTTGCTGCATAAGAGATGAAAATAAAACATATGAAAGGGGCAGTAAACAAGAAAAATTTGTCAGAGACAATCAGAATAAAAAAAGAACTGTTGGGGTCAGCTAACCCTCATAACAATGACATGAACAAACTTGATCTCAATTGTGCTTGAATTCAACAGTTTACTATGTAAAAGCAGAACCATCATCAAAACTGATTAATAATTTGGAGAAATGACAGCAGATGCAAACTCTAAAACGATATCATCTAACATTCGAACAAACCTGAATTCAAATCTAACATCTGAATCAACATGAAGGACACATTAATGCCAGCAACAGCAAATGGGTACTCCCAAGTTGCTCGGCTCCCATCTTGCTTGAACAATAACCTATGAAAAGAAGCCTTCATTTCGGATTTTTATACAATTAGTGATAACTCAGTTCGTGCAAAATTCACACATCAGTTAAACTAAGCACAAATTCTGACATACACCAGTGTCACAGAATGGAACAAAACAAAGAAATTTGAAGTGTAAGTTTGGAAAGCAGAATGGAAGGCATACCGGATATTTCTTGGCAAAAAACAGCAAATTCTCTAGTGAAATAAAACCACAACCCCTAGGAAGAAAAAAGGACTTGACATGAGACAAATATATAATAGACAACAAAATGGGATTTTAGAAACAAATGTAAACCCAAGTTTTCTTCCCTCTTCAATCATTTACACGATTAACTGACTTTTTAACATCATCTGCAACCAAAACCTTTATATTATGATGCCTCTAGACTCCATTTTCCAAGCACGCGGTACTGTTTCATATTCATGTAACCTTCACATCCAAACCCATTTTAGTTCTTATGGAAAACTGTACCTAAAGTCAGTGGATGGGTTAGGACCCTGCCACCCCATTTCTTTCCACTGCTCAGAGATCAAGCCTTCTAGAGCCACATTGGGAAATGCAGCTTGCCACAATGCTCTAAGAGCTTCCTGTCAATATATGTGGGGAACAATGAGTTTATTGATGCACTGAAAGACACTGGAATGAAAAAAAGACCAAAAAATCAAACAGAAGATGCTAATAGTTATAATTATGCACCTAAATGAAGAAACAGAATGCAACATTATTCATGATCTCTAGACTTTAGAATTTATATATATCTGCTTATATACCTATGCACATGTATTTATGTATGTGGTTCCCTCTCATTTATATTTTCAGAAAACTAAATTCCTCCCTCTCTGTCTCTCCCTCCCTCTCTCACTCTCTCTCTCTCACTCACTGATTTAACTACGTATGGTAAAGGTACCAGGTTGGCTAGAGGAAAGAGCACAGCACAATATCTATGAAGTTCAAGAAGGTCAACACACTGAAAGGAATAGTACTTCTAACGTAGAGGATAAATCAAAAGTAGTTGCCAAACTAAAAATCTAACTAAAACTTAGAATAGGAAGAAAAATTCAAATTTTGCCTCAAAGGGGGAAAAGAGGCGTACTTGATGGGCATGGTGGGTCTCGTCAAAAGGTACTTGCAATCGTTCTTGAAGTGTTTGCAGTCTTCGTTTCTGGTAAAAAGAAGTTAATTAAATCAGAAGACAAAGACAGAACATTACTATTTATAGATGATGCCCAATACAAAATCTAACAGATTATTTACCTACCTGAGGAGTACTTAAAGAGACGTCGAGGCTCCTACCATTCCCCTCATGACGCTTAGTGCTAGAGCGCGCAAAGATTCCTCCTATCCATGATCGGGATCCAACCACAGCATTAGCTACAACCACCAAAGAATAATAAGAAAGAAAATAATATATGTAGAACGGAACATCAGATTCTAATCAGGCTATAAGCTAATATCACATGGCAAGAAAAAGAAACAGAGCAGTTTCTAATCAGAGGAAAACAAAATGCTGAAATAGAGTACGTTTTGAGATTTTACTGACGTTAAAATTCTGTTAGTGAAGGAATTTACCAAAAATAATAATAATCTGTCTGTGAAGACATATTCACTCCTCAGATAAGGAAAGGAATAGCCCTTTCTATTTTCTAAGGACATTTCCAGATAATAAACTATCAATATAAATATGTGTTAAAACAAAAGTCAACCATGGGGCGCAAGGCTCCCCATTTTGCGAGGGTTGGGTAAGGTTCGTTTATCATATGCAGATTCCCTGTGCTCATGTGCAAAGCAGTTGACTCTATAAAAAACCCACCATCTCATCAAAAAGGAGCAACCTTTCTTGTTGCACCAAGGCTCACCCTATAGTAATACGTAAGAACTACAAACAACTCAATGTTATAAAAATATAAATAACATTATAATTCTGGAGAAAAAATTATAATCATGTTCGACAGTAATATCACCATACTTTTTTGGAACAAACATGGCCAATAACTATGCTTAACATAAAATATTTGCATTCAACACGCCTTTATAGACCGAATCTGATTATAATTAAGAAACAAAACTTTTACACTAGCCATAAAATAACTTTAACATGATAGATAAGAGTACAATATCCTGCATCAATTAGTCATTCATGTACATGAAAATGGTTGAATCTGCTTTATATTCATATGTGTTACGGGGAAAAGAGAAACAAGCATGATTTTTTTGGTTTTTATTCATAAGGTGAAATAAAATGAAGTGAACAATTACTCAGGGGGATAGAGTAAATTTAACTCACTAAAACATTGAGCTAGCTGCGATATGACACAGGGAGAATTATGTGACCATGCCAACTCTTCACTGTCATTTTGTCTACAGCAAACTTCATCCTTATCAACCTACAATTAGAAGCACCAACCAGGGGTTTCTGAAATTAATCAAAATAAAGCATAAACCCAATTTTTTTCTCAATTAAAATATCAAAAGTGTGAAAAATTAAAAATGTGCAGATAGATATAAACTTATTTAATAAGAAACAGAAAAATGCATAAAGGATTTTTTAAGCGCTTATTTTTCTATCTATTTTCCCATTAAGCCCACATTGTCAATATAGAGGAACAACAGAAAATTGACAACCATGAAAGGAAAAGGACTCATGACCCAAAAAATGGACTGAGTACACAACTTTGGGAGTAGAAACAACATAGGCTCATCATGCAGAAAAGCATGCGAAGATGAGATGTATTCTGAGAAAAGATGAAGCTCATATGTGAAATAAAAAACTTATAAGAGAAAACCCATTTATTATCTTGTAATTCAAAGGAAGCAATCATTTCCAAGGGGACAACACGCAACTTTGCAGAGAGTTGATCAAATGACGCAAAGGAGCAGCACGAAGTAAACATAACTCAAGTCTCAGCTAATGAGGATTTCTATGAAGCAATAAAATCTAAATCATTAGACCTCTTATTGAACACTGGCACAAAATAAGTACTCAGAAAGAGAACGAGAGACAAGGATAAAACATTTGGGGTTTTTACTCTGAGAATTGAAGAGCAAGAAGGAAAGCATTGTTTACGCCTTAATTTCATCATGAGGAAGAACAAAGGTGTCAGTCAACCTTTCCCCATTTTTCAGAGAAGAGAAAGAACTGGAACAAAAAGTAAATAAATAAGAACCCAGAGCACAAAATATTGCAGAAAATTTTTTAAAAAATAAAAATAAAAATGGAATCGAAATGATTGCACCAACCCATGCCATGCTCCTGTAATTCAACTACCCATCATTCAAAAAATTTCCCACTTACCCACAAGGTAAAGAGCGAGATAGAGAGAAAGGGAAGAAATGAAATAATGGTAGAGAAGGCAATAGCGCAATCAAAGGACACCTTTTACACAACTTTACACAAATTGGCAAAAAAGCTTGTGTTTTCTATGATGGCCAAAAGGAAGAAAAGGCGCACAGGAAAATCAACATATATCTTCTCTGCATCTCATACAAGACAAAAAGCACACGGCCCACAAACACAAAGGCACAGTTTGAAAAATAGAGAACTGCAAATAATGAAATGGGTAAACAAAATTAAAGGGGGATTAAGAAAAATTACATGTTAGGTGTATCATCTGAGAGGGTGCCCTTGATTCGGCCAGAACTGAACTGAAACACAAAGGAGAAAGGAATTTAAAGAAGAAGAAGGGAGGAAAAGGGAAGGGTGAGAGGGAAATGGGAGAAAAATGGGTTCACGATTGGGACGAAATGGGATGGAAACTGAAAGGCTCAAAGAGCATATTTTATTTCTGGTGATGAGAAAAGGGATTGTTTTTGTCCATTTTATGCAAAACCAAAGAGTTTGCTGAAAGCTCGCCGACGCCGTAGCTCTCTCCGTCTGGTCTTCATTCCAAGGGAAAAAAAAAAAAGAAAACTTCAAATTTTACTCATTTGAAACCATAATTGCCCCTTTTGCTCGAATTTTTCATTATTCCTTGTTTTCTGTTCGTTTTTTGGGTTACATCTAACCGTTCAATGTTGGAAACTGGAAATAATATTCTATATTAAGCTGAGAAGGGGACTTTTGATAAAATTTAGTAAAAAGGATTAAACACTTAATATTATTTTAAATTATGCTTGATACTGAATCTGAATCTGACATTGTTTGATTACAACATTATTAAAACAGTTTGAATGGGCCGTGCTTTTAATTTTATCCAGT
This sequence comes from Santalum album, assembly GCA_034195605.1. Lineage (NCBI taxonomy): Eukaryota > Viridiplantae > Streptophyta > Magnoliopsida > Santalales > Santalaceae > Santalum > Santalum album. The sequence continues at coordinate 8,173,781 of CM067267.1, read as the reverse complement.
ATAACAATCTCATAAATTTATAAATATATATGAACTAAATAAATAGATAAAATATTCATATTTTCACCTTAAAAATAATTTCATCTAAATTAAATTATTTTATTTGTTTAGCCTTAAAAATCAAAACTTATTTTTAGGCTTTTACTGATAAACCTCCCCATCATCATCATCTTCCACTTCGTCTTCTTCTTCTTCTCCCTCGTCTTTTTTTCTTTTTTATTTTTCATTTAACGTAAAATTATAATAACAATAAAGGGCAAAAAAAAAAGAAGAAAAACCGACGAAATACTGAACAACATCTTGTACCTTCCTGCTCCCTTTTTCTTCGTCTTTCTCTTCCACCATTTTCTTTTCTCCTTTCTTTATATTTTTTTAAACCCTTTTCAAAATTAGATGCCAAACGCATCTTCTTCCCCAAAATCTGCACACACACAAAAAAAAAAAGAAAAAAGAAAAAAAAGAACATCAAATGCATCTATTTCTTTCCCAAGATAGTTATTCAAATATGTAAAAATCAGTTTCAATATATTTCCGAATTTGCCCAATCAATTTGAAAATTGAAATTTCTAACTCCAAAATATATCGTTTTCAACAAAAATCTAAGTCAGATATGAAGAGAGAGAGAGACGAGAGACCGAGAGGGTAAGTGACGGAGAGAGATCGAGAGAGATCGAGAGAGAGAGAGAGAGAGAGAGAGAGAGGAGGGACCAGCTCGTGAAGATGAGGGGTTTAGGGATTTGGAAAGTTATATAAGGAAGTAATTTTTGGTTTTTATGTGGGGTAAATTTATCCTACTGATACCGAATGGAACCTTTAAATAATTTGGAGTAAAAAAAAATCTCTTATCCAATCAAAGCAAATCAAAACACATTTAGAGGACACACCAAACGTACTAAATTATTGGACCTCCGACAAAATTGGTATTTTTGTCCATTAAGAGCCCGCCAAGAGCCATTGAGACAATCCAAACAAAAAAAAAGGTAAAAAAGAGAAAGAAAATTCAAAATTTAGCTTGGGGCTTATCTCCGCTAAATTCAGTGCCCTTAAATTTTTCGCCAACCCCAAGAAAAAATTCATAATAAAATAACGAAGCATAGTGTTTGATGTCAATTGTATAATAAGAATCGATCCCATATGATAACATGGATCTGTTGTAATCAGAACAAGAAAAGGACCTTCACAGTGAAGGTATTACAGTAAACAGGTACACATGTTCGATAAGTTATATACAAAGGACTATTTCTATGTTTCAATGGTGCTTTGTCTTTTGGTTTGAAAAAGACATTTTCACGTAAAACTTACTATAAAATGGTATCTACAATGTTTAATACTCAAATTCTCATTTTTAGTTCCCATTTTCCTTTCCTCCATGCTACTTGCCTCCTTGGTAATCATATATATATATAAAATCATATTTTTATTAAGATGTGGTTGAATGCTAAATGGCCATGTTTCTTTTCCTGATAAAAAAAAAAAAATAGGCTATGTTCTAGATAAGGTTGACGTGCAATTTGAGATGTTTAAATGGTGCTCGCAGTGTTATAACTTGGCAGCTTATTGAATCCATTTATTTTATTTTATTTTATTTTTTTATGCTTTTCATAAGGGTAGAGCAAAATAAAAGAGTGCACTCAAGTAGTAAAGCCAAGGAAACTAAGAGCTCTTTGATTACATATAGGAAATCATGTCTACCTCAGTACAAAAGAAAGCTGTTGTCCTTTTACTCGATTCTCCTTCAGGGGTTAGGAGGGGAAGATGACCAAAAAGATTTAACTATGGTACAAAGGATTGACTGCGGAGGGATCCAAATCAAGGAACAGGGTAGGACTTGTTCTTGCACATGCATTTGTAAGCAATAGGACATGTCTCGGCCTCCGCGAGCGACTGCACAGACGAAGCTAACCATGACCAGCCTGCATGGCGTGCACGACCCGCAAGCGTGCGAGCAGTCGGGCAGCCTAGAACCAGCCACTTGCATTGTGTCCGCCCGCCACTGCTTCATTTCGGACCTTTTCACGTAGTTAGCCTCTTCAGGATCCGCACCTGGTGTTGGATGGCGATGAGTATGACCTATTTTACATAAAGGGTACACAAAACAGTATTATTAGTTACTTAAATTATGAGCCATCATACAAAGATTAGAAAAGACCCATGAAGGAAGTACTACTGAAACGTGGAATTTTCCAGTATACGAAAAGGATATGTGAACTTTTCGGACACTGGCAAGCTAATTTCAAAACAAAGAGTGAAATTCCACCAAAATTAATCGGTAGACTGATTGTGTTAACCATTATTGGCAGGAGGAGGAGGGAGGAGGGAAGAGATGCATACGGGATCGGAGCCGCCGAGTGTGTCGAGCAGAAGTTAAGGTCGAAAAGAGGAGGAGGAAGCCGAGAAATGCTGCAGTGCAGAGGGAGCCCTTCATCTCTTGGCTTTGAATTATTCTGTCTCTTTCTCTAAATAAATAAAGTTTGTGCTTGGTCTAAAGAAATGGTGGAGCAACAAAGGAGAAAAGGAAGGAGATGAAGATATAAAGGGAGGGGGAAAAGGAGAGACGGAGGAAGGGGTATTGATGCATGTCACAGACAAGCAATGGGGACCGTAGGAAGAAATCAGGGTCACATGAAAGACAGGGAAAAACAAAAGATTGAAATCTGAAACATATGAATGAACTCACAGATTTTATGAAATGAAGCTCTTTTTCTAATCTGTGCTGGAAAAAGACTGAATTGGGAGGGTGGGCTTGATTTACGTGAATTTCTGACTTTCGGGGTTGGCTTAGTATGCGTCTTCATAAATGCAGAGGTGGGTCTACAGAAACCCTTCTCTTCAATTCTTTTGAATTTGAATGGATAAGTTTATGAGAATATGTAATAAATTGCGGACTGATGAATTGATGTGATTGCCATTAATGTTCCTCACTCGGCTATGTGGCATTTGTTATATACAAGAATTACAATGCCTATGTTGAGGGAAGCTTACCTTTTTATATTGGAAATAAAAGTAGCGACTAGGTACTTAAGAGGCTTAGAATAATCAAATTGTGAAAGATTGAGAGCTATTGTTTTTGGAACTTTTGAAAGGTGAGGAGGTTATTCAATGTGCACATAAAAATTTGCAGAAGATAACGGACGTGAAGCAGACTAACTAGATGGAAGATGCTAGCTGTACATAAATTTATATACAGAACGAATACGAAATAAATACAAGGGACCTAAGCATATTTAATAAAGAGTAATACAATTTGTACCTTCTAAAATTACCATTCATATTGAAAATATTGATGTAGCAATTTTTAATGGTCCTTTTTTTTTTATCGTTGTTTGATCAGATACCTCTTAAAAGAACCAGTTGAGGGTCGCCACATCAACACTTCAATATAAACGGATGTCCGAGTAGCATGTTTCTCTTTCACTAATGGGCCCTGTACTCATTATGTTTTGTAACTATTTTGTGTTTGAATTTATGTCTACATAGGGCTACCCTTCATTAGATACTGAGATCAAGATTGGAGAAAATTCTCGAAATAATACCCCAAAAAAATTGGATTAGATTTTTTCTAATATAAATTGCGACACTGAATTGGAAAATTAATGCTTTCAGTGTCGCATTGAGGAGAACACTTTTAAAACTCTTATCCCAGCTCATCAAAACAAAATTAAAATTGGACAAAAAGGCGACTGTAGAAATTCTCTGGGACTTTTGGCCGATGGCACATGCCCAAATGTGGCGTGCACCACTCACATGTCAAAGGATTCTCCGCCTTTTATTGGTCCGTCCTCACTTGCAAGGGCTCCATATTTTGGGGAAGTATTAGGTGAATTGCCGGTCTAAATTTTGAATTTCAATCTTACGGTTCATTATTGCGAGACTAAAAATTATTTGAAAAGTTATAATCCGTACATTTAGTTTGGGAATTTATTTACTTTTCTGGTATTATTTTGGGGTTTTTTCCCTCAAGATTCGGTATAAAAGGCTACCTCAATCTCAATGTAAAAAGTTTTACAATTGAAACTCATAATTTTAAATTGTTCTTTATCTATGAAGGAGGCAAGCACACAGCATTTGGGTCCATTTCTGAAAATTCTAATTATACAAGTTGAAGGAATAAGAAAAAATGCGATGACCTTGCAATTTTCATGTAATTTGTGCTTTTGCATGACTATCGTTTGACAGTGAAAAATAAAAAATAGTTTAAATGGTTTGGATCTCTTAATAGTTTATTATTTTAATGGGGACTACATATATCACCAAACTGCATGAAAATAGGAAGGTTCTTGCATTTTAACATGCTCTTCCATTTGGTACAATTAGAATTTTAGAAATGAACTTAGATGGTGCGTGTTTCATCCTTTCATGGACAAGAATATATAATGCTAATATTAGCAAAATCTTCTGTGAACACATTACTTGAGCCCATTTCTAAATTTTTTCACCTATATAGATTGAAAGAGTATGAAAAAATACGCCGATCTACCAATCTTCACAAAGTTTGGTGAAAGGTAGGGCCTTCATTTTAGAGGCAAATAATAATATGAAAACCACATTATTTAAGCACACACCATCTAGGCTCTATTTTAAAAATTGTACCCATTGGATCCAAAGAACATGAAAAAATTGGAGGCCGTCAATTTCTATACAGTTTAATGATGCATAAGATATTTATTTTCATGGGAGAAATATCAAGAGTTCTTAGCTCTTATAAACTTGTATCTATACAAAAATTGTCACGTCCTCCCATTTTCATGCTTTTTGAATCTGTATAGTGGATTTTTAAAAAGTGGACCCAAGTAATATGTACTCACACATGATCACATAAGACTGCTCATATTGTTATTTTCCTGTATAGGAATAAGGAGCCAAAGAAATTTCTTACATTTTTTACTAATGTGAGAGCCAAGAATTTGCCATTTAAGGCCCTATGGAAATTCTAACCCTCCAAATTGAAAGAATATGAAAAAAATAAAATGATGAGAAGCCAACTTTCTTACGATTTGTTTTTAGCACACGCCTAAAATCTAAAAGGTGCAAAATTCAAAATAGTTAGAGCGGTTTAAATCTCTTGATATTGAGGGCTCCATATATCACTAAATTATATAAAAATTGACATGGTCATCGAATTTTTCCAGGTTTTTTCTATGGAAAACAGTAATTTTCAACTTTATACATTATGATCTCCTATTTTCCATGCCTTCATGCGGTGCATAAAATTGTTGAAAGAATGTTTCACTTTGGGGAATCGGTGCTCATATTCAGTCATAAGAAAAAAGAAAAAAAAATAAGGATAAAGAACAACAGCCTGTTTCGAGTATAAAGTGCAAAAATGTCAAAACTGATATATTTTCTTTTAAAAATGTTAAAACAAATAATTCTAAAGGCAAAATACAATGCATGTGTCTTATTATGCCACCAGAACAATGCGTGTCTCTTTTGATTTTCAAACCTCATTTTCTTTTGCATTTCCAAATGTCCAGATACAAGAACCCTCAAAATGTCTTAAATGTAAGAAATGTGTAGGATGATTAAGGTCTCCCAGCAGCCTAAAGAGTTAAAAAAAGTTCAAATATAAAGCTAAGATGCCTAAAGTGTCCAAAATGCCCTTTCAAGTCATGTTTGTCGAGTTTAGAAGACCGAATTGGATGGGATACAATAGAAACGGATACCGAACTCGTATCTCAAGTTGAGGTGTGAGAAAACCTATGCAATTTTTTGGAACACCTGATAAGGCACTAAATTACTCGTACGAGTCTTTGAGAATGGAGAGGATTGGAATGGATATAATTTTATAGGAAATTTCTCGTAAAAAGGAAAATTTGGAAGGAAGAAAAAGGAAAAAGGCAGCTGAGATTAAAGTTTATGTAGTTGTGGGTACTACTGGGTTAAAAAAAAAGAAAATGCAGAAAAAATAAGATTAAAATGGAACCAAAAATGAGAATGAATCAGTAGGAGAAACAATAACCACCTCATTTTCCTGTATTGGAACTCTGAAATGCCTTCTGAAACATAAAATTACATGCAATGCTGGATTCTGAAACAATCAGTAACAAGCCATGGCTGATGCTCCCTTTGCAAGCTCACATGACATTGCCAAAAATAGTGTGTCTTAGTTCTATATTTAGAAACGTACAGAGGTGACTAACCGCTAACTGACTCACCCCTAAAATTGAAGGCAGTAGAGTTTCTTATCCGATAACGCCATTTCGCGGTTTGATGGAGAAGGAAGAAGGCGCGGCTGCTTTCTTAATTGGACCTTTCGTTTTATAAGCACTGCCTGGATTTTGCTCTCTTTTCTTTGAGGGAAGTATAGCCATGGAATGCTGATTTTTTGCTCTCTCTTCTATTTTCCTAAGTAGTTATGGGCATGGAATGATAAGTGGTTGAAATTCTGAGAGGAAGCTGTCTCGGAACATCAGAAATGGCTTCGGGATTGTGTGGTGCGACGCCATTCCTGGTTCGAAGCAATTCGAATAGATTCCAGGTAAGGCGCGAAGTAGATCCCTTCTATGTTCTTTTCCTTCTTCTCCAGCTAATTCTCGAAAGCCCTGCAATGGAGAATTTAGAAAAATTCAAACCGTAATCGATAGTAGGGAAAATTCATCAAACGATGAGGAACTCTAGCCATATGCAGACCTTGGTCAATATTTTTGCGTTACATTGAATCACTCTTCAGAGTTTCATTGGAAAAAGTCTTGGCTGCCTAATATGTAACAGAACATAACAAACTCTGAATATAACTATGAAATGGCCCAAGTCACCGTTTATTCGGAGATAAAATACAGTTCGATAGGCAGCAAACTTCAATGTAACCTCATTCTAGTATGCGCCATCGATGCAGCAACTCGGCGTGCCATAAAATAGCTATATAGTGAGATCTGCTATAACAAATCCAGCCCCAAGTCAACATTCTGCTGACAATGTAAGCAATGCAAGTAAATTTTGGAAGGAAAAAGGAGTAACAGAAGTCATAATCTACATCGAGCATATATTCACCAGTCTATATAATGAACATATTAATGCTGCAGGCAATCAAGCACCCGGATGTTCCGAAAAACCAGAAGGAAGTTGCAGGCATGATCATCGAAAATTCGTGCAGCTGGGCAGGAAATTTGATGTTGATGGTGGAGCTTCAGAAAAAAATTATGACCTTCAGAGACATCATTGACCTTCCTCCTTGTGATGGTTCTGCTCCCACTAATGAGGTAAGTTTTATACCTGCTTGTACCAATACCAGAAAGGCTTCATACCCGGAAACTAAAGCATTTCACTTCTCCGCCGCTTTGTTTGATTCATGGTAATAGTTATTCTATTCCAGGTCTATTCTCAAGGGTTAGATATTACCTCATTCGATCACTTCGAATGGCTTTTCATGTTTAGGCCCTATGTAGGTTCAGTCAAGAATATCCATTCCTTTCATGGTACATGGAATAGTTTTTAGTTACCTATTCTATTCCTTTACACGAACCAAACATTTTATGACATTTTCTACCTTGCATCTTCTTCTAGCAGCTGGTGATGGGGACTGTAAAGGATCTTCGCAGTGCGTACCCCAACGTTGTTCCCCTCACCACAATCTCAGATGTAAATGATACTTCAGTATACCAGGTATGTTTACTAAAGGATTTGCTCACTCTGACACACTCGTCATAAATTCACATGTTCTTATACTTATGGTAGTATGTTCTTACACAGGGATTAGCACACTTAAACGGGGCCCTAAGGCATGTTATATGTTTCTGGGCCAGAAATCACAGATGGATAGTCGATCCTAAATACGACAGTGAGAACAGTTCGCAGAATATTAATCTGGAGCAAATGGGTAAGAAGTTAGTTTACTACATGATATAAAAAATTGTGAGTAGTGTTGGTCAACTGAAGCCGATGATGATTTCCTATTATGAAGGTGAAAGAGTGCTGGGAAACCTCGATTTCATGATAAAGGCAGCAAAACGAATGCTCGATGCGATGGATGAAGACGATGAGAGTGATGAAGGCAGGATAAGATTCTCCAGTACTGGAAATGGCTTGACCGAATCCGATCCAGGAAACAAAGTTTCTTATTCCCAACCCCTCCTTTTACCTCTCAGACTCCAGGCAGTTGGGAAACTGATTCCCATTTCACTCCATAAACTCACCGAAGCATCAGCACGAGGAGCCACCCTCCTGAATGAAAAGAAAAGAACAGCTGGTGAAAGAGAGGAACTCCCTTTTCAAGAAACAAAGAGAGCTGCAAAGGAGGTACCTGCTATAGAAACAGAAAGGGTGCCAGTAGAATCCAAGGCTAATGATACCTCACTGCAGATTCCAAATGTTAGTCCAACTGGGACGAAAAATGCACCACCACCACCACCATCCCCACCGCCGAATTCACCTAGTCAGCAGTCCAATTTCCCTACAAATCTAACTACACCGCCACCTACGCCACCCATTCTCCCTTCTAAAGGGTCACCTTTAGCCCCACCGCCCCCAATGCCGCCAGCTAAAGGAGGAGGTGCTCCACCACCTCCTCCTCCACTTGGGGCTGCAAAGTCCCTGCATATGAAGAAACCAAATACTAAACTGAGGAGATCGACTCATATGGGAAACTTGTATCGAGTTCTCAAGGGAAAGGTGGAAGGATCGAGCTTAAATGGCAAAAAATCTCTGGGAAGAAAGAGTAATATCGGAGGTGGTGTAAGCGGAAAGCAGGGAATGGCTGATGCACTTGCAGAGATGATAAAGAGGTTTGTTTATGTCGACTCATGCAACTTCTTTGATGTACAGATAAGATAAGGATGCAGGTGATGAAACGTGCATTTTAATTTATTTTTCTTGGTTTTGGAGCCTTAGATCAGCACATTTCCAACAGATAGAAGCTGATGTGGAGAAGCATGGAACATCAATCATGGAAATTAAATCTGCCATTAATTCCTTCCAAACAAAGGACAAGGCAGAGCTCCTTAAATTCCACAAGCATGTAGAACAACATCTGGAGGAATTGACCGATGAAACCCAGGTGCATTTCACTTGGTTTTGTTCCATTACATTCAAGTTTTCGTTTGGCTACTCAAAGCAACAATTCAATGACATGTAGGTGCTAGCGAGGTTTGAAGGGTTCCCCATGAAGAAGCTCGAATCATTAAGGATGGCAGCTGCACTGTGCTCTAAATTGGAAGGAAATCTTGCCGATCTGGAGAACTGGAAAGTAGTACCTCCATTGAACCAGCTCCTTGACAAGATCGAATCCTACTACAACAAGGTATTCTTAGTTCGCTTCCAGAAATATACTCCGTCATTAACCCGCGTTCGTCATTCGCTTAAATGGGTGCGTCTCTGAGCAGATCAAGGGTGAGATAGACGCATTGGAACGAAGCAAAGACGAAGACTCGAAGCGGTTCCAGAGCCACAACATTCACTTTGACTTCACCATATTGGTGCGAATCAAAGAATCTATGGTGGATGTTTCTTCAGGCTGCATGGAGTTGGCGCTCAAGGTAAGGCTGCCTAAGGGCCATATTGGGGAGCTTATTTTCTAGCTTATCTGTTTGGAAGAGCTCATTTGACTTCAGAAAGCTTAAAAATAGCTTTGCGTACATAACATTTTTCTAAATAAACAAATAACTTTTCGAATAATTCATAATTTGAATCTTATTCAAAAAGTCATTTTTCAACTTTTTGAAAAGTCAAACACAGCTTATCCTAAGGTCCTTCGAACTGGCCCTAAAATTTCTAAGCAGTACTGGGAATTCAGGGGGGCAAGTTTTGTTTTCCCCTTTTACAAGGATTGAATATTTTGACTTGTGCTACAGGAAAGAAGAGAAATGAAGGCAGCCACCGCTGCACAAACTGGGACCAAAGCTGAAGGCCAAAGGAAGGCATGCGTCAAAATGCTCTGGAGGGCTTTTCAGCTCGCGTTTCGGATCTATAGCTTTGCGGGCGGGCACGACGATCGAGCAGACCAGCTGAGCAAAGAACTAGCACAAGAAATAGAAACGGATCCTCAACATCAAAGCTAGCACGGTCTCCATCATGAAGTAACAGTCTAATACTGCTATGTCGCTACACGAAGCATATTGCAGATATTACTTTGGTGTGATCTACAACACCAAACTGCACTGTGGCACTGTAATACAAAGTCTGCTATACTCATATAAGGGAAAGACTTCTTATATAGAGTTATTAATGTAGAGAATCAGGCACAACTTTTTCTCCGGTGCTCACCATTTCCAAATTTCATCAATAGTAAACAAAAATGTACTCATTTGTGATCTGACATCCTAAAGTAGAATAAAAGAATGTCATGGCTTAGGACTCACTCCACGTCGTGGATTAAAGTTTTATATGTCGTGGCTTTTAGAAGAACCTGTCAAGAAGACATGGATGCATAGTGAGCATATATAAATTCAGCTCATTCAATTCGAAGCAAATCATCTTTGCGTATCGGTACATTTATCGAATTCATTTTCCACATATCGATCGAACATCAAGCGCAGGTAGAAACTACTATCAATCTGTATACAATTTGTGTAATTGCGTCCAGCCAGAGAAAACTAAAACCACTCTCACTGGCAATATGTCAAACACCTTGATGGAGAAATGCACAAAACACCCAAATGGAGAAGACCCGAATGCACAGTGTCACATTAAAAGCACAAACACAGTCACAGAAACACAGATGAAGAAAACAGTGATTTTCCACCCCTTTGAAAGAGGAGGTCCCAGCCGCGCGTCATAAAGGAGGGCCCAGTTACTGGTTGGGTAGAGTCATGGCGCGCTCTACCACCCCTCCGGGAGTCCTACCCGCGCGTCATAAAGGAAGGCACTGGGAGAGGGTGACCGCACGGGAAGCTCGCTTCAAGGATGTATAGACTGTATCCACATTCGCGATTCGCATGGAGGTGTCCTTGGGGCAAGGCTCTACTTCCCTCAGTTTGTAGGTTCGGGTGGATCCAAAGGATCCGTTAGAGTTGAGTTCTGAGTTTCCAAAAAAAAAAAAAAAAAAAAAAAGAGAAAACAGTGTGTAACTAAATAGGGAATGAGTACCCAAAACTAAAGAAAAAAATAAATATATATATATATAGAGAGAGTAAATAGCCCAATGCAATTTTGTCAACTCAAACCTACCACTCATATTTTTAAAAAAGGAAAAAATAGAAGTGCAAAAATAAAAATAAAAATAAAAAATGGAAATAATAATATGCGACCAATGAGAAAATGTAAGACAAAGCACTAGCATAATATGTTATATACGGACATTGTTAGTCATTTGTAATAATGTAAAGCGACCGCCATACATAATTGGTGCTATATTTTTCTCATCCATAATCTCCGATCATATAATTTGGTCAAAAACTAAAAAGGGCTAGAGAACAAGTAGACTTGCTATTAATAATAAAAATTTTCAAAGTTTATACCTTTTTTGTTCAAAAAACGGGTCAGCTCAGTTACACTGACAAAATAGAAGAATATAGGATATTTGTTAGAACTTCTAAAACTTGGAGGTCTCGTGATTTGAAATTTTTTGTTGAGGAAGCCCTTATTTTACAACTGAAATAGTTTAATTAAACAATTATCTCCATATCTATATGATTTTTAATCATCACTTAAATTGGACAAATCGAAAATAAATGATTGAGAATCGAATGGTGATGATTCAAAGTATGTCCCATCTGGTTCATGGAGCCATTATGAAATCGGTAAGAAAAGCTATAATGACCGAGAAAAAAATTATAATTAAAATGGAGTGCGAAATCTCAACTAGTGATTCATCAATTAGTCTAATCCACTGATAAAATAATTTTGATTCGCTTTTGGTCCATCAATTCTAACACGAAAATGGCCTTGACTTGCCCGATCTATTCAATTGTCAATTCTAGTTAGGATATTTTATGTTGGTTGGATTCAAAATTAGAGGGTTTTTCTTAAATACTGATTGGCCTCTAAAGATCCTAAAGCAAACTGGACTATTGACCCACCAACTCACCATCCCATTCACAATAGAATTAAAATGGAGTGGGCAATCTCCACTAGTGACTCATCAATTTGTCTAATCCACTTATAAAATAATTTTGATTCGCTTTTGGTCCATCAATTTTGACTCGAAAATGGCCTTGACGTGGCTAATCTATCCAATTGTCATTTCTAGTTAGGATATTTTATGTTGGTTGGATTCAAAATTAGAGGGTTTTTCTTAAATACTAATTGGCCTGTGAAGATCCTAAAAGCAAACTGAACCATTGACCTACCAACTTACTCAACTCATTCATAATATAACTCAACCCAATTCGTATAATACCCGTCTATGTTGACCCATAATCCATATTTGACCAGTCCATAACCATCCAAACGACCTCAAATTGAATAGTCGTCCTCGATCTCGATCGAAATAATCAGTCACTCGTGACTTGAACAACACAAATCTAAAAGGAATGTTTAAGAAATCCCGAAGAATCAGAGTAAGCCTTGTTAACGGAGCCATGATAGAAATCAAAAGAAGTGATTATAATGATGATCACCAATGGAGATATTGTTTATATTGTCATCTCACACACTCCTCTCCCAGCCAATTGGGTTTAGCTGACTTTGACCCTTCATAGCCGACAAATGAATTATTTTTTAGACTGAGTTTTCTATTATTTGAATTTGCGGAGAATCGATTGTGGGTGAACTAATGGCATCACAACAGCTCAAGGACTCGCTAATTGGGTCACTAATTAAAGCGACTTTATTCTTTAATGGCCTAATCAAAGCAATTCAATAAAACCATTTAGTGATTTGATTAAAGGAATATGTCATGCTACAGTTTAATTACGTGTCCGACTCACATTGGGTATCATTACTATTAGTTGATTTTAAACTTTAGAGGATAATGCATGCACTAATCGATAATGATTGCCATAAAAAATTATATTTGGTCTGCTAATTATTTTACTGCTTTTAATTCATTCCACCATTATCCAGTTTAGTAATTTAGGGGCTCCATCCTTGGAGTTGGAGTGCAAGGTTGCCCTACATTACTATAAAATATTATCTAGTCATGAGTAAGGGCTATTTTTCAAACCAGTGTTTTAGGGCACCGAGTATGAATACTAGTAATAAGAGTATTAGGCCATTAATATATTGTTGGATAAACTTTTATAATTTTGTCATTAGAGTCGTAGATAAGTGATCACAATAAACACTTTTAGGCAGGACGTCCTAGGTTCGAACCTTCAGCGGTGACCATATTTTGTGTTGATTTAATCCCGATTTCTCGAGTAAATCGACAAAAGCTTTACCATTAAATATTTTATTTTACTTCTTCTAGCGGATAATTTTATTTGAACTGATAAGAAAATCATAGTCTTACCCCCCAAAAATTATGATAGGATTACAAGGATAAATGACCTTATCACCCTCGAAGGAGGCAAAGCCTTATATATGGAACGCGCTCTTGTACCTGTCTGAATGTGCTTTGTCCGGCAAATAACTTGATATGTAATAATAACTCTTAAATGTTAACTGTATAGATTGAAAATATTCTAAATAATTTATGTACCTACTAATTATAAATTTTTATATAGTTTCAAGATGTCTAAAGGACCCTCTAAAGGATGAAATAAAAAAAGATCTTAATCTTTATAATGTTTTTATGATTTTTTCATTCGTAAGATGAGAGCCCTAATTTATGAATAGGTTCATAAATTATCTTATGTTACTTCAATTTCTATAGTTGAAATCTACGAACTGTTAATGTGTCCAGGAGTCATATTTCTATATCAATATAATTTTAACACGTTCCATCCACTCGAGACTCCTCAACTTCACTTCTATTAAAAACTCTTCAATGTTTATCTTCTTCTAAAACTTATCAACCAAAACCTCTATAGGTGTCTATCTTCAAAAGCTTAACTACCAAGCTTATCTTCTTTGGGGCTTGTTTGTTGCTCCATATTAGTGGACCGTATTGAATGTGATGTAGTTGGGATATGAGCAACCCTATTTTTAGTGTTTGGTACAAGATATGATTAGGATAAGTTTACTTCTTAAAAATCTCATCCTATCTATAAACACGATATAATAAAAGTTAAGTTAATGTTTACTTCTGAAAAAGCAAATTTTAAAATAAGAACATAAGTTGTCTTTTTTTACACGTAACATTATTAGGTTAGTTTATACTTTCAATTCATTTAATTAACTTTTTTAGATTACCTAGGGGATGAGCGAGATAAATTCGCGTCATGTAATTCTAGGAGTAGTAATTAGAGGAAGAAATTTTAAGAGCCAAAGTATGAGCAATAAGCTCAATTTACTTTAATCATGTGTAATCCCACCAAGGATGAGGGATTAATTGATCCCACTATAGGCAGATTAAAAAATTTGTTGTATGGTTTTTATCCCGTAGATGCACCTCACCAGACATAGAATACGATGAATTTTATCCCATCTAGTCCTATAATCAGGTGCAACAGACATGACCTGAATGCTTATCTACTATGCACTTCAAATTTCGACTCTTTTTTCTCTTAAATTTCACACACAAAACTTTATCAATTTAACTACAGACAAAGCTTATAATTGTTGACTGTTAAATAAATCTATGCATCGTTGTTATGCCCTGTGGCCCAATTCAGTGGGAATAGGTGCATGGGAGTACTCTCACTAGTCCCACATCGAAAAAGGAAGGAAGGGTTGAGCTAGTTGAAGACTCTTGTGATTCGTACTTACTTGTGGATGCGTTTTAAAACTATAAGAGGCAAGGGTTTTCCTATCATTTACAATTGCGTCTTTAACAATGATCCACTCATTTACATAACAAGTACACAAAACTAGCATTAGTTTGATAGAGTTGAACATTTGGGCTGAAAATTTCCAGCGGATACAATAACTGTGTTCCATGTTCAATATAATGTCTTCAACAAGGGTCCATTCATTCATTTACTGATTGATTCTTAAAATCACGTGCCCTTCTAATTCCTATCATCAAACATATTGACCAAAGATATTCTTCAAAAATAAATAAATAAGAAGAAGACGTACCGACCAATGGTTAATTTTCATGTTCCATGGGGAGGCCTCCCATTGATTGGTGCGCTGATGTCTGTTTGTTTTGTTCCTCCGCGGTCGCATGAAAACAACACTTTGGCTGGACGGAGGATAGGGCCCTTAGATCTTTCCGAGCATACGTATACAAAGGTAATGCTACTCATTTTAAATAAAATAATTTTACTTAAATTTATTACTTATATATAAAAATGAGTTTTATACATGCAATAGATCTTATTAAGTTTATTTTTATATGTGAGTGGTGGGAATATATTTTATGTATGTATGAAGCAACCACTGCATGACACGTGTTGTACACACAGAAGGCCACGGGATAAATGTCGTCCGAAATTGAACCGGGCGGGGGAGAATAAAAAAGAAAAAATAAAAGTGCTTTTATGCCCACTGAGCCACCGACACGTGTCGGTTGGTTACATTTTTGACCTTTTCGAGGAACAACATACCCCGGAGTTCGGAAAAGATCCCACCGAAAGTGAGACGCTCTCGCGCTGCGCTGCAATGCTGTGGATCCGAATAACAGTGGTACCGAAACAGAATATTTCATAATAAAATTATAAAAAAATTATATGACATAAATTTATGAAAATATGTATATTATTATTTATTAAAATACTTTTTACTGGATTTGTGTCGCCTATACTTTTTATGCTTTTATTATAAAGTTCACTATATCCATAGAATTATTCTAATCCTGGATCACCTGAATTTAAAATTTTATGAATTTATAAAATAAAAGAAAGAAATTATATTCATTTATTGTAAAAAGTAAAAGGAAAAAAAAGATAGGGGATAAACTAAAGATAGAAAAAAAATAAAGGATTGGGATTCTCTGAATTTGAAAACCTATGTATTTATGAATTTGAATAATCTTAACCATTCATTATTATAATGGTAATGAGCTAAACTAGGGGGTGGAAGAAAGAAGTGTTTAAGATTGTTCAAATTCATAACTCTGTGACTTTTTAAAATTCAGGTGTTCCATTTCAAAAATTGGATGGCTAATATTACCAATTTCCACAAATTCATGTATTTTTCAAATTCAGGTAATCCATATCTCCATGTTGCACCATATTTATGAAGTGTTTCCCTAAAGAACTCACGAAAAAAGAATTAAGGGAAAATCACATCGCTTTGAAGTTTTATCATAATCTTGATATCTTCCCTAAAGTTCTAACTTAAAATTATGTTCAATTTACTTTTATCATGAACAATTTTTGAACATTTTCATTGAATTTACACCTTTTGCTCAAGTTTTCCTCTGCATGTTCTTTTAGTTCCTCCGCACTCACTCTTGTACCTCAACTAGGGTAGATTGGGAGCAAAAGTTGTAAAAATCAATGAAAATCATTGGTGAGTGCACATTGAACATAATTGTAAAGTTTCTGGGCTAGAGCGCGACAATTGAGATTTTATTGAAACTTCAATACGAACCATTGAATATAATTGTAAAGTTTAGGGAGAAAAGTACAATAATGGAAACTCTAACCAAGAGATTAGGATTTGGTTGAAATTCTAATATGGACCAATGTTATTTCCTTCTAGAAAAATAATAAATTTCTACACTCATACAATAAGGTGGGTCCAATATATACACACAAATAGGTCCTCCTAATCTTTGAGGGTGCAAAAATTTATTAGGAATGAGTCTTATAAGAGCGCAACATGAAACACTACCAACACATGATATATTTCAGACAGCTATTTTTATAAGAATTAAAGCTTCTAATCTCCAAAATCAAGGTTTTAAAAAAGTTATGATACTATAGAATTTTAGAATGATAGTTTTCATATAGAGAGAAGATCACCTCCAACTTACTAGACTCGGCCAAGCGACTGCAGAAAAATAATACCCTTTCATGTACGCCAGACGTATTGTTATCTTAAACATATGAACCATTTTGATCTTCAAACGATCAACTTGTGGTTCTCATTGTGCCCCTCTCCCAAGTACCTAAATGGGAATATACTAGAGTGTATAAAATATTGGGCTCAAAGATAATGCCTAATCATTGATTCTGAGTAGACTTCCTATAAAAAATAAAAAACTAAACATAGGATAAAATCTTGATAGAGAAGGTGGGCTAAAGACTTTTAGATCCTAAAAGCAAAGGTACTATGACCATATTTTTTCCACATAATGGTATAACTATGTCTATATATGCACGTTTAAAAGAACATGCAATAAGATCTACGTGGGACAAAGTTGCTCAGAGAGACCAAAGTTATAAAGATGACCTAAGTTTTCAATTGACTTGATTTTGGTGGGGTTAAATCCAAAAAGCCTAGAAAGATCGTCCACGACAAAAGTAGACAAACCAAGTAACTTTATTGTTTTCCAAAATTTTAACGTGTAGATAAGTGAATTTTTCCCACTGAGAAAAAAAAAGAAAAAAGAAATAAAAGCAGACCAACAGACTCTTTTTCCAGGCTGACCCTCATAATGTTCCCTATGACATTTACATACAACTTTTGTTCTGGATTTTTTCTTTTAAATTTTATGGAGATCCAAAAAGGGAGATCGAGTGCAAGAATTTCTTGGTCTCAATCTATGGCTCAGGCTTCACCCCTTTTGCCATTAGGGTTTTGACCATAGCTTAGATGGACGGCTCCTGAATGGAGGCCTAGTGTCATTTATTGCTTTGTAAATATAAATAGATAAAAAACATTAAGATTCAATTGGCTGTTTAAAAAAAGAAGAAACAAATTTTAACCCCTGAAATCTTTTAAATTGACGCTTTTTTGTCTATTATCTATTGGTAAATGATTTAAAAAATTATGACTTTGTTATGACCTATGACGCTTTCTTTTTTATGGTATCAAATATATTTGAATGAAGTCCTTCTTTCGTTCAGAGAAAAAACAATTTGTTAAGATTATGAATATTTTTGGTTATAAATATGGTAGATGCTTTTTTTTTTTCATTTGTGGTTATCATCTTTTAGGAGATAAAAATATTAATTTAAAATATCTAACGGGGTGTGGGTATTCCTTTAGAAAACGAGAGAATGCTAGTGTTTAGAAGGTATACTGAAAAACTAAAAAACTGAAAAATCGACTAGAACACAATGGTTTAGGTGAGATGGTTTGCTTTTTCTCTCGAACCGACTGAACAGGCTCGATTTGATGAATTGGTCATTTAGGAGAGAAGAAAGAACACAACACCCACTCTCCTCCAACCGACCGCGCCTCGCCGCCATTCCTTGAATTATTACACAATCATATTGATTCCCAACGTAGACGACTCTGCTCTCAATCTCACGTCTCTTAGGTACACTCACCGACCCTTCACTCCATGCATTTATAATCCACATTCAAGCCCAATATTGCTGATTTTAGTGTGTGTGTGTCTTAAAAGAATCTCATAACCATTCTGAAATTATCATTATTTTTTAGAAAAATGGCCAATTCGAAAATTGATCCACCGCAACCGATTGAGATTATTGAATTGATTCGCCTCAATCCCAGTAAGACAGGTCGGTTTGTGGTTTAGTTTTCTCCAAACCAACTAGTTTGAATTACTTGCACGCTTCTATTAGCATCTACTTAAGATAGGCGAAAAGGGTGTTGTAGACACTTTTTTTTTTTTTTTTACCTATTTGAAAAAGATACTAACATCTCCCTCTTTTGCAAAACACACTCTCCACCTCCAAAATTTTTAAATTTATATTTTTGTTCATTAATTAAGCGGTGACCGTTATCTAAATGCATTTATCATGTGTTTTTACTATCAAATCTCATTTAAAACTATATCTAATGATATAATTTAATTAAATAAAAACAAGGACTTTACTTTACAAATTTTTCTTCCGTAACTTACAAAAGTCAGGTTCGAGGGTATAAATGGCAGTATGAAGTAGCGATAATGTGACAAATTTTTTTATCATTCACCACATAATTGGTAAAAAAAAAATTAAAAAATTTTAAAGATTACGGATGAGTAGTATCTTTTTAGAAAATAAGGGTGTTAGTTCCTTTTTCAAATCAATGGTATTGAGCAGGCGGTAAATCTAGGAGCTTTGGATAGTGGGTGCAAATTTTGTTTTCCTTCCAATGTAGTAAAATTCAAAATAAAAAACATAATAATTAAAATAATGCAACCAAAAATAATTATAACAATTCAAATAAAAGTAACAATTACAATTGTCCATGATTAGAATAACCTACATTTTATTTCCACAAATGGAAGCTAAGATGAATTAGGTTTTTCTTTTTTTGGATTGGCATTTTTTAAACTTTTGGGATAGAAAAATCTTAGAGTTTTTTTAAAGTAATAATACGTAAATAATAAGAATAAAAGAAATAATAAAATTTTAGAATTTAAAGTACCATTCGATACACCGACCCAATAAAAATCATTTTTCAGACTTCTCGTCGTCAAATAGGTGTGGGGCCAAATCTAAATGGAGCAATCTGGCCACGGGGGACCCTGCGGTCGTCTCACCCAACCATTCCCGAACCTTTTTCGGTTCCCTTATAAGCCCTCTCTCTGCTCTTCGCCCGTCTCATCTTCCATACACAAAACTCCCCCAAGCCTCCCACGCCTGTTTCAACGCTGCCATATTTTTCTCGCCATCAACGCCTGCTCTGGTTTCAAGCTCTCTGTCTCCCCTTCAGCCGCTCGCTCTCTCCTCCTCCTCCTCCTCGCCCGACTGAGATCGGTGATCCGTGATGGGGTTCTCGAAGAATCGAACGCTTTTTTGAGTTCGATTCCTCTCTCGTCGAAATTAGCTTTTAAACGTCACTGTTTGTTTATTTTCTGTCGCTCTTTCAGTTTTCAGATTTGATCTGGGTCTTCGATTTTATGTTTTGGGTTTTCTTTCCTCCTCGATTGTTTTGGGATTTTTTTTTTTGTCTGTTCATGCTTTTTGAACCGACCCATCTCAGATTCTCCTCCTCAGGTGCTGTTTTAGGGTTTTTCCCCCCTAAAATTTGATCTGAGTTTTGAACTTTGGCTTTCAGAATTCTTGGGGTTTTGGTACTTCCTTCCCTGTTTCTTGTATTTTCCATCCAAGAATCTCTTCGCTGGTTTCTCCGATCAAGAGCCTTTTTTTTCTTCTTGATTTCGGATTCGGGAGAGCGGGCGGCGGTTTATCTGAAGTATTCCCTGGAAAAATCCATGGCTGGAGGGAAGAACAGTGGAAAATCAAAGAAAGGCGTTGATGAAACTCAGCGTATGATGAACCAGATGGCGTGGGAGAGAGAAAAAGGTGAAGATCTTGACATGAACTCTGAAGCCCAGTTCCAATGGAAGTCAGTTTTTGATGAAGCTTCCATTTCAGGTAGGCCTTTCAAAAAGACCCGAAGCCTCAGTCGTCAAAACCCATCCCAATTCCCCTCTTTTTCGTACCCTCCGAACCCTAGTTTCCCAATCCCCAGTTCAATCCCCCATCATCCTTCTTCATCAACCCATATATTTCCATTTTCCCTCGATGGATCCCAACCCGTAGAACCACCTCCTCAGAACAGAACAACCCCTCCCCTCCCCCTTTTTCCTCCGCCACAACGGATGATCTCCTTCTCCGGCCACAGTCCATCCCTCGGCGCCGCCGCGGATTCATCGGCGCCATTGCAGCAGCAGCAGCAGTTGCTTCAGTACTGGAGCGACGCGCTGAATCTGAGCCCCCGAGGGAGGATGATGATGGCGATGATGAACCGCGGGGGGGCTCGGCCGAGGCCTACGGCTCATCCTTACAGCACCACGAAGCTGTACAGAGGAGTTCGGCAGCGGCATTGGGGGAAATGGGTGGCCGAGATTCGGCTCCCCCGGAACCGCACCCGGCTCTGGCTCGGCACCTTCGACACCGCGGAGGATGCCGCCATGGCCTACGATCGCGAGGCGTACAAGTTGAGAGGGGAGAGTGCGCGGCTCAATTTCCCCGAGCAGTTCCTCAACAAGTACAAGTCGGCGTCCACGGCTCCTAATTCCATCCTCTTCTTCCCCTCCGAAGCCCGACCCAGTTCCAGCACCCCCGCCGTTGCCCCCTCCAACGCTGCCTCAAACAGGCGATTCCCACGACTGTTTGGGATTCGAACCGAGCAGCGTGGTGCCGGCTAGTTCGGGGACGGAGGACAGCATTTGGGGCTCGTCAGAATTGGTGTGGAGGGACACGGAGGAGCCGTGGTTCGATGCCATTCCGGCGGGATGGGGGCCTGGGAGCCCAGCATGGGATGATCTAGACACCTCCAACAATCTCATCCTCCCATCAAACCTCCCTTTTGTGAGTTCTCATCAGCCCAATTTCAACGACGAATTCCACCTTGGACCACCGCGGGATACCTCAGCCCCTGTTTCGTCTTCCTCCTCTTCATCTTCAATCTGTCCGATGAACTCCTCCTCCTCCTCCTCGCTGGTTGCAGATTTTTCAAAAAGCAATCAGTGAAGTGATGGGTTCTCTCAGATCAGAGCTGCACAGAAAAGGCTGCATATTTTTCAAGCCCTTCCAGCAGTGGAAATCTCAGTTCACGATTAGAATCTACTCCTATCCTATGTAGCGTCTAATGGTAATATAGTTTATTATATAAATTGCGTAGAGTTGCTTCCATGTTTTATTCTGTCTGTAGAATTAGTGCAGGTTGGGTCAGAGGGGACAGTTTTGTGATCTCCGTCATTGGTCCGTCCATCGCGAGCTCTGTTTTTTAATGGGCGAGGATGGTAGTGATTAGGGATTCGTATATGATTATGTAGCATGGTACTAATGTCTCTCTCTCTCTCTCTCTCTCTCTCTCTCTCTTTTTCCTATTTGTAAGAAGAAGTTGAATCTATATCAGTTGAGCAGTTTGTAGTATCCTATGTTAGTTTTGTTTTTTGTTTTGAGATGTTACTGTCATGATATGTAATTGTGGAGTCTTGTTGGGAGCACAGTGTTCCAACTTGGCCTTTGGAGTAGCCTTCCAATTATGAACACTCACTTTTTGAATTAATATTGTGGGCAGTTCTATTAATATAGCCAAAGAATTTGTACTTCATGTAGTGCCACTCCTCTTGATTGTGTGTAATGATGCTTCTTCAAACCATACCATTTTAGTTAAAAATAAATTTCTTAAAAACTCTTAAACAAATTAACGAAATGTGAATAATTCCATATAAGCTGCATGCTATCCAAGTTGATGCTCATTCGCATGAATTCTTCGTGCGGGGATGAAGCTAGTTCGAGCTAGCGTGGTGCTAAGTTTACCTTGAGTTTCGTAGGATTCATCAATCTGACCCCTCATGATTGTGAAGATTTGTACAGGTCCTAAAGAAATTCGAGCATATATTGACTCTATATATGGCATACCGGCGTACTTGTCGAACCCAACTGGAAATTGATCCAGTCCAGAGTTTAAGTCACCAGTTTAGTTGTTGAGTCATCGATTGAATCGTTAATGACAAATCTAATATGATCTCCTAAATTTAAGATTATAGTGCATTCATTTTAAGAGTAGTTCACTAAAATTAGGCAAAAGTACACCGATGCCCCTTCAAAGTTTGACTGAAATCTCAAAATTTCAAATTTGATGAGTTTGCCACGCTTACGAATAATGCTCGATATCCCCCATTCGGCAATCAGTAATGGTCCATTCACCTACTAACATCAATACCCCTTCAAATTTACATTTTTTGAATTTTGGGGATTATATGCTTTAATTAAACCTGATTGGGGGGGGGGGGAAATTTGAGATTTCAAGTAAGTTTGAAGGGACAAGGGTGTAAGTAAGAGGATGAATCGTCAATGATTTATTCCAACCCTAATAGTAGGGGCATTGATGGGCTATTTGACAAAATTGAAACTTCATGAAGGTCTTTGGTCGAATTTTGGGGGGCATTAATGTAATTTTGTCTTAAAATTATTAAATTTGCTGACAAATTATAATTGAAGTAAACATTTAATGTACAGTAAAAGCTTTGAAAGAACAATACAAATGTGAATTTGCATGGTAAGATGATTTATGAGGGATTATTTTAAGATACTTTATAAATATATTAAATTATTTTGCTGTAAACTAACTAGAACTACAATAAGAAGGATATTCATAGTCAAATTCAGTAAACAGTTATGAAAATTTAAGGTAATATGGTATAATGGATATTATTCTATAATTTAATATTATAGTTAGTGAGAATTAAGGTATCTTTAGTATGTGTTATCAATATTTAACTACATATTACTTATTTTTCATTTTCATTAATAACATAATACTTCTAATGATAATTATTCCCTTTTACCTATATATGTGCTTGGTTAATTATAATGTTTTGCTTAAAATTTCATATACTTCTTAGCTATTCTCACCACATTTCTTGTCGCTACGCGAAAATTCCCAGGTTTGAATCTCATTTCTTTCAAATGTAAAGGTCTTCTATCAATTTTATTATGCCTCAAGTTTTGTACGGGTTGACCCATTGAGTCAGCCGGCCTTCCCGAGCCAATGGCTACACTGATTCAATTAAAGAACCTACCTGGTTAGGTACGATAATTTACTAGGTCGACTTTTCAAACCAAATTGTGATTTATTAACATTACCTGCCCTTATTATAAGTTTTTTTTACTTAATTATTTTCTTAACTTTAGCATATAAAAATAACTTTCTATCGATCAAAATAAGTCACGTCATTCAAATATAGTGAGATCCTCGGACACCCAATGTCAACAGAAAATTGTAGGTGATTAGGACAGCATGCTTTACGAATCAATCAGCATTTATTACACCTAACAAAACACTAATGGAGGGAGTTAGGAAAATGAGAGGTGGGGTCAGCGGCCGACCCATGAAATCATCTACATTTCTTAGACGCCAAGGACATTGACAACTTCATCAAGAGAAACATAGTTGTTGTCGACCAAATTGATATGTTTTTTTAAAGGATTCACTTCATTTAAAATTGAAGATAAAACAATAATCATATAAGTTGCTAATCACTATAATATATTTTTTAAAAAAACCCTAATTATTATGGATTGAATGCCATGGTGGGCTGCTTTCATTGTTAATAATTAATAATTTAGGGACTGTTTATTTACATTCTGAATGAGCTCATCCTCTGATTCGATCAAAGGTAAGCCCATTCAGAACGTTTGGTAGGCGCTTTGAATGGGCTCTAAATGCCTCTAACTGAATTAAAGAAAAAATATCTAATTTGATCAAACTGTTCATTCAAAAGTTAAAAAATAAAATTATCCTCAATTTTTTTTACAAAATTATGACATCACCCTTCATTCGTTTCTCTCTGGCGGCTCCCTCTCTCTCTCTCAATCTCACAGTACTCTCTCTCTCTCTCTCTCACAATCCGGTGGCTCCCCCCTCTCTCTCAAGTGATTGTTCTTCTTGTTCTTTTTTTTTTTTTTGTTCTTTTCTTCCATTTTTTCATTTTCTACATTTTGCTTAGACCTGTACACTAAAATAAAAAGATAAAAAAATACAAAAAAAAGAAAAAAGAAAAATGAATGTGTTCATTTATTTAGTCAATAAATATGTTTTGTTTTAAATGATATAAAGGGTAAAATTGAAAATACAGTTCATTTAGACCTTTTAATAAAGTTGTAATTAAACATATTATAAATTTAGATTTAGTACCTCTAATTATATTTCTTAACAAATCAGAAGAATTTTCAGCATTAAGAACTTAATACTTAATTTTATTAAACGGGATCCTAGTATCATATGAACTAGAGGTATGCGGCGAAAGTGTGTGTGTGTATATATATATATATATTTCAATTTAGACCGGAAAAAATCGTATTATTGTCTGTGCTTGGATAGACATGCTTCAGGTGATTATTGATTTTATTTTAATATTACTATTTGTGTTATTGCATTGGCATCATGTAGGCTACGTTGGTATTATAAGCTCGAAAGAATCATGTTTTGCGTAGGTCACTAAAGTTAACTACTACAGAAAATTTGTCACTAATGCTAAAAATTGATCAATTGAACTACTCAAGTTACACTTATGATTAATTTAATCCAAATCTAATGATATATTTAACACCGTTTATCTGTAGGCACGTGTGTTCACATGTGAAATTGTCACGTCATTTAACC
Source organism: Santalum album (assembly GCA_034195605.1). Lineage (NCBI taxonomy): Eukaryota > Viridiplantae > Streptophyta > Magnoliopsida > Santalales > Santalaceae > Santalum > Santalum album. The sequence continues at coordinate 8,148,737 of CM067267.1, read as the reverse complement.
CAAAAAAATATTTAAAATAAATCGTAAAAAGAAAGGACTAGGAACCCGTAGGGCACCAACATTAATAATAATGGGAAATATAGCCACTACTTATACTCTTAATCAGTGTTAGTGATTAAAAATAAATATAAAAGTTTGCAAATTCCGTCGACAAAACTATTTTAGTCAAAAAAATAATGATAATAAATATAATAATAATATTATTATTTCTATTATTATTATTATTATTAGATAATATTTAAATATATATTTCAAAATATTTAATGAAATAATTAAATTAATCACAAGTACAGTAAAAATTTTCTAAGCACCAAAACAAATAGATGCACCGAGAGGAAAAGTCCCAAAAGATAAGATACAACAAGATGAAACAAACAAAACCACCTAAAGCCACACACCGCCAAGTGTGGCACAGGCGCGCCAAAGGTGGCTTAGGGGCGATACAAAGAAATAAGACAGAGCCCGAGAAAATAGAAGCCATAACAAAACAAGACAGTACACAAAAAAGGAGCCACGACAGGCAACAAAAGCAACACAGAGCCAAACAGCAGCCCCCCCTGCACAAGCCACAAAACTGAGGGTACCCTAACCAGAGGCACCCAATTCTTGGTTTGTATTTACCCCCTAGAGGGTAGCCTGACCAACGGAGGGGGTCCTTAGGAGGCACCTCACCCTTAGCAGTGAGAGGCAAGGGAACACAGCAACTCAGCAGTGGAAAGACAGAGCCAAGTGAAGAATGGATGAGCCAAGGTTCCAGCTTCTTTGGATCCAGACACCAGGGGTCAACTTAGCCAGAAAAAAGATATATATAATATACATTATGCAATAAGACAATAAACTATTAAAAAAAATATCTTTTCGATATTGATATCTCATGATATTTGATAATATTCACTTATTTTACTCTAGATTTTCGTACATATCTTTTTGCATTTTAATTGTATGGAATTCATTTTTTTACCATACTTACAATTGATTTAATTTCATTTTACTCAATATTTTCAAACTATATTCAAATGATATCTCATAATATATATATATATATATAAAATTTATTATTATTATGCATTAAATAATTTTGTTGAAGGGGTTCACAAACTCTTATAATTTATTTTTAGTAATTGATACTGATTTAAAGAATAAAAAGGCGATCAAGATTCTACCTTATAATATTGATGATCAACTTAAATTATTTTAAATATTAATGGCTAAATTACCTATTCTTGACAACGCCGGTGGTGTGGTGGCAATCGGGACAAATGTTGACCAGAAAATAAGTCGCATGTCTAATAAATTTGGGTGGGCCCTGAAAGCCCACTTGGATTTGGACCTTACCAAGTTGGCAACCCACTTGGATTTGGACCTTTCCAGCCCACTTGGATTTAGACCTTGGGCTTGTGAGGGTTTGAATGACCAACTCAACTCCACCCCCCACACGCAGCAAACAAAATAATAATAATATAATAATAAATACAACAAAACAGAACTGTCCAAAACATCAACCACTCAGAACCCTAGCTCTCAAGGCACTTTGAGCATTAACTATGCATCCCTTTATCACTAATGAAGCCTTCTTTTGGCTACCTCTGATGCAGAAGAAATCACGCGCACAAGCAAGAATAATCACTACGAACGCTAAAAAAAATCTATGTGCAAAACCTAACCAAAGAAAAGTGAGAAAAAGAATGAGAAGAGAACGAGAATTCATTAACTAAAGAACGATACAAATATTCCTTCTTTACCCTCAATCTTGATTACACCCACAAATAATAAACTAGTGAGGTGAGGTAGAGCGTGTTACCTAAGCAATGGGTCTACGTGCGACGGGCTTTGGAAACCCGAATCAGATCTCACTATGATTAGCTCCTGAATACCATGAAGTACTGCTAGGTACTTAAACTTCCATGGTTCTCCTTAAGAGGGGGCGAGCCACTTTGACCCACTGGGTTTTATCCTTTTAAATTATGAACTCTTGTGTTAAGGTTTGCTCTCATGTTAGTTCAGAAAGAATGAGATCATGAGTTGGAACAAGAGACATCCTCATGAAATACGTATGTTTTAAAAAGGCATGAAAGAGATCATGAGTTCGAAACAAGAGACATCGTCATGAAATATTTATGTTTCAAAGCCTAAAGGAATGAATCTCTCGTTACAAGAAAATGTCGCATTAGCCACGAATTTTTATGTGGTTACAAGCCTTGAATCCGTGACTAGTACATATTAGCCGCGAGCACCCGTGGCTAGTACATATTAGCCACCCCGATCAGGATACCCACATGGCTGTAAGTTTTTTTAGCCACGGACTAACATTTCCATGGCTAAATGGATATTAATAGCCACGGAATATTTTGTGGCTAATAAAATCAAGTTCGTGGCCACTAAAAATAAGAAAAGCTTGATTCTGTGGTTGAAAATCCATGGCTAATACTATTAGTCATTGATATATCAGTGGCTAATAAAATGTTAAGTAGCCTTTGAATTCCGTTGCAAAATGTATTAGCCATAGATTATTCTTATGGCTAATAATGTCATTTTCTATTAAAAATATTTATTTATTAGCCATGGATTATCCATGGATATTAATTATAAGCCACACATGCAAAGCCATGGCTAATAGCTCACAATTTCAAATGTTTTAAATAGCCACGAAATTCCGTAACAAATACATCTAAATTCGTGATTGATACATCCAACCTGGAAGCATAGCTGTATTCTATTTTTACATGAATCAGCCCTACTAAAATTGCACATGTTCAACCTGTTTAAAATAGATACATTCTAGCACATAAATTTTACAATAGAGCTAAGTTTAACACAACATCCACAACCTGAAATTTAAACTCAAATGTTACACTAAAACCAAGTTTAACACAATATCCACAAATATAAACTCCTCATCGGGGAAAGAGGCACTCGCAGGGGTGGTGGAGTCTGATACTTGCTCAAGATCGCTACGAACTTCTATAGCATAGATGCTTCATATTCATTTTTATCACAATCATATCGCTTCTCCATCTCTCTTTCTGCCCGAACCAATTCTTCTTGCACCAGTTTCCTCCCCACCTCCATTTTTTCTCTCGTATCATTCTCAATTTTCTTTTGTGACTCTTTTGTAATTTGGGCTTTCATTTGTGCTTGAGCTTCTTCATTTGCTAAGCAAGGTTAAGACAAAATTCCATTGAACCAATAAACATGTAAGTCCAAGCACCATGCCCCTAAAAAGTCAATTAAATGGTGGACAAAGTCAATGAAACCAGATTTATGTTCAGAGGCAAAAGCTTGCTATGATACTAATTAAAATACCAAACTGACAAGAGGCACTGCAACCTACCCAACAGGGATCACCTCAAGTAGTATAAATCTCAGTCTATCATGCGTCTCAAAGAGCTCAAGAAGGCCAACATACACCCATATAATAGCACTGGTGGGACGCATGGCACAAGCTGATGCTGCAATAACCAGTCCCCGCTTTCTTGAAACCTCTTTCTTGGAAGAAGCCCTCATACAAGGCCAGTAATATAGGCCCGCCACAGTAAGAACAGTCTCTAAACTATTTGATAATGTGCGAGTAAAACTAAAAAACATAAATCAATTTATCAACTGCAATAAGAGCAGCTGTAGAGTCAAGTGCTTCATCCATTACAACTGTAATCTTATGCCGAGAACAACAGAGTAGGATCTTACTAGCAAAAAAATACAATTCCAAAATAATTAATCTGTAAACAGAATACAACAAAAGGATACTGTCCATTGTGCAATACAATGATCAAATAAAACATTAGATAGTTTGTACAAGTAGAAATCCCCAGTAGCAGAAAACATAGATTGCAACAGTCGTGGAGCCTTCATCTGTGAAACACGCGAATATATGTTATACAGGTGCCGTGATTTCAATGAAGGCCAGAATAAAAAAAGCCAATCTTAAAGGCAACCAAGGTTTCGTCCATTATTCGTGTTCCATGAATCATAAGAAAAAAGACGGCACAAATTGTGCTTTGGTATGGACTCGATCGTGTCAAGGAGACCCATTGCCATATTCGATGGACTTCATCATGTGATAATAATAATGAGCAGAATAACATGATAAAAGCGAATCAAATTCCTTGTTCTGATCGAAGAATCGAACCAATCAGGCCTAAGAATGAATTGGGTGAAAGAACGCCATAAAGATCGTGAACTTTTTCAACCATGTAGTGCTTCGAACAATTCGACATAAGGAAGCAAAAACAAGATGTGCTGGTGAATGATCTCTACGGGAAGATCCGAAACTAAATCCCTATTCCCCTCTCTTTCGCAAGGAAAAATCCAAAGAGGAGACACGACGAGAAAGAGGTGAGAGAGAAGGGACTGAATGATAGGAACGCCGCACCCGACCCGCTAAGTACAATTTTCGATCTAGACATCTACGGATTTGAATAATTATCACCTATTTATTGTTATATAAGGCATGAAAATTTTAGAAGGCTTGGAGAGCTCAAAGCTGGAAAAATAGAAATGCTTGGAATTATATGATTGAGAATCACTTTAACAGTAGCGTTGCCACGTCGTCTATCACAGCAACAAATATGAAAATTTGATTTTTCAGTAAGTACGAGTAAGTCATTTGTATTGGTAGGAAAAGTAGAAGAGGAGCTCAATCTAGTCATTGGTGGTGTCAGCAAGAGGGACAGAACACCAATACAAAGTTAGTGGTAGACTATGGGGTTACACTACAAGAGAGGTATTTCATTTTACATTACTCCTCCTTGACTAATTTATTTATTTTTTCGGAGTATTTTTCTTTATATATTTTTCCTGAATCTTTATTATTTATTTTGAATACATCCTTGTAATCTTTCTTTTAGGTCTGTGGTTGCATGTTGATTCATATGACTACTGTTGACAAACTCAATATGCCTATATTTTAAAGAATTTATTGCATCAATTATATAAGATTATCTTGTGTTTGAATTTTTATGTTTTTGTGTGCAAGGTGAAATTCGTAATTTGCTTGTAATTCGTTTGGCTACATTCTAAAGAATCAAAATTTATAACTCATTTTAAAGCCGCAATCTTGAATCCATGCAACGAATACACCATCTCCCAACATTATAATAGTTTGGATGCCTAATTTTTATATGCATTTTGGATACCCAATTTCTTTATGTTTTGGCAATTCTTTAATTTCATATGAAACTTAAATAGACATGGACGAATGAAAAGGTGACAAATATAACAACAATTAATTTCAAATTCTATTAACCATTTTTACGAACACAAAGAATGCAACTTCAGTTACCCTGAAAACTAAGGGAAGGCAAAAGGTAAAACTAATTTAGACAAGGAAGAAACACTAGACGTAATTTTACCTAAAATTGTTAGAAATATGAGAAGCAATAGAATGTTGTTAGAAATGTTTGGGATTTGTAGGTTGAACAAATGTCTTGTTTTATTCTGTAATCAACCCTTCTTCATCATGAGGAGAAAGACATGGAAGAATCCCTCAACCCAGAAGGTTGTGGGTAGTTCACGCACACTATAAGAGTGCACCACGTGGTGAAGTTTGCTTCAGCTATTCATATATTATGTAGAGAATTGATAAATGGAAGAATCCGTCCATTTTGATAATTTTAATTATTTATTGTTTTCAATTCCAATTTTTTTGTATATTTTTTAACAATGAATTATTAGAATTCTATAATTACATAAATTTGTGATTTTATAAATTTAGAAAATCTATATCCAGATGTAAAAAGAGAATGAGTTCGAACTTATACATTGACAGTTTTTGTGTTTTTAGTGGCATTTTGAAAATATTTCAAAATTGAATGATGGCTATCGATTATGGTAGCACTCATGATCTCCACTGTTCAAAATATTCTTATGATATAATAGATTATGATTATAAAAACTTGCTGCGATCCCTGATATTTTAGCATCTCGATCAATTTATTTTCAAATAAACGGTTTGTGAAAAAACTTAACGATCGGGTGTGTTTAGGACCTCCATCTATACTAGAATAATGCCAACCATTGATTCATTAGTCAAGTTTCAACCATAGATTTGTCAAATATTAGCCACAGACTCATAAAATGAGTAATAAAAAATTAAACTTTTTTCTTATTAAATCCTTTAGCCATGGACCTTCCGTGGCTAATACTTTGGCGCGATTATTTTTGTTTTCCCTCCAGCTTATTATCAACGAATTACAATTCTATGGCTAATAAGATATTATTAGCAATGGATCAAATACCTGGAAAATTGATTTCCATGGCTAACAGGTATTATTAGCCACGGATTAACATTAGTGACTAATAGTTGGTGACTAATGTGACATTTTCTTATAGTGTCTATCCTTTAACTAGATTATATGAAAAACCAAATATGCACGTAATAAAACCTTAACACATGAATCTTCGACAATTATGAAAAATCACACACATCAACTTTTATTATGGAGAAAAATTTAGGTTCGGTAACGTGGTACGCCAAGAATGTCTACACACAAAAATCATGGATCATAAATTTTATGGTTCTCTTTTAATCCGTTTGTTAAGAGAAAGGGGAGGGGTACCCCGAGATCGGAATGCGGCACGCACAGGGTGACTAGGGCCTGCAGAGATAAATGGATGGGTGGCGTAAGCCCCCGGATTAGAAAGCCCAGACCCGCCGGTCAATTCATCGTTGATGTCATATGGGGGTCGGACTATTAAGAGATTTTTACCCTAATCAAGCTGTCAGATTTACACAACTCTTTTGTTCCTTTTAACTTTATTTTCATTTAATTTTTTCCCTTTTTATTTGAAAGCAATGATTTTTTTTTTCTCAAGCAATTAGGACAGTATTAAGAAATTGTGGCGCCTTGCTAACATGTTCATGGAAAATTAGCTCCCATAATGTGCATTGATATGTACTAATGAAGATTTTTTATAGACATTTTGGCCCCTCACACGTATGAAAAAGGCACTGGCAGTCCCATTATTACTTCTTTTTTTGGGAAAAACACTTTTCAGTTGGATATTTTAAATTGATAATTTTACTCATTTATGTCCTTATCAAATCATTTAAAAGAAATTGAAACAACAAGAGTAAATTTCACCTTAAATCCTAGTATTTATAAGCTGTTTTGAGATTAGTTCTTTAAAAAATAAAATTGCTTTTAGTGAACCTTATTATTTTAGACCGTACCACTTTAAACTCGATCATCAGTACCATCCAAATAAGTAAACAGAAAAAGGATAATGTGCCTCTCACATAATCCTTTTTGATGGCATAATAGGGACATGATTTTGTTGTTAAAGGTCTTGCGGATTTGTCCTCTTCGAGAACGAATCACCGAACCTCTCTTCTTCTTCTCGAAACCCTAAGTTGTAGTTTCTCAGATGTATCATCTCTACCTTCCTTCTCCTCCTCCCCCGAAACCCTAATCGCAGTGAGCATGGGGGGTGGCGCAGAGAAGCTAATGAACCAGATCATGGAGCTCAAATGCACCTCCAAATCCCTCCAGCACCAGGCCAGCAAGTGCGAGGAGGAGAAATCTGAGAAGCTCAAGGTCAAGAAGGCCATCAAGAAGGGCAACATGGACGGCTCCCTAATCTATGCCAAGAACTCCATCCGCAAGCACACCGAGCAGATGAATTACCTGTGCCTCGCGTCCTTCCTCAACACCCAGGCGAAGAAGACCATGATCAGCAAGCCAATGTCCAACATAGTCAAGTCCCTCTACTCCTCCCTCACCATCGAGAACCTGCAGAAGATGTCTGAGACGATGGACTGCACAAGATGTCCGAGACCGGACCCACCTCTCTTGTGAGGCGCAAGATTTTTCTGACCTATTTTCTCCACCAGATTTTCTTTTCTTTTCTTCTCTCGCTGGGGATTTACTTTCAGGGGAGGGGAAAAAATGGAGGGAAGTGATGTAAAACCTTGGATTTGGAAGCCATGGAAAGCTGGCAAAGATGGCGGCAATGGTCTAGCTGACGCCTTCCTAAACATTCGATGCCTTTTGCTCCCCCTCCATGAAAACATGTGCAATGAAACAAAAACAGAGATTTGGAATCAAGAATCATATAGGCGAATCAGAAATGGAATTCATGAATAAGGCACCATGTAACAGAGAATTAAATTTCAGTGTGGAGTTTTCCTGGAATTTCAGAGGTGGAATTGAATTTTTCTCCTTCCCCACGTTTGGAACCCTAAATTATATGATCTCTCTATTATGCCCTCCAACGAGGGTCATGTGTCTTCGCTCATATGGACGGCATTGATGGTAGGGTTCAAAGTAATAAGATCTGAAACGTTAAAGTTCACTTTAAGCGAAAAAAGTTTAAGTTCTAACCTCAAACCGCTTATAAATATCAAGTTTTGAAGTGAATTTTACTCAAATAAATACTATATTTTTATTCTACAAAAAGAAAAGGTACGAAGCATGAAAATAAGGTAATAACAGCAATGCCTATTTTTTAATCATTTGCAAAGGTCTAGGTGGACAAAAATATCAATTAAACTTTTTTAAAAAGAATATCATTTTTTAAAAAACTAAAAAAAAACATCCATGCCATTTTTCGATAGATTAAGAGGTGTCAATGTCTTCTAACTTTTTATAGGATTATTTCTTCTTCTTCTTTTTTACAGCATCTGGTTACCATTTTTTTCCCTTTTTTTTTGTTTTTTTTGAAGTAAGCATATGATTACTTTATTTAAATGTTAACTGTCAAAATGGCAGGTGCATAACTCCTTTAAGGAAAAGAATAGGTAATTAAAGAACCTCATCCATATGTGTACAGCTTAGATTGAAAACTTTACAATATTTAACAGTCTTATAGGGAACTTTAAAAAGAAGGGGAGTGTGGGGTATAAACAGGAAGACTTGTGGGGAAAGGTTCTAGAATAGCTTTCGAGGTATGGAGCGTCAAAGGTAAAATTCAGCAAAGCTTATAAAAACTTTGGGGGTGGGACAAGGGCACAGTGCCACTTTCATTTAAATCTTAAAAATTTAAATTCATGCAGAGAAAGTGAGAGGCAATTTATGATAGATTATTTTATATGTATTTTCATGAAATTATGTATTTCTATTGGAGCCCCACCTAACTTTTTCTTAAGTTTTTAATAGTCTTGATTATTTCAAAATAAAAGAAGTAGAGTTTCATGAATTAAGTTGCGTGAGGATAAGATGTGCAAAATCAATTCATTTTAGAGGAAACATAAAAAAAAAATGATTAGATTTATCAAATAAAATTCAAAAACTTATATGTTATACTTGGATCTGCCCCTAGGTGAAGGGGCTTAGGGTTACAATATTTTTATCTAGTATTCTCAAAAACCAACCAGTATTCAACAAAAGCTCTAATTGCAAATAAGAAAAAAATAAAATAAATTGAACAAATTATTTTAGGAGCAAGTTAATCCGAATTATTTCATGAATAGATTTGACTAGTTGGTATGAACATAAGAAGCGAAATGAATTTGAGTGACATTAAGACGATTGAGGTGGAACAAATATAGAACCCTATGCCGACAAAAAGAGAGAGAAAATAAAAGTGCTATTAATTTGTTTATTTATTTATAGTTAATCCACACAATTTTGACAACAAAAAAAAAGGAAAAAAAAAAGAAAGAAACTTTTTGCCCTGGAAGTGCTGTCCAAGATGGGACTGGGGATGGAGGAATATTGCTTTGTCTATCAAGGAAAAGGGACAATGTGTGAATGGCGCCTTAAAATGGTCTGTTTCGTACATAAAATTCTTGTGAGCAAAGTAGGCTCAGGCATCATGAGCTTTGGGGTGAAAAAAAAATATATGTGGAAGAGAGGAAGCCCACGTAGTATCTCACTGTTTTCCGTGGCTTAGTTCACACATTTATGATTTCACCCACAATTTTTGACAAAGGGAAAATTTGAACATAGGGTTCTGAATGATTAGAAAGGATCCAAACTACTGTTAGTGCTCCTAAAGTTAAGCCAAATAAGCCTCCGACATTTAATTTGGTCTACGCGGACACCTAAAGTTGCATTGCGAACCAATATTATCCGTTCTTAATTGCAGCACTTAATGGATTATTGCCATGGATAGATTTGGGTTTTAAATTTTTTAAATTTGCTTGTCATAAGAATTTTATGTTCTCATTCTTTCAAAAATATTTTATTATTCACTATGACCATATGAGTATCTGAGTCAGCGCAAATTTCACTTAGAAAAGAGCAACATTGGCTCAAAATGTAACTTTAGTTGCCCGTTTAGACCAAATTAAAGTTTGGGGGTTTATTTGGCATATTGGCCTTACTTTTAAGCATAGATGTCGACAAAATCTATTTCGATCCCCTCCCCTCAAGTTCCTTTCCCAAGACTTTTAGGGATCAATTGAGTTCACAACCTTATGCTTAGGCACATTTACGCATTATTGAACAAATACTCATGATTTGCAATGGAATTTTGTTTTTAGGAAGCAGCATTGAACCATGCGAAGGGCTCTACCCTGATAGAGAACGGCTTCGGTGCGGCCCGATAGATGAGCCTTAGGGGAAACTCTTATGGGTCGTCACTCGAATAATGTTCAGGTAGACAAATATAGCTCCTGGTGATCATATGTTTCTTCTCTAAATCTATGCAAATTTATTTATTGATCTTGAATTTATGAGCTACAATATGCAATTCAAGCTTAATTTGAGTATAATGATATCGTAACAGGGGAGTTGTTGTGGAAATTGTTGCTTGGGTGGATGCAGCAAGGTAGAACGGAATGCGTAGAATTGACTCATCATACATCCAAAAGATCATCACGAGAGTTATAAGGTGTTATAAATAGCTATTCTATTTTGTATATAATTTTCGGTGTTCGTTTGATTCATTCAGGTTCTATGGATTTTGTCAAGTGTACCTATTCTGCTTATGATCATCATAAGAATTTTTTTCATTCCCATTCTATCACACTCTACATACAAAACAAGAATTATTGATACCTTTTCAGATCATTTAAAGAGCTCGAAACAATGATTCATATTCATGTCTTGTTCTAACCCAATCAAGATTATTCATTTTACTCACATCTTAGAATAATTATTCTTTAACTATTCAATATTCACATATAGCTATTTTATTTCTCAAATTCATTTCATGAACTGTCATTAAGGTTCGAGCTCGTGGGTTGTGAATACTTCATTCATTGAGAATTAAAATAATTCTATTCATTTAACATCTCATACATTCATACAGCACCTCGGTGATCTCAGAAAGAAGAAGGTTGTGTACATTGTATAGTGGCAGAGAGGATTCAAACCCATGTTTAAATAGAATAAGTATATGTTTTCATTATTTAGTGTTTCTTAATTAAAATATATCACCATACATTGTGCATTGGTCAGACAAGTGGAGGAATGCACAGACAAGTTGATGAAACTTTGGATTAAAAAAAAATAATAATTGGTTGTTTGGAGAGTTTTCCTTGTTAAAAATAGGGACCAATTGAAAAAAAAAAAAAAAAAAAGAGTTCATACTTAGGTATGCATTCTTTTCTCCTAGGCAGTGGCCAGAGAGGATCCAAGCCGTGTTTAAATTGTATATGTCTACAGTTATTGGATCTTAATATAAATTCATCAAAATGTTCAGCGGTGCGTAGGCCAAGTGAATGAATGCAGAGTCAAGTGGATGAAACATCCAATAAAAAATTAATGATCCCTACAAAGAAAATGACCATATAGTGGCAATGTTCTATTTTAGGTATATTCTTATTTTATGAGATTCTTATGAGTTTAGATATTAAAATTTTAATTGTGTAAATTAGAAGAGCATGAAAAAAAATTAGAGCATGTCAAATTTTATACAATTTGTGTTGGTGTACACTTTTCATTTATGCCTTGTTTGACCATCCAGATAGGATAGGAGTGGAAATAAAATGAGATCGAATATAAACAAAATAGCTATCCAACCAGATAGAATTGTTATCCTATTTCTTATTTGATTCGCAATTTGATAAGTGAACATGATAAAAAAAAAGTCATAATCTTTTTAATAGAAAAATTAATTACATACATTCATATAATCTAAAACCACAAAGTATTAAATCTTATCTAAAATGTTAAACCATCAAACCCTATAAAAAAAATAGAATTGAGTATATATTTGCTCTTAGAATTGAATCATCTCAAAAAGGTCAAAAAATCAATGAAATACAAGGAATTAGATGTAAGTAAATTAAAAGGTAAGAACAAATTTTATTTAAAAAATAGAGTAGCATTTTTCTTAAAGGTGAACCATATTCAAAATGGCAAAGAAAATAGAAAGACGGAGAAAAAAAGGAAAAGGAAAAAACCAAATGAGGAAAAAAATTTGCGTTTTTTTTTTCCCTTTGTTGTTTTTTATTTTTTTGGTGAGGTAAATATGATTATCAGGACTCACGGGTAAGATTGTATAACCCAGTTATAAGCTGATAAGTAGGCCTAACCAAATGACTCAATTTGTTGTACAAGCCTCCACCAAACACTTAATATAATTAGAAATAGATTAAATAATCTAATCCACCCCTTTTATCCGGCCGATCAAACGGGGCATTAAGGAAAAATAGATTATACAGTGGCAATGTGCATAACCATATAGATCTCAATCCAAAAATTCTAACAGCATGGATAGAAAGAACGTGGAAAAATATGAGAACCCATTAAGTTTTTATACAATTTGTGTTAGCGCATGCTTTCATTTAAATGGCGAAAACTTAAGTAAATTTGAATAGTGTGACCATATTTGAATTTTTTAGTTTAAAAGAATGGTGGGCGCCGATGGGCATTCTGAAAAAATTGACATGCCTTAATATTTTTCAATGCTTTTGTAGTCCATATAATTGAAAATTTCAAATTGAAACTCATATGGGTCTCATAGGGGTCTCATAGGGGTGGCAATGTGCCTAACTATAAGCTCATTTTCCCCTTCATTTAAATAGTGAAAAACTAAAATAGATTAAACTATTCAAATTTACTTTAGTTTTCTACTATTTAAATGAAAGACATGCACTAACAAAAAATTATATAAAAATTAAAGGTTAACTTTGGTGCAACACACACGTAAAAAGGAGAAAAAACAAAACAACATCCAAAACGTGCACTAATATGCACCTGTTACGTATTATTTTTTCCTAAAAATTAATGGATTCTCTTTTTTTTTTTTTTTTTTTGCTCTTTTAATCAATAAAATTAGAATTTTCAGATTTAGGATTTAATCGGAAAAAAAAGATTTTTTTTAATACTTAGATGTGCATTCTTGTCTCCCTTAAAATTTTATTATCAAGGGAAAATATTCCAAATAATGAACTTTAGCTTGGTCTGTAGATAGAAATCTAAAATTTGGACCTTACCAAACCCTCATACCATTGAAAATTGAATTTTTTTTTCCTCCAAAACTTGGTATTTGCTATGTTGCTATTGAATCTAATGAGTTGACAAGATCAATTTTTCTCAATAACCTTCCATTTTATTAAAAACTTCAAAAATAATTAGATTTTAACGTCTTACTTATAAAAACACTCGATAATACATTTCTTAGACAAGTGAAAACCATTCTTTCTCATTGATTGAAGCATGTAGGAATTTGCGTTTGTCAATTATACGTTTTACAATTCAATAATTTATATTATTTATGTAATAATATTTTAATCTGAGATTAATATATTATTATTCTAAAATGGGATGAAGATCATATGTGGTAACCATGTATATATCCACCATTTCTTTCCTTTCTTTTCTTGTTGAAATAAACAAGTGAAAATAAAGAAAGAGATCACCTAAAGATATTTAAAAGTGAAAATTTCAAAAGAAAAATGGAAAAGTAAATTAAATAAAAATCAAGAAACACTTAGTTATTATTATTTTTTTCTCGATGGAAAAACACTTGTTAATTTGGATTCTTCGAAAAGTAATATTTTATGCTTTCATAAAAATACTTAGATTTTTGAAAAACCATTTTGAGCCTTTCAAAAAAATTTAGCAAATCTTTTTTATTTTATTTTTATGGAAAGAAACTTTTTCTATAGAAAAATAGAAAGCTCATTCAACTGATCCTACGATTGGCGAAGACAACCTTTTGTAATTATAAATCTCAAAGTGCAAGGACACAAAAGGAATTGCATGTTCAAAGCCTAGGAGTCGTTTTAACTCTAATTATTATTTGCTTTCGTTTGCAAATAATTATCTTATTTGCCGACAATCTTTCTTTATCAAATAAATAATTAATTAAAATTCCGAGGGCATACGAAAAGTCCATTCCATTTCCATTAATTTATATTCCAACTCTGACTTTCTAAGATGGGATATTGATTCCCACTCCAATATTTCAGTTTCCAAACTTCCGGCTGAAGCATAAAATAAAAAATTAACAATAGAAGACACTCAATTACTTGTCCTTCACAGTTGTTACCATTAAAGCACCATTTAAGCTTTTTAATGTAGGAAATTAAGGTTTTATTTTCTCCATCTCTGCCTTCAAAATTACGGGCTATTACGTCATTAGATGGCTTCTTCCAGAGACATAGGGACCCGCTTTGTTTGGCTGTTCTCCTTCGCCGTAGATCTAAGTTTCCAAATGCAGTCCACAGCTGTCTGAGAAGATTTAAGAGTCAAAAACGCCCCAAAATATTTTCTGGGACTGATCTGAATGCATTCAACGGCTCTTGTTCTTCATTTTAAGAGTGAAAAAAAAACCCTCATTGTTTCTGGGTCAGATCTGAAGGCATTCAGTGGCCCTGCTTCTGAAGCTTGAGAGGTAGGAACCCCCAAGTCTAGATCTCAATTTCCCCGACGACTCTTGTTCTGGAGTTGAAGAGATAGAAACCCCCAAAAAATTTTCTGGGTCTGATCTAAATTCCCTCTGCGGATTTCCTTTTGTGGTGTAAGAGTTAGAAAACTTTGTTGGGTGTGCCTTTTCTCATTTTAAGGGTCAAAAAAACCCCAGAATTTTTCTGGGTCTGATCTAAATGCACTCCGCCGTTTCGGTTTTGAAGTTTAGTAGTTAGGGACTGCAGAAGATTTTGCTGGGCATTTCTGTTTTAGTATTTTAGAAAGCACAGATCAGGAAAGAGCAATGGGGTTGGTTGAAAATCAGAATGTGGAGATGGGTTTCTCTGGAGTGTCTCTGGGGATTAAAAACAAATACAGAAGGATGGATTCCATGGCTAGAGAAAGTGGTGAAGATGATTCTTCAGATCTTCAATCGCAGCAAGATAGGAGCAGCAACACCAGGAAATATGTTATAGCCTGTGCCGTCTTTGCTTCTCTCAACTCTGTTCTCCTTGGATATGGTAAGATTTAGTTTATTTCTTTAAAATTTGTGTTATTGTCTACTTTTTGTATTTAAACCTAATTTTCTCGTCAGTAGGAATTGTTTGGTACAATCAATCCCACATACTTAGCTTGAGAATTTATTCCCCCTTTGTGTGAAGATCCCCAAATTCTGTCCTCTGTGAATCATCTTGTAAGGAAGGCATAACTGACCAGTGAAGGAAGATCAGAATCTTCAACATTGTTAAAACCCTAGATCTGATGCAGAGATTGGATAAAAATTCCGAATCTTGTTTAGGGAAAGAAAACAGATGATGCTCTTTTGTAATTTTGGGGCATATAAATAGGCAAAATTGATGATTTTCCATTCATTGTGCAATTTAGTTGTCAACGAGGCTTCAGATCAACTCCAAAAACCTTCTATGGAAAACCATAGCAACAAAATATTACTACGTAGTACGAGTAAATTATGAATTGGTTGTGCAAGTCTCACTCTTCTCATTTCGACACCAAATTCAGATTTTCCTGGTGCTAGGGTACTGAATCCATCACCAATAAAGAAGTTATGAAACTGAGGCCATGGCCAAGTTGTAAAAGGGGGTGAGGAATTGGCCTTCATCTGGTTATATCCTCAAAACACAGGCAGCTTCAATATTTTTTGTTGGGGTTGATTAACACATCTTCAACTGTCTTTGTGAATTATGTTGCAACACCACCTCAAACCATAATTGTGCCATTGTTATGTGACTGCACCAGCTTACATTGATAACTGAGATGACTTAAATGAGGGAATTGCTGCCAATGGGCTGCTGTTCCAATGGCCTCTCCTCACCTTGTAATTTCAAGTATTTTGTAATGGTTTTAGGTTCCAAACAAACTTGTCAGATGTGTGTGTATCCACCTACTTAGAGAGAGCACACTGGGTGCTTGTTGGATCTTAGAATAATTGTTCACTAGATCCATAGAAAACTTGGTATTTGGATATTCTGTTATGGCACATCTGGATTATGGAATGGAATAAGGTGGGAGTGGGATAGATGGCCATCTCATAGGAATAGAATATGTAAGCTATACTTTTGTAGTGTTAAGATACTCTCTGAAATTCCTGAATTAATGCATCTCCTTTTTTTTTTTTTTTTTTCTTTTTTTTTGTTATGCAATGAGAATGAAAATTGCCTTGTATGTATCGAGAACAAGTCGGGACTTATTTAGGGTAACCTTAAATAATGTGAGATTTATGTTATTCGGGAAATACGCAATGATTTGTTATAAGTAAGTGTGGCATTGGACTTGTGAAAGCATATGAGAGAATTTAATTGTGAGAATGGCCTAATGTGAAGGTTGAGCGTGTGGGGGTATATAAAGGTTCTGACCATTCAAGATAGGGATTTTGAGCGCCTAGATCCATGTGCAGAATACAAGAGGCTCAAATTCTAAAAGGGTGCATTTGGAATGAATAGATCCATTATGACCTCTATTTGTTGATATTAGTAGATTCTTCTCTCAGCTGTGGGTATGGGCCAAGAGTTGGGATGAACCTTAAATTGTTGGTTTCTCTTCTATGCGTGCATTTGTTTGGGATTTGTGTGGGTCGGGTCCCAGTCCCAACATATGGGCCATGAATGGAATTGGAAAGAAATAGCTATTCCCTAGGGTCATGAGTGGAATACATATTCTAGATTTCGTTGGGAGCTCTAAAGTGAACCAAGCTAATAATAGCTAACCAATAGAGGTGAAACGTAATAGTTATTACCTTGAACCAAACATGTGACCAGGCATTAATGTAATCTTTGCATTTTCTTAGGGATACAAACATAAAGGATTCATAGATATAAAGTTTAATGAACCGTGGTGACTAAAACCTAGGCACTGATTACATTGTATTGTTATTACCAATTTTTATTCTTTCTGATATTTCTTCTATGATTTTATTCTTAAAAGTAATTAGATATGATGCGATTAATCTGCTAGTTGATTGATGTTGTCAACAAATACTCTTTATCAGTAATTTATGCATCTGGTTCCTTATTTAAACTGTACATTGACATTCTTGATATGTAGATGTCGGTGTAATGAGCGGTGCAATCATATTCATTCAGGAAGATCTAAAGATCACAGAGGTACAAGAAGAAATTCTTGTTGGGTGTTTGAGCATCATTTCCCTCCTGGGCAGTTTAGCCGGCGGGAGAACGTCCGATGCCATTGGCCGAAAATGGACGATGGCCTTAGCGTCACTCGTCTTCCAAACTGGTGCTGCTGTGATGACTTTCGCTCCTTCCTTCCAAGTGCTCATGATCGGAAGACTATTTGCTGGCATCGGGATTGGGTTTGGAGTCATGATCGCTCCTGTCTACATTGCTGAAATAGCACCAGCCGTTGCCCGAGGCTCCCTCACCTCGTTCCCAGAGATCTTCATTAACTTTGGAATCCTCCTCGGGTATGTCTCAAACTATGCATTCTCTGGACTCCCAGCGCACATAAATTGGAGGATCATGCTTGCCGTTGGGGTCTTGCCATCATTGTTCATTGGGTTCGCCCTCTTCGTCATCCCTGAGTCTCCAAGGTGGCTGGTGATCCAGGGCCGAGTCGACGAGGCGAGATCGGTCCTGTTAAAGACGAATGAGATCGAGGGCGAGATTGAGGAAAGGCTCGCCGAAATACAAGCAGCAGCTGGGAGTACTAACACTGAAAATTACGAAGAGAAAGCTGTGTGGTATGAGCTTCTGAAGCCATCTCCCGCCGTTCGCCGCATGCTTATCACCGGTTTTGGAATTCAGTGCTTCCAACAGATTAGTGGAATCGATGCGACCGTATATTACAGCCCTGAGATCTTCCAAGCTGCAGGGATTAAGGATAAAACCCATGTCCTCGCCGCGACCGTCACTGTTGGGGTTTCAAAGACCGTTTTTATCCTTGTCGCCATTCTCCTGATCGATAGAATTGGGAGGAAGCCGTTGCTCTACATAAGCACGATCGGGATGACAGTTTCTTTGTTCTGTCTCGGTCTCTCATTGTCGGTACTGGGAGATAGTCGGGCTGGGGTTGCCGCGTCTATCCTATCAGTTTGCAGCAATGTGGCCTTCTTTTCAGTGGGAATCGGCCCGATTTGTTGGGTTTTGACATCGGAGATCTTCCCTCTGAGGCTGCGGGCGCAGGCTGCCGCGCTTGGAGGGATTGGGAATCGGGTCTCCAGTGGCCTCGTAGCCATGTCCTTCCTATCAGTTTCTCGTGCGATTTCCGTCGCGGGGACGTTCTTCATTTTCTCCGCCATTTCGTCCCTCGCCGTGGCATTCGTCTATGCGTGCGTCCCGGAGACGAAAGGGAAGTCCTTGGAAGAAATCGAGATGCTGTTTCAGGACAAGGGTCTCCCGATCGGCGGCGAGATCGAGCTCGGAGACGCCCAGCACTTGGTGCAGAAGGAATGACAAGAAGTGATTCATTTCTCCGAGCCATATTCTTCCAATTCTTTTGGTAAGAAAGACAGACCGAGGATTCTTTCAGGATTTATAATCAGAAGAGATTCTGTCCTTGAGCTTAGATTCTTGCTCTGTTGGAATGAAGAGAGGTCCCCAATTTATTGTATCTGAAATTATTTAATACAATGTTGGAACCACAGCTAGCTAGCTCAAAGTATGAACATATGCTTCAAATTCATTCCTACATGGTGGGTTCTATTTATAGTTTCGAAACATATGTTTTGATTGTAAAGCCAACATTATTATATTGCAATTTATTAGCTGCAAACTCTCCTTTGCTGTTAATTTTCGGTATGTGTTTGCTAAGAGTGGTCCATCTTTATTAGGGAAAGTTCTACATATGGGGTATGAGTAATTTTACGAGTACATTCTCGACAATGATCCTTGGCATATGAGTAATTTTACGTGTACATCAAATAATTTCAGTGGAATTGAATCAATTATTTTATTACTGTTTCGCGTGGGGAAGGTAGCAACTTGGTAATATTTGGTTTATTAATAAAATAAATCATTGTAATGGTTGTCACGTTAGTTTTACACGCTAAAGGTCCCCAGCTCGATCCAGGGCAGCGCTATTTCATTCTTCGTATTTTTTTCTTATCCAACAGATCTGAAAGTGAGGGAGATCAAGAGGGAGATACAGATTGAGGGCGCGTGCTTGATGGCTAAGTAAATGCTTGGTAGAATGATTGCTTTAATAAATAAACTAGCTGCATCGCCGGCTTTGTGTGTACTTAACAATTTTATTGATCAATATATAATATTTAAAAGAATGTATGGGTAAAAAATTTAAATTAATTAGATATCTAAAAATTAAAATTTTGTATTTTTTACAATCAAAAGTTATTGCACTATATGTTTAGGGAAAAGATGAGAATTGTTATTTGATAACTATAATATTTAAGTAAAAATGAGAACAGTTATATGATAACTACAAGTAAATAACAGTAATATTTGAGGGCATTAATAAAAGCTCAGAAAAAAATATATGCTTGATTGAAGCAAAGCACTCTTTAACTTTATAATGGCATAAATAACACTATGTGTGTATTTTTTTAAAAGCAATAGTATGTTTGATTCACGTTATGGAGCGGGGAAAGAAATTCATTAAAAAAATTAGGTATAACTCGGAGCAAAACCTCATGGTGAAATGTTAGCCACTCAAACTTATTCCATGGGGCCATTCCGGTGGTGAACAGGGGCAAATTGGATACCCCACTTTATAATAATGTAAGGTTGAATACTTTTATTTTCTAAGGAGAAAATGTTGGATGGATAACTCACGAGAACAAGTTATCTAACTTTGAAAATATTATAAATTTATAAATTTATAAATTTAAATAATCTTAATCATTCATTTACTTCATTTCTTGTTTCACTATTTACGTTTTTTTTACAACAAATGATCAGGATTATGCCATTTCACAATTTAATGGGTCTTCAAATTCAAAGAATCCCGATCCTGGGAGTAGTCTCTAATTTGGTCTATTAAAGAAAGAGCTAATAAAATAAGAAAAGAGTGTGACAATTTCACCATATGGTGTCTTAATAGGTCACGGTGCAAATTACACACTGCATAAATGACTAGAAGCTAAAAATTACCTTTCGCCCTTAATAAATTAGGTAGTGAGCCAAATCAGACTTCTCAAGGGTGTTGTCATTCGCCATTAAAATATGGCTTTATAATTGAACCTAAATTCATTGTTTTGGGGTTCCATTGAATCTAATGACGAGCCAAAGGCTAAAAGTAACCTTTTGCCTATGCTACTGCCTTTGTAAGGGATGGTTTTAGACTTCCAACGGACAATTTATATAAATCCATAGTTTAATTATTTTGAATTTACAGTTTACAGTGGATTTATAAGTCAATGCTTAATTTTTATTAAATTAATGATGATCTCAATAAAACCCACTAATTTTTTATTTTAAAAAATTATTCTTTTCTTCTTCTTTTGCTCCTACTTGGCATATTTTTATGGGAAAAGGAAAATTAGAAATTGTTTCACAAAGAATTGAACTCTTGATCTCCACTAGGAAAAGACAGATCACCACCGGCTGACCCAATGCTTATCGGTATTAATTTATAATTTTTTTTGACACTTGACCTAGATGGCTTCAGCTTATATTGCATTGCTTAGGCCAAAAACTAAAGGGGCAAGTCAAGTAAAATTTTTAAGGAATAAATAACTTTGACTCCAACTACTCCTTTATTTCGTGGCATGGAATAAGGCAAGGATTAAATAATCATCACATTGAAATATAAAATGAACAATGAGAGGAGTACATGAGAAATAATTATTTTCAAAACCCATACGTATAAGAGGTATGTAATAGCTACTACCCCCCTTACCTATTGGTAACGGTTATTCATTGTCTAATATCCACATAGTTTGTGGGAGTAGCTATTTTACCTATGATTCATTGAGATAATGCTGCTTACACATTATATTTTATGAAATATATATTTTATTTTATTTCACAAACCAAACGTGTGACAAGCGTACGTAAATAAAGAGTCATTATAACGTCAACGGTCTTGGGTTCTATGGCATTTCCTCTATTTGTGAGAGCAAGGGTTTAAAAGAGGTGCAAATCTAAAATGTGTTGGTTGTGTGAGCTTATATATATATAGTTGGTGGTACGAGAATGTACGTGAAATTCCTGATGTTTGATAAAATCAAAGATTTAAACGCTTGCAATTTTTAAATGAATCTATGCTTTTTGATATGTTTTTCAAATTTTGACTTGGGTAATCAAACTCACATTCTACACAAAATTAAGCTTTATAAAATTAGACTTTGAAGCCAAAACTGATTTTTACATGACTTAATTTAGAACTCAATTTTGTCGTGACAAACACAATTTAGGTGATCCCTACTTTTCTTCTCCATTTCAAACGTCAACTCTCACCATTTTAACTCCACATTAATAAATCACTTTGATTCGGCGCTTCCAATGTATATATTTTGCTTTTGTGGAGTTTTAAATAGCTGAGTGTTGACCCAATTGTCCAATTGTATATTTGATCCTATTTAGTGGGCTAAGCCCGCTTGAATTTGGGGCCTACTTTTTATTTACTAACTTTCAATAATTGTAATTTCCACCGAGAGTCTTAATAGCTTAATAGTACTAGTTGTAATCCAAATTCAACGCTTTACCAGCCGAATAAACAACATACTATTAAAAAAAAAGAGCCCTTTTACTACATTTACTCAGTTGAAAAGAGGGTTAACAACGATCATTAACTAAGTTGACGGTAACTTACTTTTTTTATAATAAAGGTCGGATATTTGAGTTTTTACAATTAATCAGTAAATTGTTTTTTCAATCCCCACTATTTGTGCAGATTCCGCATGGGCCATTTTGCTTTGCGGTTCCCAATAATTTGAATTAATCCACAAAAAAAAAAAATCTCATTTGAATTATAACAATTTTTTAAATAATAATCCGACACAAACAGCATATGATATAATGAAGAGCTGGATTGTGTCCCTCGTCTAGTTCTCGAACCAAATTTCCGTGGCGGCCCTCGTCTGCAAATGATAGCACAATATTTTTTCAATAATTCTACACATATAAAGAATTTCGTAATAAAATTATAAAAGCCTTCTATGACACAAATTTAGTAAAACATGTTTTAGTAAATGACAACTTGTGATCTTATAAATTTTTGATACATAATCTTTTCTTGATATTATTATGAAATTCTTTGTATCCATAATAGTGTTCATATTTTTCGAGATGGTAGCGGCTATTGAAGGGTAAAATCACAAAAGACATATGTGGCACAAATTTAGTAAATGATATTTTAATAAATGATAACTTGTGATCTTATAAATTTTTAATAAATAAAATTTTTATAATATTATTATAAAATTCCTTATATTCATAGCATGGTTCATATATATATATATATATATATATTTGGAGATTTTAGCGGCTATCGAAGAGCGGAAGGACTTATTGTAGACTCCCATTAAAGGACTCATGGGTTCTTCTCAAAGGCCGATTCCAAAATCAAAGTTACGGCAAATCTGGATCGAGCATTTTAAAGCAATGCCTCCATGGTCAAAGTAGTGAGAGGCTGTCATGTTTCTGGCGGAAACCGAGGCAGCTTTGTTCGACGTGGTTGTGGTGGACGCTCCTACCAAAGAAATAATGACGAGACCTTGGCAAACGAAAGTCTAGCAATGCTCGAATTCACAAGTAACGTAAAATCCACAAGAGCTTTTCAAAATTCATGGAAAATAAATTTGAAATGCATCCGAAAATGGAGAAAACTCTCAAAGTTCGTACATAAACTTTGTCCAAAGACATTAAGTCTTACTCATAGACCTCATGGAATTCTAATTACTAGATAAAGCATTCCTGAAAGAACTCTTATATTGTGCCATTGTTATGACTTTATCTAAGCTAGTATATCTCCTAAAAGGCTCAAAGATAAAGAAATAAAGATTCATATATTGCATAATTAATAAAATTCTTCAAAAATAGACCACGTATTATCCGTTAGGGTTTAAGCGTAGGTACCTGAGTTTATAATACCTAGATCTTTACCTCTAACAAGTATATATATATAATATATTTAAGATTTTCGGGTTAATGGACTTTGTCCTGCCTCAATCCATGTTTATGTAGCAATATATTCCGAAAATATATAATAGAATACAGAATATCCTCAACATTATCCTACACCAATGGGCGAGAAGATTATTGGTATGTTCATAAACTTACAAATTGTGGTTCCAGACGTGCATTGGACCATTTCTGTCAAAAACTAAGAAAGGCAAGGGACTGTTTAATTCTATCCGTAGGATTTAAATGGATTAATTAGATGGAATGAATTCTACGAAGACACATACTCCCCAAAGAATTCTAGAGGAGGGGCCGATCCTTTATTACCAAAAACACCTGAAGAATTGGGAAGAGATAGGGCTGCCCCCACCTCCTCCACTGCAATAACCAATAAGAAGAGGATAAGCTAGTCCAGTCCACACAGTAATTTGAATAATTGCTGTATCAACTTCAGTACGGCCAGATTCTTGCAAACAAATGGATACAAACGCCGGAAGAAACCAAAAGTGACGGAGCTGTCTCCAAAAGTAACGCCAACGTGCTGACTAATGATTTTGTAAACCATTATTAAAGGGAGATTCTATTTTAATCTATCAAGTGTCCCGATCATGACCTTTTATTTATTTATTTATTTGGAAATGAGTTTGGATCATCTATAAATTTACATAATTTTAATGACTGGTGAAATCTACCAATTGAATGCGCAATTAGACGCTTAATCTATGCGTTGGCTACTGGAATTTGCTGCAGCAAGAAAGTGTAGAGAAAGTTCTTTCTTTAGCAACGAACTTCAGAATAAAATTCACATGAGATGACGGCGAGGCAACTTGGGCTCTTCCATTTGTTCAAGTGGCGCTTTTTTCTTGTACGCAATAACTTGACTCTTTCTTGAAATTTAAAATTTTTAACGGTGTAATTTAAAATTTATGTACTCACTAATTTTCATACAGTTTCATAATTTTTAGAGTTCTCATTTCAAAAGAGATAAAAGATCATAAAAATCTCGAACCATTACGATCTTCCTATAAGATAAGAGCGCTTCTTTATAGATGATGAAGAAGGTCATAGACATTTAAAAGTCATATTAAAATTAATAAGTTCTTACGTACACAGTGAAGCTTTTAGATTTTGGGCGTGTCCAGTTATTACATGATAAGTAATGGACATGCACTGTCCGGACAAGAGAAGGAGCCCATCCCACGTCATCTCATCGGCAAGCATCAGCCCGTCCAATATCATTCATATCACAGGACAATGAAAGTTATTTCTCACTCTCCAATCACATGCTATTGTTGTCCTTTATAATATAAAAAGAAGAAATATCTGTCACCTCGACAATTCCTTTATTTTTATTTATTTATTTTTTGAATCGTGTGAAAAGTAACATTGCACCCCATGGAGTCAAGAATAAGGATAGCCCGAAGGCCTCTGACGTTGAAGAAGCTAAACTAGTTCAAATTATCGCCCACCATCATCGTCATCGTCACGTTTCTCTTATCCTTCTGGAATCTGATTTTCATGGCGGCAACCACCGCATGTGGAGTTGATGAAACTCAAGGCGCAGAGCCGACGGTTGAAGTAGAAACCCTGCTGTTGAGTGCCGTTAGTAGTAAAGAAATACCCGTTGATGAATTTATCCCGGAACTTCCACACAACACCAGCGAAGGAATCTCAAAATGAATGAAGCCCGAGATCTACCGAGCTGCGTCGAAAGGCGAGCGGGAATTCTTCGAGCAATTAGCAGACGACCCCGAGTCTTCCATCTCGGACCAAGTGAGCCCGCGAGGCCGCACCATACTCCACATCGCCGCCGCCGCGGGCGCCGAGGAGCTCGTGACCTCGATTCTCCGGCGCTGCCCGAACCTCTTGACGGAGGCAGACCACGCTGGCGACAGCGCCCTCCACGTCGCAGCGAGCGCGGGGCATTTCGCGGCGACGGAAGCGCTGATCGGCTTCGCGAAAGAGCGGCAGCCGGAGGTGTCCTGGTTCTCGTACTTTCTGCAGAGGAATCGGAGGACGGGGAACACGGCGCTGCACGCGGCGTTGGGGATCGGCCGCGGCCGCGGCAGTGACGAGGTTGCGAGGCTGCTGGTGAAGGAGTGCCCGAGTGAGCTGGGGTTAAACTGCATCAACGAAGCGGGGGAGTCTCCACTGTATCTCGCAGCCATGGCCGGGAATCTGGAAATGGTTAAGCTCCTGTTGGAAAAAGCAGTCATTGAGCATGAAGTGGCCGGGAAATCTGTGGTTCATGCAGCTATAAAGTCGAGGAACACAGGTACGTTTACCGAGTTTATTTGATTCCATCTCGTTGTGTTCTCAAAAAGTTTGTACTAAATCGTATTATTCGGCAAAACGTACAGTACACGAATTATAAAGCTTTTTAGTAAATTATTTTTATTAAATAATTTACAATATCTTTCTTTTTAAAATAATTTTTAAGTAGGTCTCAACTTTACAACATTCACATGTATTATAATCAAGAATTATAGAATAGCTACTCTTTATTTATTTTATATATATATATATATATATATATATATATATATATTTATGGAAATAATAAATTTATGAGATTTCTAACAAAAATTATGTCATTTTGAGACGAACCCACAATAATTACGTGGCTTTCGGCTCATTGCGAGAGCCTACCCATATTCTATTTTGTCATGCATACATAAATGTTTCATTTTGCGCATCGTGTGAGAGTAATTTTGTGTGACACAATTCCTATAGGTTACTCGAATCAATAAAAGCAAAGGGACTGGAGCTTTGGACGTTAGTTATGATTCCATTAGCGTGCCACACATTTTTGAGCATCTTAGATAATGATTTAGTCATAGCACTCAGTTAGTGCAAATTTCGACGTTGAAACGCATATTGAGAATTTGAAGAAACTACCCAATCCAACTGAGGGCGTCTCCAGTTCCACAGTGCAGTCTCCTGTGCAGTTTTATAATTTTTTTTTTTGTGTTTGATAAGTTTATAAATAATTTGAACATCACGGATGGAAATGAAACACAAAAATACATAAGCATGTAAATTTTCATGAGATTTAACCCGGTCATCCTAAGCATTGAAAAAAAATGACATCTAAAAATTATATTGAATTTTCAATACTTAAGATGAAATGGTTACGTATTACCACATCTCATGAAAATTGACATATTTATGTATTGTTGTGTTAAATTTCCATCCGTAAGGTTCAAATTATTTAAAAACTTATCAAAAATAAAAAAATTACAAAATTGCACAGATGATTGCACGGTGGAGCTGAAGACACCCTTGTTCCGTAACTCATATGCCAGGGTACCGTATGTAGGATGTAACTCCAACTGGACTGCGAGCAGAAGCAGAAACCCCAATCTTGCTACTATTTCTATTCCCTCAAAAACGTTCTACAAAACTCTAGGTGATCTCTGATATTACATAAAACTAAGTTTAATTAAAAAATTTACGATCAAGTGAAGTGTAGCTTGCTGTACAAGTACAATTGTTCAACCTATTAATGCTCAGCATTCATAATGTCGGGGCGGGGAGGGATTTAATATTAGTGGCCTCAAACCCAGAAATTTTGGTGGGACATTTATTTTCGTAAACATTTTTTTAAATCTTTATTATTATTATTATTATTTGGGTGTGTTGAGGCGTATGGAAAATAATATTTTTACTTACAGTTCCTGATTTAATTTTATCTAAAGTTTTGCTTGCTCCATGAATCCTGTATAGATGTGAATATATTGAACTTTAACATAGTACTTAAATTTTTCACAAAGTTTACTGGATCCATTGCTAAACAATAGATATGGTTGACGCCATATTGAGCAAGTGGCCAAGGCTGTTCGAGTCATTCGACGAGGAAGGGCGGACACCTCTTTCCTTCGCAGCCCAGGCTGGCAACCTCGACGCAGTGCTCTACATACTCAAAAAATTCCCGGACTCTGCCTACAGAAGGGATAGGAATGACGAAGACTTCTTCCCGATCCACGCGGCGGCGAGCGGAGGCCACAAGAAGATCGTCGGAGAAATTCTCCGGGGATGCCCGGACGCATGGGAGCTGCTCACGTATAAGAAGAAGCAGAACTTTCTCCACGTGGCGGCTAGGATGGGAAAATCCGGGATGGTGAAGTATGTGTTGGAGAGAAGCGAGGATGAGATCGATATGTTGAAGCTCGTAAATGAAGGAGATGGGACTGGGGACACGCCTTTGCACTTGGCTACTGTGTACTGGCATCCCATGGTGGTCAGTACTCTAACGTGGGACACGAGAGTGCAGCTGGGCGCAGTGAACGACAGTGGCCTCACCCCACTAGATGTCGCCCGTAAACAGCTTTGCAAAGTGCCACCATTTCGGCAGGTACGGTGCCACCTAACAGCGAACGACATTATAAAAAACAAGCATTTCATAACCTTTTATGGTTTCAAATATTGGAATGGGATCCAACATTCATATTCTCATTCCTGCTGACCCAATGGACCCTTAACTATAAGTTTAACATACGTTAACTAAGAATTGAATGACACTGATTGCTATATATTAGTTTATTAATGACAAAATTGGTTCCCATTTTGATTCCTATCGAAGACTTGAAGAGGTGAAAAAAAACAAGGGGCCTAATTTGTATGAAGATTTATGAATTCACATTCTCGTGGGAGTCGCAATGAACTGTGGCATTTGTAAAACGCTTTAATCTTCCACATTCATTCTATTTCCAAATCATGCACGTTTATTCCATGTTTAAAGAAATTTTACCAAACAATTCAGTAAGTGTCGATTGCAGTAATTATATCGTTGTATCTTCGTCTTTGGTATCTCGCAGATTCTGACCCTAGCGGCCCTATATTCGGCCGGAGTTCCACGCTCCGACCGCCTTATTAAGGCTCGCGAAACCACCGTCCCTCACATTCCAAACCAGGAGCGGCCGAGCTGCGAGCCATACAAAGAGAGGGTGAGCACTCTCCTCCTGGTGGCCACCCTTGTCGCCACCGTCACGTTCACTTGCGGCTTCACCATGCCCGGCGGCAATGACACCAATTCCGGCGCGGCCACCCTTCTTTCTAAACACATGTTCCACGCATTCTTCATCTGCAACGCCATTGCCATGAACAGCTCCATCGTCGCAGTCGTCGTCCTTATCGCAGCGCAGCTGGAGGACACCGGCCTCACGAGAACGGCCCTCGAGGTGGCAGTGCCACTGATCGGAATCTCTCTCGGCACGATGCTGTTCGCATTCACGGCGGGCGTGTATCTCGTCGTGAGACACCTGAGGTGGCTCGCCATCTTCATTTTGGTGGTGGGTCCGGTCTTCGCGAGCGTTCTGGTAGCGCTCTACCTTCAACTTTGCTCGCGGCTGCAGCCGAGAAATCGGCTCCTCCGGTACTTGTTCTACCATTCGTTTTGCTTTTTCGTGTGGGCGTCTGGAAGTAATAAGGATGCTTCCAAGGAGTAACCAAATAAGTTAATCTTCCGAGGGATTAGTTCATGCCAGCCCTTGAAGTTGAGTTGCCTTTGTAAATGTAATCGACTGTGTATGTTCATCTGGGTTAATAAAGCAGCACAAGTTATATATTTGGTCCTTATTCTGACTTATTTATGAAAGTTCGAGTGCCAAGTCCAGGCATTGCCCCGTTATAGTGTTAAGTGCATAATTTGTTGGTACTTCTTTTTGCATTTTCTTTTAACACACTTACCTCTTTTAGTTTTTAGTTTTTTTTATAGTTTTTTTTTTTCCGGTTTTTCTCCCATTATTGGTTTTTTTTGGAGTGCATGGACTTTTGTTTAGCTAAAACCGAAGCATTTTTGAGATTTTAAGTTATTAGTGTGCCTTCATTATTATAATTTACCAAAAAAATGTGCCTTTATTATTATTATTTGCATTTTTCTTTTTTTATTATCTTTTTGAGACCTCCCTCTTTTATTTATGATGATTTTTTAAAGCGGTGGAGTGCATGCGTATTTTTGTAACTCAAAATAACGTGTTTTTGCAGCTTTTCCTTAGTTTGTTATTATAATTCTTACTAGTTATGCGTCCTGACCTTAGTGTCCTTTTTTATAAACATTCCTGCGACTGCATAATGACACCACATCTCCATGCGCAACGTGATTTTCCGTTTGTTCAAATGGTACCTTTTTTTTTACTTGTTTTACAACAACTTAACACATTTTCAAAAGCTAAAATTTTCAACAATATAAATTAAACAATCACATAATAATTTATGTACTCATTAGTTTTCATACAATTTCATGATTTTTAGAGTTATCATCTAAAGAGTGAAAGGCCATAAAAGTTTTGAACGATTACAATATTCATATATTCTTTCAAATTTTAGGTAAAGGCCTCATATGTTATGAAATTATATAAAAATGGATTGGTTCACAGCTACTTGTTCACTTTTTCAATCAATATGCTCGAACTTTTTAGATTTTTCAATCTAGCTGGTGCTGCCCTAGTGCCATTGGTTACACTTGGTGTGCAGCTTAGCCCTCTTGTACCCTGTGTTCCCTTTGTTTGGTTGTTTGGAGTTGTCCCCTGCTCTTGTTTTTCATTAATAAATTTTTTATTTATTGAAAAAGAAAAAAAAGTTTAGGACAGACAAGAAAAGCTTATGCACCATTTAGACGTGCAGGGTAATCCGTCCCACATGGATCGGTTCACAGCTGCTTGTTCACTTTTTCAATCTATATGACTTTTAGATTTTTCAATCTAGCTGGTGCTACCCTTGTGCCGTTGGTTACACTTCTGTGGTGTGTAGCTCAGCCTCTCTTGTATCTTATGTTTGGTTGTTATGGGTTGTCTCTTGCTCTTGTTTTTCGTTAATAAAATTTTTATTTACTGAAAAAGAAAAAAAAAAGTTTAGGACGAACGAGGAGTGCTTATGCGCCATTTAGACATGCAGGGTAATCCGTCCCACATCATGTGGTATGCCAATAAATGATGTCATCTCATCGACCAGCATCGCTATAACTAATTGGCACTGCCTCTCTAGAGTGAATGCCAAGAGTTCGAATGTTCACAATATTGAACAATAAAGTAATTTACCATCCTCAATTACACATGCCATTAGTCTCCTTCGTGACAATATACATACATACATACATACATACATATATATGTATATATATATATATATATATATATATATATATATATGTATGTATGTATGTATGTATGCATGCACATAAGTACTTATATGTATATATCGCCTCGTGAATTCCTTTTGTGAATATATAAGTTGCCCAAGAATGGGGAATTGAATTGGGTCTACCCTTTAAAAAAATAATTACTAACTTAAAAAGGGATGATAAAGATATCTAGCAGAAATATATATATACATACATACATACATATATATATATATATATATATATATTTATGTATATATATATATATGTATGTATCTGTATGTATATATGTATATATATATATATATATATATATATATATATGTATGTATGTATGTTCGTACATATATATATAAGTGTTAAACAAAAGGAGAAGCCTTAAATATTAATATGCTGAATAAAAGAAGAAGTCTCTAATAGAGTAAACCAAGAAGTCTCAAAACAAATACAAAATGTTTAACTCTAGGCAGAGCTAAACAAATCAACCAATGAATAAAGTAAAGAAAGTAAGTAAATTGCACAAGATTTTTATAGTAGATCGGTACAAATTGTCCCACTTCACTTCTCCAAGGATTCACCTTAGGATTTATTGATCTTGTCA
Organism: Santalum album; assembly: GCA_034195605.1. Lineage (NCBI taxonomy): Eukaryota > Viridiplantae > Streptophyta > Magnoliopsida > Santalales > Santalaceae > Santalum > Santalum album. The sequence goes on along the minus strand of CM067267.1, from coordinate 8,117,726 downwards.
ATCAAGAGCAATCTATTATTAATTCTACAGGTCAATAGTAACCTATCAAATAATTCTTTTAAGGCAAACAATAACCTATCAAATATTTCTTCTAAGACAAATAGTAACCTATCAGACATTGTCTAAGGCTATTTATGGCAACAATTGTCCCATAACGAAGGCCTAAGGTTGATCAAGTTACAATCAAACTGGGGGCACCCATGTGCGCTTGAACGCAGTATAAGGTTAGAATTTGCACATTTCTTAACAACAATTGCTTTTAAAAGAAGTGGTAGCGCTTGAGGTCCTAATGGGAGCAAATGCTGAGGGGGAGATTGTTAGGTTATTTATGTCAGCAATTGTCCTAATGGAATTCCTTGACTCTTTTGCTAAAGATTTTAACAACACAAGTATTCCTAGATTTGAGATTTTGGGATAAAAGAAAAAGTGCTTTTGCAATGAGAGTGTTCTAATTTTTCATTATATGCTGGTATGCCTCAATTACCTAGCCCTAAGCTTTTTTTTATATAGGGTTCCAAAACCCTAACTTCAAGCTTTAAATCTACCATTAGAAGCTTCTAAAATCCTTCCAAATTTTGAAGAAAAACCTACACAAAATAGCTTCAAAATCTTCCATTACTTCAATAAGAATAATATAGAATTGATTCAAATAATTTTCAGAGTATATGGGAATCAAAATATAATTATTTTAGAGAGTAAAAGGTAGGTTTTCGAAGCCCACATGGTTGTCCAGTTCTAGGAGTGTGCAAATCCTAGATTTTTCAAAATATTTTCTTTGATTGCTTCTAGAATATGTCTCCTCGCAAAACTAACGTCAAGTTATCATCCAATATATATTCAATAAAATTTAGAATGTATTGTAGCAGGGAGAAATTAGGGTTTCACAAGATCTAACTAATCTTGGCGGTCCATCTTAGGACGGTGTACACAATGTGCATGTCGATTAGGGTTTCCACAATTTTTCCTTCACATACATTTGTTTTCAATAATTCTTGAAAGAAATGTTGAATATAAGGAATATAATAGAGTAATAAAAGATATTATTTTGAGTCCAAAATACTCTTCAAATTTGTCCCACAGTGGAAGGTGTGATCTTGGTTATCTTGCCAACTAGGGTTTCCTAGACTTCTCCACAACACGAGCCTTTAATAAATGTCTGTAACAGAATCTCAAATCAAAATCCTTAGTATTCGAAATCAAAATATATTGCATTTAAAGCTCAATAATAAAGATACAATCCTTTCCTGCACAAACCAATCATTTAAGTTGGACAACTGATTTAAAATTATCTTTGCGTACAGACAAAGCAAATTAACTCTACAATTATCAATTAGTTTATTTTAACAAATAAAATCACATAAAATGGCTAATCAATTTGCGCAAGTATACATTAATTTTTCATAATTAAATATCAAATCACATAAAACTAGCTAATCAATTTTCACAAGTATATATTAATTTCTTCTTATTCTTCTTATTTAGTTTTTTTTTAAAATACCTTTTTACGACCTTCTGCATTTGTCCATTATTATTTTTTAAAGCATTAGAGTGCTTGCGTATTTTTGTAAATCAAGTAAATGAGTTTTTGTCCATTTTTTGTGTTTTGTGTTATTTATGCGTCTTGACATTTTCGTGTCCTTTTTTATCATACATTTCCCCGACTTTACGTTTCACTGCATGATGGCACCACGTTTCCATTCGCAACAAGCTCTTCCATTTGTCCAAATGGCAATTTTACTATACTTGCCTTGCTCTAACTCGACACACCCCAAAGACAGAAATTTTCAACAATATAAATTGAGAAATCCTATAATTTATGCCACTCATTAATTTTTATATAATTTCATGATCTTTAGAATTATCATCTAAAGAGTGAAAGATAATAAAAATTCTAAACCATTGTGATCTTCTTAGATTCTTTCAATTTTTAGATAAAGGGTATAGATATATAAAAATGGATCGGTTCGCAGATTATTTTTCACTTTTTCAACCTATGGCCTAACTTTTTAGAACTTGAGTGTATCAAGTTTAATGAACAAGTAGAGGGCATGTACTATTTAGACAAGCAGGGTAATCCGTCCCACATCATTCACGTCAGTATTCAAATAAATGAAGTCATCTCATGAGCAAACATAACCCTAATTGATTGCATCTTACCTCCTTATAGTGAATGTCAGGAGTTTGAGGAAGGCTCAATCTGAGATTCTCTCCCTTTTTTTTTTCCCCTCAAATAAACTTAAAACATAAAAGAGCAAACATATTTACACGCATGGGGAAAATGGGTCATATTTTCTATTGAAAATTAAAATATGCTGTAATTTCAGGTTTAAGACATTATTTTTATATTTTTTAATTTTAAATGTTATGTTTTTACGGTAGATATTAATTTCCAAAATTTATCATTTGAATAATAGTTGAGGGTAAAGCTGGAAAATACTTACATTCAGATGTCTCAACAAGTTTGTAATCAAAATTCAGATTCAGTGCTCTAATTAAAATTTAAACCAATCTTACATGATCTAGAATTCAATTCAGTATTCACATCGGAACCATTTTTCTTTTAACAAATGCCACCTAAATGTTATGAAATTTTATAAAAATGGATAAGTTCACGGATTATTTTTCACTTTTTTGATACATATGACACAAATTTTTAGATTTTGGGTTTGTCAAGTTTACGATGAACAAGTAAAGCTCAGGCACCATTTAAACAAGCCAAGGAATCCGTCCTACATTATACATGTCATATGCCAATAAATGATGTCAATCCATCGGCTGACATTACCCTAACTAATTGCAATTAGCCTTCATATAATAAATGTAAGAGATTCAAGTTTTCACTGTAATGAACAGTAATTTAATTTATCATTATGAAATTCACATGCTATATATATTCCCGTGAATTCTCCTTTTCTTTTAAGCTCATAAAAGCGATGCCACTGCTCATGGAATCAAGAATAAAGATGACTTGAATACTTAAACTAGTTTTCTTTATCCAAGTTATCTATATTCATGACTCCATGGGGTGACGTGGCTTTTCATGCGGTTCAAAATGGGAAGAAAAAAAGAAGAAGAAGAAGAAGAAGGAATTCATGAGTATACATACGTATACATGTGTGTGTGGTTGTGTGTGTTTATATATATATATATATACACACACACATATGTATACATTCTTTTGAATTCCTTTCTCCCTTTTTGGACCATGTAAAAAGCAAAGTCACCCTCATGAAATCAAGAATAAAGATAACTTGAATGCTTAAACAAGTTTAGTAGTCTCCTTTATAACGGAATGTATATATTCTTGTTATTTTTCAAATCATGTAACACATTCCATGGAATAAAGGGTTCCCTCCCCCCCCCCCCCCCCCCCCCGCCCCCGCGCGGGGCCAATACCATAGTATGAAATCCTAATTTAATTTAACAAAAAATCGAGACTAAAAGTAAATGTATTTTTATCATTTATCAAATTATCAAATTAAAACAATTCGGAAGTGTGAGTGTTTTTTTAGAATCTAGAAAGAAGATGTCAGTGTTTTTTTTAAAAAGATAAAAAAGTGTCAATATCTTTTACCTAATCATAAAATGAAGGCCTAAACTAGTTTGATAGTATCATTTTGTAAGATATATACATACATACATATATATATATATTTCACCTCAACATTTCCTTGCTTTCCCCTTTTTTGTTTTTTTTTTTTAACAAATCGAGTAAAATGTTATCTCACACCCCATGGAAGTAAGAATACATACAATTTGAAAGCTTAATCAATTTTAATAGCCTCCTTTGTAATCAAAATAAATATCGCCTCAACCATCCCTTTCTTCCTTTTATTTTTCTTTTTTGCTTTTTTTATTTTTATTTTTGCTTTTTTGAATCGAGTTAGACGTATTCTTGACGGCCTAACTAGTTTAAATTCTCGCCTTCAAATTGTCGCTCATCACCATCACATCACATTCCTCTTATTCTTCCTCGAAGCTGATTTCCATGGCAGCAACCACAGCATGTGGAGTTGATGAAAACCCCAAACGGGGTGGCGATACGGTTGGCGTAGAAGCAACGTGGGTCACTACCGCTAGTAGTACAGAAAAGCCAGCTGATGAATTAGCGGCGGGAAGCGAAGGGATCTCAAAATGGATGAAGCCCGAGATCTACCTAGCTGCGTCCCGAGGGGACGGGGAATTCCTCGGGCAATTAGCCGACGATCCCGAATTTGAGGTTTCGGATGAAGTCAGCCCGGGAGGCCGCACCATACTCCACGTCGCCATAGCTGCAGGTGCCGATCAGGAGCTCGTGGCCTCAATTCTACGGCGCAGCCCTAACCTACTGAATGTGCCAGACCATGCGGGCGACACCGCCCTTCACTTGGCCGCAAGAGCAGGGCACGTACCAGCAACGGGTGCGCTGATCAGATTCATGAAAGAGCGGCAGCCAGAGGCATCTTGGTTTTCATATCTCTTGCAGACGAATCACAAGACGGGAAACACGGCGGTGCATGCGGCTTTGCAGATCGGTCGCAGCCACGGCTGTGACAGGGTTGCGAGGTTGCTGGTGGAGGAATGCCCGAGTGAGCTGTGGTTAAACCGCCTAAACAAAGCGGACGAATCGCCACTCTATCTCGCAGCCATCGCTGGGAATCTGGAAATGGTTAAGCTCTTGTTGGAAATGGCAGTAGCTGAGCATGAAGTGGCTGGGAAATCAATAGTTCACGCAGCTATAAAGTCACGAAACACAGGTGATTAGGTTCGCATTACCTCAAGAAGCCAATTCTAGAAAATTTTATAAAATCTTTGTTATTATTTGAATTTTCTAATGACAATTTCACCACCATCAAATGAAGGATTAATACAACTTATGCATCATTTACACAACCTTCATACTAAAAGTGGTCACATGGCTAATGTGTGGTTATATATTGTCATTTAATTAAAATATCATTCAACAAGTACCACACATATTCTCCCACACCACCCTTTCGATGTAAAAGTTGTGTGAAAGATGTGCAAATAGTATTACTCCAAATAAAGCATAGCTTAACGGCAGTACTTTAATTATTCGTTAACTTTACTAGATCCATTATTAAACAATAGATGTGCTTGACGCTATATTGAGCAAGTGGCAAGGGCTATTCAAGTCACTCTACGAAGACGGGAGAACCCCTCTTTCCTTCGCAGCCCGAACTGGCAACCACGATGCAGTTCTCCACATACTCGAGAAGTTTCCCGACTCTGCCTATAGAAGAGATAGCACTGATGAAGGCTTCTTCCCGATCCATACTGCGGCACGCGGAGGCCACGAAAAGATCATCAGAGAAATTCTCCGGCGATGCCCGGACGCATGGGAGCTGCTCACGCATAAGAAGCAGAACTTCCTTCATGTAGCGGCTTGGAAAGGAAAATCCAGGATAGTGAAGTGTGTGTTGGAGAGAAGCAAGGATGAGATCGGGATGTCAAAACTCGTAAATGATGGAGATGGGAATGGGGACTCGCCATTGCATTTGGCTGTTAAGTACTGGCATCCCATGGTGGTTAGCATTCTGACGTGGGACAAGAGGGTGCAGCTGAGCGCAGTGAACGACGATGGCCTCACGGCATCGGACATCTGCGTTAAACTAAGACCTGACAGACCATCATTCAGACAGGTGCGTTTGAACGGCGTGAATGAAAATGGAGTGACAAATAAATGGAATGTTCAAGTGATTCATTGAATAACCATTACAAGGAGCATTTTATAACAGTTTATACTGTGAAAATAATTGAATGGGAATTGACATTAAGTTTCACATCCTCGTTTCCGACGTCCAGCCAAGTCCTTAACTATATGTTTAACATGGGGTATAATAGGTCTGGGATGAATGAAATGTAATGGACTGGATTATATGAATTAAACTAATGACTCCCATTGGGGCATGAATGATTTGTGAATGCGAATCACAATAAATCGGGGCATTCCAATGCAGATGGCCTTCAGCGTTCCTTCTATTCCACCTAAATGATTATTTTAATTTCAAAAGCATGCACGTTTATTCCATGCTTAAGGAAATTCTTCATCATCCTTTTTGGTATCTCGCAGGGTCTAACCTTGGCGGCCCTACGTTCTGCGGGAGTTCCACGTTCCGAGCGCCTTACTCCCGGTCAAGAAACCACCGCCCCTGACACTCCGAAACAGCAGTCAATTAGCGAGGAGCCGTTGAAAGAGTGGGCGAGCACTCTCCTGCTGGTGGCCACCCTCGTCGCCACTGTCACGTTCACCTGCGGCTTCACCATCCCCGGCGGCACCAACAGTAATTCCGGCATGGCAACCCTTCTTACAAAGCACATGTTCCACGTATTCCTAATTTGCAACGCCATTGCCTTGAACAGCTCTATCTTCGCAGTCGTCGTCCTTATCGCGGCGCAGCTGAAGAACACCCGCATCACGATGATGACCCTCTTGGTGGCAATGCCGCTGATCGGAATTGCTCTCAGCGCGATGTCGATTGCATTCACAGCGGGCGTGTATCTCGTCGTGAGACACCTGAGGTGGGTCACCATCTTCATTTTTGTTGTGGGTCTGGTCTTCACGAGCCTTCTGGCGGCGCTTTACCTTCAATATTTCGTGCCGGTGGATTCGACAAATCGGGTTCTGCGGTACTTGTCCTACCCTTCATTTCGCTTTTACTTGTGGGCGGCTGGAAGCAATGAGGATGCTTCGGATGAGTAACAAATTTAAGTAACATCTTCCACGGGATTAGTTCATGCCAGAACTTGAACTTGATTTGTCTTTGCAATGTAATCTACTAAGAACGTTTAATTTTGGTTCACTATGTATCACAAGTTATACATTTGGTCCTCATTCTGATATATAAGAGATACCTTTTTGGTTTTTAAGATGAACAGAGAAATGGTTTGTTTTTCAAATAAAGACTTTTTAGTAGAACAATTTAAACATGTAATGAAGTAAAAAAAATTTTGTTTACTTTTTGTTTCAAAGCAGGAAGATAGATTTTGTTTTTCTTTTATAAATAAGTCAGCATTTATTTTTATAGCAAATTCAACCACAATCAGATTTAGATATCCACCTATTTGATCACATTAAATTTCAATTTTTATCAATCAGAATCTCGTAAGGCGCCATTAATAATTTCATTTTGGTTTAGTCTGTCCATATACTTAAAATATTAGCTATTGCCGGACTCGGCTTGATTTAATCCGCTCATGTATATCATTTTGGAAAAAGAAAAATTTGTAGGCCTCTTGTTTTTTTGTTTTTTTTTTTGTGATAAGGATGGCAACAAACATCACATGTCTAGAAAGGCATACAAATAAATATGAGGTGGAAATGAATCCATCCAAATATAACTATGGGCAACTATAACTGCGCGTTTTGCCAAAAAATCTGCCAATATACTAGCTTTCCTCTTAACATGGGCAAAGACACAGTAAAGGAAAGTGGACGCCAGTAACTGAGCGTCAGAAATAACATGGCCGGATCAGGCTAAGCTGCACTAGGAGCTCCAAATTTCCGTTAAGACCACCAAAGAATTAAATTCAACGATCAAGGACTGACATCCAAAATCCTTGACCAATCAAAGGCCAAAGAGAATAGCTTTTGCTTCCAAAAAATGAATCGAGCTCACGTTCTCCTTAGGTTGAACTGCAACAAACAAAAGGGTACTAGAATGGTCCCCAAGGACCGCACTCACCCCATTCTTAACCCTATCCAAATAGAAAGAAGCATCAACATTAAGCTTGAGAGTCTGCCCAGTGGCGATTCCCAATTAATCGCAGTTAATACCCAACCCCCCAGATCTAGAGTCTTAAAACCCTCAAGGAAAGATTGAGCTCATCTAACCAGATGACGCTAGTGCTAGCTTTTTCCCTGAAAAATTAAACAGTTTTTATCTCCCTAGAAGGCCCAAGCCACCACCAAGAAAATAGCAGCCTGATGTACTTCCAAATCCATGATAACATCAAATAACAGAGCACGGAATTTGGGAATGTGCTGAAATACGAATATGGTAAATACAAGAAATCATTAATTGCTTTAAGAATGGAAACAAGAGTTTGTTGACTAAACTCCATTTTAAGAAACGAGGGGTCCTCCTTTGTTTGTTATGTGACTTGACTAGGGTTGCGAAGGTATCGTCTAATAAAAGTTAACCAAGTGTGTAATTAATACTAGGTCGTATAATACCTGTAATCCTTGATATGCTTGCATTCGTATATGTTATGTATGTAATTAATTCTGTTTCTCACTATGATTATAGATTTTCTAAGTGGAATTTTGAATTTCTAAGGATATTATACTATTTAATACTGAATATAATATGGCAAAATTTTACGTGTACATCATTTACATGTGCTCCATGTTGAGTAGCCTAAGAGGGGTAAATTACAAGCACCCATAGTTAGGTGTAAAATGTAAAATAACAGTTTAAACAAAAACAAACTAGTTTGAACTATTGTGTAGTTTGAACAGACAGTTTCGAACAATAGGATAATTTGAACAGACAGTTTGAACAATAGGATAGTTTGAACAAACATTTTAAACGATATTATAGTTTGAACAGACAGTTAGAATAATTCGAAATGAAATACACTAGTTTGAACAAGCAATACATAACTAGTATGAATGGAGCAGAAAATTAAAGAACACACAAGATTTATAGTGGTTCACTTCAACTTGGAGCTACCTCCACTCTACCAAACACAGCCCATTGCTACTCTAGGATAGCACTATAACACAATTCCTTTTACAGGTTCAGGAACAAATAACCCTTATAACTTCGAACCTTTATTTTTCCAAGACAAGAAAGTGAACAAACAAATTCTAACCTTTCTTATTCAAAGGCAAGAAAGAGAATACACAAACTTCCAAGAACACCAGCCTTGAACAATTTGTCAAGCTGTGTTCAAATCTACCCAAATACAAATGGAACTACTGTCCACTTCTCAAAGTATTAGATAGTCATAGAAAATGATATTAGATTATTACAATTGCTCAAACACTTTTTAAAACAACTGTAAAACAGATTTTATAAGAACCAGTATAGTTCAAACAGTTAAAGCATTTCTAAAAATCTAAGTGTGAAAAATCAGATCCTAAATGAAGTTTGTTTTCATACAAAAAATTCCTGTAATACAAATAAAACTTACAGCCCTTTCAGAAATCAGAATCACCAGGAATTTTCAACTGCAGCCCTTTGCAAATACCTCTTTTCAAATGAACAGACGTTTGAACGAGAAAATAGTGGTTTGAACACTTATCGAGAGAAATCAGTTTGTGCATGTTTAGCCGGTCATTTTTTAAAGTAACGTTGTTGCCTCTTATATCGAAAAAGTATACAGTCGTTGAAGAAAATCTTTCAAGAGAAAATCGTGCAAAGAGTATTTCAATCAAATACCATGAATCAAGGAAGTTTAAATTAAATTCAAATTCAGTCAAGGCTATTTTTCTAAGAAATAATATTTCCCTAAATACTTGCCAAATCTGTTTTTCAAGAATAATCACTTAAATAAAGTTTTTGAATTTGAAAAACCAAACCATTGGAGAAATATAATCAAGATAAAAATATTTTTATCTTGAGAAACATAAGTATCTATCCAATATTTTGAGAGATAGACTTACAATAATATCCTATCAAATCTTCCATAAGTCTTACTCTTCAAATCCTCCAACTACATTCCCTTGTAATAAATATCCTAAAAATAAAAATAAACTTCATAAAAAAACATATTAATATTACAAGTTTGGCATCATCAAAATCAATTCATGGAGCCTTGGGTCAACACTCAACATCAAAAGAATTAGGATATATTCAAATTTGTATGATTCTTTATTAAGGGGTGCTTGATGATATAGTCATTTGAGAGGGAGGGAAGAGGAGAGAGAGAGAGGTGCGAGCAGTTTCATTTTTATTTTTATTTTTTCAATTTTTTTTCTTTTCGTCTGCAGCTCCATAATCGTAAAAATAAAATAAAAAAGAATAATTAATGGTGGGGCTGCTAACAAAGGGGTCCGGCTTCACTCTAGTATACTTTGCCTTCAATCTCACTCAATGCATCTAATTTTAGAACATGGTTGGTGTTTTTTCAATTATTCTAATTGTACATATTTAATTATCATATGAAAATATAGAAGCATTACAATTTTCATGAGATTTGAGAGTCTAAAACATATTAATTTATGCAACAAAATTTCTGTACAATCTTTAGAAGGCATATGATATCTCTTTTTTTTTTTGATTATTCGAATATACAATTAGCAATACATTAAATCTTATGAAAATAAAACTCTTTATATATATATATATCTCTCTATGGTCAAAACGGTTAGAGTATATCACAAAATTTTCAAAATTAGGTTCATTGAGTGATATTAGATTTAATGGGTACTTGACCGGTGAACATTGATCAGTTTTGGATAATGTGGGGGATCAAATGTTCATATTGAATCTTTGAGGAAAAATACGAAATTCCAATGAAAGTCGAGGGGGAATTGACGATTATTAATCCTTTCAACTCTGCTTTACCCTATTACATCAAAACCTGCCTTTTATAGGAGAATGTCTATTCAACTCATAACACAAGGGAATCATCATCTATGTCTCTAATTCTAAATCGAAATTTATTTATTTATTTTATATTTATAAAGCTATTTAAAGTTAGGAACAATTGCACCAATGGCCCCTAAAATTTGGTCAAAACCTCAAAGTAAAGGTCTACTGGCTGGATCCCCTAACAGAGAACATTGAATCAATTTTGGATAATATACAGGGTCAAATGTTCAAATTGAGTCTTTGAGGAAAAGTACAGGATCTCAATGAAAGTTGAGGGGAAATTGAAATTATCTGTTCTTTCAACTCTTTGATGCCTAATTACATCAAAACTCCCTTATGTGGAAGAATGACTATTTCACTCATAATACAATAAAATCGTCATCCTCATCTCTAATTCTAATATTGATATTTATTTATTTATTCTATTATTATAAAGTTATTTAAAGCTAGTTAGAACCTCGTTTCATTGCTTGCGTGAGTAAAATAAAGTCAAAATAATCATTTCATTGGCATCTTAAATCGAGCATATTCCCCCTCCCCTCCTTTCGCCTTCTTTTTCTTTTTTTTTCTTTGGTTGAATTCTTATTGGGAGAGAGGAGAAAGGCGGAGGATTTGAAGGTATTCCTAAAGAAGGGAGTGAGGATCGTACGAGATTCGTGCTAGAAATGGTAGAACAGGGTCAGGCGTGTTAGGCGATAGATCATTCGATTCATTTTGAGTCAGATGATTTTGATGAACTGATGATATTCCCTCCGTTCCTCCTCTCTCTCTCTACATTACGAGTCACAGTTCGTCAATTTTTAACTCCTATTCTTTGGGGGCTTCTGATCGTTATTGCACTCGGGTTGGAGTTTACTGTAAGGATCTGATTCTTCCAGGGTGTCTCTTTCTCCGTTTGATCTTTATTTTTTTCAGTCTTCCTCCATGTAAGGGCTTCTGTGTTAGTGGGTTTCAGATCTTATTGAGTCATATCGGATTATTTTCTGCAGGAATTTTACGGGTTGTCGTCCACATATAGTTCTGTTTGGGCGCATCCAAACACCGCATAGGAAGGGAAATGAAAGATGATGTTGGTGCAATGAACTGGTAGAATACATTGGTTGAATCCACAGAAGAGAGTTCCCACAAGATCAACACGGCTCACAGGGAGGAGAAATCTGTTGGGATGCAAACTTAGTCCCACATCGGAAGAATTGGAAAAGAAGAACCAAAATATATATGGTTACCCAACCCCATTAGTATGAGGCCTTTTGGGAGGTGCCCAAAAACAAATCCGTGAGGGCGGGCCCAGAGCGGACAATATCATACTAATGCGGGGTTGGGGTGTGGGCACGCTTCGGTCGCAACAAGTGGTATCAGAGCCCAGGTTCGTGCGACCGCGTTGTGCGGAGTTCTCGGTGTGGAGTTCTCGGTGTGCCCAGTGTAACGACATGACCAGAGATCTGCAGGTGATTGTGTCGAAAGTCTTCCTGACAAGTGGTGGTCGGGCGGCGTGTCCCGTTTGGTGTTAACGGCGGTACAATATTAGTTGGCGGATTGAGGGGAGGTCATGAGTTGTGTGTGGTCCTAGTTTGAGGGGAGGTTTGTTGGGATGCAAACTTAGTCCCACATCGGAAGAATTGGAAAAGAAGAACCAAAATATATATGGTTACCCAACCCCATTAGTATGAGGCCTTTTGGGAGGTGCCCAAAAACAAATCCGTGAGGGCGGGCCCAGAGCGGACAATATCATACTAATGCGGGGTTGGGGTGTGGGCACGCTTCGGTCGCAACAAAATCAACATAGCTCTTGTGCAACGTAGCACTCCATCTTTATTAATCCACGTAAAAGTTGCACAAATTTAAACACCATGCGCGACTTAACCTATATATATATTCCAACCTGCTTACTATATTTACAAGCCAATAAGAGAGACCTTAACGATCCAAGGCTAGAGATAAAATTTAGATCAGGAACCTATTTGGGGTCCTCACTCGCTGCAACATCCTTATCACTCCCGGTAGCCCATACCATAAAACAGTATGAATAGTAGAACCAGTACCGGAGGAACCAATGTCTAGACGACAGCCAAGCGCAGAGCTGAACGTAGAGCGCCACCAGGATGCATGCCAAGAGCGAACCCGCCACTAGAATGATTACTGTCCAGCCACCTCAGGCGCCTTATGATGAGATACACGCCCTGCCGTGAACGATCCAGATCAGCGGCAGAGCCACCCTGAAGGCCGTGAGGATAAGGCTGGCGTCCTCCAACTGCGCTGATACGAGGACGACCATGGGGATGATGGACCTTTACATGGCGATGGCACTGCAGATGAAGAATGCGTGGAAAATGCGCCTGGACAGAAGGGCCGCCATGCCGGACCTCTCCTCGTTGCCTCCGGGGATGGTGAAGCCGCAGACGGACATGACGGTGGCCACAAGGGTGGCTACCAGCATGAGGGTGTTGACCCTGCCTTTGTACGGCTCGCAGCTCGGCGGCTGATGACTCGTAGATCACGAGGCGTGTGACTGCGGAACTCCGTCAGATTTCAACGCCGCCATGGTTAGCCTCTGCGAGGTTTAGAGGAGGAATGGAGTGACTTCCACAATGAATGCCAGCCAACGGGCTGGGAGAATTTCTACTGTGGTGAGCTAATGCAGAACATATGAGGATGTGGTAGGACTTGAATTCTCACACCTTTAAGGGCAATGCTCAGTACAATGGAATTAAATCAAACGAAATGGAGAGTTTAAAGAACAAAAGTGATTCCATTATTATGCATACCATAACTCCAAAAGAATATAGAGGACTGTTTGTTCGTGTACATACTCTAGTTCTTTTTAAGCTAACAAGTGAAAATTACTTTTATCTTTAAAAATTCATTTAGTTTCCTCCCATACTTTCATTCCATTGTACCAAATGTAAGCTTATAGTTTGATGTTGCAATTGAATGGATGATCGAAAGATGGGAAACCATGCACCTCCGGAGAAGAGGGCACTTCGCAATAGGCGTCCACGAGCAACGTCCAAAGGTGGGAGCCCATTTTTGTTCATTGCGTTCAATTTCACCCTGTTATCCCACGTTAAAATGCTAACCACCTTGGAGTGCGGGTACTTGGTAACCAAGTGCAACGGCGTGTCCCCATTCCCATCTCCTTCGTTTACGAGCTTCGTTGTCCCCATTCGTCGCTCCTCTCGAGTACATGCTTCACCATCTTAGCTTTCCCCCTCCTAGCCGCCACATGAAGAAAGTTCCGCTGCTTCTTATTTGTGAGCAGCTCCCACGCATCGGGGCATCGCCGGAGAATTTCTCCGACCATCTTTCTGCGGCCCACGCTTGCAGCCGTATGGACTGGGAAGAAGCCGTTGGTATTCTCGTCTCTTTTTTACACGTAGTCTGTGAATTTGTCGAGCAGGTAGAGGGTGAGCATACCTGTTGGATCAGAAGTAGACACTTCAACAGATCAAAACAATGAAAGACTCTATTACCTTTCAGTGTAATCATTCATGATTATGTCAGATTCAAGGACTCTGTTACCGTAGTTATCAGCTAAAGTTCTTATTGCTTATGTCTATTTGAATCAGTCCATCCCAGACCCTTAGAATGAAATCTTACCGCTATCTAATTTTTATCTTTCTGGTTCGTAAATTAAAAGTTGAAAGGCCATCTTTTCTACACATACAGAAGAATTAATAAAACACTAATCTTTAAAATTCATGTGAGAAGAAGATCAAGAATCTTGACGAAAATTTATAGTCTTTTAGTTTGATCTTCTGCTTTAAATTCTCAAGCAATAACTGAATGGGCACAATATTACTAGAGTTAACTTATATAACGGCGTGGATGTTGTTAGCACCCCACCACTCATAAAACCCAAATGACAAAAACTATGAAATGCTATTCGAACTTTCACTTCGTTCTTAATTTGGTCCTTTAATTTCAATTATAAGCAATTTGCTCCTTAAACTTCTATTTTATACCCAATCAACTTTACATTTGAGCAGGAACGGAGTTAGGATAAGTGGAAAGGGGTTTGAGCGAAAAGAGAGGAAATAGGATTCGGAAGGAAAAAGTGAGTTATATGGACTTAAATCACACATATGATTCTCTACTTAGGCACACGTGGGATATCATGTCGGCAACATGTGAAGTCTCTTAACCTTTGTTTTGGATTAAGTAGAAAATGGAAGTTCGATGACCAAATTGTTCACAATTGAAGTTAAAGGACCAAATTGAGAATGAAGTAAAAGTTGGAGGGGTATTTTGGTGTCTATGCCAAACCAAATTAAGCAATATTAAACCAATTAATGATAACCACATTTGAAATGAAATAAAATCTACTTGAGATTAGGCCCATAAAAAATAAAAAATAAAAAAAACCAGCCCACTTTAAATCCTATCTATCAAAAGTGGGCTATATTGGATCAGATGAGATCGCTTAAAGGCTCAATCCTATATTGGGTAAGAGGGTTATGGGCCAAAGTTGACATTTTTCTAACTATTTAAAGTACTTGTGTGCTTTAAGAACTTATTTAGAAATGTTAACTATATTATTTTTGCTTAAATCTTGATTTGTAGCGCCTTTCATAGGAATTGTTTTTTCAAATAATTAACCATTTCATCTATTTACTTGTTAGGATAATGAAATTCACTATCCACTACCCACTACGATAAGTTAATGGTATTTTTTTATAATGCCCATTACGACAAAGATTAACCTCTCTAAATTAAGATAAAGGTAGACCATTATCCTACCCTACCTGTTGCCACCCCGATTGAGTTTCGGAAAAATATTCATGCAGCACCAATTTTTTATCCCTATAGTTTTTCACCTATAGTTATAATTAGATTTTATTAAGGCACGAGTGGATTGAGTATTTTGAATCTAATTATTAACAAAGAAAATCAAAAATTAAAATTTCATCAGTCGTTCAATCGTTGACTCAACTACTATGGATTAACTTGGCATTCCTGTTGAAATTTCTGACTTCATCCCTGTGTTACCATTTGGCACAAATATCGAATTTTCAATTCTCAATTTTAAAACTATTTACTTTGACTTTATTTTAAAGTAAATTCACAATTTTATTTTTTTTCTAATTTCTAACCTACCCTTTCATTTATGAAGCAAGTATAATTTTGAAAACTATTAAAAATTAAACTTAAATGACCGAATATAAAACATTAGCAGAAGAAGATTAACAGAACCCGGACTTTCTCTTATCCACAAATTTCCATAATAATGTGAAAATGTGTTTTTTTAATCATGTAGGATATTTTATTGTAATATGTTTTTCTTATCCACGCAGATAACCAATCATGCAAAGATGGATAGTGCGGATGAAAATTTAGAGGATTCGAATTATTTCATTAATGTAAATTTAGATTAGAAATATGTAAGGATTTAAAACAATGGTGAAAGCATATTATTACTTTCAACATTAAGTCTATAGTTTTATAAATCCCTAATTAAGAAAGTTTGGAATAAATAGTTAGCGATCCTCATTAATTGAATCCAAGATTAGTAATGGTTCCAAGTAATTGGGACCTTACTAGTCCCTTCTATCCACCGTTGAGAGAAAAAGTCAACACTGGGGTCTTGAATCCAACGGTTCTCCTTCGACTGCTCAACATGAGGAAGATACTCGCACAACACCATAACAAAACTCCTCCCACCTGCTAAATACAGATAAACCAACCCTGACATCTTTCTTTTGGCACATCGATTCAAGAATTGTTTCGGTTCTCTCTCTCTCTCTCTCTCTCTCTCTCTCTCTCTCTCCATTCGAAATCCGATTCTCTGCGACAAATGGAGATGTCAATGGAGGATTCTTGCTCACTCATCGCTCTTCTGTACGCTGTTCTTGTGGTGCTCGCTGTGAAGCAACGGTCTCAACGGTTTCCGGTGAAGTCCATACCCTTCCCGATGATACGGAGTTGTAAGTTTCGAGTTTGAAGGTTGTTTCTTTTGATCTGGGTTTTTGTTTTTTTCGTTTCTGGACATTGATTGTGTAGAACTGGAGTCGAAATTTCAAGGATTTTGTTTGAATTTCATGTGAAATTTCTTGCTTTCAAAAGTCAATTCAAGGGAACCGTTGGTGGTTTGTGATTCATGTTGAATTGGAGCTACAGACCTGGAATTTAAAGTTTATGCTAGGTTTCGAGGTTTCATATGAATGAAAAATCTGCGTCTTTGTTCTGGGTTGATATATGCATGTTAGGGTTTCTGTGCAAAGTCTGTGAAATTTCAGCTTTTAGGGTTTTCAGTAGTTCTTCAGTAGCTATCTAGTTTGTAAATATAAGTTCCAGAATCAAGCGGGAAAATCTGAATGACGGGAACAGGAGAAGTAGGGTTTCTGAGGCCGACTGCTAGCAGTGTAAGAGAGCGAGGAGCAAGAATGACTCTTCACATTGTTAGAATGCAGGGGCACACTTATGTCGATCTCCGTAAAGATGGAAAGCGGTTTATTTTCTTCTGTACGTTGTGTCTTTCACCATGTTATAGTGACTCGGTCTTGTTTGATCATCTGAATGGTAATCTTCACTCTGAAAGGTATGCAGCTGCTAAGGTTACTCTCCTGCAATCAAATCCATGGCCGTTTAATGACGGCATTCATTTTTTCGACATTTCCAGTGATAATAATTATCAGTTGGTGGTTTCGAATGCTAATCCAGTTAGGTTGTTAGAAAGTAAGGACAATGATAAGAGTCTGGCTATTGTCAGTTGCAATGGAAATGCAGACCCAAGTAAAGAGAATTCAGACTGTGCAGACAATCTTTCTGGCTGTAATATGGTGGGTTCTAATGGTAAGCATTTCTGTTATAATGGAAGGGAATGTGATCTGCTGGTTCCTGGTGTTCTTCTCAAGGATAAAGTTTCTGATTTAGAGGTGAGATTTATTGGATTTGGACAAATTGGAGCTAGAGTCTTTGAGGAGGAGGGGGTTCCGAAGAGGATGAGCAGAATATGGTGCGAGTGGTTGGGGGAAAAAGATATTGCCGATGAGGATTTTTTCACGATCCCAGAGCACGACTTTGCTGTTGTTGTTTTCAAGTACGATTATGATTTAGGTAGAAAGAGTTTGGTTGATGATCTAAAGTATTTGCTGTCATCTCGTCCAAGTACGGACATGGAGGAATGCTGAAAGGCCCAAAAGGAAAAGAAAATCTTCTTCTGATCCGGACGATGTCAGTGAGTCTGAGAGTAATCAATATGACTCATCGGGGGAACATTCTCTGTCTGCTAATAGTTCCCCTTCTAGATTTGTGTTGAGCCATTATGATGATCAACTCCTGCACCCGCGGTATATATCGAGCAAGAGTTTGAGACGAGAATTGAGGCGACAACAGCGTGTGGCAGCAGGTAGAATGTGTGATATTTGTCAACATAAGCTGCTACCTGGTAAAGATGTATCAGCTCTCCTGAACATGAAGACAGAAAGGCTTGCTTGCAGTAGTAGAAATGTTAACGGGGTAAGGTTTGCCGTATGAAATTTACATGATAGCATTATTACACATCTCTACAAAATCCCAGCCAAATCCCAGAAAATGTGCGTGTCAACGTATGAATGGAGACTAACTATGTATTTTCATTGAAAGGCTTTACCTCTCTTGTTGGACCGGAACTAAAAAGTCTTTTCTGAAATATGTGGGTATTAATTTATTGCCTTTCATTCATGTGGTCACACCTCAGCTTTTTAGGGATTTGGTAAGGGTAAATTGAATTATTCTTCCATGATATTATTTGGTGTGTTTCATGTGGCTCTTGATGCCTTTATTTTGCAATTACTATCTGTTCGAAATTCCAGACCTAATTCCATTGTTAAATATTTTTCCCTCAAATGCAGGCATTTCACGTATATCATACTTCATGCCTTATAAACTGGATTCTTTTCTGTGAATCTGAAATATATAGAAATCAGTTAGTTTCAAATCTGTTGGTTAAGCCCAAAGTTAGGCGGAGATCCAAGAGAAAGAATGCAGCTGGGACCAAATCCGTAGAAACACAAATTTATTCTCTGTTCTGCCCAGAGTGCCAGGGAACTGGTATGAGCACTGGTGGAGATGATCTGGAGAGACCAACCTTCCCTCTTTCTGAGGTTTTTCATTTTTCCCTTTTTACTGCTCTTTCTGAAATTCAGCAGAAAGTGTCACCGACAAACATCACCATGTTCATCATTTCAGATGTTCAAATTCAAAATTAGAATGGGCGATGCGCACAAAGCATGGATGAAAAGCCCCGAACTCCTGCCGAATTGCTCGATAGGTTTCAAATTCCCTTCCGAGACTGACGAGACTCCTCAGGTTTGGAAATTTGTTCGTAACAGTGATCTTTTACAAGAACTAGAATTCATAACCATTAATTCCCACACGCTTGTTTGGTTGTAGGAAAAGGTGTTCCCACTAAAGTTGCTGCAATTCTATCGCGCTTATATGTAGATCAACAGAAAAGGTTTAGAATGAACTGGTCAAGCAGTTTATTGTCGAAAATATGTTTTAGGGTTGTAGGACTTGCTCATGTTTAAATTTCTGTGACCTTGTATAGTTTGTGAGATGATCCTCTTTAAGATTCTCAGATGGTAGTACTTGGGGCAGGAACAGCTGACTTGGGGCTTTTGGCCTTTGTGAATAGCTTCCCATGCTAACAGTAATGCACCTGCTGTCTAACTAGGGTGCATAGTTTGTTTCCCATCTATCTTGTAACTATTAGATCAGTCTATTACTTCACTCTGTTTGTAGTTTATTGGTTGTTAATGGTGGATTGACTCTTGCTAGACTCTGCTCTTTTGGTAAATTGTTTTCAGTTTTAGTCTACTTGTGATCCATTAAAGCATACTTTGTGAATTTCATGATGCCCTACACAACGATTAGTTATCTTTTTTTTTTTTTTTTCAGAAATTCCTTGATAATTTGATATACTCCTTACAGGTGCAGCAACTCCCAAAAATGGAACTAGAGCTTTCACATCCAAACTAAACAATTTAATCTTCGAAATTCTTTTTGGTTCTCAAAATTATGGGCCACCAAAACACTCGTATCGTTCTTTGATAAACTGGTGGTTTCATGAATTTGCCTTGGTATCGTGTTCAGAACATCGTGCCAAATGATTTTGGCCGATTGTGTTTTATCGATAAAACGCATAGAACTCTTGCGTTTTGTGGAGCCAGTGTTCAAAACAAATGGGCAATATCCAAGTGATCTCTTTTAACCCTCCCCTGTCTCTGTTTGGTTACTGATCGAAAAGCATGTAGCATTATTGTTGGTCCCATGGCTGATATAACTGAATAAACCATCCAAATCTTGTGAATACGTCTATAAAGTAATTCATGTGAGAAATTTATTATCATTTTATGCAAGCCAATATTTGAAATGAGGTTTTTTCCCCTGATCAATGTCGGACACTCATTGAGAATGACTCTCTTCGAAACAGCATCGCTCAATGCACAGACAATATATGCATCGTGAGTAATGTTATATGTACATCCTTCATACAACATTCACACTGAAAATATAATATGGCAAAATATGTATGATCATTTTTTAGTGGTATTTTAATCAAATAATAATACAGATTCACACGTATTTTGTCACGTGACCAGTTTCGATATGAACATTGTGTAAAGGATGTACATATGGTATTGCTCGTACATTATATATTGAAATGTTTGTTGAACGAGGGTGTGAGGCTCAATTCATCAACTACAATGGGCCTCATGCCCTTGCGTCTGTTCTATATCTGTTCTGTGCATATGTTTCTGAGCACCTCATCTTACATTTTCAATGCATCAGTACAATAAGTTCAATATTTCAGGGTGTTAAAAACAAAAGATTTCCTGCTAATTTGGCAAGATTTATTTCCCAAACCCAATGGCACCTAATATGGTTGGAATTATTCTATATGTATGACTTCTCATGTACCATTCACATTGAAATATTAGGTGTGGTAAAATTTAAGTGATTCTTTCGACAATATTTTGATCAAATAATGTATCTTTGATCGAAATGATGTAAGAAGTAGTATTACTATGCCTAGGGCCAAAACTCAGTACTTTCCGTAAAAGTTTAGCGTTCGCTTGGGCTTTACAAGCCCATTAACAGCCCAAATCTTAAACCCTTGGCCTATTCCTTTGGTTTCTCTCTCTCTCTCTCTCTCTCTCTCTGAGGTTGTGGGCGACGATGATGAGAGCCCTACAATGGAGTGGAAGATCGTGCAGCTCATGGTGTGCCTGTGCCATTTCTACGGATTTTAGGGCTCTTTCTTCTCTACTGAAGCATTGGGGTCCTCACCTTCGAATGACAATCTCTACAGCAGGATTTCGCCTCTGGGAGCTCCTGGGGTTTCAGTTGCTCCTGTTCTTGATCAATGGGTCGAAGAAGGAAGAACAGTTGAGCGAAAATATCTCACATGGATCATCAGGATGTTGAGACAATACGGCCGCTTCAACCAAGCTCTCGAGGTCTCTCTCTCACTCACGCACAAACACACACTTCAGTTTGCTTCCATTTGATTGAAACGCGTAGAAATTAAGGATTGCAGATTCTTATTCTTCTCCTTGAAAAGAAAATACCCATGTAATTTCTTTCTTTGTAATACTGATAAGAGAAATAAAACTGAAAAAATAAAACTTGGAATGTTTGACAGCGGACATTATCTCATGCAACCAATTTGGATAGGTTAGATTAATTGCTGAAATTTTGAGCTATTTTGTTCTTTTGGGTGTTCTGTGTTTTTTTCCTTTTTCTTTTTTGTACTCTAATTTCTAAAATATTTAGGGCAGTTCTTAATGTCTGTAAAACCTGTGTGGATGGTTTTATTGTTTTAGTTCATACTCATTATTTCAGAGAGATCTTTCGTTTGTTAAGCTAAAATTTTGACAATTAGATTTCTTGGAATTAATAGGAGTCGGAAAATGTGATTGTAGATAGTTTGTACACTTTTGGTATTTGAGTTACCATTTGAATGAAACCTACAATTATTTGGATCCACGGTTGGTAAATCACGTTGCTTCTGTGTACAACTTGCTTTTGGCTCGACATCCAAAGTTGTTTGGCGTTTTTGGTTCACAGAATGGAATTGAGGAATATTTATCCCCATGAGACTTGATTGGAATGAGCATATACTTCACTGAGTCTAAATAGAGTCTGAATAAGAAATATTTTGAGGTCTAAAGTGAAGCAAACAAGATAATAATTATCCTGTAAGAATGAGCAATAAATGGAATAGCTATTACCATGTATCTTTGTTTCGCACCCTCTAAAACATTGGTACCCCCTCATTCTAGTCTACTTATCTTATTTCAGATAGCTGAATGGATGAATGACAGAAAAAACCTCGACCTATCTGCTGGAGATGTTGCGATTCGGATGGATTTAATATCAAAAGTTTCTGGTCTGGAACAAGCTGAAAAGTATTTCAACGACCTCCCAACTGATATAAAAGGCTTTCAGATTTATGGTGCACTTTTAAACTGCTATGCCCACTCCAAGAACATTGAGAAGGCAGAATCCACCATGGAGAAGATGAAGGAACTAGGGTTTGTCAGAACATCTCTGGCTTATAACATTATGCTAAAACTCTATTCTGAGGTGGGAGAACGCGAGAAACTGGATAGATTGATCGAAGAGATGGAAGTCAAAGGCATCAGTTGCGACAAATTCACACACAGCATCCATTTGAATGCGTATGCAGCGATTCCTGACATAGAAGCAATGGAGAATCTTCTAATGAAGCTTGAAAACGATCCTGAGTCCACCATTGATTGGAATGCCTATGTTGTTGCAGCCAATGGATTCCTGAAATCCGGTCTCAAAGAAAAAGCCCAAACAGCTTTGGAGAAGTCAGAGAAACTCGCACATGGTAAATCAAAAAGAACTGCTTTCAGGATTTTCCTCACCTTAAACGCTGCAATGGGGAATAAAGCCGAAGTGTATCGTATATGGAATACGTATAAGAATTTAGACGCGTTCCGGAATTCAAGCTATCACTGTATGATAAACTCCTTACTGAAGTTGGATGACATTCATGGTGCATTGAAGGTCTGGGAGGAGTGGGAGTCGAAGAAAACACTCTACGACTTTCGAATTTTAACCCTCTTTATTCGTTTTTATTGCAAGAAGGGGCTTATGGAAAAGGCCGAAGCTTTGGTAAACAGTGCTGTGGAGAGTGGAGAAGAGCCTTCTCCTTATACATGGAGTTGTTTGGCGACAGGATATTCTGAAAATAATCAAATGGACAAGGCGGTGGAAGCAATGAAGAAAGCAATCCTTGCGAGCCGGAAGAAGTGGAAGCCGAATCGCGTTACTTTTGATGTTTGTTTGGAGTACTTGAAAGGGAAGGGAGAAATTGAAGCCGCTGAGGAACTTGTTAATTTGTGCCAGAAAATGTGTGATTTGTCGGTAAATGCTCACAAACAGTTATTGAGTTATGTTAGGAATGGAGAATGTAGACTGGGTGTGTTGGATCCAATGTTTGACAATGATCAGGATCTGGCGGGTTGGGAAGACGGAGACATGGAATCAAGTTATCGGGTATCAGCGGAACTACTCAAGAGATGACCTGATGCTCCTAATTTCGTAAAGTATCCCACCATCCAAACTGAGTCCTTACAACTTAAAAGCTTCTGGGTTCATGCTCCACTCCACTGCCCAATAGGCATTCTTTTTCGCTTTTTCCTCACTGTAATATTTTGCCATCAATGATGCTGCTTGTGTAGTTTTCTACTCATTGTTCTAATTTGTAAGTATAATGCATTGGTTTCATTGGAAATGGGTCGCTCGCACAAAGGAATTACACTATGCTACTCTTATTCCAAAATGAATGGGCAAAATGAATTAATACAAAGGAGCATGTATGTAGAAAGAATATGCTTTGAGTAAAACAACTCTTTTATTATTAGTACTTCCGAAGGAAAACAAAATCATTTGTATTTGAACAGATTTTTTATTTTAACTTGTGTCCGTCTTATGAAAGTAAAAGATGCATTGAATTGTGAAGTACCCACAACTAACGATCTGAACAAATCATACCTTCTTCTTCTGATTGTCATGACTTTATAGCTTTATATGCCAAAACAATTTAAAGAGTTGTTAAGCATTTGTCATCTTGGCATCGTGTTATTTCTCCGCAGGACTTCTCCTATAGTATCGTCATTGCAATAGAGTTTAATCACCAAGCTCAAGATGGACTCATGTGGTCCCTCGACGTGCAGGACATAAGAATATCAAATCATGAACGAAAAAAGGCATGAGATTAAGATGGTTCTCTTTTTTCTTTTTTCTATACTTTTTCTTGATTTTTCTTTACATTTCCACCCAATCCGTTTTACGTTTTCCTTCTTTGAATTTTTGCCTTCTTTTTATGCTTAGTTTTAGATTACAAGAAAATTAGGAAGGAAGAACCAAAACAAAAAAAAAAAATCATAAAGTTGGAAGTGGATGTAAAGAGGAAAGTAAAATATAAAAAGTAAGAAGAAAAAATCACAATCGTAGAGCGTGAAAGGAGGGAGATGAATTTTTTTATTATTAATTTAATCATAGTTGTCAAGGCATTGCCTATGGGTGAGGGTAGGCGTCCAAAGGTTAAAAAAAAAAAAAAAAAAGGTAAGGCAAGAGCTTACCTCGCCTTGCAAGAAAAAAACTCATCTTGCATGGTGGAGCTTTGGGCGACTTGTGGCCAACGTGAATGCCTTGACCATATTTTCAAAAGAATGACACAAGGAAGACGACATCATTTTGCTTGTGTTTTTTTTTAGGAAAAAAAAATGAAGAAAACATTAATTCTACTTAAGATGTTGGGCGTCCAACTTACCGATGCCTAAGCATCCAACTTGTCGTCTAGGCGTCCAGGGTTGTAGTCAACGCCTTACCCTACCTTAACGACTTGACAACTATATATTTAATTGTGTGTCATTCTTAATTTAAATTAAATGAGGATCCTCCGACGAACTTTGAGGGATTCTTCTCTTTTAGTAATTGAAGCACTTATTACTAATAAATGATACACTGAAGTTGATTTTTCGAGCCTTTCTGTACATCCTCTACTTTCTTTGTCTTTGTATGCGTACAGCGGGCTTGCACGTAAAGCACGAATAAAGTGATGTAGCTCCGAGGGAAAAAACTAAGAAAAAACGTGAATAAAGTGCTTTCAGCCTCTTTATTCATGCTTTAAGCCTGGAATATAAGAAACTTTTTATTAATATTTTCTCAGATAAACTAATCTTTGCTTCTTCTACTTTAAAAGAGAAAAATTAATGCTATATATTCTTATTATATTTCAACTGAATTGCGAAGATCTTATGTATCATAAAGGGTGGTCACGTAATTGTTACGGTTTAAGCGATTACTTAAAGCATTGTACCTTAAGTATCGAGTTTGAAATACCGAAACTGTTGCCTCCAGCAATATATATAGAATATATCTACGGTTTTCGGGTTAACGAGCTTTACCCTGTAAGACCCTCATGACCCGCTCCATGTCTATGTAGCATATATTTAGAACACATATAATAGAATACTAAATATTCTCAACAGTAATTTCATAAAATGTGTGGACATTTAATTTTGTTTCATTTATACATTTCAGCTTTTTAAGGGTTTCATTAATATATAATATATATATATATATATATATAAAACTATTCTTAAAATAAAAAAAAAATCCCAAAATAATACCCCAAAAAAAATACCAAAGTAGGTATTCGGAGAAAACTTTTTCCAATATAAGGTTTTTCATAGTCTTGCAATTGGCAATTATGAGACCTTAATTTTTTAATATATTAGTAATATACGTTTGTGTCTCAATATTAGTCGTATAAAAATTAACATCGAGTTATAATCTTTCACATTCTCTCATTCTATACAATTGGAATTTCCAATTCATGTATTATATGAGCCCATGAATGGAAATCAACCTCTGCAAAAGTGAGTCCCCTCCCTACAGTTCATGCGTTCGAACCATTTACCCGAAACACATCGTGCTGTGATTCTATACAATCGGATAAAAAAAATTCTTGGAATTAAGACTTAGTTTGTAATATCAGTCAACGCCCGAATTTTCCCAAGCGTTCCGAATACACATATACTGCTTGTAATCTTATCCTCACACAGTCTTTTTACAGATAAGGAGGGGGGAAAAACAATGAACAATGCATAGTTATCAGAAGAAGACGAGGCACAGAAACACGCCACAGCAAAGGAAAAAACAGATTCTGCCAAGTGATTTATCCGCCTGCCTTAGCTGCCTTCTCACCCTCGGATTATCGCTTCCAGCGAGACGGTACGAATTCGGATAAGGATAAAGATCCGACGACCCGTTCCCGAACATCCTCGCGTACATTATCGCACCAAACGGGTGAGAATTTTCCATCGCCGACGAAGAATCCACGCTCTGATTCGAGTAGCGGCGTCCATGAACACGAGCAGTTCGCCTCGAGGCGGTATCGCCAGGCGGTGTCAGCAGGGTGCGCATGCCACAAAGGGGACCCGAGGGTCTCCGAGGTATGAAAAGGCCGGGGTGGTGGGATTTGGCGACGGGGACTTTCGTCGGCCCGCCTCCGCCGTAGAGAGGGACTAATGTGGCGCGTGAAACTTCAGCTTTGCAAACCGGGCATTTGTGTTCTCGGACTGGATTTTCATTGGAAGTGGTTTGAAAATTAAGCCATCTGTACATGCAGGGCCAGCAGTAGAGGTGCCCGCAGAGGGTGACTACGGGGTCCTGCGCCAACTCCAGGCAGATGCTGCAATCCCAACCATTCGATCGACTTTCATCCGAGTCGGAGACGGTAGCTGAGATCGACTTCCAGCTCCCCAAAGAAGAGGTTTCTTCTTTAATCTGGTCATTCTGCAAGTACCGGTTTGTTTCCATTGGGTGTGTTGCTTGTGCAACTCAATCTTGGTAGCCTAATCTGAGAAACAAAAGGAAAAAGAAAAATACAAGAAGGCTTAAACAACTGAATTATGAAACACTCCTAATGACAGATTATGGTAAGTGGAGATGAGGCTTAAACATAGACACCACCAACTATGGAAAAGCTTCCAATAAAAATATTGTGTGCTCACTCAACTCCCACTAACAAAGTGAACACACTCAAGAGCATCCTTTAGTTGAATCCTACCATCATTTTGTTGGCATGTAACTTAATAATGATACTACTGCAGCTCTGGCATAAAAATTTGATTTCTAATCTAATTAATAAATTCGGCTTTACTGTGAAGTTGATTGCGCAGGTAAAGCATTAGACCTGCCCGAGGTGGATTAGGTTCAAATCTCATTGCTCATGACTACCTTATAATATTCATTGACTTATTTGCAGGCTGTGTTGAAAGGCGAAGCCAAGTCTCTCTAGAGTCTGACCGTTTCAAACAACTCGAACAAGCAAGAAAAAATTTTGTTTTCCTTTTTTGGAAAAAAAAAAAAAAAAAAAAGAGTACTTTAAGGAAAAGCGAATTACTAGAACCAAATCATTATAAAAAATAAAACCCCATACCAAATCAACCATAAGAAACCAACAATTTACAATTGACCCAAAAGGAAAGGGAATCGGTTTAGGCGCCATTCATTTTCACGGGCTTGTGGGTCCCACCGCAATGAATAATTCAACTTTCTTTTTCTTTCTTTCATTATTTTGGGTAATTAAATAATTCAACTTTCTTTTTCTTTCTTTCATTATTTTGGGTAATTAAATAATTCAACTTCTGTTCTCAATCCACAGACATAACAGACTTCCTCCTTAAATGCACATAATTTATTACCGAAGGCTACGACCTGCCAATCAGTTCTCTCTGAACAAAGGAAAGAGACTTCTCCATCAAGTCTCCCAGAAATAATAAAATAACAACATGGGATCACGCAGTGGGAAACATGATGAGAATTCTTTCACTTCAAATTTTCCATCATTTCCTCCCCAATTTAAGCAACCTATTGCCAAAGTACTACAGTTGCTTTAACAAAAAAGGGGGCCCCAAAAAACAAAGAAAGGGTTAATGATTTTTTATACCCCAAGTAAAAAAAAAAAAAGCTATAAAAAATTCCCCAGAAAAAGCTATATCTGGGTTTTTTCTTTTTCTTTTTTCCTTTTTTTCCTTTTCCTGGGGAGAGGAGATAGGTAACGTTTGTAGTCGTTGATTTCAAGTACCAAATCCAACCTCAAAATTTTGATTCAACGCATGAAACCTTCAAGATTAAAATAGAGAAGAAAGAAGTCAAAATAAAATTGATTCTACTGTGCTCACTCACCAGCAAAGTCCTTCCCAAGCTCGCATACAGAGGTTCAATGGCGGATAAACACACACCGGACTCCACCGAAGGACACAAATCAGCAGAGAAGCAGAACCACAGGCAGAACCGGAACCAAAAACCCGATAGAGCAGAGCAACTCCAGAGGGAAACGAAGATTTTAAAGAGAGAAATTTAAGGCAGGAGGAGGAGGAGGAGGCGGGAGGGGCGCTGTTCTCTGTGAAGATTATTTATCGTACCCAGGAGAGGGAGAGAGGAGAGAGAGAGAGGGGAGGGGGAAACCGGATAGGCTTGAAAGCCCTGTCGGTGCCTACGTGCCACGTCAGGAGTGCGCAGTGCGCTGCGCCGAAACGTATGGTGACGGTACAAGATTTTTCTTTTGTTCCTCTCCTCGTCCATATTCCTCTTCATATCCGGTTGTTATTTATTAATATTTTTTTAATGATATTTTCTTAAAGAACAGCCCTTTAAATTGCCGATTATATAATCAACCCCAGATTTCTAATTTAGGAACTTAGACCCTAAATTTTGAGCTTAATTTTTATTTTAAAAAAAAAATTTAAGTACTAACCTGCACTGCAATAGTAAAGGATCGTAAATTTAAGACTTTATTGTTAGTCAAGAAAGAATTTTCAACGTTCTCAAGTACATAAGTGAGAGTGTGAAATCCTTAATAGACTAAAATGTGTATGTATATGACTGATATATTTTATAATAATAATAATACTGGTAATAAAAATTTATAAGTATATAAATTATTTTTAATAAAGGGTTAGGACAAGAATCTGAGATTCCGGATATCAAACTTTAATAGCACCTATATTTATACTTTAACTCTTTTAATAATACTTAAGGGCTCGTTTAACATAATTAAATATATATATCAAGAGGCTTGCAGAATAAATAAATGACAGGGTAAAAATGGACTAATTCGCGATGGATATAAAGTGGAGGGATGGAAGGATGCATATGACTTTTGCCAAGTCAGCTCCTCCTTGTACTGCTCGAATTAATCTTTCTTTTAAAAAAAAACCATTTTAGTTTTAATTTTAATTTTATTTATTTCACCCTTTCATCCTTTCCAGAGCTATTTGTTTAACTAAAACACTTCACGGTGACCTTTTAATTTAAACTATTATTATTATGTTCTATTTTTTGGAAGGCGTGGACGACAGTAACCTAATGAGTGGATTACAGTTCGAATGTTCTCAGCACTGGAAGAAAGCGATTTATGAATATTTTGTTTAGAAATTTACACCAAACAATGACAAGTCGAACAAAAATTCCAAAAAAAAAATAAAAATTCCAAAAGGTGTATATGATAGACTTTCCTCGATATAAGTTTTTGTATAGTCTAACAATTACTTCCGAAGACCTTAATTTTTAATATGTAGTTCTCATAATTATTAATTATGAGATTCAATATTTTATTATTTAAATCTCACAATTATTAATTGTGAAATTAATATTTTAATATTTTGATCTTACAGTTGGTAATTATGAAATTAATATTTTGTTAGTTTAGTTTCGCAATCTCCAATTGTAAGATTAATATTTTAATATATTTTCACTCTAAAAAATCCTAATTACCTCTTCTTTCTCGCCAATTTTTTACTGCGACACGAAGCCTGAACAGAGCCGTTACTCCTCGCTTATTCTCCTCTCGCCTATAAGTATGCTCATGCTTTTTTTTTAAATTTTTGTACCTATTTTTTTCCCTGTTCATCCCATACATTTAATCCTCACTCCATAATTTTTATTTCCTTCCCTTCCTTCTCAATCACTATATTTGTCGCTTTTTCTCGACCACCACGAATGACTCCCATTCCTCCTCCATTCCACATAAGCGATTTCCCCAAACCAACCCCCACCAACCACAACCCCCAAACCCCCCCCCACCCCCCCACCCGTCCCCCCCGGGCCGGGCGGGCCAAATCACAGCCACCACTGCCGCCCCTGCTGCCTCAAAATCACCCCCGCACTGCCACCTCTTCCCCAAACTACGCCACTTCGGCTTGTAGATTATTTCAATGGCCGCCGATTCAACTCAACAGGTTAGTGATCCAATTTTTTTTGCTACATATATAATAATTTTGTGAATTGAGCTAGTTTAGGATTGTATTGTTGAATGCATATAAATTATAAATTTCGTATGATTTTGGTGCATTGAAATAGAAAAGTCTGTTTCATAACCCTACTTTGGGATTTCATTTTATTTTTTTATATTATTTCAAGATTTTTTTCATGACAAGTCATGTATATAGGCTTGAAAATTACTCTATTCATGTTTTCATGGAAGTTCAAAATTATTTTTTCTATCCAAATATAAAATGAGTGAAATGACGGATTTTAATCACTTTTTTCATATGAATACGATAGCGTCGTCATAAAAGAAATATCTTCAAGTGATTTAAGATTTTTTCTTTTTTCAAATAGAATTAGAACTTGCGATCTTTTCAGCCTCAAATAAAAAAAAGGTGTTGTGAATCAAAGGTGGTCACATTTTTAGATATTTTTTCTTTGCTCTTGTACCTTCACCTTACCCGAATGCCCTAATCATGGGCGGTCTCATAATCAAACTAGACGTTCGACGCCCACCTCACCTCATTATCATGACAAGGACTGAACCCAGTTGTCACTAGTTGATATCAAATTTCTCTTCGGCCAATTTAACGTTGCCCTTAAACGTTGGAAACGTGGTTGTACGACATCACCTCCAATCACGTTATTTTAATTGAATTCAGTATGCATTATTATTACAACGATGCAAGTTGATTGTGCTTTACAGAAAAAAAAAAATGACTTAATAATTTTCATACCATTATAAAGTTATCATTCATATGATCTAAATATTTAAAATAATTACAATGCTATAGTTTTTTTAATAATTCGTAATATAAATAAAAATTTAATACATGACAAAATTATGTTAAAATTTGGCATGTTAACTTTACTTTTCATGCTCATTCACCTTATAAGGTTTTCCTTTACCCATATGAGTTCAAAAGAAGGAAAAAAAACAAAAAGGTGGTTGTGTTCACCATGGCCACTATGAATTATCTTCAATTTAGAAAACACAAAGCAAAAAATTAGGGTTAAAGACATTGACATTCCCTATTGGATTTTGCCTTTGAACCTTCAATAGAATCAGAAACGATCGTCACAAACAATCTTTTGATTTGTTGAAATTGATAAAAATATACACTTTGAAAATAATCAATAATTGAAAGATGAAACAGAAACTGATAAATTATTTGGATAACCTAGGCGCAGACCAAGTTGCTCTTCTTAGATGATTCGCACCTACCACAGGTAATCTAGAGCAGTGATATCTCCGACGCATTGTCCTAGGATACAAAGGCTGCGAATAATTCTTTGATTACTTAGCAAAGAATCAAATTGAACTCACTACACACACTGTACCCAGTAAACTCAAGAACACGAATAACCATCGCTATGAGTGAGAGAGAGCGAATATGTAAGGAGAGGGAGTGAGAGAAGTGTGTTTTTCCCCTTTGAAGGTTTGGCCAGTGCCCTAAAGGTAAATTTTAATAATAAAATCAAGTAAAACATAAATTAGTAAAAAAAAAAAGAAAAAAGGGATCCATAAGCTAATTGAATTTTGTAATTAAGAAATAAAACGTGCATCCGTTTAAATCTGCTTAAATATATATATATATATATATATATAAGTCCAACATCCCTTCACCTATATGAGAAAGTCACAAATACGACACTCCCTTTATTTTCTAAAAAGACACTATTACTCTCAAAATCTTTTGAATTGACCTTTTTTTTTTCTCATTTAAGGTAAATGATGAATTGTTAGATAAAAATTAGTATGTTACTGTCATCCTTTGTACCTTATTCATATTGAATAAAAAATTATTAAATAAAGTCCCTGCTATGCCTAGTTTTAGCAAATAAGATTTAATAAGAGTGATATTTTATAATTATAAAAAACATGGTAAATATATATATTTTTTATAATTACCACATTTCAAAGAGCGAAAAACTTATTTGAAAATTTTAGAAGGAATGAGTGTTTTCTTATAAAGTAGGAAGTGTCGATGTCTTTTTTAAGTTAACGAGATGGGTTGCAATTCAGAACTGAACAGTAGTATGTACTGGGTTTTATTTTTCGATGATAAAGAAAATTTTATACGAAATTACGGCGTAACGTTACATATGACATCCAATCAAAATTGTCCAGTTCAGTAGCACTCATAAATTTTTCTTTTATAGATTAAATTAGTATCGTGTTGTTATTATTATTTCTCCCTTTTTCTGTAATCATGTTAGTGGTATAATATTATTACATAGTAGCAATATGTCCAACTTAGGCATACTGCTAGTTATACGAGGCTCACATAAGTCCTAATCTAAAAATTCCAACCATATAGATCAAAAGAGTATAAAAAAAATATGATAACCAATCAATTTTTATATAATTCATGCATTTCATTTAAATGGTGAAGGACCTAACCAAATTTATACGATTTAATCTGATTTGGCATTTTCACTATTTAAAGAAAATTTGTGCACTAACATTAATTCTGTAAAGATTAATGGATCTCATATTATTAAAATTTTCAGATTGAAACCCAGATAAATCTCATTAAAGTGATAATGTGCCTAAATTAAATATATTGTCACTATATACTCATTTTATTATTATTATTATTATTATTGGTCACTTTAAAGTTAGTGCAGAGGTGGCATAGCCGACGCGTTTAAGGGCAAAATGTCCGCGAAACTGGTACGTTCTGCTACATTTTCCCTCCGTCCGACGAAAAGAAAAATATTAAAAAAATATAAAAATATCAAATAATAAAAATCATACTCATATCTGAAAAAATAAATCTCGAAATAATGCAAATAAAATTTCCAAAGTACAGAGCAGACATTCCCCGATATAACTTTTCACCTTCTCACAATTGCCAATTATCCGACTTTAATTTTTTAATATATTGATCTCACAATTGTTAATTACAAGACTAATATTTTACTATTTTGGTCTCGTAACTTATTGTTTTACTCTCGCAATCGCTAATTATGAGATTAATATTTTAATATATTTTCACCCTAAAAAACCTTAGGTCCTCCCTTCACGAGCAATAGGACACCAAAACAACAGATTAAGCTTGTAGAGCCTCGCATCAACCTCAATCGACGGATATAACTGCTCCATTAGAAAGTGAAGCATTGAGTTGGATTGTATTATTATCATATATGATGTGGCCCCTTCGTAATTGCCACTAAATAGTCGCTCTTCTATGATTCAACCACTCTAATAGAATATGGTGGGAATAAGAGGTGATGACATTATGAAAATTGAAATGATAACTATAAGAAATGCCAACAAAAAAATGGCCGAATTTTGAGCGGTGCGAGAGGTGCGGACGTGCAGGGTGAGGATAGCAAAGTTTGCGTGGGAGTAGGTGACTGCGATAACGAGTGAGGAGAATAGCAAGAGGGATTTAAGGGAGTCAGTCATGCAATTGCCAAACACGAGATTAACATTCATACGTTCTATCTTTCAAAATTAAGTCACACAACTAGCAATTGAGTGACTGAATTTCAAAATCCAATCTCACAATTCAAAATTATATTTAGAAAAGTCTAATCAACAATTGCGTGATTGGATTTTGAAATTCAGTCATGCAATTCAAACTTATGTTGAGAAAAGTTTACTCCATACACCTACTTTGAGAATTTATTTATTTATTTTAGTATTGCTTTGAGATTTTTTTCCTCGTATCCTCTTAATTCAGGAAAAATTGAGGTTCATCAACCTAAAAATGAGTTTCCTCTTAACCATCCAAGCTATACTTTAATTTGTTTGACAAACAAGTGAACAATAAAGGCAGTAAACTTTGACCATTTTAATGATGACTTCATTCGTAATGTCATGAAATTCAAATATTAATAGCTTGTAGGATATCTTAACATGTTAACTCAGCAGGTTGTTTCATAAAACAGAAAATCGCTGATATTCCCAAGCACTAACATGCTAAGACTTGGTATTTGTGTGATAGATAACTATATGACTGAACTAAGAAAACATATTTTAGGAAGCTTTAAGTATTGGGTGATACGTTAAGCAGCTTTCACTTATTATTTTCAATAATTTTGACCATTTTAAGTGGTATCCATAGGATATTATCATACACTTCATCTACAACAAGTACTTATTTTACTTAATATCAAGTGTTGTAAAGTGATTAGTGGTTAGTGGTTAGATGTGTGAAGTAATTTATGGTTGGATGGGCTACCATTCATAATGGATCCTATGCCTATATATAACCTCTTCTAGTATGGAATTGTACATTACAAAAAGGAATAAGAGAAAGGAAGAGAGGAAAAAAAGAAGGAAAGAAGAAGAGAGAAAGAAATAAAAGGAGCGGATTTATTGTTGTCTCGATTTGTTTGTGATCCCTTTGCTCAATAATTTATAATACATTATCAGCACGGGTTTGCTCAAACTTTGTTCAGGAAGTCAGGTAATCAAATAATAAGTCAATATCTCTCTCTATTTATTTTTTCCTTACGTTTATGTTTTCAATTATTTTTATTGTGGTTTCATTTGCAACTCATAGCTGGTTAAGAATCGAATATTTCTCATCTACGTGTTTTTGGGTGTGTTGTATATGTTCCAAAGGCACCACCATAACGCACCAAAATGGGTTCGCAATGCAGAGTTGGCATTTACTCTGGATTTGATTCTCCATCTATTATTAAATATTTGGAACCTTTAACAGGTGATGTGTTTACTACACGATTTGTAGATTACCATTTTGATGAAATAATTTTCCCTCCATTTGGGGGAGAAAATATTTTATCAAAAGAAAAATATGAGTTAACTTGGAAAGCATCTGATTTAAATACTCTTGATTCTTGTATTAGCAAATGTGAATTAGAAGTTTAAAGAATCATTCATTTGCAAAATATAGCACATCGATTGCCAGATGCATTTGTTAATGCAAAGAAAGTAGTAAAATCACATATACCTGCTGTAAATGCTCCTACAATAATTGATTTACCTAATGAGCATATTCTTGAAACAGCAGAAGGAGCAAAGCGATGCTTAAAGTAAGGTAAGCCTATTGGAGCCAAGGACATTATACCTGGAAAACGGAAAGTTCAAGAAAAGGCATAGAAAGATGTTATGCTCCAACAAGAAAAAGTACAAAACACTAATTTGGTAAACGTGGATATGACCTCCAAGAAGGCGACATGTAAAAACAAAGAAATTTCAATTAATTATATGCATAACGAAGAATTAGATCTATCCAGAATTATGGTTGATGATATATTTGCATATAATATTGCTTTGGATATTGAAGTAAATCCTAGTGAAGAAGCTCAACTGCAATCAATTGATGAATGTCGACGTCGAAAAGATTGGCCAAAATGGAAAGATGCAATTCGGGCAGAGCTAAATTCATTAGAAAAACATGAGGTATTTGGATCCATCATTGTAACACCAGCAACTATAAAACGTGTAGAATACAAACGGCTATTCGTTCGCAAGAGAAATAAGAAAAGAGAAATCGTGAGACATAAAGCATGATTAGTCGCTCAAGGATTCTCATAGATACCTAGTGTTGATTATAAGGAAACACATTCTCCTGTAATGGATGGAATTACTTTCAGGTTTTTAATTGTCATGGCTGCTAGTGAGGGCTTGCATATGCGTCTTATGGATGTTGTTATAGCATACTTATATGGATCACTTGATAGTGACATATACATGAGAATTCTTGATAGGTTCACAATGCTTAAACAATATAATTCAAAACCTCGAAATCCATTTTCAATCAAATTGCAATGATCGTTGTATAGTTTGAAACAATCAAGAAAAATGTGGTATAATCACCTGAATGGATACTTGCTAAATAAGTTTATATGAACAATATAATATGTCCATGTATATTTATCAAGAAATCTAATATAGGATTTGTTACTATTGCTGTATATGTGGATGATTTGAATCTTGTAGGGACTCTAAAAGACATTGTAGGTGCAACCGATTATCTGAAGAAAGAGTTTGAAATGAAAGACCTAGGCAAAACCAAATATTATCTCAGTATTCAAGTAAAGCATTTATCCATAGGAATATTTGTTCACCAGTCAACTTATGTAAAAAAGGTTCTTAAGTGTTTTCATACAAACAAAGCTCATCCATAAGCACACCAATGGTGGTACCATCCCTTGATGTCAAAAAGGCCACGTTTCATCCTCAAGAAGAAAGTGAGGAACTTCTCAAGTCAGAAACACCATACCTCAATGCAATTGATACTCTTATGCATCTTAAAAATTATATGCTCCCAGATATTGCATTTTCAGTCAACTGTCTAGCACGATATAGTTCTGCACCAACCAAAAGACATTAAAATGGAGTCAAGCACATCCTATGTTACCCTCGTGGAACCATTAAAATGGGTTTGTTTTATCTAAAAGAATCAATACTGAAATTAAATGGTTTTGCAAATATAGGGTATTTATATGATCCTCATCAAGCCAATTCACAGACTAGTTATGTATTTACTTATTGCAGCACGGCTATCTCATGGCGTTCAACGAAACAGATGCTAACTACAACTTATTCAAAGCATTCGGAAATATTAATAATTCACGAGGCAAGTCATGAATGTATCTGGTTGCAACAAAAGATTCAACACATCCAAAAGTCTTATGATATACGATCAACCCAAGATAACCCAACTATAATTTATGAGGACAATGCCACATGTATCACCCAACTTAAAGAAAGCTACATAAAGGGCAACATAACAAAACATATTTCACCCAAATTCTTTTACACGCATAAGCTCCAAAAGAATGGTGACAGAGACGTTCAACCAATACGCTCCATAGATAATCTAGCTAATTTATTCACTAAGGCACTTCCCAGGGTAATTTTTGAGAAGCTAGTTTACAATATTAGAATGAGAAGACTTAAAGATATCCCTGCTTGATGCATCCAAAGGATTTTGTTCTAAGGGGGAGACTGTACTCTTTCTATTCGCCATTGTTTTTATCCCGGGCTTTTCCTAGCAAGGTTTTAATGAGGCAGTCTAATGGGGACCTAATACAAAGGATTATATATATGATGGTCGCTCAAGGGAGAGTGTTGTAAAGTGATTAGTGGTTAGTGGTTAGATGTGTGAAGTAATTAGTGGTTAGTGGTTGGATGGGCTCCCATTCATAATGGATCTTATGGCTATATATAACCTCTTCCAGTATGGAAATGTACATTACAAAAAGGAAGAAGATAAATGAAGAGAGGAAAGAAAGAAAAGAGAGAAATAGAAGGAGAGGATTTATTGTTGTCTCAATTTGTTTGTGTTCTGTTTGCTCAATAATTTATAACATCAAGCACTTAATAAGATTATCGGACTTCTTTTTTATCATTTTGTATGGATCATGATCAATCATTATGAGGAATGATTTACCCGAACCTCAATCATATAAATTAAAAGAGCATTCCAAAATCTTAGGCTTCAAGTATCCCTTTTATGTATCCAACGTTGTCCCATAATAGTAGTTGACTTCCTCGCTATGCTCAAAATCTTCCTTGTTTTAGTAATTGCATCGGAAAACATTATTGTTTTTTTTTTCAGTAAGTCATACTGTGAAATCTTATGGGTATACATAAAGCTCTAAAGATTCATTTGGATGGCAGGAATAAAGATAACCTAACTTTGAAGGGATGTGCTCCTAATCGTGCTTGTGATTCTACTCCTCAAACTCATCAGAAAGCTCAAGGACCTCGTTAATAGTTGGTCTGTAATCATCACACTTCCATGAGCGTGTTACTATGCCCAAGATCTACTGATTCCCCATCACAATATTGATCGACTCAGGTAACGTGTCAAAATGACTTATCACATCGGAGAATTAAATTCTAAGCCGCTTGACTCAATCCCCCATTGACGAGGTATACATTTGTTACTCAACTACCTATCAGTCGTTATCTTTCAAACTAGTTAAAACTGACTTGGGCATCGAAATTATTACCCTAGGTCAAACCCTTGGTCCCTCGAGCTCTTTTCCTTGCAATGCAGGCACTTGATGACTCAACCAACCTCGAAGATGGCAGAAGTTTTCAGGTGGGTCAAATACGGTAATACCCCTCACCCGGTTGAAACAGACATTGACATCTCTTACATTTTCTGGAAAAAAAAAAAAAAAAAACTTACTTCCATGAATCTTAGATGTTTTTGCGAATTACAAGTACGCAGCGATGCCTTTAATTATAAAGATGAGTAAGAACAAGTTTTTTTGTTTTGTTGTGCAATGGTACCATAGCAAGTGGTCCCAAAATTCCACTCCAATGAATAATCCTGACGTCTGTTGCACCAACCAAACGGGTCCCTCAAACTTTTCAATTTACAGGAAATTTTTGGCATTTGTATGGATGCGGTGAAGAGCCATCGACCCAACCAGTTTTATTTAGTTCAACCGCAGCCAACCTTCACTGAAGACCAACAGCAAGCGCTCCCGTCATTATGTATTCATTTATTAGTTTATTCTTTCTTCTTTTTTTTAATATTTTGTTCCTCTCAGCCCCCATAGTGGACCAATTACCAGCTAATGACCCAACTTGGTGTGCATTTAGAGTCAACAGGTTGATCAGGTCAACTGGACTTAGTCATTTGGGTCATTGTGACTGCATTATGTTCCACCACCATTGATTAATTCCCGATATCCAGAAGTTTATTTAGTGTGAGTTTAAATATACTTGATTGAGTTTCAACTCGACTACAAAAGCTTATATTTGACGACCAGTTTAATATAATATGACATGTACTTAATGTTAGAGTTGATTCATCGTTCAATATGTATGCAATACAGAGATAGTTTCGAGGGTCCCGCTGCCGAATCAATGGGCACCCAAAGCCATGTTTGGGCCTAGGATTTTTATATGATGACTGAAAGGGTAATATTTATAATGTCCTAATTTATCGGTATATATAAGTTGTTTTTCCCTTATTCTTATATAAGGCGATTTTGAGTGAAACCATAATAATAAATTGGTGAGAATTTCTCTCTGCTAAACATAGTTTGACACTAAGATAAATCAGTATAAATCCGTATCTTTTTCTTTTTCCTCTTTTCTTGTAATTAATTGCGTGATAGGTTCTCGTGACACTGTTCACTTAACACATGTCAAATTTTGAGCAAACGATGTTCTAGGTTTAAAGTTGGCTGTTGAGTCATTATAAAAACAACAGTTTCAAGCACTTCGATCAGATCTTAATCCGCTATGAACCATTTGCTGCCTCTTAAAAGGAAACATAGAGAAAACTCTATCAAGTCTATGAAGAATTTTGTTACATTCAAAGCTATTAGGATTTTTATTTTATGTCTTCAAATAAATTATTAAAGGTAGTTGAGCTTAAATGGGAAGAGTTGTCATTATGGGACAGTTTTTGGAGAAGATCGAGTCAAAGATTTTGTTTAGGTCTCACTAACTCTTTTTAGTTCAATTTCATGTGCGGTTGTGAGCAGTTTCGGTCCTTGGGCGTTAGAGGAAGAAGCAATTTTTAAAATAAAAATTTAATATGTTAATAAATAGTCCACGCAGTGCTCAATTTTTTTTTCCCCCTCAAATTTTTATGTTAATAAATAGAGAGATAAATATTGAGA
The DNA here is from genome assembly GCA_034195605.1 of Santalum album. Lineage (NCBI taxonomy): Eukaryota > Viridiplantae > Streptophyta > Magnoliopsida > Santalales > Santalaceae > Santalum > Santalum album. The sequence continues at coordinate 8,078,316 of CM067267.1, read as the reverse complement.
AAGAAAATTAACAATAAAAGACAAGGATTTTAGAAGAAAAATGTGCAGATTTTTAATAAAAAAAAATTAAAAGTTGCAAGGTTTTGATTTATTTGGGACCTAAAAACTAACCAATATCAAATTTTAAATTTCTAAAAGGATTATAATAAATTTTAGGGAAACAATATTAAGAAAGAAATCATTGCTAGTAGAAGACGAAGATTTTAAAAGGAAAATTTGTAATCTATATATATATATATATATTTAAAATAACAAACCGGTAAAACTATGGTGATGCTACGTAGGATTCAATTTTGCCATATGCCATATTTTATATGAATATATTTTTTACTCTTGTCAGTCACTTAAAAATCCTATATAAACTCTCATTTTTGTTTATCTCCTTGTATTATTTATCTACCATTTAATTTTTACTCCAAAATTTAAAGCATTCATAAAGCGACATGTGTCACACCCCCAATTTTGTGAATATCTTAGCTATAAACATGTTAACAAATATTAATAATTATTTACACATCAATTTGAATTCATAAACCTTACTTTCACCTTTTACATGTTAGATTATAGATTTAAATTTCAGTTAAGACTCATCATTTCTGCATCTTAGTTAAACTATTTTTCTCCAATGCTTAATCTAACACTTATCCGTCCGCAAGAAATTTTATTTCTTTAACTATATATGTTAAATTTATAATTATCGATGATTAAAAGATTCGTGCATCGCAGGAGTTTCAAATCTACTTTTCTTTTTCAATAAAAAAACTAGTTGAAGATTGTTAGGGTTTTGATATAGTAGAGGCTAATAAAACAAATGTATGTGCTTTGACCAATTTAAAGTGGAGAACTTTTACCTATTATACGCACTTGATAGATATATAGGATTAAACTTAATATATGAGCTTTTTCAAGAGAAAAAGATCATCCGAACTTTTTTAAGCACTCAACTATTGTTTTGTATATATTTGAATTCTATATGATGAAACAAAGGAGGTTTCCATTCCTTGAATCGAAATGGATTTTCTCCCCTTCTATTATAGTTTTATTTCTAGACTAATACTCCTTTTCCTTAAAAAAAAAAAGGTAATTTCAAATAAATCCCACTATTTGCATGTGAGAGTGGTCTTACGTATAAATATGGATTCGACTTGTTATATGTTAGGGGTAAAATTGGTTCAGCATTAATTTTTTTGGGATGAACAAATTTATTCTTATTTCTAATACAAGGATCCATGAAAGAATGGGCTGAACGGTCTGGGCCTAGGAAATCAAGACCGCGTGGTTCCCAAACACACTCGACAAGGGAAGCCACGGGTAAACGGGTAAACGGGTAAACGGGTACACGGGTACACGGGTACAGGTCAAATGCATAAAAAATAAAAAAAATCATTTTTCTCGGGTGCCAGTGGGCATTTTAATTTCTGTGGCTTTGACGGTCCCCTCACTCAGGAGCGGATGCAGAATCATTCATAAGTATGCCTAAAAATAAAATAAAAAATTGATGAACTAAATTTTAATAAAAGTTTTGGGTAAAAATTAGCAAATTTCCCCTAGTAAGCAACTGAATTTGTGATTACAAACAAGATTTTCTTAAGAAAAAGTGACTAGATTCTCTTAGAGTTAGAACAATCGATCCCCTCCAAAATGAAGAAGGAAACAGAAGAATTTGAGCATCGTTAGATTATAAATGAGACTTTATCTAAATGATCAAAGTTTAGACTTCAATTTGATTAATAATAAAAGTTAGGAATCAAATGAAACCTCATTCATCATCAAATTAGGCTCACATTTTAGTAGATTATAGAATATGTATTGACTTTCTAATTCAATGGTCGAAATATATTTTCATGATGTTACGTGCATCATACAATGGCTGGCAGGCTCTTATAAGAATACATGGCACTTTAGCTCATTTTAGAATTTTCCTTATATATATATATATATATATAAAATCAATAGATTTGCTCGAAATCAAACCATCAATTGAACTCCAAAATGAGGGGGAAAAAATTGAAGAGAGTATTGGGCTTTTTTTTTCCTTTTTTTTATTTTATATTTTAGATGAATAGGCCTGCTAGGGCTCCCACATAAGATTGGTTAATCCACTTATAAGTTAACAAAAAGATCCAACTAGCATAACCTAAAAAGAGGATCTAGCTAGATAACCTAATCCGCTACTTCATCAAACACTAGATTAAATAATCCAACTGACCTCTCATCTGACCAATCAAACATGGGATTGAATCTTTTTATCCTTCAATTATGAGCTTCTGTTTCGGCTGATGACCCAAAAGTACATAATTAATTTTTTCCTCTGAAACTCAGTGTAGGCACTAGTATGCATGAAGCTAGCCATAGATCCGCCTCCTTTCCTTATCAGATGAGAAACACATGTATGTTATCTCATTCTAACTGTGGTGTCATCAGAATAAAAGTACATACACATGCTTCTGTCCAAACACGAATAAGCCCTTAACATACCAAACACGAGCGAGCTCACAAGTCAATTCAATTCATTTGCAATTTAGATGACCATCCGACTACGGACTAAAATGCCACAAAATTCAACTCCGGGGCTTTTTGCGCTAAAAATTAAATTTCGGGGTTTGAAATGGAAATGACACCAAACTTCAAGGGTGAAATTGCAGTCTACACTGGAAGAGTACTCGAATGCCAAAGAGATCCCTCGAGCTTCTCCCAGTATTTACAAAGGCATTTACAAATACCCACAAATTTGTTGATATTTCTCTCACAATGCCACAAGTAATTGATGTGCCTGCTCTTAAATAATTAAATTACAACTTCTCCTCAGCAATCTTCAATCAAAGAATATCAACCCTAGCACAGAAACATGATCTGGGAACTTATGGGAACTTACCCAATGATTTCCAAATAAATAAAATACATTTTGAATGATTCTTCCAATAGTCACCCACACTCAGAATTGCTTCAGCACTAAGAAGCCGACAGTAAGCATCAGCAAAGGGAAACAAACAGAAGACATTGCATGACCTTTGATTCTTGTGGCAGAATTTTTGGAGGGCGCCGACTCCGGAGAACCGAGAGGGCACAGAAGACCTTCCTTCCCTTCACGGCACTCGCTCGCGAAAAGACCAGGGGGGTATTTCCCGTAGAGATTTAGATAGCTAAACATGGTGGACGCACAGTCATTTGTGAGATCATTCAATGCCTCCGTGTAAGGGCACGCTAAGTCCTTGAAGGCTCCACAGCAGAGTTTGGGGTCATATCTCGGCCCCTTGCACTGGCTCGTGACGATTGTATAGTTCAAAAATTCAAAGTTTACAGGGCAACCTGCAGATATTAAACCAATTCTTCAGTTCTAACCATATAATATACAATTTTCCTGATCGGTGAAAAGTGAAATTCATTAAAGAACGAAGGGAGTACAACCCAAGGTACAAGAGAGCAAAAGATTACAAAGCTCAAAGCTCCACTAACTCATAACACTTGTCTATGTTCACAGAGAGCCCATCCGTATAATATTACAGTTGCAAACTTGCATTACACTCTTCAAACACACTTTGTAATGGTTCTCCGACAGTATAATTTGATAACAAGAAACAAGTGGGGAAATTAGCAGAATTATTTACTACAAGAGATGCATGAAGTATTTTTCTTTTCTTACAATGGGAAAAAAAGATCCAGACAATGTTTAATCACCATTTTATCAGAGACATTCACCCAAAAAAAGGTTTTATGGTTATAGGTCATATTGAGGAATCTCAGTCGGATCCACATTTACAAGGTCAATGTATTCATGGCACTTTTCATGCGAGAAAATCACTGCGTCAAGCAAAAACCCATGGGTTAAGCAAAATAGGCAGAATCTACTGTTGCGTAATGCATCATATCAAAACAAACAAAACCCAATTCATAAATATATATATATATATATATAGAAAACGAAGGATTTGTTAGAAGAGGGGGAAAAAGAAACACAACAGTGAGTAACCTAACAAAGTACTTCAGCACTAAACACCTAGTCCCAATGCACAGTAAACCATATACACTCCCCCGTCATTTGCAGAGCCCCCAAAACCAATATGGGGGGACTAAGGCATCAAGAAACTTCAACCAACAGAAAACCTAGTTCCTATCCAATGTGGAATTATCAACAATCATCACTTGAAAGGGTTGCACAAAGAAGGAATAGAAGTACACGAATATAACATTTTTAAGTGAATGGACATAAATTATACAGGAAAGCATGGAAAGGATAACTCCCACAATATTCCATACATTATTGAATTCACATCTTCACTTTAGAGGAACAACACTCTGATGCAAGCCAATTCATGGATCGATGGTAAATCAATCAATCAAAAATAAGAGATTTGTCAAAAAGGTCCCTGATCCCCTTTTTTCTCAGCGGATTAAGTATCCCTGCAGTTAATCTTCCATCCCTGTTCATAAGGGCTAAAATAAGGATGGCCAGAAATCATGGAATCAAAATATTGCCATCTATGATCTACCTGACCTATCACAAGTGATGTAAAAGAATAGTAACCTCAACACAATTTCACAACCAACAGCTTGTTTTCATACAGAATTGCCTTATTTCACATTATATAATATAAATGTGACAACAATTAGAAAGATAAATATAAGCACTCAATTAAATATCAATAAGTGTGCTACTTTCTCATGTAAAAAGAAAGCAAGAAGGGCACTAGATTATCCAAATGGAAGTAAAAGGACGAGTGAGATTTCACCATGGCATAGAAAGGTTGAATTGCAATGGAAGCATGGATGATTTGGCAACAATACAGTAAAAGAGGACACACACATACAGACACCAAGAAGTCAATAAACACTATTCGGTAGCGCAAATTGTAATTCTGGAGAGAAAATGCAAAATCTTGTTGACCATCATAGCTTTCAACATAGTTCTTTTTATGGATTCTCAATACTTCGAAATTAGCAGGCATCCTTAAAATTGTGATACAGCATTTGTTTTGCACTCAGCAGCTAGTTTCCAGTATGTACTTGCGCAATATCAACTGAAAACTTCAAACCAAATTAACCCAAGTTTCATCTCAGATTTATTCCAAATTCACAGTCAAAATAAACCAATTAAAACCCAAATTAAATACAAACCCAACTTCCAACAGTCATACTTCTCCGTTCCTTTCTTCAAATGAAGAGTTGTAAGGTAGGAAGGTTTAGTCTTTCTGTTGGAGAAGTCATTCAAGGGCTTTTCAAAAGGCCTTAAGGGACATATCATAAGCTCCCCAAACTGGCCCTAAACGTTCAGGGGTTTATATACAAGGACCAAATCGAGATGCGCCGAAAATTTTAGAGAACAAAACTGAAGCTTCCCAAACTAAAAGAGGACCTCAAACATTTACCTAGAATGGAAATAGAGAGATATTTGTGCTCAGAAATGTAAACATGAGAGAAGGGAAAAGGATAGAAACGAACCCTTCTTAGCCTGTAGGAGGGTACGGCCAGTAGACCCATGAGTTTCAAACACATCATCTGCAAAACCAACCAAACCCGAAATCATCAGATTCAGATAAAAGCGGATCCAGAATCAAAAAGCACCAACTTCCCCTACTCAAAAGCTGAAAATGTGAGGGTTTACCAGAAATGAAATTAGAGGAAGTGGCGAAGCCCGCCAAGAGGAAGAAGAGGAGCAAGCAGAAGTGCAGATTCGACGCCATTTTTTCCGGGTGTTACTTTCTCTGGGGTTTTATGAGGAGATCGATAGATCGACCGATCCGACACCGAACTAACACCGGGAGGACGAGACCCGCATTTGGGTCCGGCAGAGAGAGACAGAGAGACGTGGAGGATTGGTGAGATTGTTTGAGGAACGAAGCGCGTCAAGCTGTCATCAATATGTTTCAGTGGATTTGTTCAGCACATTACGGATTCGTTCATTAATGAATGACATGATTTGTGACAGTTGGCTATGATTTGGAACTCTTAGCCCATTTTCTGGGAGCATGGGATAAACAACGGATCCCAAAATTGGCCAGTGGGGCTGCGAATTGGCAGTGTTCTTAGGCTAGTCCAATCAAAATTTTAGTACTCACGTAAGAGTAAGCCAACATACATGCTATTTTAAATTATTATTTTTTAAATGAATAGATTTATTTATTTATAATTGAGTCAGAATTTGAGCTTACGTCCAGCTCGTATTCATCACAAGCCAAATATTTTGTGTTTGATTTTCGCTTAATTCACTACAAATTAAAGAAAGAGTTTAAGCTTGTTAAGTCGAACGCTCGTGAACTCAAACTAGTAACATGAACTCAAATTCATATATGTTTGTTTATTTTAGTTCAGCCAACATATACAAATAAATAAATAGGCATACTAAACACGCCTATACATAATTTTTGTTTATAAAACATAAATATGGTATAAGAGTTTTAAATAACCTAAGTTGTGAGTACATATTTGATATATCTTGAGTTAATATGTATCAAAAAGAGCAAACTAGCTGAGCCCAAAAGGCACATGAATATGTGACTTGTGATGAGCTGAGCCCAATCGTGTCCGAGCTCAATTTATTTACTAACGAAGCTAGAAAAAATTACATTTGTGTTCAACTCATTTGACAAGTGATCAAACTTGAAAAAGTCCTTAACAAATGAGCCCACAAGCCAACTTGATCCTTTTTGCAACTCTATTAGGCAATGGCTAACTGGGAAAATAGAGGCTTGCGTCTGAATCATAGAGGAAAATATAAATTGAGTCACGATGACATGAAATATAATTGCAAAGAAATCCAATGGTATTTTAATGATAAGACACTGTGAATTAATTGCGGATGTAACAACTCCTTACTAACTGGTCGTGACAAAGGAAAGTTGGGACTTACACCCAAAATCATAGAAGAAACCACAAAGCGAGTCATAACGACATTGGGTATTATTTTGATGAGAAATAGTTATGTTTTAACATAACTCCTATTTTCTTCCATGATATGGGTGTAAGCACGGCTGGGATTCAAAAAGATAGACAAAAACGTATGGTAGTTCAATCTTCATTTTTCTCATTACTCTCTTAAAAAATCTAACACATTGCCGGTTTGAATTAAGATCAAATTGTCTTATTACTGGATCAAATTGGGATTGCATAAGAAGATTCAAATCAATCCGGCTTGTGAACTCACTCGTTTTTGACTCATCAAGGACTTATGTTCGTTCATTTATTAATCAAGTCAAATACAAACACAAATTCACGGCTAATTAACTAAATGAGCCAAGTACAACGCGTTTGGGCTCGACTCATTGTGTTCCTGATCTAAACTATCCAACATAATGGATGAGTGATGTCTTCCTACCCTTATTTTTATTTATGACTACTTACCATGATTTGTCTCATTTTTCTTACTGAAGTTTCATAACGTTAAAATTTCATCTTTGTTATTAAGTCTCTTTAAGGGAGAGCCTGGCTACTTCTTCATTTCATCTCTTAATTTCTCTCTACCTTTCACTCTCCTAGTCAATTTCAAAGTATCTTAAGATAATTTTAGTCAGACAAGTTTGAACTTGCAATTAGAGTTTCAAGTTCTCATACCGAGCAAAGCGAGCTCAAACAACAAAAATTTGGGCTTATGACTAAACACGATTGGAATCGGCTTAAACTCTCTTATTTTTAGCCCTGATTACGATCATTAGAAATGTGAAGAATGTGATAGAAAATATGTAAACTGGGAATTCAAAACACACAAAAAAAAAAAAAAAGAAGCAAAAAAAAAAAAAAAAAGGGAAAAAAACCAAAAACTGAAATTAGAAAAAAAAAAAAAAAAGTCGTCAGTTTTTGCCAACAGATACATTATATTTTTAGGAAAATGAACTTTTAGAGAATAATTATGTAAAGCAAATTATTATGAGTACATGAAAGATACACATTAAAGTTTATAAAATAAATATATGATTTTGTTTAAATTTCCTGACATGGCAGGTCACGTTGCAGCAAACTTAGTTTTGGGTTTTAATCAATACAAAACCAAAGTTTTGACCATTTGAGTTTACCTTATTGTCTTAACTAAGGTCTTGACTATTTCAATGTGCTTGTATGTTTTAATTTTTTTTTTTAAGTTTAACTTGAACAATAAAATATATATTTTACACAAAACTAAGCTATGTAAACATTCCCTAAAAAGACCAACAAACCACTTTATTTACCCCCCTTATGTGATGAGGATGCGGATGGGTTCTACAGGCCCATTACCTTTATTCATCAATTATTTGCCATACTTGGGCTTAACTGATTACCTTATGTTGGGCCGAAGCCCAAACGAAGGCCCAAAAGGGGCCCAAAGAGTTGAAGAGAAAGCTCAAAGGGCACAACGAGCCAGAGAGGACGTGTAGAACCGTAGACATGGCACCTAAAGCGCTGGTAGAGAGAAGAAGATGAAGATGAAGATGAAGATGAAGACGACGAAGAAGAAAAGAAATCAGTCGAAAGAATCAAGTCTCAAGCTTCTGCGAAACGGGTTTGTTTACTTCAGTCCCCTTTCTAAAGTCTCTCTCTGTATTCATGGTAAACAAGTTGCTGTATGGGGGTAGTCACACTTTTTAGGGATTCCTTCGTGGGTTGCTGAATATTTACAGAAAAGGGTTTCCTTTAGAATGTAAACTAGTCTCGTTTCCAAACTTGAATTGGATGTTTTATCAATTGCAACAGGTTTCCATTGTTATTGGAAATACAGTGATTGCGCAAATATCCATTTAGTTGAGGGATGAAATGAATGAAGAAGCCCTGAATGTATTATGTGCTATTAGTTTCTTTATTCTATCTTCATTGTTTTAGTCTTATTTGGATTATGTCTTGAGTGCCCTACAGACATTAGGTTTGTTTATTTTTTATTTTTTATTTTGTAAGCCTAAGTCTTTGAATTGACCATTATGATTTCCTTAGCAGCATCTATTCAGTTTTATAGAATTGTGCCTTTACTTTGTATTTGCGATGGATGTGGTAGACGAAATGAAGTATAAGCTTGTTCTGAGTAATTAGCAGTCATAAAAGTTCTTTAGGGCAATACATGATATATGTGCAGTGTTTTGTATTTTCAGAAGGTTAGGGAAAGATGAATGTGAATGTGTACGAAGTTGCATACTTTTATCAACTGGACATGGAAGTTTATTGCAACATTTTGAACCCCTTTACCTTATTGTTAGTTGACATGTTATTACAATTGTAGTGTTGGACTAACCACTATGCAGATCCTACTGGGAGAAATTAGTGTTTGTGATAATGAAGAGGAAGCAGCTCTCCATGCCCTTCAGAAAATTTTCCTTGGTCCAGTATGACTATTTTGATGTAATTTATCTAAAAAATAACATAGCTAAGTGACTACTACGATTCCTACAATAGCTACCAATTAGTTCATCTTCTTCTGTACTTTCACAGACTTGTCAGTTGATCTCTCCTCAGTGTCCTGGGTATCTTCTCCATCTGACAAAGTAGAAGCATATATCGAATTCATCAGTTTTATTTATTTAGAATTTCATATATTTTTGTGTGAGTGTACCAATACATCTCTTTTAACCATTTGCAGAGGAAAATCTGAATGAAGTGGAAGAAAAGAAGGAGAATATATCTTTGAGGAACAACAAGAAGTTGAAGATGACAAAGAAGAAAATAAATCAATCAAATGAATCAATTCTGAACTTTTCCGAACCAGGTTGTTTGTTTTAGTCCTTTTTAAGTCTCTCTCTGTTCTCTGGCGAACAAGTTGCTTTAGGTAGTCACAATTTTTAGGGATTCTTTTTGTGCTGCTGAAACAATTTACAAAAAAAGGATTCCTTGTATTATTTTTTAGTTGTGTAACAAAGCAGAATCTTAAATTTTATCAGATGTAACAAATTTCCTATATTGTAATATATGATTGCACAACTTTCCTATAGTTGAGGGGTTGCATGAATCAGGATGCTTTACCTGCGTTGTTAGTTTGTTTATTTTGTTTTCATTGTTTTAGTCCTTTTTTATTATGTCCCAAGTGTCCTTGGAAACGAAAGTTTCTTAATCTTTTTATGTATTATTTTGCATGTCTATGTCTTTAGATTTACAGTTACAACAACATCTATTCAGTTTCAGTAGAATTGTGTCTTTACTTAATTTGTTATGGAAGTGTTAGACTAATTGCTATGGATGTCCTGCTGAGGAATAAACAGTCACAAAGATTTTTCTTTGTTTTTAAAGACAATACATGCTGTACGGTGTTTTATTTTTGGATGGTTAACGATTGATGAATAGTGTATGTAGGATGGTATTGCAAAGCCTATGTGCAAACCCAACCTCAAAATGATGTGAACACATTTTTTGCCCCCTCTTCACGGTATTCTGGTGTTGAACTGACCTTCAGAGGTCCTTCTGGGAGAAATTTGTGTCCAAATCTGAAGGCAGGAAGGGCTCTTCATGCCCTTCAGAAGCTTTTTCGTCTTACTATAGATGATCCAAAATCCTATGGCTAATTGACTATGCTATAATCCTAGAATTTTAATATGCAAGAGCAGAAACATATATAACTTTAAAATCGTCAGTTTTTTTAAGTCAGAAAGCCCATTTAGGTATGTGTGCAAGTATACTGATACATCCGATTTTTGGTCATTTTCAGACAAGAAATCGAATGAAATGGGGGAAAAGACTGAAAACAAATATTTGGGGAAGAAGAAGAGAAAAGGTGAGAAAAGAAATGAAGTTGACTCTGGAAAAGTTGGTCGGATAAGCATCTAAGGTAAAAATGATTTGACATGCTTAATGGTAATGATCTGTGGACTGACAGTACAAGTGGCTTTATCAGTTGCTTGTTGAATTGTTTTTTTTTTTTTTCTCTGGTGTTCTTATATTTTCCTCTTCATTTCTTTCTTGGCAGATGAGGTAATCGAGGATGCAGAAGGGAAAAAGACGAAAGGACAAGTCAGCAAGAAGAAAGAAAAGAAAATGTGGGGAGACGGATGAAGCTGCAACTAGCAATGGTGGGTAGTTCAATACTGTTCCTTGCATTCATTGTTTGAGATTATATTTCTTCTTTTCCTGCTTAAGGTGTACAATAGAATGTGAAAATGCTGTTATAAAGACAACTGATCTGTTTTCTTTATAATATAGTCTATGGTTAACTATCATTTGCTTTAATCAATGCAGCAGCAGGATCAACACAATCAGAATTCAAAGAAAATATTTTGCAGGACACTGATGTTGCAATAGGGAAGCAAAATGGTGATGAATGGTCTATTCAGAATTTCTGTTATTGCATCAAAATTTAAAAGCATTTCGCATTGATTCTTTTTTTTTATTTCATTTGCTTTCTCCTCTTCTTTCGTAGGTAAATCAAGAAAAGCAGTAAAAAAGAAAAAGAAGGATCGCCCTATTATGGAAACAGATGAGATTTTGGTAAAGAGTGAAGAGGCTGCGATGGACTGAAGTTTATCAAATCCCTTCAGGAGATAAAGATAGTTCAAAAGGAATGAAAAGTAATAGTTATTGAATTTTGAGCATATGTTGTGTGTGTGTTAATGTCATGGTGACCTGCCTTTGTCACTTAGTCTCAGGTCTTGACCAATTACAATGGTGTGACACAATTATTATTTCATCATTCTTGCGCATGCCATAATTTTCCACTTCAAGATCTTTGATCTTTGTAAATATTTTCAAACCTCCCTGTCCACTGGAGGAAATTCCTCGGGGAAAAACAATTTAATATATTCTAAATTTTTCTAAGTCAACATGTGTTCTAGGACTTTTGTTTTGCGTTATTGATTACATGTGAATGTCTAGTTGTTCCATTTGCTTACACAAACTTCTTGAAATTACAGAATGGGTTATGGAGTATCATGAGAGTAGACCAGGGTTGCAGATACTACAACAAAAGATTGATGACTTTATAACTGAACACGAGGAACAAGAGGAACAGGTCTTTTTTTCTCCTCCACCTGTTACCTGTCTATATTTAGAGCTTCATGAATATTCATGTGGGTTTTCGAAAGTCGAAAACAGTTACAGACATCCAAACACTTGCTGCATTTGTTGGCGTAAATTAAGTCTATCTGTTGTATCTAGCTGATCAAGACCAGATGAAATGCATGTGCCCTAGATGATATGTGCATGTGCAAGATCCCCCAGTTGGACATGTATTTATGCTTGAATGAACTGATTTATGTGTGTGTGTGTGTTTGTGTATATATATAATCTCATATTGTTTGATTGGATTAATATTTTATGTGTTGCATAACCACTTGAATTAGCACGTGTTTGGTTCACAGAATGAAGTACAACAGGAATGAACTGGGTATTCCATGGGAACAGAATAGGTGAGGAATAACTATTCCCAGAAGCCATGAGTGGAGTGGGGATTTTTGACTGGGCATGGGGAGAAATAGCTATTGCCATGAACCAAACGTGATGTGATGCTTAAAATATGAAGTTTAATAATATGATATAAACAGTTCAATATTTTACAGAGCCCTGCCCTTGTTATTCATGTATATATATTGAGATATTTCTCTTTATGAGCATGCACCAAGTGATTCAATTTGTGTGTTATACTGTTATAAGTCAGTGAACCAACACAGTACAGACTGAAAATTTTCATTTGGGAATCAAGTTAGGAAGTTTATTGGTTCGACTGTTTTGATCAAATTTTGCTCCAAATTAGCAGGGTTCAAATTTGATTTGATCTAGGAGTGATGATCCCTTTATATCTTCTTATTATTGTAACCTCGTGTTTTCATATGATTGAACCATTGGTTGCCTAGTGCTGGTGGTACTTAACTTGTGTGGTGCTGGGCTAAGGTCCAGTGCTCAAACCTTGTTAGTTTCTTGATATTCTGTGTGTGTGTGTGTAAATCAATCAAAAATTGGTTTCTCATAAATTAGTAAATGTATTTAGAAACTCCTTCGCTTGCATTCTTGTGTTACTATTATCTTATTCAAATATCCTGGTGGATGCAGGCAAGAAAAGAAAGAGAAGATTGTCTTGCAGAAGGGGGGTGGACTGTTGTTGTACATCATAAAGGAAGGAAAAAGACAACAGATTCTGAAAGTGGAGTCACTGTGGGCTCCGTTGCACAGGCGGTTGTGCTGGATAAACTGTCTAAAAAGAAAAGTCATGAGGTTGGGAACTTTTATCGGTTCCAAAAGAGGGAAGCCCAAAGGAGTGGTATGTGCATGTCTCCTGCGGTGTTTAGTTTTATCTAGTGTTTTTGATTTCTCATTCTATGTAGCATCTTCTCTTTTTTTCAGTTTGACTATCCTTATTGTTAACCCAAAGCCTAAAAGTCATGACACTAAATATAATTCAAAAAGTATAATTTTGAAACCATAAAGTATAACAATCTCCCACTTGGTTTTAAATAGAAGTAGGGAAAAAAACTTTTCATAACAATTAGCTCACACTTCAATTTTGACAATATGTATATCTGTGTAGCTAACCCGCGCCTACATGCTATACACATTCAAATTAAAGGTTGGGAAACAATAACTAGTGCTAGTCATGTCCAAAGGCCCACCATTCGTTCATACTCAAACCTAAGAACCCAATCAAGGTCCTATACCAGTTTGAGTATTGGCCAGTGAGGAAACTGTGCCTTAAATTGTTCACAGGCCTAAACAATTTGAGATTCGATCCTTCCTCTCTTGGGGGACCTCCCTGTGTACACCCGCAAAATGCATACCCAGTAAGGAAGCTGAAACTCGTAACTATCCAATGAGTACTCACAATATCAACAACAATGACTAGTCAAAACAAAATTTGACCATCATTTATCATCCCTGAAGGAAAATGTTGGGGGACTTTTATTGGTTCCAAAAGAGGGGAGCCGGGAGGAGTGGTACTGTGCATATCTCTGTGGTGTTTAGTTCTATCTATTATGTTTTTGATTTATTATTCTGGGTAACATCTTCTCTTTTTTCAATTTTACTTAATTTATAAAGTGTTAGGGTGAGTCGGATTCAAGCCTGTCAGTTAGTAGTGAATTTACAGATCATAAGCTATATGGAGCATATCGGCAAGTATTAGCTCAGATGGTAGTGCTTTGGTTCCCTTCAGTAGAGATCAGTGGTTTTAGTCTTCATTATGTTGAATTGTGGAGCATTCTCCTATTTCTCATTCACTGTTTCATATGCTATTAGCCTGTTCTGTAAACGAAGAAAAGGGGGGGACTTCAAATTGGGATTAATCTTTCCTGAGAAATCTCTTATATTTTATGAGAGTAGATGTCAAAATAACCTTAAATAGGAGTGACTGGCGTAGGAAGATTTATGTCAACGACCTGTTGCTATTTCTTATAGGAATATTTAACATGGCTTACTTTGCTAAACTTCCTTCTATTCATAAATAGCTACATTTAACAATTTCCTTGCGTTGCTGGCAAGAATCTAGTGAGCTAAATCTAATTACGCTCCCCCCCCCCCCCCCCCCCTTCCTTCCCCAAGTTTCACTGGTATTATGTGCCTTGTTTCTTACAAAGAGAAATGGTAATTGTTCCAATGTGCTGTTAGATAAATGTTTTTACTTTTTTTTTTTTGTATATATATATATGTATGTATAGAGAGGAAGTTCATATGTCGAAGAAGGGTAAAGAGAGAAGGAATTCATTCATGCGTACATAACACTAATAAATAGTGGCACTGCAACTTACAGATTCCATCTTTTATTTTGTACTCTTTTTTGTTTCATTGTTTTAACATTATACGAAAACTTAGTAGTGGAATGGGTTAAGTTTCTCATTTATTAGTTCTACTTCATGAGTGAGGCAAAAACTAAATCATCACATCACTACTTTTATTCTTTGCAGAGCTTATGAAACTGCGAAGCAAATTCGAGGACGACAAAAGGCGGATACAGCAATTAAGGGCCGCGAGGAAGTTTAAACCCTACTGAATGCTACTAGTCAGTTTTTAAGAATTGGACCCTCACATCTGGGCCTTTCCTGTCTTAAGATTTACCCGATTTAACTGGCCATTTGGGCACGGAGGTAGCTGCTCATTTAACTGCCTCAGTTTGTCTGAATGTTTAACTGGGCATGTACAGAGCTTGTAGCACGGTTTTACCTGCACCATGTTGCTGATTTGCTCGCTCTTATCTATTCTTGTTTATAGGAAGATGATTTAAAAGATCCTTTTGATGCTATTGCAAATTCAAAACTGGAAATGCATGAAATAGAGTGGTTTTGTTACGATTTTGTTGTCTGGCTATGATTGCATTTTTAGAATTTGGGTTATGTGAAGGAAAGTTATTAGCAGTGTACCTATGCTGCAGAACAGAATAACCTTAACTATCACGAGAAGATTAGAACAGTGAAGATCTCTTTGTATTTTTTGAAAGTCAAACAGTGAAGGTGTCATTCCTATGGATGAAAGCCCTAAGCGTCATTATATTATAGGAAATTTTACGAATCCCCTTAATGTTTTGTGTTCTCATTTACTCGATTTAAAGTGTCAAGAGAGAGAAATTCTGTGGGTTAACGGTTGCAACCACCTGGCACTAAGTGTCAGCTTGGTCATTGGGAAATATCATATAATCAGTTGGCATTGGGAAAATGTGATGCTTGAGAGTGTGATGTTCGAAATATGATATTCTTTTGTTTGTTACATTTAACTAAATCTCTTAAAATGTGATATTATTATGTTTGATATAAACAATTAGATTTAATACTCTTTCATTCAGAGCATAAAATATGATAAATTATTTACATGATAAAAGAATTATTTATTTTAATGTTAACACTAAAATAGAAGTTTTGCCTATCTTTTTATTTTAAAGAACAAAGAATTTGATTCAAATATTTACTAACTCGAAATAGAATTCATATAATATAATAATGAATTTCTAAAATATTATTAACTCTTTATCATCAATAACATATTTATTTATTGTTGGTATTGTCATTATTTTTATAATTATTAACATTACTTTAAGTTATACAAGTTATGTACTTAAATGAAAATTTCGTACAATTTGTTCATTTATAAGGGTAATTTAAACTTTTTATTTTATGTGCACATTTCATCCTACTCAAAATTTCGCATTCCCACATCTCAATTGAGAAATGTTAAGTCCTTATTTTTCTAAAATATCATATTCTAAAACTCTCATATTTTAGTCCCATGCTAAACGCTGGAATATGAAATTTTCAATAAGATTTCGTGATTAAACGGACCCTAACGCCTCAACAAGAATTAAAATGAATAAATCTACTAATTCTTACTAACTTCAACCCTAACAAATTACTTCATAACGATTTTCGGTTGGGACTCAAGCATGTGGGATCCAACCTACATTATGAGCGTAGAAATGTGGGGTTCAATGAAGAAATTTGTTAGGAATGAATTATTAAAGAAGAGTAGCACTTACGCCATTATAATAGCTATGAACTTTTCCAGATAGCAACTTCGTCGTTGTATGGTTGGCTGTCACAAACGACCTATCGCAAGAATTGCAACTCGCTTCAAACGTCAAATGCTGATACAATTTCCTTGAAAGATCTACTTGTGGTTCTTCTCAACCAAACACAAAATAATAATAATAATAATAATAATAATAATTAATTTTTTAAAAAAATGTTTTATAAGAAAATGTATTCGTCAATTAACCCATTACTCTAGTCGAGTAATTTGTCAGATAAATTAATATTTGACACCCTTATATGAATGATGTTACTCGTTCCAAAAGTAGCAATTTCACCTAAATCTCATCACTTACTTGCATAATAAGTAGGACCCATCTATATATATATATATGTAATACTCACTCCCGCATAAATAAAATTGTTTTTTTTTCTGAGATGAATAAGATAACCCTACTTTTATCACTCATTTCTCTTTATTACTTCTCTTATGCATCCTCTTAAAAATTTTGTGTTACCTAATTAGCAAAATTTGTTTCTAGAAGCTCTTTTGGCATTATCAAAACTAGCTTTTAAACATGGACTTTTAAAACATTAACTTTTTTAAAATAAAATTACTACACATTAATAGTCATAAGATTAGTTATACAACATTTCCAATCACATTAGGATACCGAAATACATTGGACAATTTTATTATTAGCGAAACTGTGGAAGAGATAATAGAGAGATTCAAATAGGCCCTGTCCGACAGAGCTCGCGTATATTCAATTTATTCTTAAATTACATCTAATAAAATACTACTACTTTGGCAAATACTACTACTTTGGTGATATGATATGTGATAATACTGAATCATGCACAGATTTCAAACCATACAAATGAAAATAAAAATATTTTATGAAATCGCCTCCTAGTTTGTGGGTGGGGGGGTGGGGGGGGGGGGGGGGGGGGGATGTTAATAGTGCAAATAAATGACTCAGCTTACATCGACCTCTTGATATTTATTAAACTTAAATGAATGAACATAAAAAAATAAAATGTAATATTAATTTTCATACAATTAAAGTATACTAATTTTTTGTAATATAATAAATATTCAATACATGATCAAATTATATAAAAATTGACATAATATATTATTATTTCATAATCATTCATTTAAACGTGAAGATTTTAAAAATAGAGCTTGCCCCTACAGACACTTCTAAAAATAAATGAGCCACAATTCATCACACTGTTCATTTAAAAACTCCCCAAAAAGGATAGAATTCCCCATTTCTTTTCTTTTTCTTTTTTTTTGAAATGCCCCTTGTCCTTCCGTGATTGCATATAACAGCCTCTCTTTCATCATATCCTGCAAAAAATATTACCAAAACACCTAAGCCAAAGTGAGAACCTTTTTCTTTAATAGTTTAACCTTTCTTTGAGGTTTCATCCTGGCAATGAGAGAGGGGATGGAATTAATTACAGTGGGAAGGGAAAAGAATTTCACCGGTAAGAAGGAGAATGGAAAAGTTTGAAATGCGAATGAAGGATCAATCTTCTTTATCTATGTGCAGTCACCAAAGTCTCGATAAATCTCAGTCCATCAAACCTCGGCGCAAATCGATCCTTCGAAGGCGCTTCACGCGATGAAGAACTCCCATGGGTTTCACTCGATGAAGCAGCGTCCTGAAGAAATCAAACATTACGGAGACATATTAAGTAATATGAAGAGAACAAGAAATATATATATATATGAATTTCAGAGAAATATTAGAATAGGATTATAGGTAACGCTACTCTTCTCGAAAAATAAATTTCGAACAAATCTCGCCAAAAAGTTGATTCCGCGTATTCTGGCAGATCTCGTGTGGTGGGATTGATTGAGAATCAAAATTTTCATTTTCTTTCTTTGAGATAAATAAATTAATTCAAAGAAATAGAGTAATACTATTCTCCTCCAAAAATAAATCCCAAATTTCTGAGACGAGAATTTGGAATTTTAATGGATAACAATAATAATAATGAAGTTCTGATATACGCGAAACTGCACAAATTCCTAATTCCAGAGTCCCCTACTACTCTTTTGATGGTTTCGTTTTACCCTTTATGACTCTGTAATTTTCTGGGGGAAAAAAAAAAACTAATTTCGAGAAGAGACAGAGATTCAAGAAATCGATCCATGAAAAGTGACAAACTGATTCTACAAGAAAACTCTCATGTTTGGATTCATACGAGTTTGGAGGCAGGTTTTTGGAAGAATTTTCTAGGCAACCAAACAGACCAGAAGTTCAAGAAAGAAAAAAAGAAAAAAAAAAGCCTCAGAAATTCGTACCTGGGGAAAATTTTGAATCTGAGATTTGCAGGCGACAGTTGAGGAAGAGGAACGGGAGGTTGCAGTGGCGGAAGCTGCAGCAACGGAGGCCGCAACGAGACCCGGTTTCTTCATCGCACGAGAGCCGAGAGATCTGATTTTCCCCAAATCTAGGGAGCTTCGGAACTGGATTTTCTCTCGAGAAAATTAGGAGAGAAACGGCGAGAAAATATTGACGTAAGAAGCAAATATATAAACACAAAGCATCGGCCGCGTGCGGTTACTTGTTAATGACGTAGGCTTACGCGGCAACTATTTTCTTCCTCGTCAATCTTGTCATGAAATGACAGTGTTGCCCTTCAAGGGATTCTAGAAATTAAGTTTAATTTTGTGATATATGTCATGAGGTTCATAAGATTTAATTTGATTTGACTCATTAAGCTGATGCAAAAAAAACCCGTAGTTTAGAATATCGAGAAAAGATAGTTCATATTTATTTACGACGAACGCATTATATTTAATAAAATTATATCATCTTATGGATAAACTCACTCATATTTTCTTTCTGTTTATTTATTAATAAGGCATGAGACTTTATGATTTTTGGAGAAAATTGACCCTTTAGATTATGTAACTAGTAAAGTCTTGAAATTTATGGAGTTGTATGCTAAAAGGTTTGGCATTAGCCATTTTGAAAAGGTTGGAGAAGATGGAGCCAAACTTATTTATACTAGCATCACTAACACGCCCAGAGCTTGTAGCAAATTAGGGGTGTTCAATCGAATCGAAAAAACTGAAAATCCAACCAAAATTAACAAAAATCGAACCGATTTGGTCATTTTCTAGGTAGTTCGGTCTCATTTTTTTTTTTTTTTGGTAGAAAATGGATGTGGTCTGTCAGTTTACGATCATCCTTGAAAATAAAATCACATAAACCAACCAACATGACATAATTATATATATATATATACACATAATTTATATTTATTTAAAAAACTGTATAAACCAATCAACCATTCGATTTTTTATTTATTTAAAAAACTGTATAAACCGATCAACCATTCGATTTTTTCGATTTTCCACGGATTTTTGATTTTTGGTCAACCGAATCGGTATGTCGATTCTCGTTTTTTTTTTCCCCCTTTAAAGGTGGATCGGTCAGTCGGTTTTCAGTTTTTCGTAAAAGCCACAAAAAAAATACCAATTTACACCCCTATAGCAAATCCCGTGATCATAGTATAGGTCATAAAGCATATCAGATAAGGCACTAACGTTACTTTTGGTTCACGGAATGGGATGAAATACTTATTCCATGAAAATATAACATGCAAGGAGCAATATTTCCATAAAATATAAGTGAAATGGGTCGGTGCTTTCATGAACCATAAGAGAAATAGAGAAAGAATAAACAACTAATAGCTATTTGTTAAGGGTGTAATATTATTCTCCATCTATTCCTTACTTATTCGTTTTATGATACATGAGAATAGTAATTTTGTATATGTTGCATAAAAATATTGTTTCTTATATATTATATGGATCTTACCAACCTACGAATGGAGGAGGGAGGCGCGCCAGTGGAAGCCACAGATGGTGAAGTAGATGGGGTCGCACCAGGTTAGGTGGATCAACTGAGACGGTGTTAGTGGTGGGTATGGGTGTGGAGCCATCTAAAGTAGAGGCCAAGCTTAAGAGTTGTAAACCAAACGCCACTTGCTTTTGCCGACGTTTAAAATTCTGTTCGATCGAAAAAGGCAGATTTGGCATTTTTCAGTAATCATTGCAATTCTAATAAACTGCCGATTATGAACAGTTCAGTCGCTACATGCAACCTTATTAATGAATTATCGCTGACTACATGTAGGCTTGGTACGGCGAGTCACCCTTCAATGGTACACCATCACTGTCTCAACTATGTTTCCTCGCACCGGAGGACCTCAGTTCCTCGTTAGATCGGAACCTTTAGATGCTCGAAAGGGACCGTAAACACGAACAACTCTCAAAAAACTTTGAAGAACATTTTGAAAACACTCAAAAGGTGGTGAGGAACGAATTGAGAGAAAAAAGAAGAAAGAGGTATGGATTGCTTTGTCGAATCATCTAGCTAGTCCTATTTATACCTGTGGGCTGCGAATGCATGGCCATATGGCCAAAATGAAAGCGCGCCTTATTGTATGGAGCAATATTTATAGTTGGATAAGCATAAATTTTACACTCTACCTAAGATATGCATGAATTAACTTTTAAAAAGAGAAAAGAATTGGCACAAGGACTTTTGACTTAAAATAGTAATTTTTCAACTATTAAAGTTAATTTTTCAGACATTTAATTGAATTCTAATTATAAAAAAGAGAATTAATGGAGCCACCGTAAAATGAAAGTAGGTTACCAGATTCTTTCATTCATTTCAACAAAGCTTCTTTGCCTAAAGCTTGTCTGTGCATATTCCCCGCCGCCCTCCTTTAAAAATAATAATTCTATGCCCAAAAATAATTTCATAACAAAATCACAAAAAATTATGTGACACAAATTTAGTAGGATGATATTTTAATAAATGATAACTCAGTGGTCTCATAAATTTTTAACACATAATTCTTTTATGATTTTATTATGAATCCTTTGTTTCCATAGCATTGTTCATTTAAAAAGGCAAAAAACTGAAAAAGGACAATTTAGTAAATGAGTCGAAATCCTTCCGCGTCTAGAAATAGTCAAATAAGGAGGGTAATTTGATCTATTCGACGCCCATGGTTTAAAAGGGTCTGCAGTGATTGGCTGATTATTTCAAGCTGCAGCTGCTTACCGACTGAAACGTTATGAACATTGAGGAACGCCATTTTCACAAGTCACGCCCAAAAAATTCTTCAAAATTTTTTAACCCTTGTTCCACTTTGCATGAGATGGTTTTACTCCTAGATAGTTCTAAATTATATTTAATAATGAGATGGTTAGTTTTTGGTTTCTTTATAATTTTGGCCAATTAATAAACACTAAATAAATAATAAAATAAGTCAAGACATAAAAATAATAAAGTTAAATAAATTTTAATAATATGTAATAAATTAGCAAATCACGATGTTTCGTTTCTTAAAATTTAAAAACTTCAAATTTTGGTCTAACTTTAGGATAAAATATGAAATTAAATCATCTCATTCCTTGATGGTTTCTCATCAGTCTTTCGGTTCTGGTACCACTAGGGATCTCATCCCAGAACCAGATGATTCCATCTCGTTTATTAATAGGACAGTTTTGGGATAATTTTTCATGGGACGGTTTGAGGACAGTTCCCGGTTCAGGATTCAAATTGGCACCCTTAATATAAACTCATCTTCTTCAATGCTCATTCCCTCCAAAGTTTGCACACAAAATTTTATTGCTCTAGTTATATAAGGTTAAACTTATAATTATTGATGATAAGATGATCTGGGCAATTGAATTTAATGTGGGTGAAATAATAAAAGAATTGAAATACCCATTTATGTTACTAATTAATGAAATAAAAATTAGAATGCTTACATTCTCAATCACATTTATGAAATTGGACAATGCAAACCATACATTATAAAAAAGTGAATGTAAATTCTCCGAATTTGAGAAGTCATAAATTTGTAGAATTAGATAATCGTAATCATTTATTGCATAAAAAAGTAGAGAGAAAAATTAAATATAAAATAAATAATTAATTAATATTATCTAATTTTATAAATTTGTAATTTTTAAAATTTAAGTAGTTCATATTTAAAAAGAATAGGAGAGAAAAATTGAATGCGAAAGAAATGAATGGACGGGATCGTTAGACTTTTCTTGGACATTTATTATTTCTCGCGGTTGTGGCGTCAGAAAATCGGAATTTATGTCGACGCTTTGAATTTCTACAACCCCCTTTTATGATTGCATTTCAATTTTTATGACTTTTAGAGGCTAAAAAGAAAAACTTATGATGGGGTCGACCAACTGTGCTGAATATTTTCTTTTTCCGTCACTTTCATGGTTAATTTGGCAAAAGTCACGTGACTAAATAAAATGCCACGTGATTAAACGAGGACGTCAAGAGATATTTATCTGTAGAAGTATCACGAAAACTGCAGTCGTCTGCATGAAAGGCGAGCTCACGCGGCTTTCCTCCGTCACAATGGACCAAATAAAAGGAGAGCATGATTTTTGGGGGACATCGCGATAATTAATTTTATCGATAAATACACGTACGATAAGAGTGATAAATAGGATCATTAGTGAAAAAAGATTTTAAAATAATATTAAAAAAATTTTAAATTAGGTGTACGGATCAAACCTTTCCCTATATAAGTTTTCTCAATTGCGAGACCTTATTTTTTGTATATAAGGTGCAGATGTGCGAGTGAGGGGAGATGACTGCAATAATGAGCGATAACGAGTGAGGGGAATAGCGTGCTGGGGGGAATTTAAGGGGTTCGATCACAAAATTCCTAAATGCATGACTAACATATTCAAACCTAGTACCTAACAGGTTTGAAATTCATTCTCGCAATAGGGTAATTGTGAGGCTGAATTTTCCTTTTCAATCTCGCAACTTGCCTATTACGAGACTAAAACTTATATACGAAAAGGTATGATCCGTACTTATTTTGAATTTTTATTTTTTTATTACTCTGGGAATTTTTTTCATCGTTAGTGTGAATCCTACCAAACCGTACTTATACGTTTGAACGACTTTTTTCTTCATAACATCCTGTCACCTTTTTCTTTTGGCGTACGTTCTACTGATTAAAAACAATTTCAATCGATTTATCAAATATTTCCAATCAATTTTTTGAATGCCAGTTAATTTTTTCCTTTTGGTAAATTCGATTCTTCCCAAATAATGAACCCCTTTACTTTTACAAATGTTACAAATCTTTAATTTTTTTTATTTTTATGCTTCAAAAATACTCACAACCAGAGGATTGATCATATAATATTGTAAAATTACACTGTTTTGCAATTCAATTCCAATACAACCTGTTATTCTTTCCTTTTACCCATCTTCTTAAGCATTCCCCCTAGAAAATTCTCAGAAGGTTGCTTTTGCTTTGCTTCTGAGACAAGTAAAAAGAGGTAAGAAGAAAAAAAAATAAAAGAATAAAAAAGAAAGAGTTTCCATGAAGCACGCTTCCGGCATGGGCATGACTTTTTTTACTTCTTCCCCACGTTCACTTGATGCACAACGTGAAATATTAGTTCACCATGATACACGTGGCATTTTTATTATTGCATATGTTATTATTTTTATGAATCATGCCCCATGACGCCATGGAATGTGTCTCATAATTTTGAGATATTTTTATATTATTCTAACGGTATGTATTTAAATGAAAGTTAGAGATGTAGAGACATAATAATTTTCATGAGTTGAGAATCTAAAATATATTAATTTAAGTATTAAGATTCTGGTACAATTTTTTAAAAATCTTAATTTTTCAAGCTTTTAAGTACTAAAATTTATAACTAAGATGACCTCAAATCTCATGAAAACAAACATATCAAAATGTTTTTATAGATTCTTTCAATATTAGAACTCGAAAATAGTGTTATAAAATTTTTAAAATAGGTGTATTGAAAAATAATGGAGATTAAGTATATTGAAGGAAAGCTAAATCCAAAAAATATAGCTTATAGTTCATCTAAATTGCATATCATGCGCAAAGCTCTCTTTAGGGCGAAGCCTTATCACATATTGCATTTTATTTGATGCTGTTATTTTCAAAATTCAAATCGTGACCTAAAAAAAAGAAAAAGAAAAAGAAAAAAAACAACCTTACTAATTGTGCTGAAATTTAAAATTAGAAAGAGCTGAGCATTAATTTGAATTTTAAATTCCTTTAATTAAAATGACGTTTTTGAACTATTCCAATAATTAGCTCTGCACACACCAAGAAAGGGTCAAATCTTTAGGCTACAAACAGAAAAATAAAATAAAATAAAAAATAAAAAAATATATAAATGTGGATGGGTCGATCGGGGGGCTCTTCTGCTAAGAGCTCCCGCTTAAGGCTTGTTTGGCGCTTAATTTTCACATAAATAATGTTTTATTTTAAATATATAAGTGTACAGGAATATTCTTGCATAACTTAATAATATGTGTACTCTTTATTTATAGGATAGAAATTAATATTTTTATTCATTTTATTCTATAAATTATTAAATCGGGCAAAAACATTTACGCGCATAAATTTTTGAATATTTTCCAAACTCTTACGATTAATTTTTAAAAATATAATACGATTTATTTGTGAATTGGGCGCTCTACAGAAGGCTCTGGACACGTCACGGCAGTTGAATCCTTATCTTCATCAGAGCTCTTCCTATTTTCCAATTTTCGTATTTTCATTTATGTGGTGATCTTAGAGTGGACGCCACCACGATAAATATCACCCTTTCCCCGCGTTTTCGTTTTCCAGCGATTGAAAGAAACTCATTTCCACTTGCGCCCTACAACTTGCGATTTCCCATTTGCGATCTCTGCGACGAACCCTAGCTTCTCCCCTCTCTCTCCCTAATTGGGCGATCGAATACCCTAATTCATCTCCATCCATGGCTTCTTCTGGATCGTCCGGCCTACCGAACTCTGGTTCGAAGGGGTTCGATTTTGCGTCCGATGATATTCTTTGCTCGTACGAAGATTATGGCGCTCAGGACCGCTCCAATGGAAACCTTTCTGATCCTACGATCGGAGTGGGTCCTAGCAAGGTATTGGTTTTGTTATCCGTCTGGAAATTGGATTGTGTTTCAATTTTTTTCTTTTTCTTTTTTTTAGATATGAAATTGGGGGTGAGATCAAGAAATGAATTTCACCTGTGATTGTTTGTGAACCTCCCGCGATGTTGTTCTGTTGAAGGTCTAAACCCTAATATCATGATAGGAGTTTCACCTGAGCCTTCCGCGCTGTAGTTCTTTTGAAGATCTAAACCCTAATGTCATGTTTGGTCCAGGGTAATTTCTATTCCGTTCCGCCTTTATTCTAGCGGTTCCTTTGGTTCACTTTGGTGCTCCTGGTTTAATCAAGAAGGCCTATCCCATTCATGGCCCTTGGAATCCTATGGTCCAGTGGACTGCCTTTCCTTACCTATTCCTATGGAATAGTTATTTCGTTCCAACTACATTCCGCCCCCCAATCTAAGCATGTCATAAGTTGAATTGAAATTTATGTGCCGTATTCCTTTCCATCTTTGTTTCATTGAAGTTAGATTCGTTGCAGAGGGGCGAACATTTGTTTAGCCCGTGTGGATTGTTGTCAGCTTCGATTCCTGGGATATTAGTCTGTTGCTCGAGGCCTTTCTGAAGTAGTGGTTATTTATTTAGGACTGCAATAGATAGCAATAGTTCGTTTTACTGTTTGAAAAAATAGAAAAACCAAAAACAATGTTTTATGTTGTTCAGAAATGGGGAATGGTATATGCGCCTGTTCTTGTAGATAAGTTTTGTTGTATATGCCATCTGCGAAAGTTGTTAAAATTTGATTGATCATCTGTTTTGCTTCACTCTAGAAAGCCCGAAGGCTCTCTGTGATAATACCGACCGTCATTTGGCTTAACATTTTACACCCTAACGAAGAAGTCAAACTTGAAGACTGACTAAGTTTAACATTTTTGCAGCTAGTATAAAAGGGAGAGGAGATGAGAGATTGTGCAGAACAATTTAGAGGGGGTGGAATAGATCAAATCAATTACATTGAGATATTTCTTGGCTCTAGATTTTTGAACCAAGCTATAAACCTAATCCAATTTCTGAAAATGAAATTACACCCTAATCAATACCTTATAATATCCGACATAAGTATTGAACAATCAAAAGTTGAAGTTGAATTATTTCCCGTAAAAACCCCAATTATTTCTAAAAAAGGCAGGTCTTTGGCTTGCACTTGCATCCTCTGTCACAAGTCATCATGTTAAAACCTATCTGGTCTGGATTCACGTTGGCAGAAAGGAGAAGTGGGTAACATTTCTGTGGATATACAATGTTGTATCCACTTGCACAAAAATCTATTTTCTTCAAAATACTGAACAATCCGCCAGACTTCCATGATCATGGGCTTTCTTATCATATTTTAGAGTCAATGAATGTTTAACTTTTTATGTCCTTTGCAAGTAAGTTGGAGGTTCATAAATAGCGCCCCCACCCCCCAAAATAATAATAATAATAATAATAATAGTAATAATAATAAAGAGAAAAGGAAAGAGAAAAATGACTGGCCTGCTTGTTATTCTAGTTATTAAGTTCTGTCTTCCTTTCTCTTGGTGCTTCAAGTAGCCATTACTCATTACTTGTCCTTGTCAATTGCCAATCACTTCTTCTTCTTCTAAGAAAAACAATTACTGTGCTTTCTTGTTGAGCAGGATCTCCATAAGAACCGGATGGCTAGATCATCGGCATGCCCTGTTGTTGGCTATAGCCTGCATGAGGGTTCTTTCAGTCAAGATGTGATTTCTACTGTTGATAGGACTATGAAAAAATATGCTGACAATCTCATGCGTTTTCTTGAGGGAATCAGTTCACGCATGTCACAACTGGAGTTGTACTGCTACAACCTTGATAAATCAATAGGAGAAATGCGATCTGATTTAGTTCGCGATCATGGGGAAGCTGATACAAAGCTTAAGTCTCTTGAAAAGCATCTTCAAGAAGTGAGTTACTACTGTCTACAGGATCACATGGATATCTAACATTATACAAGCACTTTGTTTTGTTTTAACCTTTTTTAGATATTAATTTTAGCACTTCTATATGTCCGTCTTATACCTTGATGCAGGTCCACAGGTCAATACAGATTCTAAGGGACAAACAGGAACTCGCAGAAGCACAAAAGGAACTCTCGAAGCTTCAGTTCGTGCAAAAAGAATCGTCTTCTGCAAGCCATTCCAAACAAAATGAAGACAGAGCTTCTTCATCATCCTCTGACCTCAAAAAGACTGATAGCACATCAGACGTGAATAACCAGCAGTTAGCTCTTGCCCTACCTCATCAAGTTGCCCGACAGCCCTCACTTCCCACAAGACCTTTGGAGCAACAACAGCCCATGACACCCCATTCCCATCCTCCACCTCAGAGTATGTCCCAGCACCAGTCTTATTATCTGCCACCCACCTCGTTACCAAATCCATCTGCCCAGGTGCAGCATCCTCAGGGACAATACATGCTATCCGATCCTCGATACCAGACACCATCCTTGCAAGATAGTTCTAGGGTCAGTAGAATGGCTCCACAGGCCACTGAATCTCAAGTAAGTCAGGCACCACCAGTAAATCACTTTCCTCAGTATCAGCAGCAGTGGCCCCCACAAATTCCACAGCAGCCGTCTGTGCAACCTCAGACTAGGCCTCCATCATCTACTGTGGTTTACCCTTCCTATCCAAGTCAACCGGCAAATCCATCTATTCCAGATACTCTCCCAAACAGCACGCCCTTGCAAGTTCCATTTTCAGGATTTCCTCAACAAGGAGCTAGTCGTGCTGAAGTTATGCCCTATGGGTATGGTGGGGCTGCAAGACCGGTGCCTCAGCCACAGCCACCCCAGCATGTCAAGGGAACTTTTGGAGCACAGCCTGGTGATGGGGGCCCTGTTTCCAGACCCCATCCGACTCTTTCCACTGGTAATGCGCACATGGTTTACGAAGCTGAGGGAGCGAGAGCTCATCATTCGCAACAGTCTCCCTTCCCTCATGGGGGGTATCCTCCGACAAGTGCAAATATAATGGTCCGGAACTCAAGCCCACCTCAACTCCTACGCAACACTCCCTACACTGATTTGATCGAAAAATTGGTTAGCATGGGCTATAGGGCTGATCATGTTGTTGCTGTGATTCAAAGGATGGAGGAGAGTGGCCAGCCTGTGGATTTCAATTCAGTGCTGGACAGGTTGAATGGGTTATCCGCTGGGGGCTCTCAGAGGGGGGGATGGTAATGTTAATGGTAAGTAATCGACCCATCCAATGTGAATCTTAATGCTGCTGTATCTGAGATAAAGGCCGTTAGATGTAAATATGCATGTGTATCTGTGATCTCATCCACAGGGTTTTTAGATGAAATTTGTAACCCTGTATGCTGATGCTTTGCAGGGGACAACGTGGAAATAGTCAACCCTTGGACCTGTATCTGTTATCGAGATTGCTGTGATTCTTGACGTAGATCATCAAATTCCACCTTGTTTTTTCTGAGAAGGCGAGTTTTTGAGTGCTTTTCTCATCTCCTGTTCCCTTTCGAACATGTAAAAAGCACTTGCCTTGTGTTTTTTTTATGTTAAAAGGCATGCTTGCTTGTTAAATCGTAGTACTTGTTTTCCGATTCTGGGGTTTTACCCATTTAGCTTCAAGCTGTTGTCCGGGAACTCTCCTGTTGCATCTCATTTTCGGATTTGCATCAGGAACCATGAAGATCACCGCTGTACTAATTTTCTGCTTTGAATTGTATTAAGTAAAATGCTTCAGCGAATCACTCTTCTGCATCTCAATTTTTTTTCCCCATTTTGTCATTGTACCTGTTTTAAATAAATTTACCCATTTTGTTGTATGATCATAAGGTTGTGAAATGGGATGTGTTTGTGTAATTGAACAAAGGTTTCAAATCTACAGGTCAAAAGCAAACAAGAATTTGTACCAGCTTCTGTTAGTGACCAAAAAGGTGGAAAACATTAGCTAATGGTTATCTCAGTTTACCATATGCTTTATCTTTCATGAAAATCTCTTATGGTATCTGATCATTAGGCTTGAGGTGGGGGGAAATGGATCACTCAAATTTGAAAAATATCATAAATTTGTAAATATGAATGATTTTGCCTATTTAATTTTTTAACTTTAGTTCCTCTTTCAACTTTTCATCTATGAGGCTTGGGGTGTAGAGAAATGGATTACTCAAATTTGAAAAAATTCATAAATTCGTCAAAATAAAAATTTTTGCCTATTTAATTTTTTCACTTTAGTTCCTCTTTCAACCTTTTCATCGATGAATGACCATAATTTTATAAATTCGGATGATGCTGCAGGTAAATAAATAAAAGAAGATAAAATTTTAATTAAGAAAAAACAATTTCTTATCTCCTAATTTTCAAAGTAAACTCAACTCATAATGCATATAATAAATGTGTGGAACGTGTTTCTTTGCTTGTTCAAATGGTATTTTTTCTTTTTTTTGGGAAACTTAGAATTCAACTCGAATGGGCTCTTGAGACCCACTCGAACTTATAAACTGAGAAAGGTGGAGCCTATCTCAAATGCACCTATCTCCATGTGAATTGCAAATGCGGATACAATCTATATACCATTGAAGGGAACTTCCCGTGCGGCCACCCTCCCCCAATACCCTTGTTTATGATGCACAAGTGGGACCCCTAAAAGGGTGGTAGAGCATGCTATAACCCTACTTAATTAGTAAGTAGCGCTTTTTTTTTTTTTTTGGCTTGGTAAGACATTGACGTGTCCTTGAAATCTATAAATCTATAAATCTTATCGTACAGGGTGAAAATCCGTATCCAAATTGTGTTTACTTGTACGTTAATACCTTGACATATCCTTGAAATTTATAAATTTTTATTGTATAGAGTGAAAACATGCACAGTAATGTGGGAACCTATCATATTCGCATATTTTCATATGTACGAGGCCTTTTCTCTGAAAAGTGAAAGAATCTAAGATTATAAAAGTGGTTCAGAGTTTTTATGATTTTTGGAGAATTCTCATATGTAAATTCATGAATACATGGATTATTGAGCACTTTTACAATATAAACCGCTTGGAATTTTTAGATTTTGAGCATTTGTCATTGGATATGTGGAAAGACTAAGAAGGATAAGACTAGAAATAAAGATTTTAGTGGAAGGTTAGGGGTTATTCTAATTGAGGATAGAATGAGAAAATATTCTCTAGGGTGTGATTTGACTTGTGCAATGTATGCTGATAAATGCGTCAGTTAAGAGGAGTGAGGTGATTAATACAACAATAATTAGAAGGGGTATGAGATAGGTGGTTACCATGTGTACCCAAAAATACCCTGACAATTTATTCAAGTTGTATACTTATATAGCTTTTCAAAATAGTACAGTTCATAAAATGGTAAATATAAGACTTAAATAAATGGCGAAGACATATGAAGACCATTCATGGATAAACTATAAAGCATATCTCTCGATTTAAATGCAGAGGCATTCGATTAGAAGAGGTGAATGCAAGATATAAGAAAGGAAATTAAGCATTCTAGGATTTAATAAGAGTTTAGCCTTACATTTGGTAAGTGGCGCTAAAGAATTGATGTCGATAATTCCAAGTGATTTTCTGCTATTGGTTATCCTAAATATTAGAATAAAGATTTAATTGTATGGTTGTTGAGCATGTGTCACGGAAAGGTGGAGGACAAGTAAACGAGTACGCCCCTGATAGCTACCTGCATCCAACTTAACCACCACATCGATTTAAGCCATCCACCACTCGTAAACATTAATAAGGATCAATTTTTATTTTTATTATTTTTTTTTGAGCTTTTTCAGAAACAGTTTTATGATTAAAGTAGATGCCAATGAAAGAGAATGCATTAACTTTATTTGTTCGTACTGGGGCCTGTGTGATCGCAGGAAGGGGATTAATGCGCGGCGAGCCCACTAATACATTTTTTGTCTCCATCCTTATTCAATGCCTAGCCCTACGTAGGGCCTCCTAATGTAATGGCGTTACCTTATCTGTCCACCACGCACTGCCATAACACGTGAAAAAAAAAAAAAATTTGTGAGCCCTGCTGGCTAACCAACAAGCACTAATTTTTTTGGAATAACTCTGCTAGTATAATTTAAAAATAATCTTCGCCTCAAAAACATTAATGACAAAGTTTAACTAATAATAATACTAAGAATTAATAGAGAGCTTCGAAAGATGCCCGCGATTCTAAATTGACATGTCTGAGCTTCATATGTAATTTGATGTATCCGAAAACTATTATTATGAGCCGGTGTAATTTATTCTACAAATTAGTGTACTCACAAGCCTTACTCTCTGAAAATAGTAAAAATATTAGCTGAAATTTAATATCTAGAAGGCTATTTTTTGGCCATTTGAGTAAATTTTACTTGATTCCCTTCAATGGTTTGTGATATTTTAAAATTATCTGATTTTTTTAATTTGTATCTAAACAATACATGTTAACAATCTAATTATAAAAATATTCGTTGTTCTAACATAATGAAATTTATTGAAGTTATTTAGATTAGTCCATTAAAAACAGAAATATTTCATTAATATTAAAATATTCCTGCTTTCACACCTATTTATCTGGATACGTTTGAAAACTGGCCCAGGCAAAGGTCATGGGGCCCATACTAAATTCAGGAGGGTCCATTTGCCCTACAGCAAGGTCCTTTTGCCGACAGTTCTGAAATCCTATCCTCATCCCACGATTCCGACGTGCAGCTCAGAATCCAAGAGACCGTCTTCCCGTTCTCACACGGATACGTTGGAATCAAAAAAAATTTAATTTATGAAATTAGATAATTTCAATTACTTTTTATTTTTTGAATTTATAAAAAGTATGAATTTGTGTGAGGATTTGAATCTTCTGAATTTGGGAAGGGATGGATTTGTGGAATTAGACAATTGCAACTATTTATTGCAAAAAGGGAAATGAGAGAAAGTAGAGATAAAAAAAAAATAAATTGTTAAGATTATCTAAATTCATAAATTCATGACTTTTCAAAATTTAAGAGATTCATATTTTTTTGTATAATTAAACAATCCTAACAATTCATTATAAAAAAAGCAGAGAGATATTAAAGATGAACAAAATGAATAGATAAAAGTGTTTAAATTCATAAATTCATCGGTTTTTTAAATCGATACACATCCCTCCTACTCCTCCACCAGCGGTTTCTCTTTTTATTTTTTTCATAATATATGATTATAATAAATTAGAATTTACTTAATTTTAAAAAAGACATGAATTTACTTATTAAATAATTTTAAATGAATAGATAAGCTTGTTAAATTTGTAAATTCATCACTTTTTTAAATTTAAGTGGTATAAATTCGATCCATATCCGCTTCCATTCGCTTATTTCTCTTTACATTTTCTTCATAATACATGATTAAGATAAATAAGAATTATTTGAATTTTTAAAAAATAAATTTATAAATTTAAATAATTTTAGTTATTTGTTTCTTCCACCTATATAATTTGACAAATTCATGATCTGGAATCTCCTGCGCACACTTGTGATTCATGGCCTGGATTCATGATCTGGAACCTTCCGCACACTCGTCGTTTTCGCAATTCAAAAACTCCCGAACCGTTGACTCCCTACTGCTCTAACGACTCCACCCATTACTCACGGTAACAGAGCGAGTCCCCTCCCTCCCCCCCTCTGTCTTTCTCTCCTAAATCATTGCAACGAACCGCGGTTTCGATTCTTCTGCGATCTCTTCTTCTTCTTCTTCTTCTCTGTATTGGAGAGGAAGATGGAGAGCCCTCTGCTCGATGGCCAGAGCAGCGGCGGTAGGTTTGGGCGGAGGATCGATCAGCCGCGAGCTTACACTCGGAGGTCAGACGCCATTGCTTACGGCTCTCGCTACGAGAAGGCGGCTGCTCTCGTTGATCTGGTCTCTCTCTCTCTCTCTCTCTCTCTCTCTCTCTCTCCCCCCCCCCCCCCCCACCCTCTTCTCGCGTCTTCTTTAAACCCTAAAACCCCATGGATGTCTCTCTGTACATATTATGAATTTTGTCTGGGACACTCTTTCTTCCTATTTATCTTTTTTGAGTGCGAATTGTAAATGTTGAGTACGCTTAACGTATGCCGTGAGAAGCATAACTCGCATATTTTTTGTTTGTTGTATATTTCTTCAATCAATGAAAATAGAACTTGCATTACTAGGGCACCAAGGAGGCGCCAATCTATGTACACGAAGTTAGAACGGCATTGTATCAAAGAGATACGTAGAATCTTTATAGTTTTTGTCATTTGTCTCGATTTCAGCGAGTTAGGCTATAATTTTATAGAAATTGTTCTCTGAAGGGAAACAATCATAAAGGCTGCACTGAAGCCAAGCAGCTCGTTACCCACCTGACCTCGACAGTGGTAGTGCAGGGTTGGGCTTCTTCAGAGGAAGCTGCGATTTCTTGTATTTAACTACACTTACAGTGTTGTTATATTCTCTGTAGGGAAGAATCATAAAGAGGGAACATAATTGCTCATAAGTTATGGCTGAATAGATTTTTATTTGGAATTTGTTCATCAGACGTCTTAGACTACAGTAGAAATAAAGATTCGACATTATGGGCTTTATCATTGACTCTTATGGCTCCATAAGAACAACTTCAAGCCTTCTTCCCCTACTATGTTAAACTATGTTCTACCTTATTGGCTAAAACAACAGATTTATTTTAAGACTGTGTTCAGAGTCCCACATCAGTCTGTGGCTAGTTAATTGTATTGCTTGGTGTACCTGTTGGGCCACCCACCCATTGCCATTCAGTTCTGGGATGGAAACTTGGCAAATAGTAATGGCATGTTTATCTATAAAATAGCATTTATGTCTCATCAAAGGCAATCTGGCTTCTTTCTTGGTCGCGCTTGTTTCATAGCTCAATGAAGCACTTGCTATTCAAACCCTGACATTTCTCGCTATTGTCATGATAAAGTCGTGTTCTTATTCTGAGAGAAGCTAAGGTTGCTTGAGAACAGGCTCAGACATCACTTGTAGTTAAGTATTGTGAAAAAATCAAGGTTCAATATAAGTTGTAGAATCCTGTGAAAAAATCATTCATGGTTTACATTTTTCTTGACATTTTTTTCTTCATTTCAGGACTTTTATTCCTTAACATGTCTATACTTAGGGGCTTAATAGCAATAGGAAGATACTTCATGCTAGAGGACTTGACAAAGCTTGTTCTTGGCTGTGTGCATTTGTGTGAGAACCCTGTCTTACTGTGTCCCACCCCCACCCCCTCCAAAATAAAAATGGTAGCCAACGTTTTCCTTGGCTGAAATTGTCTGATTAGGCCTTCACTAATCTTTTATGTTGGAAACCTCCTTTAGCCTTGTTGAATGATAGAGTGCGGCTTCCATTAAAACCTTACCGGTGTGGATGTCTCGAGTGATTTCATGACAAATCGTGAGGTAATAAAATTTAGCTGTTCTGAAGGCTTTGTTAGGGAGGATATGCCTTGGTTTTTTATTTTTTATTTCGAATTTTCTGCTTTCTTTTGTTTCTATGATTTATTTCTTTGTCTTTTCCGTGCTCTTGAGGTTTCTAAGTTATTGAGGAAGTTTATTTTCAGGCTTAAGGTAGTATCAAATATCAATAGTTGTGAAGGCGACCCTAAATGTCAAGGCATCCCATGGGCGCCTAGGCAACGCCTTGACAACTCTGATAGCATCTTATACTTGTACAGGAAGTTTCTCTAATTGATAGCTCTTATTTGACTGGGTTTTGTAATATCTATTTGTTTGGGTCAGTTTCTGATTTAGTTCTATAGCCAATTTAAACCGAACCTGATCTGTAGTCTAATATTTATGTCGAGGCCATGTGATATCTGTTAAAACTCAAAGTTGGGGAAAGATAGATCAGCCTCCTCTCAAAATCTCTTGATGTTTCCTTTCAGCCCAACCTTCCCGTTGATCTTCCTTTTCCCCCTTGAGACCTTACTGGCTCTTGAATCTCTCACCTTTAACTCATTGCGTGATGTTTAAATGTTGAAAGAAAAGGCCAAAGATCTCGAAGAGGGACTCCTCCTAAGTTTGGGTATGGAAGATGAAAATGGACATTCTTTAATGCTTTTTCAGGTCTACATTGCATAATCTGTTGTAGAGATTGAGTAATGGATTTTTATCTTGTAAACAGAATTCTGAATGAAAATGGATCACTAGCTGATGCAGATAATATGTCAATGTAATTTTTTTATTCAATTTTAATTTTGTTGACAATTATATGATAGGCCTAAAGCTCTGGAAAAGCCAAACTAGCTACTCGGTCTTGTCTATTTTGAATCCATTGGCTGATACTAGTTTAGACCGTGCTTACTTCTGGGGGTTGATTGTCTTGCTTGGATAATGCTGTGAGAGGGTCAACATGATGTTTTGAATTCCTTCCTCTATCTATCTCTTTCTCTCTTGTCTGTACACACTTCCTTGCCTCCCTCAACAGAAAGAAGGAGAAAAAGTATTATTAAAAAATAAATCAGAATAAAAGAAACAAAGTGAAACTTGATCACATCAATATCTTGACCAGAGGCACAGCATTTGAAATATATATTGGAATACTTGTTGTTCCCTCGAAAACTAGTACTGCCGTGATTAGCTGATAACATCCTTTGCAGGCTGAAGATGGTATTGGTCTACCTGAGCAGATTCTCGATCAGTCAACCTTTCAAAGTGCGACAGAGTTCTACTTTATGTTTATTCGATTGGATTTGCTTTGGTCCTTTAACCTGTTTGCCTTGATAGTTTTGAATTTCTTGGAGGTTAGTGTTGTTTCTTTTTCTGTGTTCTCATTACAGTATGCTGCTCTCTGTAGGTGCTTTGTGCAAAGGAATCTATTTTGACCTACTATTGTGGCTTGTATTTTCTAAAATTGATCTGAAGATATTTTCGTCTAGGTTGTGAAGTAATTATTCTGTTTAATTCCGTGCAGAAACCTTTATGGTGTGCTAAACGAGCTGCATATTCATGCAGTTACAGGGACTACTACTTTCTTGGTCAGCTGCCGTACTTAAATAGTACTGAGTCTCTAATTTATGAGGTTGGTATCATGATAAAATTCTTTTGCTCCGTTCATGGATGAAATTGCATTCTATTCATAGTGAAATGTTTCTAATTGCCAAGGGCAACAATAGGGTCTCTTATTTTCACTTTAAAGATGACAAGTTCCCTTGCCTGATGATAGAGGTTTGTCTTTAAGTGTGCTTATTGCTTGCAAATCTTTGGGCGGGTCTCTAGTGTAAAAGCAGTTTGAACAAGTTCCCTTGCCTGATAATAGAGTCTGTCTTTAAGTGCACACACTGGTTGCAATTCTTTGGAAGGGTCCTTAGGGGAAAAGTGATTTGTTTAAGAATGCATTGTTTATATATCATTAGGGTGAAAATAATTTGACTATTTGTATGCTTCTGTGGATGTGTTCCTTGAGTGGCTGCTTACTGAGCTAGTGTGTCTGTCTATTGATCTGATGCTAGTGTCTCATGGTTCTGATCTTGGTCTGCTATTTACTGTTTATAGAGGTACTTGTATTCAACATCCATTATCTGGCACCTAATCATATGCTAACCTATCTACATAATTATGTTCTTTTATCTCTACAACACTCAATCCCAAGTCTGATCCAAGGCAGTTTTGCATTCTGGGTGTAGTACAGATATGGAGGAGATGTCAGTCTTTGAGCATTATCAGACTTAGGACCTTGTTCACTTACCATACTAGAAGAAGGCAATCAGTTGTAATGGCTGTACACAGTCAAGGTTAATCCTGATGGCTCATTGTCCGGGCATAAGGCTCGTTTTGTGGCCAAAGGTGACGCTCAGATCCATGCCATAGGTTACTTGGACGCTCGTCTCCGTTGCTAAAATGACTAGCGTATATTTGCTTATGTGTTTGGTGATCTTAATGGGGAGATCTAGAGGAGCAACTACTTGGTTTTGCTGCTCGCATGGAATCTGGGTTGGTGCCCAAGATCAAGAAGTATTTGTATGATCTGAAGCAATATCTTGACAGTTCTTATAATTGCTTCAGTGATACTGTGATTAAGTTTTTTTTTTTACAGGTTCTTTAGAGTAGGGAATATATTGTTAGGGGAGGCAAATGTGACTTCTTTGTCTTAAATAAAGTACACGCATGATTTATTGCAGGATTAGGGACGCTAGGCGTTAAACTAAGTGAGGCACCCAATTGATTCTAGTGTGAAGCACATGTTTAATGTTGGTGAGGTGTTTTGGAGCCCGAGAGGTACCAGAGACTACTGGTAGAATCAATTATCTTTTGTCATGTAGCTTGAATTTTTCTTACCAGTGCAAAGAAGCCAAGCCAAGCTTTAGCCTGCCCGAGCTCAGGTTGGCACATTTTAGTCAAGCTTAACTTGTGAAGATATGGTAATACTTGAGCTCGCTCGTGAACAAGCTCGTTGAACTTTTTATCAAGCCCATCCATAACTAAGAAATTTGCAACTCTCAGTCTAGTAATCCCAAAAGGAACTGGGCAAAGAGGCCCCAAGGTCACAAATAGGCCTTGTGGAGTGAGTGAAAGCTTCCCCTCAAACAAATTCTTTATAGGGTTGAGGACTTATACATCTTTTGAAGTTTTCTGATGTGGGATTGAAGAAAACACACCAAAAACACAAGATAATGATCTTTATTGCTAGAACTCAAGCTTGGCTCGTTTAGTAAACAAGCTTGAGAACAGTGTTCAAGCTTGCCTTTTACCTAGAGGAACGAGCTTGATCAAGCTCTGATCGAGTTTGCTCATGAACGCTTGGTTCATTTGCTGCCTGAAGTGTAGTTAGTGGGTTTCTGTCTTCGCCTTTTACACATTAGGAGGCAGCGATGCATGTTTTGAAGCGTCTGAAGGGAAATCCAGATCCAGGCGGACGATTATTGTACAGTGATAGCACAATCAAATCAAACTAGCATGTTTTGAGGGAGATCCAGGTCCAAGCAGGGGATTTTTTGCAGTGATGCCACAGTCAAACTAGAGCTGAATGGTTTTCTGATGCTAATTGGCCAGGGCCACCTTTGATCCGAATGCACTATTGAGTAGTGTATTTGTGGAAGCAATTTGGTATCATTATCTCCAAGTGGGACTGACCATTTCCAAGACCTCAGAAGGGTCGTATAAGGGTGTTCAAGAGGTGCAGAAAGTACAAGTTAAAGATATTTCCCGTGAAGTGGGCTTAGGCACCCAACTCACTAATAGAAAGAGTTAGGGGTATAGTCAACTGCTGTAATCTAATCCACCAATCATGGGGGGAAGGCCAAAAGATGTTGTCAGTTATTAGTTCCAAAAAATAGACACAGTTTTGTGCAACGGCCTGCTGTAGAAAATGATTATTAAGTCATGCCCATGTAGATTCTACATGGATAATGATTACTAAGCCATGGTCATTCGATATGTGAGGTGATGGAGGTACGCCAATCATTTGGCTTTGGTGGGCTTTCCAAGCTCAAAGCCTGCATGGTTAAGGTGTGATAGTTATTCACATTGCTTCATATTTTGTTTTAAATGAAAGGACAAAGCACGTTGATGTAGATTGCCCATTTTCCCAGCAGAAACTTTAGTAGGAGCATATTTGTATTGGATGTGAGGATAAGAGAACAACTGGTACTATCACATTCTCATAATGAGCATCGGTTTAAGTGCATTGGTAAGAAGATGACTTATTTAATAGGTGTGGCTTTAGCTTGAGGCGAGTGTTAGTCATGTGTGGTTTATTAGTATGTTCGGCTATTTTTTGAACATGTGAATATATCTTTAGGTCTGTGCATAGCATGTTTATAAATAGGGCACCCAGCCCATTCTAGGTTTTATCTTATTCTCCTCCCTTCCTCCCTTTTCTTGAATGTATAACACAAATAGATTTGTAATCAATTTTCAAAGTAAACCTGAATTATGTGGCTTGTGCTAATATGATTCAGAGCTATATGTTTACACATTATCTTCAGATGCAAATGGGTAGAGTTTTCTATTAGAGCTTATTGGCTAATTATATTTGCATATATTGTTTGTTCTTTTGCATGGTATGGTTTACTCGGATTAATTATTCTTTGAAGTTATGCGTTTTACTCTCTTGTGTAGGGCACAACTCTTATAGTACTCATGATTCATACTTTCTTCCCGATCTCATATGAAGGGTTCCATATATATTGGAGAAATCGTCTAAATATATTAAAGGTAAGTTGTCCAAGTAATTTCTCATGAAAAGCTTTCTAAATAGTTTCAAATAATGCACCCAAATAAACCTGAATTTTCTAATGATCAGAGATGTTTGAGAGGCTGTTGTTCCATGTGTTGCATTTATGTATCAAAATACCAAAGAAGTTCAAAAGCAAACTATATCTCATTGTTAGTTAAAATGTTGCATCATTTTGTTTGAGCTTTTACTAATTTCAAATCTAATACGAATGCACACGAGGCACGCACGATGTGTATATATGGGCTTAGAGACTAGAAGCACAGATTTGTCCAAGTGGGCATTGAATTTGCACCGTGTGCATTCCAAATTCGCATTTGTGGGCATTCAAGTTGGGTGCATGCTGGGTGGGCACCCAGAGGGGGGGAGGGGGGAAGGGATTTGGTAGGGGATTCTCTGGGATAAGATGTGGATTCGTCAAACCTGGATTTGCTTCCTATCGTTTTATAAGACTTTTTCCCCATTCTTTTCTGTCACTACCCATTTGTCACCCTGACTCAGACTGACCACGATTTCTTAGCCACCCTCATTGTTTTGGAAGTTCCATACCACGATTTCCAGTGTCATCAATGTTCTTTCCTTCAGTTCAGCTATGGATAATCCTTCTTTATGAGTCAATGGGCTACTGCAGGCGTCGATGGAGATTCGATGACAATGGCACACGTCTCCTCGTCTCCTGAGATAGAAATAAAGAAAGAAAAAAAAAAAAGAGAAGAAAACTAAGAACACATTGTCTCCTCATCTCTGCATTTCCCTTTTCTTTTTTGTTTTCTCCCCTCTTGTTTTTTCATTTATATTTTATGGGGGATAGTTGTCCCCAG
Source organism: Santalum album (assembly GCA_034195605.1). Taxonomy (NCBI): domain Eukaryota; kingdom Viridiplantae; phylum Streptophyta; class Magnoliopsida; order Santalales; family Santalaceae; genus Santalum; species Santalum album. The sequence goes on along the minus strand of CM067267.1, from coordinate 8,037,998 downwards.
TAATAATACCTTTTTTATAAAAAGATGGGCTGGCATGCTTTTCATTAGAGGTGGGGAATAGTTGTCCCCAATAAAATATATTTTAAAAACATATTCCTGGAAAAAACCTTATAATTTTATATTTTAAACATAGATTAGAATTAGTGCTTGTATCCTTTCACACCTGAATCCTTGTTTTTTGGAATTGTCAAATCCTTGAGTTTTATTCATGTCGTATCTGATTCTCAAACTCGAGTCCGTGCTTCTTAGCTTAGAAATTCATTAAAAAGGCACCAAATGTTATTTCAACGAATCAGTTCGAACCTCCCCAATAGTAAGAATAGGACACCACAAAGTAGGAGTTAGGAGTGTCTATCATCAAATACACAACTTAGTCAACTTCACGCACTTGAATATCAGTTGTTTATTCATCCTGTTAAGTTTCCATCCCAAAACCAATTTCTAGTGAGTAAGGTGATCCCATAGGTATATGAAGTGTCATGGAAACAACTCCCAACCTATTGCAATCAATCATTTTGAGCCTCTCCAATAGTAAGAGTAGGACATCACAAGGTTAGAGCTTGGCGCTTCTATTGTCAAGTACACAAGTTGACTCCATGCCCTTGAAATTTTAGTTGTTTATTTTCCATCTTCTCAAGTTTCCATCCCAAAACCAAATGTTATATAGAAACAACTCCTAGATTATGTGTGATTCAAGACTTCCCCTCACATGCAGGCTAAATCTGCGTGGACTCTATAGGTGGACAACATAATGAGGGCAACAGAAACAAAAGGGCCATGCCCATAAACCTTATTTAAGACCACGCCAAGTTTTCATTCCATGACCGATTGACAAAGAGTAAGCTTGTAAGCTTGCCCCACAAATATATGAAGTGGTGTACATACATCTCCTAGGCCAATGCGGGATTCAACATGTCATCATGGCTGGAAAATTGTGATATGGATCAAGGCAATGCCCTTAACCCTTCAACCAGTGAGATAACTCATTTCATGACCAAATAGCTCTGCCATCATTCTAGGGAATCCCTAAAGACCAACCAGCTCCTATTGACACCCACATGCATACATTTATACATGACATGTACTGTTTTTTTCCCTCATTAATAATCTGATAGTTTTTGGAGTGGTTTTTAGAGCGTTGTGGGTTATTTGGTGCAGTGGAATAACAGGATTTTTAATGAAAATTTTCTCTGCCATGATTTGCTTTGGGAGCGGGTTGTTTTATCTGCATCTCTTTGGGCTTTTGCAGTTGGGGGGTTTTCCGGTTTATCTTTTACAGATTTTTAGAGGGATTGGGTGGCTGCTCTACATTGATATTGTTATTGTTTTGTTTTCTTGGTTTGACTGAGGAACCCTGGTCTTCTGGATTGTACTTCTTTCTTTCTTCTATAAAACTTTGTCTTATATCTCAAAAAAGATAATGTTCTGATAGTTTTTCCTTGGTGTTATTTTCTCAGGTCGTTTTCCTAATAATCATGGTTGCTGATTTATTAGTTTATGCTCTGTATTTGTCTCCAGTGGCCTTTTATTATCTTCCTTTGAGAATTTCACCGTATATCCGGGTAGTTTTTTTCGTTTTGAACATCAGGTGCGCTCTTATCTCCATTGGCCTTGATATGCCTTTTTTATGATGTATTCATGGAGTCATGATGATTTTTTTCCAGTAAGTGGCCCTAGTAGCTATGACCTTTACATAGGCTCTGTTTTGTTCGTTTGGGAGGAAAATACTTTTCATCAAAATGGTTTTCCATTGTTAAAGGCATTTTAAAACTGTCAGAAATATGCCATACAATGATACAACCTAATTATTCGGAGAAAATATCAAATCTCATAATGTAAAAACAATAAGTTCCAGTAGATGTTTTATCTGTAGTTTCTGACATGATAAATAATATGAAGAAAAAGAAGCATTAAAAAATTATTTGTTAAAACATATATCTTGATGTTATAAATTGTAATCCAAGAGTTAAAAATCATGTTTCGGATAGAAAAACACTTCATCTGAGCAGTTGGAAGCGTATTATACATAAAGGAAACTGTTTTCCTCTGTTGAGAAACATGAGTCATCTTCCTTGTCTAGAGGAAAGAGAGAGAGGGAGACGAATCTGCATAACTACAGGCAGAGCTGGCTGCTGTATCTGTAATACATTAACACCATAGGGTATTACAAATAATGCCATTATGGCTCAATAAACTGTACCATGATAGCCCAAGTTGTCAAATGTTCCTCAATCCTCCCAAGTGTCTTTTTCCTGAAACCTGGCGTAAAGGAAGCTCTTTAAGACACTAATGCCACGTAGAAGTAGTAGGACATGATGAGGAATGTGGATTTGAGACATGGATCCCCAATCAGGGATGGCTGCTGAATTTATGATGTGAAAACGCAATATAGTCTTACAAATATGGCCTTACAGCTCATTAAGCTATACGATAATTAGTCCAAGTTATCTCACACCTGTATGGGGGAAATTTATTTTTAACTGAAAACATTTTACTGTCAACCAAATGATTGAATTCATTTTCCGGAAGCAAATATTTTCTCCAGAAAATGGTTTGTCCTACGGAAAAAAAATTAATTTACCAAGTAGGCCACCCTTCATTTTGCCCATAAGGAAACCTGAAAATTTATAATATATACATGTACTATATAGGAAAATGCTATATCATGTGGCACTCAACCTAATTGTGTAGAGTGCCACCCCAAAATTATGTTGTTTTGTTAATTGATTTTGAAAAAACAATCTATTTCTTATCATAATGACATAGTGAGTAGAAGCCCATAAAATATATGTATAAAGTTGCATAAAATTGATATTTGATCAACGAAAGTTCAATTTAAATTACATTACATTAGTTTGAAATCAATTTCCTCAAAGATCCACACATTCAATCCAAAAAAAAAAGAATGAGCTAAAATTTTATTTCTGGTCTTGGAGTACAGAACAACTACTTGTGAAGTTGAAGATCTTTTCCCTTCCCTACTTCTTCCACCCTGTATAAAATCTGGGGCTCGAAGAAATATATTATTGTCTGCCAGTAGATCTTATATCCATCCAGTGGATGATTAATTTAGCATTACTAGTTGTCTATTCTTCAAGTTATGATGGGGAGTGGTACTTGCATAATATGATTAGGTTTCTTGAAATTATTACCAATGTGTGGATGAATTTCTTAAATTGTTGTTTGATTTGACATATTTTCTACTTAATTTTTGTTCTTAGGGAGTTGCGGGATAGCATCTTTATTCTGGGTGGGATGCTTGGCACATACCTAAATGTTCTGGTTCGTTTTCTGTCATATCACAATTCTGATATCGAATATTGCAATTATTTTCCTCTGTACTCTTAGCATTATCATATAAATATTTATATGAACTGTCGAATGCAAGATGTGGGAGAATTTGTTGTAATTAGTGTTTTGATTTGTTTTGTTAACTTCCTTGTGCCAACGTATGTAGTTCTCTCTATTTTTCCTTTTCTTCCTGCCTAATATTCTTTCATTGCAGGCTCTAGGGATTTTATTTCTTCTGTTCTCCAGCTGGTTGGCCTATATCATATTTGAAGATACTCTGCAGGGGAAGACTGTGTTTACTTCGTATGGTACAACATTATACCAAATGTTTGTTTTATTTACGACATCCAACAACCCAGACGTGTGGATTCCAGCATACAAGTAAGTGGAACTTTGAGTTGTTCTAGCTCCTCAAGAAGTTTTCCCAATTTTTCTACAGATATTCGTAATCGACTTCAAATTTAGAGGTTCTAGTCTTTAGCTTTGCTTTAATGAATATAGGTACATGTTTATCTTGTTGTTTTTTCTGTTAACAGGGTTTCCCGACAAGGATTAAAGCATTTTACTTGTTAATCATTTCATTTGTTTGCAGACAATTGTCTAGCTTACGGTTTATAGTTTTTCTTTTTTCCTTTATTTTTTCCTTTTTCAAACTTCTAGCTGTTTTGATTGTTCGCATATATTGTAGACTAAAATGTGGGGTTTTCATAAAAGGAAAGTGAAATTTATTCCCTTGTGGAGAGTTGCAGCTATTTGGTGTACTTTACTAGAAGGAAACACCTTGTTAGGCTACTCTTATTGCTAGTTGGTTTTAGTGTGGAACCTTGATTAAGACCCAGTTATTTGTATGTGTAGCCGCAGGGTGGTGTAGGTTGTGCTTTTCTCAATGATCATTTGTGCCATCACAGTTTGCATGCATGGAGCACAGGCCGTGCCTACATGGTTTTTTTTTTTTTTTTTTTTTGGGGGGGGGGGGGGGGGTGTGGTCTGTTGAGAGTCCCACATTGGGTTTAGACTTAGGGTACATCGGGTACCCACTTACGGTACTCTCCCAAATTGCCAACTGGTTTTGGAATGGAAACTTGACAACAACGACGACAAAATACGAAGCTTTACTCCATGATCACTGATTAGTCTGATAAGGCAGAGTAGGATTGACCATCAAAAACTCAGGATGCCATAGTCTGGTATAGTTTGTTGTAGCTGGCGCCATACTGTTGGGATAAAGTTTAATTTGTTTTCGGTTTCTTATTCCACTCTTAATTGCCCCCTCTCCATCCCTCCAACCCTGCCTTTAAATATGATTCATGTCTAGCTGTCAAGGTTCACTCTCAGAGAGTTCTATTGAATGGCCCCATTATTGCCTGTTGAATGTACCAGATCACTCGGTTAAAAATACAATCTGCAATGACCCAAGCAAGAGATTTGTGGTTCAGAATTGCTAAGCGTCTCTTACTCCTAGAATTGCAATGAGCCAAAGCATCCTATTGGAATACACACTCAATTCAGTAATATAGTTTGGAAACCTCAAAAATAGTCAAAACTCTATGCCGGGACATTTTTGAACATTTTTACCAATTCGATTTCTCCCTTCTCAGTATATTGCTGTGATATTTTACTATTGCCCCTTCTACTATGGTCTAGATTTATGCTAAAAATTTCAGTATCTGTTCTGTTCACTCTGCAAAGATTTTTTTCACTCTTTTATAAACGTTCTATTATCATTGCTGGGAATTTTGTTGAAGAAGTATTTTTTTTGTCATATTATGACAACTTAACTACTGTGGCTTTGTTCTTATTCTTCCAGGGCTTCACGTTGGTCCAGCTTGTTTTTTGTTCTATACGTGTTATTGGGGGTTTACTTTGTCACCAACCTAATCCTTGCTGTCGTTTATGACAGCTTTAAAAGCCAGGTACATATTCATATTGTTTTTTTTCTCAATACCGTTCTAATAATTTTGTTTTATGTCGTTCTTGAAGGACGTTCATCCTACTCAATTGCATTATTTTTCTGACCTGTATCCTTAAGAAAAAACCTCTATGTGCATCCATGTTCTGTAGCTTGCGAAACAAGTTTCTGGGATGGACAGCATGAGGATACGCATACTGAAGAAAGCGTTCGATCTCATTGATGAACATGTAAGTGCCTAGGGACTCTGTTCTGTTTATACTTTTTTGCTAAGCATCTCTATGTACTCATTTTCTCTTTACGCTCCTTAGAAAAGATGTTTCATTATCCTTCCTCTGGGTTTACCTTTGCATAGAGTTATTATTTTTCTATAAAATATGTTTTTTCAATCCAAATGTGCAATATTTAATTGAAGTAGGCAATGATCAGTAGTTGATATAGTTGAAATTTGCCCCATAATGCAACTTCGTTTAGTTGAAAAGCGGTGGTTTAACAAGACATTAGTACAATCAACCATTTATGGAAATTAATTTGTTCTTAATCATCTCCTAAAATATTAAAAGAACTAACACTTTTGGTAAAATAGTGACTTCAAGTAAAAATACCACATCTTCTTCTACTATGCTCAAATGGGATTACTCTCGAAAGAACAAAGTTAGGTAATCTTGTTATCTATGTAGAAATTAAGAGGAGAGTTATACGAAGAAAAGTCGGATACCCTAATATGGGCACCAAGAATATCTATTTATAATACTCAATACTATGGTTAGTAGGAAACCTCCTTCACACTTGAACAAGGAAACCTTATCAAACTTGAACAAGAAAACATAATATAAAACCTTAATGGGCCTAATATCATAAAGCCTAATAACATAAAACACTTAATTAACACTTCACCTCAAGCTGGAGCATAAATATTATGTATGCTCAGCTTGTTACAAATGGCACTTAAACGATCCGCACTTACAGACTCGGTGAAGATGTCGGTAAGTTGATCACCTGTTCGGGTATGTTCTGTAGATATCGACTCTTGTTGTATCTTCTCGTGGATGAAGTGGCAGTCGATCTCAATGTGTTTGGTGCTCTCGTGAAATACAAGATTTGTTGCAATGTGAATGGTAGCTTGATTGTTATACCACAACTTCATAGGATCGGTAACTGGGAAGCCAAGCTCACTAAGCATATGATGGAGCCAAATTGGGTCACTTGTCATTTGCACCATAGCTCTATACTCCGAATCTGCACTCGAACAAGCCACAACAATCTGTTTCTTGCTCTTCCAAGACACAAGATTACCACCAATGAAAACACAGTAGCCCGTCGTGGATCTTCGATCACTAAAAGATCCCACCCAATCAGCATCAGAGAACCCCTCCAATATGATGTTTCCATGGTTACAATACCACGGACTATGTCTTGGAGAACCCTTTAAATAGTGAAGAATCCGACGCACAGCATCCGAGTGTGTAATCCAAGGAGAAGACATAAATTGACTCACTATACTGATTGCTGTTACCTCCAAATAATCAAGCCCTCCAACTAGGCAATGGTACCTCTCTGAATCTGTAAGCAAGTCTCCATTTTCCAGGTGATAGACGAACGTTAAGATCCATTGGAATGTCTGAAACTCGAGCATCTAACATACCCGTCTCTTTGAGTAGGTCGAGAACTATACTTCCTTTGCAAGAAGAAGATGCCTTGTCTATATCTTACCACTTCCATGCCCAGAAAATAACGGAACTCCCCAAGGTCCTTAGTTTGAAAGTGTTGATGCACACATTGCTTTAAGCGAGAGATGCCACCAGTATCACTCTCGGTTAGCACGATATCATCAACATACACTGCTAACAAAATCAAACCTACTAGGGATCTAGAGTAGAATACGGAATGATCACTTTGAACACCTCTTCGGTCCAAATTTCATAACTACCTCACTGAAGTGGCTAAACCAAGCCCGAGGAGACTGTTTCAAACCATATAGGGATCGCTTTAGCCAACAAATAAGACAGGACTCCCCCTGAGCAACAAACCCTTGGGGGTTGCTTAATGTAAACCTCCTCTGCCAAATGATCATGGAGAAAAGCATTTTTCATATGAAGCTGCCGAAAGGACCACTGAAAGGTCACTGCAAGAGAGATAAGAAGAAGAATAGACGCAATCTTAGCCACAAGAGAGTAGTGTGTCAAAGTAGTGCATATCATAGTTTTGGGCATAACCTTTGGCAACTAAGCGAGCCTTCAAGCGGGCAAGGGAGCCATAAGGATTGACCTTGATTGTGAAGATCCATTTGCATCCAATAGCGTACTTATCATGAGGAAGGGGCACAAAATCCCACGTCTCATTGGCACCCAAGGACAACCAAGTCATCAAGCATCACAGCACGCCAGCTAAGATGAGCAAGAGCATCAGACACGGTACGAGGAATAGAACTAAGTCAAGCGTAGAAACCAAGCTACACATTTCAGTATACAAGCCAAGAAAAGTGAGATAGCGATCAATAGAATGGTTTACACATGAGCGAGTACCCTTCCATTGAGCAATAGGAAGGTTCGAGATCAGATGGAAGTGCTGCAACAAGACCTTTCGACGAGACAGGAGCAACTGGGGCAAGGGGCAGTGGGATAGGGAGAGGCAGACGACGAGAATAAGTCTAAGTGATCTGATCCTGAACCATAGGTTGCAAGGTAGAACTGAAGCTCATAAACAAGGAAATCATCATCTGCAGGCGGTGATATAAACTCAGTCTAAGGGAACATAAGGCTCTAGTCTCAAGGAAGACGACATCAGCTAAGACAATATAGCGACTGAAATTTGAGAGAATAGCAGCGATAGCCTTGCTGAGTCCGACAATAGCCCACAAACACACACCGAAGAGCTTGGGCATCAATCTTGGAGAGATCAGGACGCGAATCTCTCATATAGCAAACACAACCAAACATCTTTGGAGGCATGGAATTTAACGGATGCTGAGGGAACAAAAGACGAGCATGAATCTCCCCCTTAAGAATAGGCGATGGTAGGCGATTGATGAAGTAGCAGGCAGTAAAAACTACATCAGCCCAAAAGACCCTAGGAACATGCATATGAAACAAAATAGTATGTGTCACGTCAAGAAGATTTGTGGAGTATAGGGACACGAGGTCTAATGAATAGTCCCATGGGATCGAAGGAGATCCGTGAATTGGGTGGAAACATACTCTTTGGCATTATCAGTATGAAGCACCTGAACAGTAGTCAAGAATTGTGTACGAATCTCAGCACAAAAATCAAAGTAGACACGCAGTAAGTCCGTACGGGACTTAAGCAAATATAACCAAGTCATACGCGGAAAATAATCCCCAAAGGTGACAAAATATCGAAAGCAAAGCACAAATGTTGTAGAACATGGTCCCCAGATATCAAAATATAAAAGTTGAAAAGGGGAATCTAATCTTTTATTAATTCGCGAAGGATAAACAATACAATGCAATTTTTCCCAACTGACAAGACTCACAATTTATTGAATTGACAGAAGTCAAACTAGGACATGAAGACTTCAAAACAACCAAAGATAGATAACCCAAGCGATAGTGCAACTCCAATGAGAAACATGACTCATGTATGCTCTTGGAAAGGTAGACTCTGTTTCAAACTAATAAAGTTCACCAATCTCACGCCCCCTACCTAATTTTCTGTCTCGTCGAAAGATCCTGAAATTCACAAACACCATAAGGAAATATAGCACAATAGTTAAAATCATGGGTTAGTATGCTCATAGATAATAGATTAAACGGGAACTTAGGCAAATATAAAATGGAAAGTAGAGTGAGGGAGGCTAACGAGGGCCACTGATCCTCAGCTAGAAACAGGTACAAACGATCCATCAGGCGACCTTCACGGGAGGAAGGTTTGTCACCAGTTGAAAACATTTAAAATTACCCTAGAATCAATAATCAAACGAGAACCATCTGTAAAAAGACAAGCCATCGAGCCGCTGAGCTGGGCCTGATTGAAAGTGGCAGTACCCGGTGGTGGAATACACCCATCCATGGTCTGGGATGGCCGGCTGGAAGTCCACAAATGGGGCTGATGCGGGGGCTTCCAGGTTGGAGCAGGCGGCTGCCCAGGTTGGGCTGACATCCACGGCTGTCCAACGTGGCTTGGTGGCTGCCACGGCTGTCCAGGGGTAGGCCACTGCTGGCCTGCTGAGGCTGTAGCTCCATCCGCATGTGCTGCTACACCAGGGTGGACGAGAATAGTCGCCTTGCGAAGGAGGTTTCCCATGCAATTTTCAGCAATTATGCTGTATATGGCCTTTCGCAACACAATGATAGCATGAATGAACTTTATGACCACTGCCATCTCTCCCACCAGTATGCCCACCATGCCTAGTATTATGGCCACCATTCCCTCGAGAATTTTGGCCAGCAAGGGCCATTTGATCAGCATTATCCCTTGTTGGAGCTTGGTTATGCTTATCGATGCATAGAACATGAGAAAATACATTGTTTAATGATGTAATGCTATCACTAGATAAAATCTGAGATCGAGCAACCTCCGACTCATCTCCAAAGACCAGCCAAGAAGCTTATGACCGCAAGATCCTTGCGTTGTTTCCTCATTGCATGCCACATCCACAGAAATTAGAAGCAAAACATTTAACTCCTCATAGCATTTTTTTAAAATCCACAAAATAATTGGTAAGACTCCGATCCTTCTAATCAGCCCTACAAAATGCTTGAGAAAGATCATAAACCCTAGGGAGATCATGCTATCCAGAATATAAAGTTGCCAAGTACAGTCCACAATTCCTTAATTGTGCTTGTGTGTGAGCCACTAAGGAAGTTAACCTTGGATCCATCGAATTCAATAATTGCATAAGTAAATGTGCATCATCACGTACCTAAATGCGATTCGTGGCTGCCTCAGTTGGTGGATCATTGGTTAAGTGATCATTTCTGTTTAAACTTATCAAACTGATCTCACGATCTTCTTCCTTAAATAATCCCCAATCTTATCTTTGTGGGTTTGAGAGGAGTATGAGGCCTAACGGGCTATGGAGCTTCCTACTGTTTGCGATCCTTTGGAGTGTTTGCCTAGATGGAAATTCTTGTGTGTTTTGAGAGAGCTTCTTACCAGAAGATCTTGGTGCTTGGCATTTCAAGTTTCAGAAGTTTATCATCGCAAGAGTTTCAATATGGTTGGTTGCTGCTGCTATGGCAATTTGGTTTTCCTTTTCATTTAGCACATTTGTCCTTCACGTTGCACTTCCTCTCTTAAAAATATTTAGAGGTGTTTCATTGCAAGAGTTTCAATATGATTGGTTGCCGCTGCTATGGCAATTTGTTTTCCGCTTTCATTTAGCACATTTTGTCCTTCACGCTGCCCTTCCTCTCTTTTAAAAATAATTCTTCTGTTTGGAAAAACTTATTTAATTCTTTTTTTTTTCTGTTTTTGCATGTTTGACGTATGCATCTTGGCATCAACAGAAGGTTGGATTTCTCAATAAAGAGCAATGTCTTCGTCTGTTTGGAGAATTGAACAAGTATAGGTATTGTTTGAATCAAATGCTAATCTCTTTTATATTATTTATTTATTTATTTTCTTTTTGCGCTATTAGCGGAGTCCTATTGAGAGATGCAGTATTGAGAATGAAAGGATCCTCCACTATAGAGAGACATTTTGTCACTTAAGTGAAAGAGCTGAAATATTATTACCAAAACAATAAAAATAAAGTTGATGAAAGCTGTTGACCCCTTCTTGTGCCCAAACTCAAGCAAAAGCTATATATTCATGATATGCAAATTTTTCCCTAAGGAAGATTGGCACCTCATTCACTTTGAAACTTCATTCTGATTCTGCAAAACCAGTTTTTTTCTATCGTTTCCTATTATTTTCTATGTTGTTGTTTGGTCTATAATTTGAGCCTCGAAGTAGCCTATTGAGTTTCATTCCTTATTTTTAAGATATTATACTAATTCACAAGATATCTCCAACACTTATAAAACTAGATTCCGGTTAGGAAATGATAAGAAACCCTTCAATAAAAGCTTAGAAGAAAGTAAAAAAAAAAAAAAAAAAGAGAAAAAAAGGCTACTCAATCTTTGGTAAACTATATTTCAGTATTGTTTTAGGATGATACATTTCCAGAAAAGGGGGGAAACTGCGGACTGTATGTTGGCTTGCAATATCAATTTTTGGGGTTTTGAAGTACAAGTTGCTTAAACGGTCTTTTTTTTTTTTTTCCCCCTTTTTTGTAGGACATTGCCAAACATATCGAAAGAAGAATTTGAGCTAATATTCCATGAGCTTGATGACAGTCATGACTTCAAGGTACCACATGAGTGATGGGTAAAAAAACAGAACTGTTGAGTTTTAAAGGGACACATAAAGACGTGCATGGAAACATTTCAAGATTGATCACTGCATATAAAAACATGAATTTTGGTCGCATATACAGATTTTGTCCAGCTTTCCAATTTTGGCAATTCGATGCATGGACATTTTCAATTGGAGCAGGTCTGGTCTATGCTTGCTAGCCTAAAACTGGACAGCCACATCAATCAAACCAAACATTATTTTTCGAAAGAAAAAGAAAGATGGAGAAAGGCAAAACAAAAAATTTAAAAAGGGGACATTCTCACTCGGCACCTCTTCCACTTCGTTTTCCCTCTCCCCACAACACCACCACCATCATGCACCACATAATAGGGATCGAAGCTGGAAAAATGAGAAGTCACAGGGAACCAGATTGGTCATAATAAAATAGAAGCAGTACATTCAGAACAGAAGAACTAGAGAAAAACAGAAAGAAGAATGAAAGGTAATTGTTCATCAAATTGAAGAAACTTATTTCCCCATCTCCCAGTTTCCCCACTTTACTAATTCATTGACAATTCACAGTTGAGCCCCTTCATTTTTTATTTTTACATAGAGATACCCCAGTTGAAGAACTAATGGAGGAAAAATACAAAAGGAAATTGAAGAAGACAACAAATAAAGGGAAGATGGCCAACCTGAAGAACTCATTACTGCCAAAACAAAGTGAGGGGCCTCATCCGCTGTTCACTACCGTGGCCCCTTGAATAGCTGGGAGTGAAGCAATTGCACGGCAACAACGCTCGACATTTCATCTCCCCTCCATTTTTTTTCTCTCTTTGCTTTCTGTGATCTCTCTCACATTCTGGTGCTAGTGTGGCCTCTCACCAAGGATGCCATTGTTGCGCCATCATGATTCGGGCACAAGACAATGCACACTGAGGATGAGGATTACAGGGCTTTTCCCCCTTCTTTTTTTTTTTTTTTTGGGGTGCGGGGGGTGGGGGGAGGTTGAGGAATATTGAACTCCCCGTTGTTCATAGGGAAGAAATGGAGGTGGATCTAGTGCCATATTGGACGAGACATGTAGAAGTTTCCTTGAGGAATACACCCTGTGGTGGATTAGGACAGAGCTCTAGCGGTAGAGGGAAAATATATTATTTTTGCTCGTCCCGAGGTGAGGGAATGGTTGTTGGTTCCGTGAGGGAGGAGGAAGTCGTGAGGAAATGATGATTTTGTTTTGTATTTTCCAATTTTCTTAGTTCGAAATCATATATTTTAGTGTTGTTGACAAGTTTATCCATCAGTACATGACCTGAAAATTACACCACTTTGATGTGCTAACATACCCTGTGGCTGCTTTTAATGGTCTGCATTAAACTTGGTGGACTGAAATCCCTTTCAGAATTGAAGGCTTTGCATGGACTGCGGTTCGCAATAGGTTAAACACTAACAATCTCTTTGGATTATGGCTTGAGGCTTATCCCCTGGGGGGTTAATGTTTGGGTTATCAAAGAGATTGAGAGGCATTTCTAATGTAATTTTCTCTTTTTGTTGCTCTTTTCTTCTTTTTTGTCCTTTGTGATTTTGAGGATTTCTCAACCTCGCCTGTTTCCATTTTTGTCAAATAAGATCTTCTTGGGTTATCACTAAAAAAATCTCATGATCAAATTTTTCAGAAATGGAAAGTTGCGCTAAATCTATAAACCTGACCAAATTTCATTCTTTCATATGCTATGCGACCTTTAAAATTTATATCTTTTAAAAGTTCTAATTTTTTGTTGAATTGTCAACTATGGCACAGCAGTTACATGTTGATGTTAGATATCTTTCTTGACTTTTTTGGTAGATCATAGTGTGAAAGAAAACAATGCATTTAAAACTTTTCACAGCATTTTTAAAATTGAAAAACATCAGTTTTATGAAGCAATCTTATTTTGTAGAAAGAAGTCAAGCTCTGTTGTTGGACTGCATATCAAGAGATGCAATTATAGAATCCTCATTTATAAACTAAATTTAATGAATGCCAAAAAATAATAAAAGCATGCATAACTAAAATAATCATACTAAAACTTCCAATTTTCTTTTGTCGGAAAAGGTAAAAATGGACTTCCAAAATTGTTTAAGTGTTATTTTGCTTTCTCTATTCAAATTTATGTTCTTAGCTCTATTTGTTTCACGTGTAGATAAATTTGGATGAATTTTTTGACCTGTGCCATGCAATTGCACTGCGATTCCAAAAGGAGGATTCTGTAAGTCAAACTTACTGTTAATCCAAAGTACAGAAATTCTTGTACTATTTATTGATAATGAGTGCCGTAGCATTCATTGTACTGCATGTCTGACAATGTGTTCTTTTTGCAGCCTTCTTGGTTTGAAAAGTTTCCAGTCTGTTTATCATTCATCCTTATCTGAACGGTTTAAAACTTTTGTCCGTGGCCCCAAATTTGGATATGTAATAGTTTTCATTCTCATACTGAATGTTGTTGCTGTCATTGTCGAAACCACGGTATGACTCATCTTAACTAACATGTATTGCTATCTCATCTTCTTATAATTTGTTTTGGTAGAACTAATGTGTATCTACTTCCAGTTGAGGTATGATGACTTGCTTAATGGAACTTATTATACTAATGTAGTGCTAAACAACCTTTCATGTGTTTTGCCATGAGAATCTTGTACTATGACGTTTTCTGTAGTAATAATTTGCTGTGCTGAAATTGATAATTCCCCCCTCTAGGTGATTCAAAATTAAATGCAGCACGGAGATGGTAATATCCTGTCTGCGTAGTGCATCATTAATTATGCTTTATCTATTTTCCTTCTTTTTCCCTTTTCCTCTTACCATTTTGCACCTAAAGGTCCATGGCAAAGGAGCTGCATTTGCACTTCTTCATGGTGCATTATTAACATACCATAATTGTGCTTATAGCAATAGAATTGTCCAGTAAAGTGTGCTGTAGATGAAATATCAAATCTGAGATCATTAAATGGGAGGGAGTTTAGATCTCATATCAGAACAAGAAAGAACAGGATGAAGCAGAACTACTAGTGTTGCTGCTGCTACTTTTGTTATTTTACTCACCTGTTTCTATTGGTAATTATATTAACACACTCACACATGCACACACCCACTTAACCTTGCAACTACAAGTATTAGGGTCCCTGACTTCGTAGCATCAAAGATTTTTCACACAGTTATCTATCTTGCCTTATTGTTATTAAGTGCTGTTGATTTTTGTGTTCGCTATGTTTGTCGTGCCTTAACACTCCTCACATGTGGACCAAATGTGGATAATACATGCAGTTAGGGAGTAACAACATCAATCAGGTTAGATATACAGTTAGCAATAAGAATGAACTCACAGTGTCTCCCTCATTCTACCGAAGTCCCAACCAGTCGTTGTCATCCACATTGCAAACCTGAACTCTCACCATCAACCATTAACCATTCTGGACAAGAATTTTCTAGCCAATTGTTTATTTTCCTTTGTTCAGATCAAACTGCTTTTTCCTTTGCTTCATAATTCATGTTCCAAACAGAAACGTTGGCGACGATCCTATTTTCCTGAATATAAGCTAGATTGAAATAGGTTATGAGTCAAAGAAGATGACCTTTTGAAATGAAAATGGTAAAAAGTGAGGATTTAAGGTTATAGTTTTATAATATTTAAATGTTTGTAAGGTTTTATCATGCTGAGAATTCATTCTTGAATTCTTCCTTTTCTCAATGTCTTTGAGTGAAGCTTTTTGGTGTTTCTAGCTCCAAACTCAGTTTCTGTTTTTCTTTCCATGACTTTTGGGCTTTTGGACAAAAGAAAAATATAGTGCCTAGGGCCATGTTACTTATTTCTAATATTCGGTGCCTCCAGTTGTAAAGTAGAGAATATTTTTAAAGGCAAAAGCTTGTCTCCAGATGGGGTGTGGGACAGAGCGTCTTTCTTTCGACTCTTTGGGTTGTGGCCTGGGATTTATACCATGTTGTTTAAGCTTAGGGGATATTGATAGAAATTGAAAATTTTGACTCATAATTCTGGCAATTTTAGTTTCTGTCTTATTTGCTTTTTTCCTAATGGGATTTCTCATCCTCTTTCATTGTGTGTTCTCTTATCTTTTTATAATTTTTATCCTAAAAATAAAATCCTCAATGAAATACTAGACCAACCTCCTATGTCAGGTCTAGGCACCTTTGTGATTCAAGTACTTGAACTGAACAAGTTGGTTCATTTTTTGGCGCCTGAAATGCCCAAAGGTGTTGCTGAAACAGGATGTAACTGGTAAATTTTGATTTATTTAAGGTGATGACTAAACTGGTTGCTTTAAAGAAATATTTGGCGAACCGTTCCTTTTTCTTATTGCAGCTGAGAGATTAGAGAAAATGCATTGCTTCCTTGGACTGCCCTACCATTGCATCACGAGTTTTAGGATCCTTGCTTAGAAGTTTGAGTAGGATCTCAATGCTCCTGCACTCCCTCTCTTTTATCTTGAAATTGATCATGCAAATGATTGAAATGCTAGAAACAATAAATACACCAATGTATATCCCTCCACTGCTACTGCCAACAAACAGAAGGATATGTACATCGTTTGGCTTTCACATTTGTCCCTACGTTGATCAAATTGGTTGCTTATGAAGATCTCAGTGGCTTTATCTGTGTATGTGTATTCTATTTCTTAGTCTGGAAATTCTAACTTTTTATATTGCTTTTGATTTGCAGCTTGACATAGAGAATAACTCAGCTCAAAAGTTTTGGCAACGGGTAGAGTTTGTCTTTGGTAAGGGCATTGTAAGTGTTAGTATTTTATTTTAGTTAGTGCACAAGTACACTCATTGAAGAATTGCCGATTAAGGTAATCAGAAGTACCAAGGAGACGATTAGCACCACACTAGTAAGTTCAAAGGGAATAACATACAACATACACGAAAACGCCTTTTCTACTAAAAGCAAGCACCTAGAGCCTTTATCCTTTTAAAAGTTGCTAAGCACCCTTTTGTGGCTCCTTTGCTTTCTCAAAGTGATTCAGGACTGAGCAAGTGGTATACATAATCAAAACTTTCTCTTGGCACTTTTCCCACAAAGGTCTTTCTGAGCCAAAAGCTCACTTTTATTGAGAGCGTCTATATTCAAAGCCAACTTCCATAGTCCTTATAGTCATCCAACAGTATAGGAGGATCTTGTCTCAACTTTCAATCTGTTTGCACTAAAATACTTGGCCCAGATGACATCAAAGGCTTCAGAAGTTTTCAACCTTTGATGCTTTTGGTTTACCAACCATAACCTTATATGAGGCACTTACTCTGCCAACAGATTATTTTATTCCCTTTTTCTATTTATACCAATGTGATTTTGAATTATCAATCTTATAGTGGCTTTTGGAGCATAATATGTTGTTTTCTATGTAATTTTGCACTTGGCCTATGACGTCCTTGTTGTCAGGAGTGTAGGAAACATATTAGTTCCCTAGCATCAATGGTTGAGCCAGAATCCCAACACCACCGGTCCTAATGACTAGGAAAGACAATGGAGTGAACTGACTTAAATTTATTTTCAATATAATCAAATGCTGTGATCAACACCGCACACCCTATTTTCACAGTTTCTAAAAGTATCAATATCTGGAAGGAGGTATATTTTTCTCTAGAAGGTTGTGTTGATGTTATTAGGCTTCTTTATTGTTGGTTGCTTCTTGTGACCACCAACCAACAATACTAGTCCTATGCGCATAGACTGCCAATGCTGGTAAACTTGATATTTCTGACCCAATTTAGTTGCCATCTTCCAATGTTTTTTCCTGTGTTTGAAGCGAACCTTTTTTGACACTATCTAAATATCTTTCAGTAGGAATGATTTTTAACAGGCTGCATCTCTTGAAATAAGTGTTCAGTCATCGGTCAACAACAACAACAACAACAAACTAAGCCTTTATCCCAATATTTTGGGATCGGCTATATGAAACCAAAAGCAAGAAATCATGTTGGATCATTAACATGAATCTTTTGACACCACTCATCCTTATGTAAGACTGAACTCTCATCCAGTCCTAGAACATTTGTCTTTTCTTATAACTTGCCTCCAAAAGTCTTAAGTAGGCCTTTCAATCTAGGATGCACCAACACCAACACTAGTACGGTATGTTACCGACATGTGACATGCGATTCTTGAAGAAGTAAATAATTTCGACACGTTAGCCAACACACACACACATATATATGAAATTTCAAAATTCAAGTTAAATGTGCAAATAATAAAAATTGATGAAAGTTCAATAAGTAAATTACTATAATGGTTCACTAAGGTTCATGAAATAAAATGAAAGTTCACCATCTAAAAAAAAATCAGCAAACAAGTAACAAATTAGTTGCTAGGTGGGAACTTTTCTGCAATGAGTAGAAAATACAAGTATATAGGGTTCCGGGTCAGGTAGGGGAGGAAGGGAGAGAGAGAGTGTGTTGCTGGTCGCCAGAGAGAGAGAAGAGTTGCTGCTGGTTGCCAGAGAGAGAGATAGATTTGCTGGTTGAGATCAAGAAAGAGAGAGAGACTAACCTGGAGTTGCTGGTTGTCAGAGTTTCTGGTCGCAGAGGATTTAGGGTTCCAGTGAAGGGGTGAGGTGTGGGGGGTTGGGGAGTTGTGATGCACTTGGGGGGGGGGGGGGGGGGGGGAAGAGTAGAGTTAAAAAGGAAACAGGGAAAAAAGAAAAGAAAGCAAAAAAGAAGGAAAAAAAAATGTCTTACATTTTTTTCTTTTGGGGTTGGGGGGGCAAGGGGGACGACGCGTGTCTCAAGCGTTGGCTGTGTGTCCCGAACGTGTCGGTGTCAGAAGATTTTTTTATATTATGATTTTCAATCTAATATTACGGTCTTCTATCCATTGATATATTGTTTGGAAGATTTTAAAATAAGTGTAGAAGGTGCCAAGCACACCTCCACAATATAAACTGTAGAAAAAGAATGGAATAAAGTTTAAAGAAATAGTAAAATGAAATTTAAATCTTGTAAAAGGCCTAGGGTAGACCCGTTTACTCAATGGTTTTAGTGGATTTGGGTTTCATCTCAGTTTTTGGACGTGCTTTTTAAATTGGTCAGGTATAGACCCAGAGAAAAATTGATGGGTCCAGAATGGGTCAGGGTAAATCGGACTCATGCTCGACCCGTTGACGACCCCAACTGTTCTAAAAAGCAATCCAGGCAGCCGCTTAGGCGCTAAGCAGTCACAAAACGCCTAGTTGCCACCTAACGCCTAGGCGGCCACGAAACACCTCGCCTAAGAGGAAGCCACTCTCCTAAGTAGTCAACACTCATAATCGGTCAAAAGCTGCAGCCACTTAGGAGGGCTCCTAGGTGAATATGGTGCCGCACCATATCGTGGTATTAGAGAAACTGATAAAGATATTTCTGAATCAGATAATGATTCAAAGGAAGTAGAAGATATAGCTTTTGAAGGCTTGTATGAAGATAGGGTGATATTTATAAAATAAGGTTCTGAAGATTGATGAAAATATGTTGTTATGTAAAATGTGAAAGGATATATAATTTATGCAATTTGCTGTACTTTGATATGCTACTTCAATAATATTTTATGAATTTATTCAAATAGTTGTATGTAAATACTAGTATTTTAAACAAAATAAAAAAAAATTCGCCTAAGCTGCCTAGCCGCCTAGTCCCCGCCCAAGCGCTAGGTAGTAGATCAAATGCCTAGGTCTGCCTAGCGCTTTTCAGAACACTGGACGACCCTAGTCTTAAGTGGTCTATCTCTACCCTTCTTATCTACTACTACATTAATCACCTCACTCCTAATTGGCACACTCATTTGCACTTGCCCAAACCACCTTAGATAGCATTCTCTCATTTTTTCCTCAATTGTAAACACTTCTAGTTTTGCTGTCCAAATATCCTCATTTCTAATCATGTCCCCCCTAGTCTTACCATATATTCACCTCAGCATGTGCATCTCTACTACACTTGTTTTGTGTTAATATTGTTTCACAATTGCCCAACACTCACTAGCATATAACAAAGCCAGGTTTTATAACTGTCCTTTTGGTCCATATTCGTGAGATGTGATAGCATTTTATGCTCATTGTCAACCTACTGCAACCCTCCTTTGCCCAGGCGTGGGACCAGCTATGTTTACACACAGGCGGAGTTGTTCAATCATCAGACATATAACAATTTATTGTGCTCGCGTTTGTTTAATCTCCTCTTCCAGAGCTGATTTTGTGCATGCTTTCTCACAGGATGGTTATATGTCTTTGAAATGGCTTTCAAAATTTATGCATATGGATTTGAGAATTATTGGAGAGATGGTCAAAATCGCTTTGATTTCATAATCACATGGATAATAGGTAATTTCTTTGGACAATTGAAGTTTAATGCTTTTCCCTTCACTTGTAATGTGTATAAGGAAAACTCTCAACTTGCATTTGGATTTGAGAATTATTTTTCAGGTTTTATCATTATTGGAAAGATGGTAGAAGCAAGTTCAATATTCCCAATCTACAAATCTCTTATTCAATATTCCCAACCTACAAATCTCTTATTTGGACAGCTATAAACAACCATTTAGTAGAAGCAAGTTTTTCCATCTGTTTATTGTTCTCTGTATAAAAAACAAGAACAAGAGATTGTAGAGTAGGGTTTTTATTTAAAATTGGAAAAAAAATATCTTCTGATATCTCTCTTATGATAAGTGACATTGTCCTGCTTTGTGTTTAAACAGAATGAACTTTATAGCTCTACTGAGCATAAGAGAGAATCATTATTTATTTATTTTTCTAATTCCTCTTTATTTTCTGATCTTTCTAGTTGTTTGTCATTGCTTCATGGGCCTTGATTTGCTATTGGAAATGCTTTCGTCTATGTTGATGGATGTATAATTTTTTGTCTGCAGTTATAGGCGAAACCACAACTTTCATCTCACCATATGGTCTGCCTTTTCTCTCAAATGGCGAATGGTATCTATCTCATATATACTGGTTTTAGTTATTTACAGTGTTTTCCCAATTACTTCTAAAATGCTTTGTTGAATGCTTACTCTTTAATATCAAAATAATTTTTTTACATGAGTAAGAGTTATGTGATAAGTAATATATACACAACTATATGTGGTTGGAAGATGGTGATTCCTGGTCATTGGTGCCTTGTTTGTGTGTGATTTTTGTTAGCGAGTTTTCTACAAGCTTTTTTGTTGACATTGAGTAAGGCCTGGTTGTCAGTGATGGCAGAGGATTTGGATCAGTGGCTGGTTGTACTGTAAGGTGGCGTTTGTTTGCACTGATTGAGTGCTGAATGCGGTCAATCTCTGATTCGGTCAGAGATAAGGGTATTAAATGCATTTGGTAGTGTATATGAATTTGCTCTGATTAACTGTGACTGAACTAGCACCAGATAGCCCAGTGATTTGGTCAGGATTTGAGAAAGAAGGGGGTTTGGGTAATAACCCAGATCTGGGTTCCTCAATCAATATCTTGCATATGAGAGAGAGTTGGTTTAGGCTTTAAATTTGATTTGACTATTAAGACAAGGACTTGGAGCGGGCTCTCTATGAGAGAAAGTTGATCTGGGAGAAGATAGGAAGTGGAGGAAGAAGATGAAAGAATTTTTTTTTTATTTAAAAATCAAAATAAACCAAAACTTACATTAATAAGATAAAAGAGTAATACTGCATTTACATCCTCCACACAACCTTCACACTAAAAGTGGCCACGTGACAGAATATGTGTGATTCCTTTTTGAGTAGTATTTTGGTCAAATAACAATACAGAACCACATATATTCTGTCATGTGGCCACTTTTGGTGTGAAGCTTGTAGTGAAGGATATACACGTAGTACCTGCTCAAAATAAAAATACACGTTATAAACAAAATGCAACAAATTGGCATTTAAAGTATTTTATTTTTTATAATATTTTCACATAAAGATTATTTTTGATTTTATAAAATTTATTTAATTAATTATGTTTTTTGGTCAAATAGTTTGTTAGATAAGGGTAAAATTGTAAAAAATTCCATTTACATGTTTCAGCAATTTCATAATCAAATAAGTTCACAAATTCGGATTCAGTAGCTCTGGTTACACTTAACCAATTGACAAAATTCAGAATGGTTTTCAGCATTTAGTGCTGAACACTGAATTTTAACAAAGGCCAGCCTAAGTCTCTGTATTTCTGTGACAGTGTCAGCCTGAATGTGTTAGGTTGTTTGAAGATGAGATGAGGGAGAGAATTGGGGTGTCAGATTCCTGTCCTGCAGCATGTTAGCTGGTCTTGAGATAAGATGTGTGAGAAACTTGGGCCACCAGATCCCTGTAGCTGGTTACTGTATGCGGAGTTGATACAGAGGTCTCTGCTTGGGCAGGACTGAAATCTGGAAGAAAAATTGAAAATCTGGTGAACCTGGTCCCCCTTAGCATGCTGTGGAATATCTGGAGAGAGAAATAAGAGTCTTTGAAGGAAATGACCGCTCCATACACCAACTGAAAGAAATCTGGGTTTCCAGTCTCAAATACTGGGCTATTACTTGTAATTCTGATTCCTTCAAGCTGATTTGTGATCTTGCTTTGTAATGGGTTGCTTTCTATTGCTTTGTACTTGAGCTGGCATCCCCTTGATGCTGTTTTAATTCATTGCTCTTTTACCGATCAAAATAAAATAAAATAAAATCAGATCCCTGTAGTTGGTTTGTTTCAGAGGATTTCTTTCAGGAAATAACATGATGCAAAATAGCGTCAGTTTGGTTGCCACATCAGGTTGTTTCCTGTTTGGAGCACCAACACCACTTATCCCATATGCATATGTAAATTCATTTTGTAATAGCCCGTGCACTTGTATACTAGAACTGATCCCTCTCTTTTCTTGTTATAGGATTCGTTACCTTATTCTTGCAAGAGTATTGCGTTTAATAAGGCTCTTGATGCGTGTCCAACGTTATCGAGCATTTGTTGCCACATTCTTAACTCTCATACCAAGTTTAATGCCATATCTTGGGATCATATTCTGTGTCCTGTGTATCTACTGCTCTCTCGGTTTGCAGGTAAATGAGAAGTTGATGCTCTTTCTGACAGATATTTACTCTCTGTGTTATTTTTTTATTTGAAAAAGAAATTCTTAAAAATTATCTAGTGCATTACATTTTTTCCTTTCTGATGCTAAAACTTGAGGAAGGAATTTGTTTAGTTCTAGGGTTGGGTGCCCCTTTGCTAATCAAAGAAATATTATTGAGAAAGAGCATATTGTACAAGCAGGAAGGAAGAAAATGCCTCCTAGAAGAAACCAAGAGAAATTCAGAACAAACTTCCAAAAACTGGAATTTTCCAAAATAAAAAAATCCAAAAACTGGTCACCAGTTTGTCTGAATATCCCTAGGATTGATCCCATAGCATGCATCTTTGAAAACATGTTTACTACTAATTTACCCTGTAAATGTATTGTTTCACATTCATAATATTTAATGATAACATCGTCTTGTTTCTTAAGCCCGTCAATCGTACGTATATACATTATTTAAGTGCGAATATGACAAAGCATGCCATGGTTTCTTTGAGATTTGAATTTCAGTGAACTTTTTTCTTTATTAGTTTGTCTTAAAATTCTCGACTCCTGTATACTTGCAGCTCTTTGGTGGGATTGTCAATGTTGGGAACCCCAAACTGGAACTGACAGATCTTGCTGATAATGAGTATCCTTTGTCACTTGTGAAGCTTATTCTTAAGAATGATAAAAAGGGAAAACACCTCTAATAATTTTTATTTGGTTGCTGAGAGGATCTTTTTATTTGCCAAGAAACCACTGATTTTACAGATATTAATGGACTGACGATATTTTAAAAATATTTGCA
This sequence comes from Santalum album, assembly GCA_034195605.1. Lineage (NCBI taxonomy): Eukaryota > Viridiplantae > Streptophyta > Magnoliopsida > Santalales > Santalaceae > Santalum > Santalum album. Next base: position 8,014,665 of record CM067267.1, on the reverse strand, counting down.
GTTCGTGTCTGCTTGAAAGTCCCTTTTTTCATTTATGACTATCCTTATTCTCGGCATACCACAATTCATTCTCTTTCCTTGACAAAGTCAGCTATCTTCTTTTCAACTTCAATGACTACCCTAATGGGATGGTCACACTTTTCAATTTGTTAGTCATGGGGAACTGGCAAATTTGGATGCAGGTATCACTTATTTGCAGCTGTTTTGATGCATTCTCTTCTCTCTTTTTCCTCCTCTATCATTGAATCCAATTTATCTGTTCTGGAAGTGCTATAAATTTGATGGGTTGCTATCACTATCCCTTGGGATGCATGTCTCAGTTGTCTAAATTTCTTGGGAAGAGCTATTTCTTTATTGTTTAGTCTGACAGTGGTTGGGGAGTCTTGACAGCCAATGGGAACCAGCGAACCATTTTCTACTAACACAACTATAATTATACAAGAAGGTGAAACTTGCTGTTAATTGTCTTGAAACTAACAGCATTCATACATTGTTTATGATTTCAGAGCTACAAGATTTTAACAGGAACTTCTTGGACTCTCCTGTACTTTGTCAGCTTCTACTTAATAACAGTGATGCTACTATTGAATTTGGTAAATTTCAGTCCTACTTCAATATTTGGTGATTTCCATGTTACGTCTGTTTGGAGTGATAGTTGACTTTGTCTTTGCTAATTCATTGCCATCTTACTATGAGCATTAGTAGGAACAGTTTCTTGAAATTGTGAACATAATGCAATTGTATGACTAGATCCAAAGGATCTTCAATGATTTCATGAAATTTTTGATTCCTGATTCATAAATCATTCATTCTAATCGCATTTTATACATTCTATTATAGGTAAACATATTGCTAGCAATAATATATGTGTAAAATATAAAAATAAGAACTCAAAATTACTAGGGCCTTCCATATTTTGAACTTGAAGCATTTAATATGATGCTTAGTGCTACACAGTTTTGCTATGTTTCATTATTCTGTTCAACGAATAGTTTTGATTAAATATTTGTGTCCTTTTTTGAACAAGATATGGCAATAGAATGCATCGGCCAGAAGGCACAAAGAGAATAGAATGAGCACGTGTAGTTGTCTGAGGCACTATCAGAAATCCTTCATCAGAATGGAAAATCAGATTACCAATTTGAGGGTCATATCCTTATCTTTATCATCTAAAATTGCTCACCAGCCATTCATCACTTGCTGCCAATAATTTCTAGTATCATTTGTTGCACTGGGATTAAATGCAGATTAGCTTATGAAAGGCCAAGGGTGTTCAGATGTTGTAGGAAAAGACCTTGACTGATATATTTCAGTTGCATATGGTCTTTGATTTGAGCTTGAATGGTTGAGAACAGATCTATTGATAATATGGCCAGCAGGTCGTGCAAATTGCAGGCTAGATGCCTTAAGCGTTTTGAGGAACTGTGCTGATTAATTTGGCCGATATGACTAGAACTTAAGGTGCTTTTTTATCCAGGAAAAATGGAGGCTCTCATCAATCATTATCATAGTAGCTTAGTAGGTGAGACAGCTGTAGACGAACACAATATCTAGTTACAAATTTCAATAACCTTTCGAGCTGACATTTCATCATGCCTATTGGTACATAAGATAGCCAATACCTGCTTCTAGTGCCAGCCAGATGTCAAGTTCAAATATTGGCAGCTATCCAACTCGAAATTCTACATTTCTTAAGCATTGTTCTGGAGTGCTACTTGGATGAGACATCTGTGGATGTCCAAGCATCTTGGTAGTTATGCATGTCAGTATGGGTGGAACAAAAATTACTGCAAGGGCATCAATGAAACTTGCCCTAATAATCTGTCTCTCTGCCTCTTTTTCGCTACTGTTACCTCTCAGTTTGTGTGTTTGCATGCGTTTGTCTATATGTATAGGTTTCTATGTGTAATATTTCTTAATCAACTCCACAAATTGATTGGTTTCATCCACCTTTTGACATCCCTTCTTAATTTGTGTGCTCTATCCTTCACCATAAAAAAGAAAGACAAAAAGGAATAGTCCAAGTCACTAGATATGTTGCTTATTTTGTCTTGTCAGATGCTTCCACATTGCCCTTGTTTCTAATGTATTAATTATGGCAATGGATGGATTTAAGTCCCGTTGCAGTACTATTGACATTTTTGTTGGGACATGTTTCAGGTTGTGGCATTTGTCCTGGAGGCATTCTTTGCCGAAATGGAACTAGAGGCAACAGAAAATTGTGATGAACATGGGACGGTTAGTATGTATGGTTAAGTGTTTAAACTACACACACACACACACACATATACATATATGGAGAGAGAGAAAGAGTGTGTGTGACACCAGGAATTTGCCTAGTGCTGCACCTGAAATCAACGTTTTGTTCAAAAAGAAATTATTTTTAGCAAAAAGATGTTTTGTTCAAAAAAATTCTTCTGTTTCAAATGAAACATCATCATTTTGGGGTTTCTACTTGTGGAAAATTTCTGGCGGTGAACTATATTCACCAAGCCCAACATCCTAAGTATAACAATTGAGTGCTAGGGCAGCTTGGCATGGATGACCATCTCCACTCTTGCTATTTCTTTGTGAATCTGTACAGTTTTGCTGCTTGGTTATGGCCCTCATTTACCTGTTTCCCATAAAAACCATAGGGCCTATGTTGCAATAAATATTATTGGCCTCCATCTGTTGGCCTTATAATGTTTGGCCATGTTCTTAAACATATTCCAGGCATTATTGAGTTTTGTATTGCCAAGTCTGCAGCTTGTAAATGCAGGAAATAAAATTGGCAAGAAATATCATACATTCTATTAAAATGAGCCAATTTTTTTTTCCCAGTTAGGAATATTTATTACGAGGCCAAAATTTTACTACATGTTACTCTGGCTAGACTGGGTACATGGGTCACGCATAATGTTTGGATAATCTGAAGACCTTATGTAAATTCTATAACAGCTTGATTAGATTACTTTCTTCTTTTTTTTTTTTTCCCTCATTCTTTCATGGTGGCACTTCTGGTCCTAAAAGGAAGGATCCCGATGCACAAAGTTATGCATTTTGCGGGAGTTGTTTATCATAAACAGTTTTCCACTTGCTTCCTTTTCACGAAGAGGTGTTCCTGGTCTTAATTCACTTGCACTTTGATTGGATGGCTGGATTTGGAGAAAAGGGGAGTGATTTGGAGGGGAGAGATAAATCCCTATATTGCAAGTTTTATGAACAAAAGAAATGGAAATGAGCAGAAAGAAATGGAGGGCTGAAAAGTTTCAACTTTCTTCCCACTTTCATTTCTTCCAATACTGGGATTGTTTTGAAGGGGGTGGAAAATGTGTAATGGAACTTTTATAATACTTAGATTGCCTTGCGGAGAATGAAAGATGAAGATTAAATTACCTTCAAGTCATAAGGCTTTTAAAACTAGTTTTCTTTTCCTTTATTTTCTTTCCAACTCGCAATCAAAAAGGAAGAATCTCACTTTATTTTCTTTCATAAACTCCAATCAAGGACGGAAAGCGCCATCCCTCCTTTTCTTTTCACTCCTTACTAACATTTTCCTTTCATTTCTTTTTGTCCTGCACTCCCAATCAGTGTAAAGAAAATCAGATTAGTGAACGTTTTATATGTTAATTATTGCTATTTATAATCACAACTAAGTAACATTTTGTACATTTCCATTCAGGGAGCTGAAGAAAAGGTGAGACGTCGATCTGTTGGGTATGTAGCACTTCTTAAGTCCTCTCTGAGTTCTTTTTACATCCATTCAAGTTGTTAATTACAGCCTGGATGTCTAACTCCATTCTCATAATACAGTTCTAAATCACGGAGTCAAAGGGTTGACATCCTTCTCCATCATATGCTGAGCGCAGAGCTGGATAAGACGCAGTGCTCCAATCAATAGATTCTTCTCTATCCTTATCCTGGTACCTGCCTTTACCCACAGTTTCTTTTACCTTTCATATATTTTCATATCTTTGTTTGCTCTAATTATTCATTAATTTAAAATTCTCTTATATTTTCAGAGAGATTGTTGATTTTTTTAAAAAAATATATTTTGCTGCTGCAATAACACATGATTACAGCCCAATAAATGGAATCCAAAATATTCAGTACCCAAATAACATACCACCTCCCCATACTATCCCACAAATCAAGCGCCGCTTATATACCATACTGCACACCCGTACTTGTACTTCAAACCCAACCGTACTGCAAATCAGGTAGCATTAGTTTGAATGACAGAAATGGAAATAAGAATGTTGATCCCCATTCGTAGTTTGATAATACGAATGGTAATGGAAGAGTCATTTCCTTAAATTTTGTTGCGATTCTCATTCATGTCATTACATCTCTTTATTCAATTGCTATTTTATTCACATTCTCATTCTCATTTCCAGCCTTAAAATGCAACATAAGAGTCTCACCTGGGTTGGGACTCTGCGTGCTTGAAATACCTTGTTGTGCTACTCCCACCATTACCAGTTGGTTTTGGGATGAAAACTTGATATCACACCATTATCATGTTGTGCACATGCAGAACCCAGCTTATGCCTGTACATGAGGGGGGAGTTAGGCATTGTAATACTCGAAGTACCTTGTTGTCTTACTCCCGCCATTACCAATTGGTTTTGGCATGAAATTTAAGTATTATATATAGAATGGTGCTATGGTGAAGCTCTTCTATGAACTCATATAGGCACATACAACCAGAGAGATTCTGGCCATTGGATTTAAAATTATATCCATATTCGAGTAGCCGGCAGCATTTTAGTCTCATCCAATTTTGGTCAACGAAGAAGTCACCGATAAAAATTGTGAAATTGTTAATTTTGAATCATTGTTCTCCCATTTCACATTTGCTGCAGCCTTCATCCCATTTCATTCGGGAAGCATAGGGACAAAAGCGTGTGAAGAGTGAGGTTTCCCTTCATTGGCTTTGGGATATCAGTGATTCAGTGAGCATGCTGTGTGTATACACCTTTTGTCCGTGCTCCTTCGTATGTGTAGGCCCTCCTTGGTGGGCATCCGAGTGATTTTATTTCGTTATTCTTTTCTTGTTTTTATTTTCATTTTAAGAAAGCTTGGTTCATAAACTTTCGATTCGACGCACTTGAAATTTTTGTAGCTGAATTTTTCTTTATTCATTCCTGAAGTCTAGTTTATTACTTGTGTGCAGTTGTGCTACATTTGTGTTGATTGTCAAACTCAGATATAGTAATGACTAGTTGTGTATGATTCATTTCGTGTTCTGATTTCTTCTTTAGATTTCCTCCACATATGACACGAGAAAATTTGGTTCCTTTGCAGGGCATATAATGGGAATGGAACAGGCATCTTATATATATATATATATATATATATATAATGAATTTTTATTTTAATGGACCATAAAAGCAATTGGTAAATCTTTATTGAGTGGATCAGTGGCCTTTCAAATGGTGATTCAGTCAAAGGGTTGTTACAGCTGTTACTAAACATTCTGAATAGGCATATATATATACCTCTAATTGAATCGGAGATTGACTAAAAGACATTTACAGTAACCAAGTACCATCTTAGCGTAGCTATATCTCAACTATTTCAACACTTATTAATGAAAATATATTCTTTGGAAATTATATTTCTACGAGACAAGTTTTCAATTTTTACCTTATTCCATTCCTAAAAGCAAACGTGTTGCTAATTGCCCAAAATAAAGTGTAATGGAGGTTGACTTCCCTTGAATCTAATGGTTAATTTATTTATGAAAAATGCTGTAATTTTTGAAAAAAAGGAGATCTTGGTCAAATCCCACCACTCGTATGAGGGTGGGTTTGCAACATGTGTGGATAGAGCTCATTCCATATGTGAGTGGTAGAATTTATTCAAAATTTTCTTTTTATGAAAGTCTAGCATTACTCTTTATTTATTTATATATTTATTAGTAAACTTATACCGTTCAGTGGAGTAGTTGCAGAAGCATTAATGGGGGAATCCTGTCCTATCATTACGTATATTCAAATTCATTGGTGACTAATGTAGCGGAGTGAACTGATAATTGTACACAGCATTAAGGAATTAGAGAGATTCTACTCTCACACCCCCTTTACATTGAGAGCCTGATAAAATTTGCGTGATTTAACAACATAAGATCATATAAATTTTATTGCGGATCACTTTCTGTATAAATGATATGAGAAAAATGTACGTATAATATTATTCAAGGAAGTAATACAAGAACCAATATCCCTACATTATAACATTATTGATTTTCTGCTTTAAATCTTTCTTCCTTTCACTCAAATTTTAAATCTTTCTTCCTTTCACTCAAATTTTGTTCTAGGCTAATAAATAATCATCAATATGACGTAGACGCATTACCATCATCACATGAGATTGTACAGAGTTGAAAAACATGATCATGGTTTAGCTTTTATATGGAATGTTACACTAATCAAACTGAGTATGGTACAAAACGTGTTCTTTACATGTTAAAAATTGAACATCACTCCAAAACGTTCAAGTTGAAGCGAAATATTGCATGTATAACCTTCACTTTGATCCATTAAGATTCAATTTTATTAAGCACAACCATTTTAAAGTAATAATACATGTATATTTTTCACCCACTGAGGTGATGGGACAAAGTTTGTGCACCCCCTTATTGCTACTTCACCAACACCAACACCAGCCCTCCTCCCCCCAACCCCCCCCCCCCCCCCCCCCCCCCCCCCCCCCCAAAAAGAAAAGACCATAAAGGGTAAAGGGTACTATCTTTCTTCACACGCTGAAAGTCATAACATGACAAAATTTATGACCTTATTTTGTTGACCAAAATACTCCTAAAAATGACCACAAAGTTTGCCGCCAACACCTCAGTGAAAAGAATATGTGAAAGATGTACATATGATATTTTACTCATCTTTTATTTACCGCAAGTTATTAGTGAGAGCTGCATCTAATTACATACATGCCCCTTTATTACAGATATGTAAAGTCAACTATATTTCTCACAATCAGCCATATGTTTCTCTCAGACACGATTGGTGGCAATCAAAGATTCATTCAAACAGCAAGTTAAAGGTATAACATTAAGTGAATCTTTTCAGGATACTCGCAAAGGCCCAACTATACATACACCCATTGGAGGGTCCATTAAGGGGCTACTACTCTTAACTTAAAGCAAACCAAGCCATCAAAAACTGCAATAAACAGCAAGTTAAAGGTATAACCTGCCATTTTAGGTCTCGGTTAGCTACTTCTTGGTGCTCGTAAGATATTCTATGCAGGAAGTTGAAACTGCTCGCAGTCGCACGACCCATTTTTGGTGAAGCTTGTAATGAGCACTTTCATCATCTTACTTAAAGCTGCCTTGAACGTTTTTGAACTACGCTTGCTGACATTGTTGGCATTCTCTACTCCTTCAACCTCAGACCCAACCTTAGCACCATTAATATATGCCTTGCATGCAAACAGGATCTTATGTGCTCGGTCGCGGAAATGGCCTGCAACGAAGTCCTCAAAATGCTGCATCAAATTTCAATTTATTAGGGTTTTGTGTTCGAAAATAGAACGTCCCCTCCCACAGAAGGATGAAGAAAAAGGATAGGGGACTAAAATTATTAACAATTTTTCATCAGCCTACATGGCGCAAAGACTACAGTACTTCTAAGCAAGTAAATTGTAGGTGCACTCAAAACATAAACTAGCATCCCTCATCTTCTTAGACAAGCAATAAGCAATCTAAGTTCTAAAAATATAACAGTAAATTGCACGGCTATGTTTGAAGGATTACGTGGTTATTTGGCATATCTCCCCTTTCTAACTTGATAACAATAATCTAATTATTGTAAGTCAATTTACTGCTTGAGTTTTCTAAAGGTAGTTTATAAAGGTCATCTTAGTCATTCTCTTCTCTCTCTTTTTTTAAATTGGTAAAAAGCACACCCGCATAACCAGTGAGGAACCGGAATTTCTAGTCCCCGGGGGGGGGGGGGGGGTTCATAAAAGTAAATCAACATAAGCTATAACACTGCATCAATATTGGATTTTTTGTGACGTATAATACTTCTCCATGAGATTGAATATGATTAGCTAAGAGTAATGTGCAGCAACTTATAGAATCGACACCAAACTCGAGTCAAAGCAACCAATGAGCATTAGCTCAGATAAGATCTCCTGGACTGTTCTATAGAAGAATTCAGAAGTTTGAGTCTCCACCAGGTTGGGTGGTGGATCACATGCCTTTTAGCCTTCCCTTTCATAGGCTCTTGGCAACTTTATACTAAAAAGAAAACTCAAGTGCAAGAAAATAAATTGCAAGGATTATATTTATCATCTAGCAATCAAAATGGAGTCCACAACAGTAGAAAATTTCTACACTTAGATACCCATTTCTTTTATATTTCAGATTTTTTTTTTAATAGCTTTCATGCTTACATTATTTCATGGCTGTTTTAACTGTAGAAAACTTCAAATATATTAAAAAAATAAATAAATGTTGCAAACATAACATACTGTAAAATAAGAGAGGGAGCAACAAACCTGTTCCGTACAAGAGTAGTCAGATTGGATGGGGATTAGAAAGTAAAACGAAAGAGAGAGGGAGTGGGGCAAAAAAGGTTGGGGACGAAAAAGTTAAAAGGACAGTTGGAACAAATGGATTTGAGATTCCCCCAGTGCACACAACCGTCCTCGAGTAAACACAAGCCGTGGCCAGTATTAAGGGCTAGGTACTAGGTGATGCACAACTGAACAATGTGCTCAAAGAGGAATTTTGGCTCAAGGTGATCAACTTGGCAATTTGTATAGGCATATAAATATTATTTTTTCTTACAATTCTTTTAGATTGCCCTCATGGGTTTAGCTAGTCCAAGCCTAAGATGGTTCTCTAATGTGGTTTCCAAGGAAGATTTTCTTCCCATTAACTACTAGGTTCTAGAGATTTGAAAATCGCAGTGAGAAATGTAGTATTACAATATGTGAAAGTAGCATTGATATCTTCAGAACCAATTTTCCTACTGAATTATGTGCCAGCAACCATTTACTAATGATGCACAACAGTATTTGATGCTTCCACTAAATTTCTAGGTAAATTTGTTCAGGCTTTTTTATGTCTTCTTCCTTAACCAATACATTCTATCATCCTACCATGAAGCTTGAGAGTTCTTACCTGATCTTCTAGCTTGCAAACCTTTCCCTATGCCCCAACCCGCTAGTGATGTTAAATTATAAGACACACAACAGCTAGGGCTAGCCCAGGAAGCTGTCTGCGAATTCTAAGACTTGCCACACGAAAATCAAGCTAATTCCGCACATTCACCATTCTGATAGAATTTATCAAAAAGGTGTATTTTTGTTATTCCCAACCACATGGCAAGATGTGCACACAGAAAAAGATAACAGAAAATGTTCCGGTCAGTCATACCTTCGGTGGCCTCCTAACTGTATACAGCATTGTCTTCAAGGATAGGATAAAAATATCCTCATTGTACTGCTCAGATTTTTTCTCTCCTTCATCCCCCACATATGTGGTTTCATACCCTGGCTCATTAAAGAAGGGCCTACTATTGAGAATCAAAGCTTGTATAGAGACCAAAACTTGAAGCATGGTTGATGTTTCTGGGAGCCACACCTCCGTCTTTTGACCATTCCACGTGTTTAGGAGGCTGAGGCAGACTTTCCCACAGTCATACAAGTTAGGGTTTAGCCGAAGGCCGCCAGAGTAGTAGTAAACCATCTGTGAAGCAGTTTCCCATACAGAATTATATACATCACAATGGATATTAAAATACGAAACTTACAACACATTTGGTTCATAGCAATATCTATTTCATTCCTCACCTATTCCACTGGAACAGCTATCACCTCATTTGGTTCACTTTAGAACTATCGGCCCACTCAAGAATACATATTCCACTCAAGGTCCTAGGAGATGGTTATTTCTCGCCTATTTCACTCATTGTCCATGGAATAGCTATTCCTTAATATATTCTATTTGTATGGAATCGCTATCCCATTTTCAATGTAGTCCATCCCACAAACCAAACGTGACATTAATCATATTTTCATTGAGAATACATACTGGTGGTACAGACGGATAGGAAGATGGGAAGAGAACATCAAAGAAGAAAATCCCGTCATGGTAGGGGGTGCCCGGGGGTCCTACAATGGCAGCCCTCAAAAGATCCATTCTTGATTCACAAACTCTTACGTATATTGTATCTGACAGAAACAGGAGATGTAGAAAGATTATGAACTGAAAACATTTATGCATCGTCAACAGACAAAATGCAGCTAATAAACTACAAAATGAAGAACAATAAGCCACTGAGTATGTATGGCTGATAATCTAGTTAAATGCAGTGGCAAGGAGTAAAATATCTAGTAAGGATTAAGTATGGGCATGTAGCAATGTGGCTTTTCTCCTCACCCCAGCAAGGGTAGCTAGGTGCAACTCAGCTTAGGAGAGAATGTGCCTGTTTTCTTATCAAATTCTCATAATAATTATCAAAGAAATAAGTTTGGATTTGGGTAAGGTCAATGTTCAAATCCTTGCAGTTTCTAGATTGAATGTGTAATTTACCAATAAAAATTTGTTGGGATTGACCTCAAAGGACTTCTTGAATAGATCAATATTACAATAATATGCCATGCATCTGTACAGTTAAAACTCACCTGGCAAGTCCTTCTCCAGAATTTTCCATTCTTCTTGAATTTTCTTTACCCAACCCTTTGGCGGCTAACAAAAAACAAAGGAAACACCATATCAAAATGAATTCAAACACGCGGACACACACACGTGCGCACAAAAATATGCATACATATGCATGCCCAGGTAAAGCGCACATGCACATATACACACAAACATGTATCTCATGCACACAAACTCACAAAAGAAAAATATGGGATTTAAAAAACCTGCTCCCCCATTCCAAAGCTCGCATTGGTAAAGTGATGATCTGTAAAATTTTCAACTGTATCGAATCGTTTAAATACTTGAAATTTTCCCATAACTTCATCTTCTTTGTGATCTTTGTCTTTCACATCAGCATTTGACTCTGCAAGGACTGAACCACTCGTACCAGCACAGTCCTCTTTCTGTTTAACTATGGAGCTAGAAGCCTTTTCCCCAGCACAGACATCTGTAACAGACGATTGGGCATGCAAACTAGAAAAGGTAGAACTGCAGGAAGCAGCAAGCAATGGTGCAGTTGGTGCAGGACTCTTCAACCAAGGAACTGAAACCTCGACTCCAGGAGGTAAATCTTCATTGTCAAGTTGGGCTTGCCAACTCAGATAATCATTATCATAGCCATCATCATTATCATCATCGTACATATAATCATCATTTTCATCATAGTCATAAGCATCATCGTCATCATTATCATCATCATTGCCACCAGCATCATCGTCAGCATCATTGTCATCTTTGTTATTGTTGTCATGACAAGATGTGTCAGAATGAGAACCACTTGCACTGACAGATTTTAGTGATTCAGATGTGGAGCTCTTAAAAAGAGCAACACTATCCAGAGACCCCTCCATGCTTGTTGGATCTGCAAGATCCTTGACCAAGACATCCTGAAGAAACACATAAAGTGAAGTGCAATGCAATGGCACAAGTTATAACAAGCCCAAAAAAAAAAAAAAAACTTATAATCGACTGATGAACAATTTGACTGACCCTTTACCTTCACTTGGTTTTGCCATGCCAGATCATAAGCAATTTCCTTTGCCTTTCGTTTGTTGTTCATGTTAGCAGACTCAATGTCAATCACAGTTCCTGCTTGATCTTTTTCTGTGCCAACCTCGGTCACCCCAAAGAGACAAGCCTGAACAAAAAATCACCTCTTACGCCTATAAAAATTCATTTATATGCAGAAGGCTGAATGGAACAACATATAAGTTATTCATATGGATAAAAATGCCCATATACATAAATGAAGAAAGAAAATTTTTAGTAGGTGCACAAACAACAAACTATTCTAATTGACTTGAAGGCTAAGCAAAAGGATGAAAGATTAGGGCACTGTGAACATAACTTAATTAGGTAAAACCTATAAATATAAAATTGCTCTTAAGCCACTACCCATCCATAAATTTGGATATTGCACCCTCTTAAGCTACCGACCCGGAATGCATTTCAAATCTGAGCTTAAAGGATAGTGGTTCAACCACCCTTTACAAGCAAGAGAAACCCTAAAAAAAATTCGTTAACAAAAATATTCAATCACCACACTTCACAATGAACATCACATAAATTGAATAGAATAGCAGGACAAGTAAAGACCTAAAACTATTGCATCTCAATTCCATTTCCATCAGTAGAGGTAAACCCCGCCCGCAAGCCCCCAAAAACACACACACACACACACACCAAGCATTTAATCAAAACGGAACCAAATCCTTCAGGTTATAACCTTTTCTAACAATCATATCCTATGTTATCAACACACTTGCATGCAAATTAACCAACCAGAAACAAAACCTAAAAACAAAAATCAGAATTAGAGAGACCCAATTCCATTCCAATTCCGACAATCACCTCCTCTAGATTGAGCGAATCGGGAATCGAACCCTGGACCGAATTTCCTTGCGAGAATCCGTCGGCTTCAAGATCCATGGCTGATGAATGATAACCTAATTTCGATAAATTAACCCCAAAAACAAAAAAAAAAAAAAAAAAATCGTATGCTGCGAAAAATTGCAATCAGAATCGCTCCGAAGCTGTACGATCAGTAGAGCAAGATCATGAAAATCAAAATCAAAGAGAAAAAATCAGAGCTCTACCGAAACAGAGAAAAGAAGAAACAGAGGCTTCTTCCTCACTCTGCGCAAACCAGCCCTAAATAAGGGAAGGGGGAGTTCGCGCCTTATCGGGCACCTTTGCTATCGTACGCGAAGGGGCGAAGAATACTGGTTATCAGACGCGGTCGATCCCATTTAAGTTTGCTACGTGGTGATATTCTATTCGTTAGAGCTCTCAACTTTGGGGGAACTTTCACTTTTGACTGATTAGATTGGTGAAGCTCAAATTCTTACGGTGGCTGCGTGCCCTTCTGATTATTATGGGTTCGCGCTTTTAGCTTCAGGGTTTCACGTTTACCATACGGTGCAAGAAGGTTTTGTGTGAGGTTTACTATGGTGTGTTACTCATACGGAGGAGTGGTATAATGAACCTATCATAGCCGCACATTCCCTTTTTCTTTTTCCCCCTTCTTCCCTTTTTTTATGGTCAAGTGTAAATCCTATGGAGAGTTACTGAGTTTGGAGCATTGTGTCAAAATGATCGGTATGTTTTAATTTAAATTATTTTTTATATTGATTTTAATAGTATTACAATTTCTTCATTAATATTAAGTTTCTTCAGGAAGAAACTAATTTTTCCGCATTTTATTTTCTTAATTTCACTCCTTTAGTCAATTTCAAGGTATTTTTAAAAAAATTTAATCGGATTGAGATCAAGGATGCACCGACACCTGACACTGGTACGGCGACACGACACGTTAGCGACACGGGACACGTAATTTTCGAAAAAATGAATAATTTCGACACGTTGACCGACACGTTATATATATGTAAGTGGACGAAAGTTTAATAAGAAAACTATAATAAAGGTTCATTCATAAAATAAAATGAAAATTCACCAAACATATTACAACATAAGTTTATGAAATGAAAGTTCACTAAACTGAAGAAATATCATGCGACATCGGTATCATTCAAAAGCATCGCTTCCATTGTAGGTTCATCAATTAAAAGATTTGTAATTTCAAGTAACTCATTTTTTTAAAAAAATCAAACAAAGTCACTAGTCACATCGCATATCTATACCAAAAATGATTTTGAGAGAGAGAGAGAGAGGGATGGAGGGAGCGGGAGCGGGAGCGGGAGGGACAGGGAGAGAGTGAGAGAGAGAGGGGGGAAGGGAGAGGGAGCGGGAGCAGGAGGGACAGGGGGAGCGGGAGGGACAGGGAGAGGGAGAGCGAGAGAGCGAGAGGGAGAGCGAGAGAGCGAGAGGGAGAGAGGGAGAGGAAGCAGGAGCGGGAGGGGCAGGGAGAGGAACAGAGAGAGAGAGAGAGAGAGAGAGAGAGCGAGAGGGAGAGGGAGAGTGAAAGAGAGAGAGAGCCAGAGGCAGAGGGAGAGAAAGAGAGACAGAGGGAGAGCTACAGAATAGATCTGGAAGCGGGGAGGGTGGAAGCGGGGGAAAAAAATAGAAAAAAGAAAAGAAAAAAAAAGGTGTCAGGGGGACACGCAACCGGGGAAGGTGGGGAGGGGAAAAAAGAAAGGGAAAAAAAAAAAAAGAAAAAAAAAAGGTGTCAGGGGGACACGCAACCGGGGAAGGTGGGGAGGGGAAAAAAGAAAGGGAAAAAAAAAAAAAAGAAGGGATACGCGACCAAGAAGGGGGAGGGGAAAAAAAATGAAAAAAAAAAAACGTGTCGGGGGAGGAGGACACGCGTGTCGGACGCGTGTCCCAATCGTTGACTGTGTCGAAGGTGTTGACCATGTGTCCCGAACGTGTCGGACGCGTGTCGGCCGCGTGTCGATGTCGGGAGAGTATCAGACTCTGATACGTTGCTCATTTTAGAGTGTCGGTGCTTCATAGATTGAGATAACCTAAGCATATGTATATATAAACTTGTCAATTTTCATAGGGTTTAAAAAGATTAAACATGTATATATATATATATCATAATCATTGAAAATTCATTATAGTTTAATACCATGTGAAATTGAGTTTTGCACCATAGAGAAAATTTATGGAAATTGGGAGAAAGTATATGTATAGAAAATCAGTGATTAATGTTTCCTAACTGAATTCTTAAAAAAAAAGTGTGTACAAATCAATGAACGGTTTTTTTTAATTTACCAAAAAAAAAAAACAATCAATGAACAGTTTAATTCTTAGAAAAACTATCTAGAAAATACATGTATTGAAATTCAATACTTAATGTCCCAAGTTAATTCTTAGAAAAATGTCTATAGGAAATTAATAGTTAATATTCTTCAATTTAAATTCTCAGAAAACATGTATAGAAAAATATAAATGTAAAAATTAGTAATTAGTATTTCCCACATCAATTCCTAAGAAAATCGCGTAGTTCATTTCCAAGAAAACAAATTTCTATAAAATTGTTGGAAGTAATCTGTCTCAAAATGGTAAATGAGATAAGTTAAAATTATTAATTAATGTCTCTCATTTTAACGGATGCATTGAATCAATAATTATTGTTTCTTATTTTAATTTTTAAAAAAACGTGTGTAGTAGATTAATAACTAATGATTTAAGATTTTGATTCCCAAAAATAAACGAAAAATAACAGTAAATTTTTTCCATTTTAATTTTAAAAGAAATATGTGGGGAAAAAAAGATAATTAGTTTTTCTGATATAATTCCTGGAAAAATTCTATTTCAATTTTCAGAAAAGTTAATAATTATTTAACTTCCTACAAAAGCGTCTATATATATATATTTAATGTTTTCCATTTTAGTTCTCTGAAAAACCGTGTATGAGACCAACAATTAATATTTCCTATTTTAATAAATAATGTTTTCCTATTTTATGTTAATTCTCAAATAATAAATAATGTTGTAATGCTCCAAAATTTTCATTTATTTTAATTTGTTTGGATGGGTATGGCATTTGCATGAAATGAAGGATTAAGGTGCTAGCACTAAAGGAAATTCAATAATAACTAGGGAACCGAAAACATGGTGAGAAGTGGGATTAGTATGAAATAAAGGTGTTCAGAATTTAATGCCCATATTCACGTGTCCACGTGAATATTGTATTATATATATATATATGTAAAAGTTCTATGGCCGTACATAGGTAAGTAACATAACGTTACTTTACAGTTTTAGTGAGTAGCTATTATATTTTTATATATTAAAACATACAATACACTTTAACTTACCCGTTAAGTTGATCGGATGATAAAGAGAAAGAAAAAGAGAATTCGTTGCAGCAAAAGCATGCTCCACCGATCGACTCGATAGGTGTGAAATTAAAGGCATGCACGAATCACTGACCCTGGCTGGTAGACTTAACTGTTGGTACAATGCCCGTAATGCACTTACACATATATAGATATTAACATATCAAGTTAAGCGACGTAGAATTCACAAATCATAGAAGAACCCAAGAGTCCTTCCAGCAGCAAAAAAGGGGAAGAAGTTGAGTTCGTCCGGTGCAAGAGGTAATAATAAAAAAAAAACAGAGAGAAGAATGAGGAAAAAAGTGGAGATTAGCTATTCGTGTCAATGTACAACCCACTAATTCGAGGTAAGGGAGTACTACCCTCATACCTTGTGATCATTCAATTGATTTGAATAGTTGTTTTCGCCGATCAATTGTTTTATCACATGTCAATTCGATCTCTTGGCATGTGCAGTTATCTGATTAATTAGGTTCAAGATTATTCTCATCCTTATATTGAAGTATTGTTAAATTGAGATTTATAAGTCTTGTGCTACCTATGTTTGAGCCATGTCATGAAATGACTATTAGGGACTGTATGACCCCCGGCGAATATGGGTTGAATACTCATTAGGAATTGTGTGACCCCAAACACGTGATATGTATTAAATGGAGACTGTGTGACCCCGAACACATAATGTGTGCTAACAAGGACTATGTAACCTCAAAGTAGTGGATTAACCATGGTTGCGTTTTATTGCCTTATTTGAATAAATAAATAATGTGCAAGTTGGTTGGTTGCACGTGAGTTCATTTGGCTTTTTATTTTTGGTGATACTTATATACTGGGTATTGTTCGCTCACCCTTTCATTTCAAGTGATGACGTGTAAACAGTTGTGGGTTATGAGAAAATTTGATGACGTGTAAAAGAGCTGGTTTATTGTATAGCCTTGTGAGTTTTTGGGGAGTATGAGGTGAGTAGAATTTTCCTGTATAATTTTTGTAACCAAACTTTGGATAGTCGGTGGATATATATGGTATGTTGGGGTTTTGAGTTCGCAATCCTAACGCTCCAAGGCTTGGTTGGGTTCAAGAAGCAGGGGCATTGCATTTTCTTTTCTTTTTTTTTTTACATTCTCCCAACTGTTTTCCATTGGCTCTTCTCACGCAGCACACATACTATCGCTGCTCCATCTTCTCTTCCAAATCTCTCCTTCTTCCATAAAAAATCCCACAATTGTAATTCATAGAAAAGTTGGGCAAGAGAAATACAAACAAAGAAAAGAGTAAAAAAAGCTGCAATTCAGCCGTCTTTATTCCTAATCTTTCTTAATGGCTAATGAACTTGATATGGTTGGCAAGCCAGGCATTCAACCTAAAGAATCACATGACTCAATGGGAAGACATACTGGTGGGGTCGCTAATATTGGGCATACAAAGTTGGATCGAAAGAATTACCTACCAACTAAACAACAACAAGAGTTAAAGTATGGTGAAGTAGGTAGTGTTTTGAGATATTTTTAGTAGGAGTCTCAAGAAAATCCATCATTTTATTACACTATGTAATTGGACAATGTAGAGCAAATCACATGCAATTATTTATGCCACTTTGGTGAGGTTGTTGCTTTTTGATACCACTTTCTCCACTAATAATGAGTATAGACCACTAGGGGTTTTTATTGGGTTTAACCTATCATAGAGGTTGTGTGATTTTGGGGGCTACTCTCTTATACGATGAGACTTTCGAGTCATTCAAATGGTCTTTTGAAACATTTTTAGAAACTCATAACGGAAATAAGCTACAAACATTTTCTACATACCAAGATCAAGCAATGTCAAATGCACCATCAAAGGTGATGCCTGAGGTGTTTCATGGCTTGTGCACGTGCCATTTGATGCAAAATGCTATGAAGCACCAAGGAAATATATTAAAGGGAAGTAAGTTCTATCCTTAAAGAGTTCAAAGCATTTATGTGAGAATATGAGGATGAAGTGGGGTTTAAGAGTGCTTGGAATGTAATGCTTACTAAGTATGAAATGAGTAATGGCTCATGGTTACATGGTATAAATAAGTTGAAAGATAAGTGGGCAAAGTGTTACATGAAGATGGCTTTTATGACTGCCATGCATAGCACACAACTTAGTGAGAGCTTAAATTCTAACTTGAAAATTTATTTAAGTAAATCTCTTGAAATCCTTAGATTTTTCAAACAATTTGATAGGGTGATGAATGCTAAGTGCTACAATAAGTTAGAGGCTGGGTATGCTTCTTGGCAAAAATTATGTAGAACTAGAAATCGATATTCTCCTTTTAATAGCCAAATGGTTGATATTTATACTCCTCACATCTTTGAATTGTTCCAAGATCAAGTTGATAGTGCATCCAGAGTGTTCATTAAGTGTCGGAATGAAAGTAAACTTTTAAAGGAGTATGTAGTTGGAAATATTGGAAATGATGATGTCCACTGGGTGACATATATTGTAACACCCCATCCCGTAAAGGCTTACGCCTACTAGAATGGGATAAACAAGATTCTAAACATTGCTTATTTAGTAACCCAATTGCAATAGAACATACCTTCCAAGAAGGAAAGATATTTCATTAATATAAAATATTGTCAACATAAATTGCATATCATAATCTGGTAGTCCAAATGAGCATCCAAGGCCTTCATTTGGCCAAACTTCATTCCAAACAAGCTCCAAATAGAAATAATAAAATCCTAAACAAACCAACCATGAGTCCTAAAGGATAAAGAAAAAAATAAAAGAACACATCAACGCTATCAACCTTTGCTATTGACAAAAAAGCCTTTATTTTGAATCCTCTAACTCTGAAAAATGTTAATTATGATTGGGGTGAGACACCTCTTGGTGAGATGAATATAGTCGCAGACATAAGAAAAATCATTTAACTTAAAAACAATTAAACATAGCTTAAAACAATAAAGTTATTCTACTTCAGTTCTATCTAATGTGATTAACATAGATATTTAAACAAAGCAACTTCGTAAAACACTTACTTTGGATTCATCCATAACTGTCATATAATGAGCTACCATATCAAACAAAATACACACATAATCATAGTCATATGCGCACATAGAATAGCCCCAAAGGCTAAAGACACCCTTGTTACACCCCAAAGGCATAATGCAACGAGCATACCATAGGCGTAACATCACACCATCCTTGTTGGTAGCCAAATAATCATAATTGTATCACGGACGTAACACTAGACCATCCCTGTTGTTTAATAAAGTGAGCTAAAGGTTTTTCATACATAAGATATAAAACTCACATTTCATAAATCCATTGCATTTCGAAAGTAATATTCGTAACAATAAAGCAATTTAATAAAACCTTTCAGAAATTTTATAACAAAATTAAGGTATCAAATATTCCATAAATTAAGCCTTTTTCAGAAATCAACACTTATTTCAAAAAGAATTTCATATAAACTCCCTCATAATAAAGTCATGAAAACATATTTCAAATAACTTATTTCATCAAAAACATACATGGCAATATTAGTAGAAACATTTAACATAGAACTGAAGGTTTAAAATAAACATATCTATGGCCATATTCCCTCACCTCAAGGAAACGACGACAAGCCGATAGCTCAAACCATTATAGGATCACTCTCGCAAAGCTGCTCTTCACCTAAAAGTAACAATCGATAACTTATAATTACAACTCATCTATGTCATATTTTGCCTATCCAAAAAGGTGTGAGTGAATGTATATACATGTAATGTATTTATTTAGTATCTTGTTCAATTATTGCATACCTTAGTTTTTAGTTATGCATTTAGACCTATGGGCAATACTTCACACTTATCTTCTGTTAATTTTGGAAAGGTGACTTCTTTGCATAACCATAGTCATATGAATCTATTATTGTATAAAGGAAAGAAATTAACAGTGCTATAGTGATCAATGTTAAATTTCATTGATCAATAATGTTTTATTTGTGTAGATCCGATTCTCCCACCTAAATTCATATATGTAAACATGTATAATCAATATGGGCAACAGTGAAAGAAAATACATAAATTACTAAACTCCTTAAACATTATTTTAAAAGCTATCATTATAATTTATTGTTTCCAAAATATGAAATACATCCTACTCCCCAATAGTCAGAGTATTAAAATAATCTACTATGAAGAAGATGAAAAAGGAAGACTTACCTTTTCTCCAAATATGAATAAAAGAATCGAATCTGGTAATGAGACGAAATATATTCCCAAAAGTTGAATTGGTAGGGACCAAAAGATAGAAGTTTTGGTTGGGAGATGCGACAGAGATTTAAGTTTTTGACAAAAAGAATCTTCTATAATGACACATTTTGCTTTCAAAAAAAATATAAAATAAAATAAGATAAAATAAAAGAGATGCCTAAGGTTGGAGTAGAGTTATCAAAACTACTACATCCCTTCCCAAAAGTTTATCCCTTTGCCCCACCTATATCAATTAATAGTTATTTATTTCAAAACAAAACAAACTTTATCATATATATGGGACCACCTATATCTATCCACATTTTAAAAAAGAAATCTTTATCTCCTACCATGCTATGAGTCCCATCTATAACTATCTCAAAGGATTTTTAACTAAATAACATAATTAGTTAATTAAAATAAATAATTCGGATGAAACTCTTCATTTTAGTTTATTACTTATTTATTTTCTTAACACACACATATACCTTTTCTTTAATATTTCTAAAACAATAATTAATATGAATGCATGTTGTGTGAGACTAAGTGAGAAGACTAATCTCCTTAAACTATAAAAAAAAAAAAAAAAAAAGGGTTTTACATATATTCCCTTTAATGAAATAATCACATGCACGTGTAGAAAATTTGAGTTATTTGGAATATTATGTCAATGTGCTATTAGAATATTAGATATATATAACTTGAAGGCTATTCTCGATCATTATATTTTAAAGAGGTGGACAAGACAAGTGAGGAATGGAGCTGTGCAAGATAACAAAAGAAAAAAGGTGCGAGAAGATGAGAATTTGAAGATAAGAGAGCGTTATAGAGTCCTTTGCCTATGCTACTTAAATTAGCATCTCGAGCATCGGAAAGTTATGGGGCATTCTCTCATCTCGGAGACAAATTTGATTGTTGGTTAAAAAAGTTGAAGATATAAATAAATTGGATGGCATTTCTTTTCCAATAATAGTGTCAATGTTGAAAAGCCAATCACATTAGAATGCTCGAGTCATGTAGTTAAAGGTCTTAAGAAAAGAAATAGTCAGAAAGAAGGAAGGAGGTTCAAGAGTTGGGTAGAAAAACAACCAAGGAAAAAGCCCAAAAGCACTAAAAAGGCAAAAACATTGTCTAAAGTAAAATCATAAGTCAATATAATTTCCATATAACATAATGTTTTTAATATCTAACATTTACTACTTTTTAGGATTTTGCATTCATTAAAGCATCTGCTAACTTTTCATTGGTGGCTTCCCTTGATATGAATGAAGGATTGTATTTCCACAATGGACAAGAAAGTTTTACGAATTTGTCGTTGGTAGGCATGAACATTTTCTTTTTTTTTTGGTTTCACATAATAATCTTATTTTTATTTACTAAAGAGATTGTTTTCTCGATAGGATACTCTTCTCACGATCATGTTACAAAGCCTTTTGGAGAGTTCAACCTCTTGAAAAGCTCTTCATCGCAGCTGCCTCAAAGCCGATTAAGCCCATGTTCCCATAATGGATCATACATTGACTCTCTCAATAGCCCTATAAGTTGCAAAAATTTATTTCCTAGATAAAATGGTTAGGTTAGATGGGTTTTATTGGATGTTAATACTTCATTAGCTTTTTAATTTGAATTATTTTTGCTTTTTACTAGTTTGATATATTTTTCAATGACTTTTGATGCAATGGCTTAGTATAATGGTTGCTATTAAATGGAATCTTTACTATTAAATGAGATGGTTATTAAAGAGAATGTGGGTCAAAAAGAAAAGATTTGGGAGAATGTAAAAAATGAAATGAAAAGAAAAAAGAAAACATAGCTTGTAGTTGTATGTGTGGTGGAAGGCGTGAAGATTAATGAAAAAAATAGTGGGGAGGCATGAAGATTTAAGAACAAAAAGAGAAGTTGGATCACAATAAAAAAAAAAAAACAAGATGAGACAGTGTCGTATTGGGTAGCCGGAAAGCATCCGGCCAAAGTCCTCACTGGAGAAAATCTTCCCTCAGTAAAGATGTATCATACTTAGCATGAAAGTTTTTGATACATAAATTTACTAGTGTCTCACAATAATTGAGTCAATCATCCTTTCTTATCCCAGCTCTCAAAGAGCTTGGGATCTTTTTTATTTAGTGATTATAGTGGGGCGATTTGTCCATACTCACGCTATATATAGCTTCTTTGTTGGCTTGTTGTCCTTTTCCCATAAAAAAAAAAAGAATATTAATTGTATTGACAAATGAATAAACCAGTTTAAGAAATAAAAAGAAAAAAGAGCTTTCTTTAAGAACATCTAACTAAAATGGTTTCTATAATGAATTCAATTGAATATGTTGGTGTAGCAAATACGCTTCAGATTGTCTAATACCCACCTGCTCACCTCTTTTTTGCTTCAATTGTGTAATGAATTTTACAAAACATTTTTATAAAAGTTGGGCGGGTTAGGCCCAGGTTTTTCCCAAGTTTGGTTGATACGCCAAGCCAAGCCAACTTTGATAACTATAGCCAAGATTATACGGTTATTGTGTGAATTTATTCTTAAAATGCCTTATATTGCAAAGGGATTGATAAACATAACCCATTTTTTCAAGATTTTCTCAAAGTATTCCATCTTTTTAAAATCACGTTTTCAAACCTCGAGTCCTAGTTTTTTTTCCCAAGGTGTGCTAACCCACCTGTAGAGCACTGACACACGTGTCACTGTGCTACAATTTTAAACTCGAGCTTTGAAACTGTGACCCCCAAACCAATAGTTTAAATATATTTTTTCAATTCCCTTTTTTCCGTTTCTCCCTATTTATAGTTTTGTCCCTCACAAAATAACTTTTGTATTTAATTACATATATTTTTAAAAAATGAAAGAATGGAAAAAATCCAAACATTTTGTAGGGAAGGAAGGAAACAAATTCCTTCCCTAAGAAACAAATTTTATGTTTTCATTTAAAATTAATTTTTAGAAAGTGGAAAAAAAAATTTCTAACAAGTTCTCCATTTTGGAATAAAATCCTAATTACAAAAAGAATTTAAAATTTTTAGAAGAAATAGAAAGATAGATTTATTCTTTTTAAAAAAAGTTCCCCAATGTCATTACGGTATTGAATAATATATTTTTGGCAATTTTATTTTTGAAATTTTATCCACTAATTAATGTATCTAGAAAAATCTAATTTTCCATTTTTAATAAAGAATGATTTTTAAATGATGATAAAATTTGGTAATGAATAATATATTTTTGGTAATAAGTTCATTCATACTTTCTAAAATAACTTACAATTTTGTTTCAAAAATTTATTCCCCAATGAAGGCATATATAAAAATCAAATTTTTTTATATTTAAAAGTCAGTTTTTGAAAATGAGAAAAAAAAAGAAAAGAAAACCAGAATATTAAATATTTACTCATTGTATTAAATATTTTTTGAAATATGACCAAAATTAATTAAAAATGACATTGGCGAACTTTCTTTTAAATAAATCTCTTTTTCTTTTCTTTTTTCAAATCTTAAATTCCTTTTCTAAGTGGGATTGGATTCCAAAAAAGGGGGGAGGGGGGAGAGGAATAATTTTTTCCCACTTTCTAGAAATAACTTTTAAATAAAAATAGAAATTTTGATTTTTAAGAAAGGAACTTGTTTCCTTTCTCCCCTACAAAATGTTTGATTTTTTTCCCACTCTTTCCTCTTTTTCAAATCTATGTAATTAAATGCAAAAGTGATTTTATGAGCAAGAAAGTATAAATAAGGGGAAAGGGAGAAAAGGAAGTTCAAAAAAAATAATAATAATTAAACCATGGGTATGGGGTTCATAGTTAAACTCGAGCCTTGAACCGCGAGTTTAAAATAACCTCATAGTGGCACGTATCAGCGCTCAGCAGATGTGTCAGTGCACCTAGAAAAAAAATTGGACTCAAGATATGAAAACGAGATTTTAAAAAGTTGAGGTATTTTGAGTAAATCCTTAAAAGGTGGAGTATGTTTATCAACCCCTTTGTAATTAAGGGTAGGTTAAGAAATAATTTGTTATTGTGTATTAAGTATTGATTTTTAGGATGGGGTTGTGGTTCACTTGCTCCCATGCAATCATAGTCGTTAAACTCGAACCAGCTTGGCAAGTTGATCCATCAACTCGGTTCCTGAGTGGATCAAGTACTTTAATTAACCCAAAATGTATATTGGCTTCATCAATTCAACAGATTGACTTATGATTCGAATAACTCAAATCGATCGATCAATCACACTTAAGTCTCATTAGGCCTCACAGGCATAGGTGGACCTTACCCTTCACACATTTGAGACTCACTTTGGCATGTGAGCGATGGAATCCATGAGGGACTGTTTTTTTAAATACAAATAGTATTGTTCAAAGTATTAAGTTGTCACTTTTTTGTCCATTAAGGAGCGCTGTGCAATTACCTTTCCATTTTTTCATCATTTTGGGGATTTGGCCTGGAGATGTCAATGGGTCGTGCCGCCCCACTGCCATAGGCCTTGGGGGCCTCGATGAGGCCTCACCAAGCACGAGTGGGCACGGCCCAAACCCAACATGACTCCAATAGCTCTTCTTTTCTAGACGGTGAAAATGACATTTTTACCCCCCAATGAAACTATTTTCAACTCATGAAATACACTTTTACCTCCCAACAGGTGTAGTTTTCAAAATTTCAATGGTATAATGGCATCCATTAAGCATTTTGAGGGGTTATGAACAGCAATACTTCGTAACATTTCAAACACCTCAATCCAGCTCTCTATTTGCAAATTGCAATCAAGCTCCCTTCCTCTCTCTACTCTCTGATCAACTCGTGATCAAGAAGTTCAAACTCTCCCTCATTTCCAATTCAATTGCATAAACTTATGAGACTTGTTCATCTATTGCTTTTCAATTTGAGTTATTTTTGTTGAAATATAACCATTTTTTCTTTTTCTTTTTTTTTTGGGGAGGGGGTGTGCGGAGGCGGGTATGCATTGATTTGTTTATTAATTTTTTCTCAAAAAAAGAAAATTCAAAACATGGGCCGCCCAATTTACCAAAAAAAACATGGGCCGACCCATGGCCTAGAACAACCCAGTTTAGTGGGCCATCCTGGGCCTCATGTTCCTAAATATGGCATGGCCAGAACGACCCACTAAACTGGGGTGGGCCTAATGTCCCTAAATATGGGCACGGCCCGGCACGGCCCATTGACAGCAATAAGTTGGCTTTCCCTTTTGAATTTAATTAAGCTTCTAGTTAATTAAGCTACCAAATTTAATAATCAACTCCAAATATAGCATGTAATTAAAAGGTGAACTTAAAGGTATTAACTCCTCACATTCGTATAAACCTAAGGCGCGCAATTTTCCGTTTGCCGCCCAATTTTTTCCCAATGGCGCCCAATTTTCCCTCCCAGAAAAACCCCATATAAACCCTACCACAAGAACACAATCCCATCAAATCAAAAATCCTACAATCGGTTGCCGTATAAAAAATTCCTTTCCCACAGGGAGAGATTCAGATTCATATCTCCGATCCAATACCCTAAATCCATGGTTATACCCTTAGGCGTCGGTAAATTCTACGGCCACCGTGTCCCCCGGCCTCGGTTCTACGCCGACGTCAAGTTCAATGACCACCGCGTCGATCCGCCATCGCCCGTCATGGATCCGTTCCTCTCATGGGCTCACGACGCGCACTGGTGCATGGGCGGTCTCAACGTACGCCGCTGCCGCCTCCAGGGGCGCATCGAGGGGAGCGTCAAGAAGCTCCGAGCCGAGCGCGAGAGGTTCGAGAAGCGGCAGGACAGATCCGGTAATCGTTCGAAATCTACCCCTGTTAAATCCGAACCAGAAGAAGAGGACAGCGACGATGATGAGGAAGAAGATGATGGCGGCGATAGTGTGGAGAAGTTTGTGGTTGATTCAGCGCCGCCGGCTCCGATGGCATTGAAGAGGCGGCGCCGCATGGCCTTAATCAACGAGGATGATTCTGAGGAATCGGACGACGGAGACGGGGTTGTTGCGAGAAAGAGTTTCCGGCGAGGGCCAGTGAGGAAGCTCGGGGTGGATTTCGATCGGGTGGCTTCGGAGGCGGGGATGGGGAACGGATCCGAGGAGGCAGGAGGCGATGAAAGGGTCCAATTCGGTGGCTTGGCGGATTCGAAGCCGGAGATCCGAGATCGAGGACAAGAGTGATGTTGCAGAGGCGGTGAAGGAGAACGATGGGTCGAAGATCAAGGGAAAGAGATTAGGTGAAGGGTGGTGGGAGGAAAATTAGGGATGATTCTGGGTCTCCAAGGGGTGGAATTAGGGTTTCTCCTCGGTTGTCGAAGATGATGAGATAGGGTTTTGATCTCGATGAGTTTGTTAACTGTTTTTCTTTATTGGGATTTTAGTGGTTATGGCAGCTTCTACTTAGGTTGATTTGTGCGAGGACTAACCAGCGTCTGTTTTCTGTTCATGTACTCAAAAAGACTTCCGTTTCTTCGTCTTTGTTTAAAGCTTATGGATCATGCACAGTGATTTTTGTAATGCAACTCTTCTGGTTTCACTGATTTTCATCTTTTATTTTCTCCTCCACACATTTGTTATAAAAATTGAATCATAATTGGTCTGACTTGATTGAGAGGATCTGAAATCAGAAGTATCCCTTGATTCCTCATACAACTCCGAGTATAGTTTGGGCTCTATAAATCTTTTTTTTTTAAAAGGAATTTATAATGCATTTTCGCGTAAATAAATATTTTGATTGAGTTTGAGTTCTAGCTTGAGCTAGTTGGCAGTTTGATTTATTTTTATTTACATGAAAATGCATTATAAATTATTTTTAAAAAAAGATTAGTAGAATCGAGCTTGAGTCTGAACCGAACTACTTTGAGCTATTTTATATCGAGTTAGAATTGGCCATAATTTGCTCCAAATGTCGCCACTTAGTTCCATGCTCATCAATTCAAAACAATCTATGCCAAAGAAAAATACACAATGTAAGAAAATTAAAGTTCATTCAACCATTGTCAAATTGGTCACTTTTTATTTTATTCGGCAGCCTTTGCAGTGGTGAAGGGTAAATCCATTGAAATGTATGAAATCATTTATACAAAATATTACATTTCCAAACTTGTAATACTTGCTGTGGCTGTGCAGATCCGCTGGATCCACACTGCTGTCTCTGATGTTTCCTCTCTCCACAAGCTCCACAACGCCATATAATTTCAAAACAGCTTCTTCCTCGATCATTCTGCAGTCAGAAAATCACTATATACGTGCTTTCACTCGACCTAATTTGGCCGCGTATAAGACACCCGGACAGAAAAATAAACCATGCCTACCGAGTTGAACACTTTGACCGACAGAACTGAAACTTCTCAGTTTAGGCACAGATCTTTTAAATTCTGTTGCATTGATCCTCCCTGGATTCTAGCCAGCCTGCATGATTGCTTTGTTATCAGTCGGTATGTTGATGAATTTTGCAATGGGACAATCCCGAAATCGTCATTATACTCTTCCATTCCTCCAACGAATAACTGCCAGATGAAGGAACCAGCTCCAGAACCCTTTTTCTTGGCAGATTTGTAGACAACATCGTGAACGGTTTTGTAAAACCTGTTCCTCTGAGAGGGGTTGAAGTCCTTGTTTTCGTTTGATAACCCGAATTCTGTGAACATCACAGGCTTCTTCAGTTCTTTGTCGCCGTCTTCAATGTGAGACGCCATCCATTTCGAGACATAAGCTAGTTTCTCTTCAAATTGTCGATCATGAAACCTGTTAAAAACAACATAAAGTGGAAAAATGTTGATTCAGGCCAACTTCAACGAGGCACAGACATGGATACAGGAATATGGGTGCAAAACGCGTTTACACCTTGACTTCTTGAAAATTTAGGATATAGATATGGAAAGATACAACAATACTTAAATGTTTATAACATAAATATGTTCTTATATAAGCATAGCACTCTTTTCCCTTTTTCTTTTCTTCTCTTTTTCCTTTTTCTAGCTCAAGGCATGTCAGCCTTGAGTTAAAAGAAACAGGGCATGGGACAGCCGAGCCTTAGCATGTCCCGCCACATCCACCCTGCATCCATCCCGTGTCGGTGCTGTGTCCAAATATTCAAGACAATTTCTGTACCTATTCAGCATGTCTGGGCGGGTCCATGCCCGACATGTGTTGGATATTCATACAGCATAGTCCCAAAGAGTCTGCCTAGGTAAACTTATTCAGCATGCTTAAAAATGTGTTTTCCAAACAATCCCAAAGCCTTCCTACTAATGCAGCATTATTTTAAACTAAACATTTCAACCTTGGGTTATATGCATTTCAGCATAATTGCATACATTAAACATACCAATTGTCAGGGTAGATGTGGGCAGAGGCAAAATCGATAGTTGAGAGTTTGGAGTTGCGAACAAAATCTG
This sequence comes from Santalum album, assembly GCA_034195605.1. NCBI lineage: Eukaryota > Viridiplantae > Streptophyta > Magnoliopsida > Santalales > Santalaceae > Santalum > Santalum album. Next base: position 7,986,176 of record CM067267.1, on the reverse strand, counting down.
ATCCAAGGGTAGCTGCCCACTCCCCTGGGTTTATTGTTAAGCTTTTGGGACTTTTAGGACCATAAAATCCTTCGAGACCAACTGTCAATAGATGTTTTTTGTCAATTGCTTTCACAAAAGCAGCCATTTCTTCTATCCATTCCTGCAATTTTATAACAAAAAGAAAAACTTATACTTGGAAATCAATCAATACAATTTCACCTAGGATTCAGTTAAAAGTAAATAACTCGACACTACAAACATAAGGGCTGAATCCTCGATAAGTAAAAGTGGGCAATATTATAAGGGAAAAAACCCAAAATGGAGAAGACCCAGGTAAAATGTATTTACAAGAAGAATTTTTATTGAAATAAGCTAAAACTAGTTTCCCCTGAGCATTAATTAACATTCAATGTGACTAGTGCTCACAACTTACTTGAAGAGTGTCGCCTGAAGGATCAGACATACAACGTGGTTCATTCATTAATTCCCATGCAAAGATAGTGGGATCATCCCTATATTCAATCCCAGTGACAGTGTTCTTCCTTGTTAACACAGCCTGCAGAGAAGATTCAGTCAATGTTCCATTGCATTAAATTACCACAATTATCCCACAGCCCAGGATTAAGACTCCATAAATACAAGATTGCCCGCAAAATGAGGCCAAGTCCCATCGCCATCCAAAGATTTGGACTTGGGACCTTCAACAAGAAGCCATCAGAATATCACCTCAGTGACTGGACAGTCGGTTATATTAAATATAGCACATAATTTAGTTAAAAGAAAGTTTTTGTTTTTTTATACAGTGCCACAGTACCTATTGCATACAGAGGCACCCCAAAACGACATTGTGCTGATTAAAAATGAGTTGTCTTTTTAAAATCACTTCACAGAACGGCTCATTGTGGGGTGCCATCGTACATGATTAGGTACAGTGACACTACATAAGGATTTTCTATAAGAGAAAATTCAGGGAGACTGATGATGTCAACTTTATTTTTCAATGGTACCGCAAATATTCTTTTACTTCTTCCCCTCAGTCATTTACCAGTAAGGTCAGTGCAATTTCAATCATTTCATCACATGAAAATAATCAGCTATCTTACCAACAACCATAACAATCATTATCCAATATCTCTGTTCTATGTTAACACGTACTTATTCAGTGTCTTACCACAACTTGCTGTAATGAAAATTCTAGCACAATCCGTAGCCATATATGACCTCCCAAATGTAACAGGCTATTTTAAATTGATACCCAAATTTTAATAGATTTCATATTACTATCTGCCCCACAGAAAACCTAACTTCTGATTTGCTACCATGCCTACAAATTCATATAGGGCAACTGTTTTGCATATTATATTGTTCCTATGGATGACATAGAAAACCAGAACCAATCAATTATATATAACTCACTAAAAACTTAACTAACATGGATTAGCTGGTTAAATTAATTTGAACAGAAGCTTTTGTAACTGCTACATAAAGTTATACCATTATACTATTTGACATTAGTGCAATGTGCCTTTAGTAATATTGAACCAAGCCCACCTGTTTTACAGAAGAAATACACAAAAATAAGAGCATCCTCACTCCCATTGATAATTACTATGAGTGATACCCATAAACATGTTGAAATTAACGATAAGAAAATTCAAGCTTTAAAAAACTTGTGTATGCTTGAGCCAACCAAAAGAAAAAAAAAACATGTTTTGAGTAGCTTATACATTATCCAACAGGAAAACAATAATGAAATCCAAATGAAGTTGTACCGACATTCTAATAGTCATCCTAAACGATCTGAATAAACAACACTTGAGAATTTTCTCTTATGATAAAAAAAAAATGATTTACTGACACAATAAGTAGATTACCTTGACGTAGTTTTTAAAATAGTGACGAATGCTCGGGTCAAAGAAGAAGGAATCATTAGAAGAGCTCAACCCAATGCCTTCTTGCCATGCCCATTTTACATACTGAGTTTTTCCACCATAAGCTTGCAGGTTATTAACTAAACTCAGAAGCAGTCTGATTCCATGTTGCCTTGCCTCTGCAATGACATGATCTAAACCCTGCCATAACATCCAGTAACAAAATTTAATTACAATAAGACAATATATGTGTGTGTGTGTGTGTGTATGTATATGTATATCATGGTGATTGATTTTTGTGGAAAAAAGGAGATAAGGATGGAATGTGAAGCAATTTTCTTTGCTTAGAGTAAGTTTAAATAAAAAAGAGGATGCTCGGCTAAAAAGAACATGAATGGTATACACACCTTCAACAAACTATGGGCAAATGTGACAAACCTCACTACTGAAAAACTATAAAAGGTAAGCAAAACTGGGAAGAGAGAGGACAACATAAATCCAAGTGATCAACAATTTAATCGTAGCATATTTTCGGCTGTATTTAAGAGACTTAAACAATGGTCTGGCTTCCTCTCTAAGAAGAAATGATGAAATACCAGAAAGTTCAGAGGTGTTGAATTTACTTGTACTAGATTTTTACACACAGAATAACATAATAATAACAACAAAAACAGATATACTTTTTTGCTTTGATTTTTCTAAAGGCCGCTCATTGCCGCCATAAGGATCTTTTAAAGCACAGTACAAATTCAAGCTCCCATGTAAATAGCATGACAAATCGGATCAATGATTCCACCCAAAAAACCTCTGTCAAAACTAATGATCACTCGCATTAGAAATAAGTTTACTATTCAAAACCCAGACCATTTTCCTATGGTTATAGTTTAATCAATAATATCAATGTAAACCCCATTTCAGATCATTATATCATAAACAAAAAAACATAATCATGGCAAGAAAAGTGAAAAAGCTTTAGCCAATACCTCAAAAACTCGCTCATTAAAATGACCTGGGGAAATCTGGAGGGCATTGTAATCTCCATCATTGAATGCCCAAGTTCGGCAAACGGTGAGACCCATCTTCCTTCCGGTGTGCAGCATTTCCCTAACCCTAGGTCTCCTGTCTTCATCCACAGCATGGTCCATTAACCAGTAAGAGTTCCACCCATTGATGTAGAAGGCTTCACCATCCACTATGAATTGAGTCCCATTCCTCTCCACAAACCCTAGCTCTGGATCTCTAGAAAAACTGATATTCATGTCCCCAAAAGACATGTAAATGAAGGCAACACACGAAGCAAGACCAAGAATTTGGTACGACATCCCATTGCCCCACCCATTTCTTCTGTAGCTCATGGGATCTGAATTCTTGAACACCCTTTTTAGTTGTTTTTTTTAATAGAAAAACAGAAATTAACAAAACCACGAAGACCCAGATGGGGTTTCGTAACCTTAGATCTCTTTCCGACCCAAAACTCAGAAACCCTGGTGCATACAGATATCACACCCAGATCCTTTCATGTAAAGATTGCCCCAATAAAAAACTTGGAACAGACCCAAAATCCAAAATTTCCAAGAGATTGAGCACCCACATCAAATTATCATATCTTTACTTAGAGAGAGATTGAAATTTAGAGGGTCTCTACAGATGTCGTGAGCCAAGGAATGCCTAATGTAGAAATGAGCTAGGGTTAGACCAAAGTGCATCTATTTCGGAGACTATGAGAAAACTGGATACAAATCTCTATCAGAATCAAAATCAAAATCATGAGTTCGGTTGCGTTGAGGGTAAGTGTAGTATGGTGCAATGTTGCCGTCAGCATGTTGGTTACCAGATCTGCAAACCCGTTTGCGGCATCTTTCCTCCAATTGCAATAATATACCCTCAAGCGAGAGACAGTTGCTTTCTTTTTGGAACGAAGAAGTGACCCATTTGTTCACTTCAATAGGACCCTTTTACCAATAAAATAAACCCTAATCGGGCCCCTGACGCGGCCATGTCGTTTCAGGTATACATGTGCTTGAAAAAATTCGCAAAATAACACTAAAAATAAAATAAAAATATTTCCAATACAAATTTTATTCTCACTATTCGTCATTGTGAGGTTAAAATTAAAATTTCAATCTTGCAATTCATAATTGTAAGACTCACTAACTCTGATTATTGTAAGATAAAATTAAAAAATAATTTGAAAAAGGATTTGGGAAAAGATTTCATATTCCTCTCTCTTACTCACGGTCCATTTTACACCATTTTCTTTTGTTAAATGCATTTTTCAAAAATCTAAATTATACAAATAGAAAAAAAATATATAGAAACACATACACCTATCAATTTTCAGTCATTGTGAGGTTAAAATTAAAATTTGAGTCTCGCAATTCATAACTGCAAGACTCACTAACTCTCATTATTGCAAGATAAAATCAAAAAATAATTTTAAAAAGGATTTGGGAAAAGATTTCATTTTCCTCTCTCCTGCTCACAGTACACTTTGCACCATTTTTTTGTTAAATACATTTTTCAAAAATCTAAATTATACAGATGGAAACAAAATAAAAAAACATATACGTCTATCAATTTTCAAGTGATTTGTAAATGCAAAACGTATTCATACAAAGTGAGAAAAAATTGAAGCTTAACAATGGTTCTAAAATTTCCCCTACCTAGAATGAATAGGATTTACATTTTCAAATCACTTGAAAATTAATACGCGTATGTGTTTCTGTAAGTTGTTTCCATTTGTACAATTAAAATTTTTGGAAAATGCACAGAACAGAAGGATGATGCAAAGTATACCATAAATTTGTATGTTGTTTCCACATGCCATTTTCTCTCCACAAAAAGGAGGTACTTTTTTAAAGAAAACTCACAATTCACAATTGCGAGTCTCCTCTGTCGATGCTTGGTCTTGCAATTCACAATTATGAGACACCTATATTGGAAAAATAACAATCCATATACGTGCTTTGGTAAAGTTTATTTATTTTTAGTATTATTTTAAGAATTTTTCCCATATGCTTATTGGAACAATATTCGATATTATCAAATTATTCGGGTTAAAGTACTTATTGATCGCAATTTTCATTTATTTTGTAGCGATGAGATCATTGAATTCTCATGGGCGGGTTGCGACCCTTCCCAACAAATTTTTTTCTTAAACTACACCCCCACAACCACCCCCCCCCCCCCCAAAAAAAAAAAAGAAAAAAAAAAAGGGTTTGATAAACTTACCTTACCTTTCCAAAACATTCTCAAGCTACCGTATCTTTTCAAAATCACACTAATTATGTTCGATTTCTTCCCTGACAAGGCCAGACACGCACAAACATGGTATCAGGGCCCAACAATGGAAATTGCACATTGGAAGTGTGGTTTTAAGCTACAGTTTTAAAACCGCAATCCTTAGAGAAACTTGGGTTTTTAAAACCGGTTCAAATGCCATTTCAGGGAACCGATTGTAAATATTGTAGTTCAAGCATGTGGTTCCTTCAAAATTGCTATACTTCTACTTCACAATTCACCAACACTTAAGGGTAGTCTTATGTCACAATGAAACACTTGCATGAACTTAAAAGTAAATGCACAACACAATTGCTAATAAGCAGCTCTCACTTGTGAGTTTCATTCAAAAATTTTAGGACTATTTTTCAACTTGAATCTTTCCCTACTTTGGATGAATGGGTTTTACATGTCCAAACCACTTGAAAATTGATAGGCATCTGTGTTTTTTATTATTCTTTCTATCTATACGGTTCAATTTTTTTTAAAAATGAACTGAACGAGAAAATGAGGACAATTTGCTCCATAAATTTGTATCATAGAGCCAAATAGTACAACTTCCTCTCTTCAAATTTTTGTGAGTCTCGCAATTTAGTGTTAGGATACCCCAAAAAAATGGTTTTGCAATTTAGTATAGCAAGACCAATACCTAAATTGGGAAAGATTAGATATGTACATCTACCTTTGGAATTTTTTTTTTTTTTTGCTACTATTTCAAGATTTTTTTTTGAGTTTAGCACGGTGGCATTTAGGGCCCATTTAATTTACAAAATCCGTTCGGGAATGTCACAACATAGCGTTTGGTATGGATTTGGAATATGAGATTCTAAAAATGTCATAGTCTTAGAATCTCATAATTTAGAATAGGGGACCATAACATTCTTGGGCTAAGAGGATGAGAATGTGGAATTTTAAATAGATTAGAATATGTACAGTGAAATAAAAATATCTACAGTGCCCTATAAATGAATATATCAACAAAATTCTCATTTGAGTACATAACTCATATAACTTAAATTTATATCAATAAGAAGAATAATAATAACAATACTAGTAGTAAATAAGTACATTATTCATAATAAAGAGTTCATAATATTATTTTTAGAAATTCATTTTTATATTATAGAAATTTTATTTTTAGTTGGCAAATGTTTAAATTAAAATTTTCAGTTCTTTAAAATTCTATTCTTATTTTTAGTTGACTTTAAAATAAATATTTTTTATCATGTAAATAGTTTGTTATGAATATTATATTTTTTATAAAAGGATATTAATGAAAAAACTTTAACATTCCTTTAAGTTAATTGTTTATACCAAATGTAATAATGTCACATTTTTTAGAATTTCACTAAGTGTACCAACCAAAAGAATGTAACATTTCGCGCATCGTATTCTCAAGCATCACATTTTGAAGAATGTGATGCCAGGTAAGAATGTGAGATTGTATGAACCAAATGGGATCCTTAAGGGCTCTCCTCTTTGAGGAGGCCCCAAGTTTCCTCTTTGAGAGTTTTAAGGGTCTACCACTAGCCTTAGATTGACATGTCTGAGCCCCATAATACGATATGACATGATTGTGTCATATTCCATTTAGTTTTCTGTTCAATTAAAATAATGTATCTTTGAGTTACACAATTCGTTCATGATTACTTTTTTTTTTTTTTTTTCTATTGAAGTATTGTGGCCCACCTGACAAATGAAACCACCTTATGAAACATACACTAAAGAAGCCATTGGAAACATCCAGTGAAAATCATATTTTTGACCGCAAAGGGTATCAAGTCAAAGCCCTCGTGATTAATATACCATAAGCATTAATCTTTGTCTTTATGAGCAATCAATCAAAATAATTGCGATAAAGTGTGCAATTCTTCCTACAGGTAGTTCCACTTGTCAACACGTCAATAATAGATTTATCAAGTGGAATAGACCGATAAAAATTAACTTTTTTAATTTAATTAGGGTGTAAAGTCCATATTTATACAGAAATATAGAGAATTCAAATAGGTGTAAATTTTTTAATAGATAAAATAGGAAATGATAAGTTTGAGAAATTTCGTCAGAAATCGTGATAGCAGTTGAATATCCAACATGACAGTCGAGTGACTTAGACACTGTAACTACTGTATCCATCGAAAGTCAATGGTAATTATGGCTCTTAAGTAATTTAATCAACTCATCCATGTGGGCTCAGCAAGTATTATAGCATTGAAAGCATTGAAGAGTAGTAATGATATGGGATTTACGTTTTTGTAATATTTATAAACTAGTGGTGCACAAATTATTTAAATATTAATAATTATAAATTTTACATATGTTATCAAATTAATAAAAGTTTGTATGCATAATTTAATAGAAACATAAATTATAGTTTGAAATTTATAAATTTCATATGCACAAGTGTTAGAAGAAATTTGAGAACAGGAAGAAAAAGAGTTTAAATAAAGTTCATGAATTTAAATTGATGTGTAAATAATTTGTTAACATGCTTGCAGCTAAAAATATTGACAAAAATGGGAGTGTGATAAATGTCATGTCATTGTATGTGTTGTTTGGATTTTGGAACAAAAAGTTTGAGTCTAAAGGATATCTAAAAATATTTAATGCAGATATTAAATTGAAGAATGTGGAAAAACGAATCCAACCGTATATAATTATCTTCAATTTGAAGTCATGTCATTTAAAAACTATTTATTAGTAATAGTATTTAAGTAATAGAAGGAGACAAAGATGATTGAGGAAGAGTTTAAGTATGATTCTTTACTGAATGATAAAACGAGATGCGTCGGCCTCGAATTGTTTAATCATCAATAGTTATAGATTTAACATATATAGTTAAAGTAATAAACTTTTGTGTACATAAATAAGTGTTATCAGAAGATTAAGCATCAAAGAAAAAGAGTTTAAATAGGGATTAGAAGTTGATGAGACTCAATTTATATTTATATGTATAATATAACATACAAAATGTGAAAGTAAAGTGCATGAATTCAAACTTATGTGTAAATAATTTTTTAACATTTGTTATCGTATTTATAATTTAAAGATATTCACAAAATTAGGAGTGTGACACATGTCACAAATCAAGAGTTTAAATAATAACTAAGAAGGCCCTAGGCTCCACTTTCTATATTTTTCCGGTATTCCGAAATGTTAACAAAAATGGATCAATAAAAAATGTTTCCAAGTTGACGAGAAATCTATTCTTTATTCAATTCCCTCTCATTAATAAGAAGGATCCATATTTACCCCAAAAAAATAAAAAGAGAAAAAAAAAAACAGAAGAGTAATTAATATCAATAATATTTGAATTCCTTATTTCAGTAATTTAGAAAGAAAATGAATTCCACCATTTTGTTTATGTAGTCATCCCACAACATTTCCGATAAACCATGATTTATGCAATAAATAGGATATATAATACTTGCGATATGGTTAAATGGCAATAATTATCAAGGATGTTTCATGCTATGGCGAAGCTTTAATTCAAGAAAACTTAAATGTAAAAAAGAAAATTGAACAGGTTTGAAGTTTATACTTTTCTAAGGCCATATAACAAGAAAAATTCATGTATTTTGTAATATTAGACTCCCCATGAAGAGAGGAAAATGATTCATCAAATCTGCTGACATGGCCTGCTAAGGTAGGCACACATATCTAAAAAATTGTCAAAATACCATCTTTTTCCAAAAAAAATTACACCTAACTATTCTATGATTTGACCGAATTACATGAAATTTCCTATGATTTGACCGTTAACCCCCTATATTTTTGTCAGAGTTGCAACAATTAATTTTTTATTATAGTTAACAATCTGTACATTCTAATTGATGTAAAATGGTGAAAATTAACTTTAATATTTCAAAATACCTTCCCTTGAATAGAAACTAAGTAGTTTAGTAAATGATTTTTGAGACATTAAAGCTTGATTTCATCACTATACAACACTTCTAAGCCCTTAACTTTCACAAAAAAACTAATTGTTGTAACTCCAATGAAAATACAGAAAAAGTTAAGTGTTAATTTTTAAATCATATAAAAATTTCCCATAACTCGATCAAAACACACAGGAAGTTAAATGCGATTTGCTCCCTTTTTTATCTTTTTTCTTTTGTCTCTCGAAACGGTATTTTAAGAAGATATCATGGGTAGAGAAATTACTTTTGGGCTGCTCCCAAGTTGGGCTGGGTAGTGTCCATTATTACTTGCTTGTGCAGAATGGGCTCGTCAAGAGTTTTTGAGCGTAGGCCCGTCTAATGGTTGTTATGATGGAATAGTATAAAATTATACTATTCGGCCTGCTTTATCCTGCGTTTTGTGCATAAGCCATACAAAAAATTTACAGCTCAGCCCACTTATATAACAGGCGTAGGATAAAATTAAAATTGGGGTAGGGGATTAATTTTATACGATCCTCTTACCAATTTTATAAAAGGTCGTAAATAACCTTCGACAGAATCCATCATGTCGTGGGACCACCGTACGCCACCACGCTCCGCCGCCTGTCCGCCGAAGGGCAGAGTCAAGGATGGGGCGGGCATCAACACGAAAATATTCAAATCGCAAAGGGATTGATCGAACAGAAGCTTTTACATTTTTACTAGGATTTAGAACATGAGATTGACAGAATTGGTGCTTACTGCACGTCGTGATTCGGTCCTCTTACAATCAATTTATGTTTTTATTTAATATTTTGTGATCAATGTAATCAGAGCATTATTAAATTTTATGAATGAAACCTCCAAAAAATAAAAAAAATAAAGAAATCCCTCATTACCCTTATCATAATCAATGTAGTTTTAAGTAACCTAAGAATAGAGCGAGTTTTCGGACTTTCTTTTCAAGGGAGGCGAAGAAGATAAGAATTTGTAGGAACATAGAGAGAGATCAGTGGGGGAGGAGATGGCATAAAAAGATAAGAGAAAAAAAAAAAAAAAAGTCGGGGTGACAGTTGAAGTACAGTGGGGGAAAAGATTCGCGAAAAAATAAAAATTGAATTTGAGGTCTGAAAAAAGCGCAAGTTCAATACAGCCTGCTAACACATGAGTCAGCGCGGCGCCAGAAAAAATTTACTTGCGGACCTTAAGTTTAAAAAGATAGAGCATTTTGAGAAATTTTTGAAAAAGTAGAGGTATATTTATCAAAAACTTTTGAAAGTGAGTACAGTAAGAAATAGCTCGATCCAAAAAAGGGACTATTCATTCGACCCTGTGCCTACATCGATCGGTGCTGGATCAATGCCGGTCAACGGTGATCAACACCGGTCAATACCATATCCATTCATGTGGTGCAACAAACAAAGATTACACATCCTATCATGTTACATATGCAATGAAATTAGAAATTCAGTTTGGGAGGTTGGTTTGTTTGAACCAGTAAGAGTACAGATGAGGCCAAAAGAATGAAACCTTCCTTTAGACTCAGTCAGATTTTGCTTCTTTTTTCCTCTTACTCCAACCCCACTAGATGCTTCTTTATTTCTGAGAATGTTCCCTTGCAGTTTTTAAGCTACAATATAATGTCAAGTAGAAGCCAAAACGTTACCTTCAAGAAAAACAATAGTCTCTTTAGTTCTGACCTCTCTTCATCATTTTTTTACCTGTGGATAAAACAACTTTCACCAGATTTCACTATTGTGAAAAGTAGAAGCAAACACTGCTGTAAAGGGGCTTGAATGGGAGGGTCCATCAGATATATCCCATATGATCTTATCCCAAACATGATGACCGGACCACCGAGCATTCATGCCTATACAGAATGCCCCCAACATAGTTTCATTTGTATAAATTTATTGGTACAATCCACAGGCTCCCAATTTACTAATACAAGTACTATTACTCTTGTCCAATACTAGCCCATGTAAAAATCAACAAATCTTAAGGACCCTTATTTAGTTTTCTTGGACTGTTTTTACCAGAGTTGCAAATGAGCCAAGTCAGACCGTGTTTGGACTCAACTCGATCAACTGACGAGCCTAAAATCTATGCTTGTGTTCGACTCATTTGACAAATGAACGAACACAAAGAAGCCCTTAACGAGCGAACTTTAATCACTGGGCTTGACCCAAGTTTGATTTGTGGCCCTAGTTTTTTCTTTTATGCTGATTGACGGTGACATTGTGAGAGGATCTAAAATATAGAAACAAACGTTATTTGCATTTTTTCCTTTCCCATAGTTGATATATCCAGATGGTTAAATCTCTCCCAGCAAAAACTATAAAAAGATTTTATCAGTACCAAAAAAAAAAAAAAAAGACTTGCCAATTTTTATATTCTAACAGCCCAAAAGACAAACAAAGTATACAACGAGTTAGGACAAATGGGATAAGAGGAGAAAGATCAATATTTAGCTTTCTTGAATGGTTTTTATTAGAGCTGTGAATGAGCTAATCCTGATTCCGTTTAACCACTGCTTGATTAAGGAGTCTGAAATTTTATTTTTTGTATTTGACTTGTTTGACAAAGAAATGAAAAAAAACAAGCCCTTAGGTGAACTTCACCCGTTGGGCTTGACTCTTGTGATTCACAGCCCTAGTTTTTTATTTTATCATGGTTGATTGTAGCAACCGTCGGAGGATCTAATATATAGAAACAAGGTCAAATTATATTCTATAGTATGACTTTTGATAAAAATTATAAATCTAGCCCAATCTTTATTAGTTATGGGCTCAGAAAAAAAAAATTAACAAGTGGGACTCAAAAAATGTTAATAAGCCAAGGGCTTAGGGACTGGGGCAATTATATGGATACAAGTATCCGGTTCAAATTATTTAAAAAATGATCAAAAATAAAAAATACATATAATTGCACAGTTTTGGACCAGGGAGAATCCAAATCCTGATTACAAGCCCCCTTAAGTGAACTTCACCCGTTGGGCTTGACCCTAATGTGGTTGAGCTTGACCCTAATGTGATTTATGGCCCTAGTTTTGTCTTTTATCCTGATTGATTCCAACATAGAGAAAAGCAAGCATTGGTCGCGCTTTTTTTCTCCCATTTCGTATAAGGTTACGTCTATCCCAGCAAAATCTAAATAAATAAATAAATACAAATACCACAATTTAAAACAGAAGACATTACAACCATAAAGCTGATAAAGAATATATATAAAAAAAACAAAAAAAAAACCTTCAAGTTGCCTTTTATCAGGAACACTTAAAAAAAAAAAATGCCAGTTTTTACATTCTAACAGCCCAAGAGCCAAACAGAGTATACAACGAATTTGGACAAATGGGTTAAGATGAGGGGGGTGAGATCAATATTGACCCAATATTACACAACGTTACCAAAACCCTAATTTCCCAAAAATAAAATAAAATCCCCAAATCAATCCGCGCCGTCAATTCCGATCCCAATCTCCGTACCGTTCCGCCGGAAAATCGCGAAGTAGCCCAACACGGCGCAAATCGCCGCCACGAAATTCCCCTCTCGGAGGAGGGTCTTGACGGCGAACCCCGCGATCTCCGCCGTGATCTTCCTCCCCTCCACCACCAGCGCCTTCCTCGGCTTCCCGCAGAAGGTGAGCAGCACAAGCACGGTGATCCACGTCACCAGCATCGCCGGCACCGCCACCGCCAGCGCCGCCGCCATCGCCAGCACCCCGAACACCGCTCCCAGCGCCACCGACGCGTACAGCGCCGGCCACGCCGACAGATCCGCGGCGGAGTCCCGGTACCACGAGAGGAGGATCTTGAGGAGGTTCCACGAGGAGGAGACGAGGATCCCGTAGACCACGACGAAGAGGAACGCCCACGTCCTCCTTTTGCTCATCAGTCGGAGGAGCAGCATGTGAGATTCCGCCATTAATGACCAACAATCGCTCGCGCTCTCTCTCTCTCTGTCTCTCTCTGCGTTTTTCTGCGACGAGAAGATTTTTTACTCTCTTCAGCCGTGAAGGAAAAAGAGGAAAAGAGGAAGGAAAAACAGTGAGAGAGCGTCAACATTAGGGAAGCGCGTGGATCGCACGCACACATTTATATTCGGGAGTGGAACCACCCGCTGTCAGGGAGCGTGGTCGTGCAGATGAAAGGGAAAGGTCACTGGGGGGCCTCCTTGGTCGGAGAGACTGCGAGAGGGACACTTGGGAATGGTTCCTCTCCCTTGACAGGGGCAGTTTTGGAATGGTGAAAAGTGGTCCGACCGCGAGCGTTTGGACTTTTGGGGAGAAAGTGGAGGGTAATTTGGGGAGTACATTCACCTTTTTGAGCCATCCTATGGCTTTGGCAAACATATATGGTAACTTTGGGTTACTTCGTAGGGCTGCCAAAACTTACATCTTTCCAACTTGCAGAGATTCTCAGAGAGCCTTCTTTCTTACTTCAGGACAAATCCTTGCTCTTTTATATATTTATTTATTATTATTTTCCCCCTTTAAAAAAAATTTAATTTTACTATTTTCATCTCAGGAAGAATGGGTTATGAATCCTGGTGGAGTAAAGGTAAAGTTTGTCGTATGAGATAAAGTAAATCTAATTATACATCATCTATACCCATTACACCAAATTCACTTCTATGGTACATTTCTACTAGTTAAATTCATTGTTGCTCGATCAAAATCGCCCTCAAATGAACCACTAAGAGCTCGTTTGATTTGTGAAATTTCGCGTTCTCACCATACATCACATTTACCAGAAGAATGTGATATTATGATGGTTGGTATGCAGAGCCAGATTCTATGAGTGTAAATAAATTTTCTCAACCATATAGTGGAGGGGAAATCACAATAATAATGGAGGATTTACAAAGATATCGTAAGAAAATACAATTAACACACCATTAAAATCGTGTTTAACGAAGTTATTGGACTGAGGCATGGAAAAAAGTGCTTTCTTTAAGGAGATTCAAGCTCACTGCAGTAATTTGGCCAAAGCCTTTGAACTGGTGTGACAGAATACGAGCTTGTCCCCTCCAGGATACAACCACCCAACTCTTCGTTATATGGATCTAAACAACCCTACACAATTGTTAAATCCTAAAGATTTACTCCAAAAAATCGTTCTTCGTTCGGTTTATATATGGATCAAAAACACTAACTCTACGGAATGCTCACTGGTTTTTCTTCCCCCTTTTTTCCTTCTCTATTGAGCTTATACAACTTCATAAAACCTTGAAGAATTGAAATTGCCAAAAAAAAAAAAGAAGAAAAAAACTAGAGGAAAATATCAGGTAATTAATGGGCTTTAATCCCATCCAGCCATATTCCATGTTACCGTTACCCCATTCTGGCGTTACGTCACACCAAAAGACCATTCCCATACTAAATGCACACAAGTGCATTCATTAACTCCAAAGAATGGGAAGTGGACCAAAGGTACAGACAGTGGAAACATTTAGAAAATTAAAAAAGGAAAAAAGAAATTAAGGTAAAGTAATAGAGAATTTTTCTATATTAAAATACAACAATATATGCTAACTTAAAATAGAATTGAAATAATATAACAATGAACTTCTAAAAATAATATTACCAGTACTTTGAATAATTTATTTACTTATAAATTTTTATTTTTATCATTATTGTAAATTGTGTGAACTATTTCTCAGCAGGTCGTGGCCTATTTTGAATCTCAATATTCTTATATCTCCACTCAAGATGTTAAGCCCTTACTTTCGGAAATATGAGAAATTTAGAACGTGATATTCTCTGAAACGTTATATTTCAAATTAATACGAAATGCTGGAATGAACGTCTAAATCCTAAGAGTGTGTCACTGATGATGATCTTGTGATCCATGTACTTGATAATATTGGGTATGATTTCAAAGAGCTTGCTTCCACAATTCGTGCTCTCATATTTCATTTGCAGGCTCATTATACACAAAAGACACCTCTATTCACCTTCTTCCAAACAAACCGTGGTTGAATTTGAAATACTAATTACTGTCACTCCAAGAATCCCCCAATCAACAGCGCAAGCTCCCAAACCTGTGGGCCAAATCTGTGAGAAACCTGACCACACTGCCAAGGCGTGCTACCAGAAAGAGAAACTTCTTGCATGCTCCACCATTGGCTCCTCCCACGACACAGTTATATTGCTGCCCAACGTCCACAACCTAGTTTGGTTTATGGACTCTGGGGCTCTCGTCTGGTGTCCAATCAAAGTGTTAAACTGTTGGGTCAATGTCACATTTAAGTGTGTGTGGGTTAAACGAGTTGGTTTGACTGCCTTAATTGGCTTGAAGTGGGTGGATTCAACCATCTCAGCCGATTTGACTCAGGTTTTCTGCTTGACCATTTTCTTTAAGAAAATCTATTTCCTTCCACTTTCCCTTTGGCAAGTTGAGTGAATGATAAAGAAGACAACTGAACCCATTATTGGCAACATAGCTATTTTAAATTGAATCAACCGCTTCTTAGGCGGGATAATAGTGATTAATTAATGTGAAATATCTAGAGAACTAGATTATTGATCAGTTTGCTATGTAATAACGTGAAAGGGTGTTATCGAAAAATCGTTTCTTACCGCTTGGGATTGAATTTGTGGTTGCTTGGGCTGCTCGGATCATCATTGGCGGGGTTGGAATAGTAGTCTTTAGATCATTCTATATATAAATAAATAATTTTATATGAAGTAGGTCGGGTGGTTTGGGTCGGTTCATAGAAATACTAGTCGGCCAAATTGATGATGACTCGTCGGCTCAAAAAAAAAATCCAACTATCTTATCTATTTCCTTTTTTCAGTCGGTTCCGTTTTGGATAGATTTTTTTTTTTTGATTTTTGAGTTGATTTTTCGATTTTATACATGGTCAAACTTGTATAAGCTAAAAGAGTTATAGGCTTCCGAAAAAAATGTTGTTTTAGTAAAAATCTTACAATATTCTGATTAAAAAATATAAAAATATCCTTATATTTTAATCAAAATAATAATATTTTAGGAGTCTCAGCTTGCAATTTAATAACGCGAAAGAGTATTACTAACAAATCAGTTCTTACCAGGTGGGTTTGGATTTAGAGTTGCTCGGATCATCTTTGAGGAGGTTGGATTAGTAGTCTTTGGATCATTATATATATATAAATAAATAATTTTATATGATATGGATTGAGTCAGTTCATAAAAATGCTAATTGGCTAAATTGACATGACTCATTAGTTCAAAAACATTCAACTATCCTATCTATTTTGCCAATCGGTTTGATTTCAAATCGATTTTTTAATTTTTGAGTTAATTTTTCTATTTTATGCATATTCCTAGTCATACTCGTATAAATTAGAAAAGTTATAATTCCCAAAAATAATGTCACTTTAATTAAAATCTTATAATATTTTGATTAAAAATATTAAATAACCTAATATTATTTTAAAAAATGGACGAGTCTATGCGCTCAAATTTCCAAACAAAATTAAAAGCAAAAAAGTCGTCTTCTTCTTTTTTTCTCGAGAATTTAAAAGGAGAGACTTTAAATACTTTCTCAAAATAAAAATCGAGTGTCGACGTTGATCGCCTCTCCCCGCTCCCTTTCTCTCTCTTTGCGAAACCCTGATTCGCTGCCCGCCCTCGCTGGCTTCTCTCACCCACACAATCTCCATCGACACAGAAACAACGCTTCTCCGCTTCTAGGTTTTATTGGTCTTTCCTCATTGCAAACACTTCACAGGTTTGTTCTCTCTCTGTTCTTCCTCATTCCTCACTCGTTTCTTAATCCTGTTGGATAATTTCTATTTTTGATTTCAGTGGTAACTAATGTTAAGGCCCCGAATTCTTGTTCTTTCTTTAGTTTCAGTGGGAACATTCAGTTTTGGTATACATTTGAATTTGTACTTCAAAGTTCATTTTCTTGGTCCTTCTTTATCATTCTTGTTTTGATTTCAATGGCAACAAATGTTAGTGGTTACATTTAGTTTCTTGTAATTTTTAATTTTCCTTCTTCAGAAATTTATCTGGCCCTACTGCGGCTCCACCGTACAGGTATTGATTGGTTTTTCCGTTGGTCACTTCAGTTACAATGGGGGCGGAGTTAGAAACCGAAAAGGAAGAGTTTTATGACATGGGTGATGTCAATTTCAGTGACTCGGAGCTAGTCTGTCATGTCAGAGACGCCCTTAGATCAGTTTCCTCGGTATTCTCTTCTACTTTGTACTTGCTTTTACTTCATTTCTAGAACTTTAGTTGTCGCATAAACATTCAAGACTACCATGATGAATTCGGGTGCGTGGGTAGGAATTCTGTTACTACTAATTATTTTTAATTTTTTGTACTTCATCACTGACCTGATTATTGTTTTTTGAGCGAGTATATACACCCAATCTAGCAATGGACCCTTAACTTTAGCCAACACCAATGATTTATTGCACATGGTCTTCAAATAATTGATGATTGGAACCATTCCATTTTGCAAAATAATTGCTGAATTTTTAACATCCAGATTTGTTCAGGGTGTTTAAAATGAAGGAGTGCAGGTTTCTTTGCAATATTGAGTTCTTTCTGCATTACAACTATATTAAAGCCCGGCTTGGATACCACAAGGGAAGCAGTTTTGGGCCAAAAATTGTTTTTTGAAGAAAATTTAGGCGTTTAGCACAAATTGTTAGAGAGAATGGAATCACTTAACATTGTGTTAGGTGAGACCCTTTATTTATAATAGACTCGTGGTACATCATAAGTAAGGTGGGCATACCCACACACAATACAAGCACACATATACTCACGCTAACACCCCCCCTCAAGCTGAGGCATATATATATTTATCATGCCCAGCTTGTTACAAATAAAACGAACCCGGGGTCCAGCCAAAGACTTAGTAAAAATATCAGCTAATTGATCACTCGTCCGAACATGAGAAAGAACAATAGTGCCTCGGGAGAGCTTTTGTCGAACAAAGTGACAATCTATCTCAATGTGCTTCGTCCTCTCATAAAAAACAGGCTCACTCATCTCGCACCCCAACTCATCAAGGAATTGTCAAATCCACATGATTTTTGTAGTAGTCGTGGCCATTGCCCGATACTCCGCCTCTGCACTACTCTTAGCAATGACATTCTGCTTTTTGCTCTTTCAAGACACTAAGTTACCTGCAACAAAGACAACATATCCAGAAGTAGATCTCCTATCCGTGGGACTACCAGCCCAATCTGCATCCGTGTAACTCTCCATGCGATAATGCCCATGTGCAGTAAAAGCGATACCTTTACCGGGATTACCCTGAAGATATCGCAAGATTCTCAACACTGCATCCCAATGCGGTTTCCTCGGAGCAGCCATAAATTGACTTACAACACTAACTGAATAGGCAAGATCAGGCCTAGTCATAGTGGTAAGATAATTCAACTTGCCAACAATCCGCCGATACTTCTCTGGAGAATCAAGCAGCTCACCCTGATCAGCCAGGAGCTTCAACCCTGGTTCTATAGGTGATTCTGCTATTCGAGATTGATGCATATTGAACTCAGTTAGAATATCAATAACATACTTGCGCTGGGACAACAGAATACTACCCTTTTTCCGAGCAACCTCTACACCTAAAAAGTATTGCAAATCTCTCAAATCCTTGGTTTCAAAGTGTGCATGTAAATGACATTTTAAAGCACTAATGCCCTGCTCATCATCTCCAGTAAGAACAATATCATCCACATAGAGGACAAGATAGATGCATCCCATAGAGGTTCGGCGATAGAAAACTGCATGATCCTTTTGGGATCGAAGCAACCCAAATTTTTGTACCACAGAACTAAAGCGGCCGAACCATGCCCGAGGGGACTGTTTAAGTCCATATAATGAGCGCCTAAGCTTGCACACTTCCCCCCCCTAAGCAACAAACTCAGGTGGTTGCTCCATATACACATCCTCATCGAGATCACCATGAAGAAAAGCATTCTTGATGTCTAAGTGGTATAGAAACCAAGAATGCGTGGCAGCAAGAGACAGTCTAAGACGAATAGAGGCCATTTTCGTGACTGGGGAGAATGTCTCAAAGTAATCCAGGCCATAAGTCTAAGCATACCCTTTAGCAACTAGGCGAGCCTTAAGCCGTGCCACAGTACTATCAAGATTGACCTTGACGGCATATACCCAACGACAACCAATAATCGATACATCCCATGGAGGATCCACTAGATCTCAAGTGCCGTTGCGCTGTAAAGCTTGCATTTCATCTATCATAGCTTGGCGCCAGCCCTCATGTTGGAGCGTGAAAGGAACCGACGGGGGAATGGCAATACCGTCAAGGTTAGCCACAAATGCCCGAAGACTCGCTGAAAGGCCCCGATAGGAGTGAACATACAGGGGACGGTCCCTGCTAGCACAATAACCCTTCCGAGCAGCAATAGTAAGATCAGGAGGATCTCTATCGGGAGAGACTGGCTCTGTAGGGGCTGTTTCAACAGAGGACGGAACTAGATCCGAAGACGAGATAAGATGTTCAGGAATAACCACCGACAAGACATCAGAGGATGAATAAATGAGGATGGAGTCAGACTCTGGGACAGAAGGAGGGGGAGACTGGACAGAAGGAGAGTAGAAAGGCTGATGCTCATAAAATATGACATGAGGGGAAGTCAAGACCCGTCCCAACTCAGGGGAATAGCAACGATAACCTTTGGATACCGTGGAATACCCCACAAACACACATTTAAGAGCACGAGTATCAAGTTTAGATACACATGGATGATCATCATAAACATAGCAGGTGCATCCAAAGATTTTGGGGGGCAGAGGAAAAAGATTACGAGTCGAAAAGAGGAGACCGCACGGGGTCTGACCCTTAAGAGTGGACAATGGCATACGATTGATTAGATAACAGGCAGTAAGAACAGCGTCACCCCAAAAATGTTTAGGAACATTTCTATGGAAAAGAAGGGCACGAGCAGTGTCTAACAGGTGACGATTCTTGCGTTCAGCAACACCGTTTTGTTGTGGTGTCCGAACACAAGATAGGCGATGATGAATACCATGATTACGAAGAAAAAGCTGGAATTAGTCAGACATATATTCCCCCCCCTTGATCAGATTGGAGGGTTGGAATACGAATATGAAAATGGGTTTCAACATAGGAATAGAAAGCACAAAAGATTGAGAACAATTCAGAACGATTTTTCATTAAGTAAACAAAGGACATCCGGGTATAATCGTCCACAAATAGAACATAATACCGAAAATCATGAGTTGACACGACAGGGCATGGACCCCAAACATCAGAGTGAACAAGATTAAATGGAGCCGATGCTCGCTGACTCAGACGGGAAGGTAAACTAACACGACACTGCTTTGCAAGTTGACAGGACTCACAATTTATTTGGGAAACAGAAGTAAAACGAGGAAATAAATACTGTAATACGGACAGGGAAGGATGACCCAATCTATTGTGAACATCCTGAACATTTGACTCTCGAACCAAGGCAGCAGGAACAGGAATGTCATTCAGCTCATAAGTCCCCCCATTGAGACAGCCCCTACTGATAGTCTTCTGCGTCAAGAGATCCTGTAAAACAGAACCATCAGGAGTAAGTGTCACGGAACAGTTAAGATCTCGAGTAATGCGACTGACAGATAACAAATTGAAAGACATGCCAGGCATACAGAAAACAGAAGAGAGAGAAAGCCCATTAGTAGGACAGGCAACCCCCTGTCCTTGAACTGGCAACGTGAAGCCATTAGCCACCATAATCTGATGATGATGAGGAATCGGCTGAAAATCAATGAGAATACCTCGGTCACCAGTCATATGAGTGCCAGCGCCAGAATCTATAATCCATGAGGTAGAGGGAACTGCAGTGCAAGCTGAAGTTGACTGAGCCAAAGTAGCACGAGACGTATCCTCGTAAGCCTGTCCATTACGGGAAGCCTGATACTCCATATACCGAGCATACCCATCTGGGCTCATCGGCACCATTGTTGGATCATGGCCTGGAATAGCAGGAGATTCAGTGGCCACATGAGCAGAGGGAAAGCGGGATCCCGAAGCACCTTGAGTTGCCAAGAATTTCCTGTAATAACTCTGGAGATGGCCAGGAATACCACAATAATTACACACGCGTGTCTCACGGCCTCGGCCCCATCTACTAGGGTTACCGCGACCCATGCCACAGCCATCGCCGCGGGCTGAATAGAAAGTGGCATGTTCAACGGAATCACCCGTTGAACGACGGTTATCACGGAGAGTTGTACGAAGCACGCAGCGATGTACTTCACAAGAGGAGATGCACGATCATCCGACAGAATTTGAGAACGAGCAATCTCATATTCAGGCCCTAAGGTATTAAGATAGCATGTGATGAGGAACTGAGTATGCTGCTCTTGAAATGTGGCCCGAGTAGTGGGATATGGAACCAGGCGATCGAACTCATATGCAAAGGATTTAAAATATTCATAATGTTCCTACAAGGGTTTCCCCGTTTGGGCAGGTTTCAACAAACCATGCAGCACATCATAGAGTCGAGAAAAATCATTTAATGACGAATACAATTCCTCTAGGGCATTCCAAATCTCCTTGCATGTATCTGTACTGCTAACAAGATTTTGAACCGAAATGTCCATAGAATTTAACAATTGACTATAAAGACGACAGTCTAAAGTATACCAATCATCATATGTAGGGTCTTTTTCACTCGGAGGAGGATGGGTAAGATGGTGAGACAACTGCTGGCCATGTAAATTCTTGAAAACATTCTTCTTCCATAAGGTATAGGTAGACTGACCCGTCAAAACTCGTTCAACAAGCTTCATAGAGATGAGTGTTGGAGTATGCAATCGAATAGTCCCAGATCCAGGCACACCGGATGGGGGAGTCGTTTCATTTGTGCCCTCAGGACGCACCGAGGGATCAGGAGTGGCCATCGAAATAGATTACTTCAGCCACACCGAAGAAAATCACCAGAAAGAGAAGAGAGAGAAGGCAAAGGAACCCTAGCTCCAACACATCAGGCTGACAGATCCAAATAAAATAAAAGAACCACTCAAACCCTTAGAAATCATGATGAGAAATCGGGGGAGGCTGTTCTGGGCTGGTCACTTTGAGAAGAGAGGCTGTTGGTGAGTGTGGATGGTGTCGGCTAGGGTTTGTGGGCGAGACTGGAGTGGTGGCTGTGGCTGGAGAAGGTGGGGCTGTCGGCTAGGGTTAGGCCGAGAGAGAGAGGCTGTGGCTGGAGATGTTGGGGCTGTCAGCTAGGGTTAGGGTTGAGAGGCGGCTGTGGCTGGAGATGGTGGGGCTGCCAGCTAGGGTTAGGTCGAGAGAGAGAGAGAGAGAGAGAGGGGGGGGGGGCTGTCGGTTAGGTTAAACCGAGAGAGAGAGAGAGAGAGGGAGGGAGGGAGGGAGGGAGGGAGCGATTAGGGTTTTCTCAACTTGTCTCTGATAACATGTTAGAGAGAATGGAATCGCTTAATATTGTGTTAAGTGAGACCCTTTATTTATAATAGACTCGTGGTACATCATAAGTAAGGTGGGCATACCCACACACAATACCAGCACACATATACTCACGCTAACACAAATTTGAAAAGCCTTTTTTGGCCAAAAAAAGGTTACAAGGAAAGCACTTCTAGTGTTTTTTGAGAAAGGTATATCAAATAGCTTTTCCGGAAAGCACTTTTTGGGCCACAAGTGGTTTCCTTGTGAGTAATCCGAACTGGGCCTAACTTGCCGGGGGCTACCTCTCCTGCATTTAACTAAGTATCTTGAGGTTTTGACAATTATGAACCGATATCTGTTTGTTTGTTTATGAAAGATGAATCCTTACATAACTTTTTGAAGTCGACATTTAGCACCGCTCAAGCAGTAAGATCTATAGAGGCTGGAAACGTGGAAGGTAGCTTGTATCTTAATGCTCATCTCAGTGTGCCAAATATTAAGACTGGATGTGAGAGCTAAGTAATAAAAGTAGTAAAAATAACTGAATAAAGGAAAGTTCTTCTTTGGGTGAAAAAGATCAGTTTGAAGCTAATAATGCAAGGTACCCCAAACCAATTGAATTATGATGGTTATGAATTCTGAAGCTGTGTGAATAAATGCCCTAGGTAGCTGGAAAGGAACTAACCCGGACTTGGCTTACTGGTGTAGGTAACCTAGGTGGATGAGGTTCTAGATGGGCCCTGGACACCTAGCCCTGCCTAGGTATTTAAGTGAAAATTGCTAATATCTTTTTTTAATGGACTATATTTCTTGGAGGACCAAGAAGAGGTGACCATTTTAATGTGATGGCCTGGTTATTCGTGTTCGGATTTCTATTAGATGCTTTGGAGCTTTTTATTCTGTAATTCTGCACGTTTTCAGTATTTCATTGTGATTTGGACTTCAATCAGTAAGCTTAAAGGGTTATGATGTCTCAGGGTGATGGTGACAGTTATAGCCAGCTTGTTGGGGTTATCCACCATACTGAACGTCTTACCACAGATGAGGTGGCTTTACTTGTGGTACGTGATCGACTTAAAGAAATATATATTCAGTTAGTTGATATTCGTTTCTATTTTGATTATCCAATTCAGTTTCTTGTTGCTTTCAACATTAAAGACAAGTTTAAAGGCCTTATCTGGAGCAGTTGTATATATAGATTTTGTTCATCATGAGGGACTTCTTTTTGCTGTAAGTGTACAAATTTGAGTTTCTATTTTAATTTATTTTGTTTTAAATCATGTTGAGTTTTTGACTTTGATTCTTTTATTTTTGTCTCTAGATTTTTGGAATGAATATGTGGAACCATGGACCTGATGTGCTGGATGCGTTGGTGGATCTAATTATATCTTTGGTACATAGTTTCACGAACCGCTGACTTTGAGTTATTTCTGGAAGCTTTTGGTGGATCATTTCTAACGAATTGTTGCACTTGCTTTGTTCTAGGCGGCATCAAATGGAAGATATGTTGATCCATGCTTGGAGATGCTTCTAAGCAATTTTAGGCCTCCTAAGACATTTCTGAATATCCTGAAGCAGCCCCGTGGTATTGCAAGGAAGCACCACGTTCTTTCTAGGGTGCATTCAGCCCTTAAGCAAATTGCTGATTTAGTGCCTCTTGCCCCATTGCGTTTGTCGGCAATAATTACTCAAAGAATGCCAAATACTTTCGTTGCGGAACCTAAGGATCTTGTGAGTCCAATTTCATTCTGTGGGATGATACACTTATATCCTGGAGTTATAGATTCTCCCTTTTTTTTTTTTACCTCATATTACCAAAATACTGTTTTGGTGCAAATTTCGATACAGCAAGCTTGCCTGGTTTGCTGTTTCTAGTCTCACTTTTGTATGATATCCGTAGCTGAAGTGGGTTTTCCAATTGATGTGCTTAAGCATTAGAGTTAAGTATCCAAATTATCACTGATTACAAGTTACCTGCTGAATTTTTATTTTTTACATGCTTCCGTACCCCCCTAGGCTTGCATAACCTTACTTGATTATTGCGTGTATGATGGATGATCTGTCTTTTTCCATAATAAGGATCATGGGACATGTCGTAAATTGAAGGACCCAGTTCTTGTGGTGTTTTAAAAGCTGGAGAGTTCCCTGGGTCGGCTCACTGTCCAAAGGAGAGATTTCTTACAAATGTGCTAAACTAACTGCTTAATAGGAAAGCTAAGTTTTAGTGAAGGTGCTGGTACAAATTCATTCTTTATTTTTTGAGTTTATTTTTCTAAAATGTTGAGATTTGTTTTTCTGAGATTTATATGTAGAGCATTTACTTGCGTCACTTTAATTTTAAATTTGAATTATTGTCAAATAATTATACTTTTGGTTGAGGAACATTGATTGATGTAACATAGACAGTAGCGGCATTAGGCCAATATTGAAAGAATGCTCTATACAACTAGAAAAGTTGTTGGTGCTGGTGCGTGGATGGGCTTGAGGATCAGCTCTCTGTGTGGCAGAATGCCTTTTATCTTATGCCAAGTTCAGGTGGATTCTATTGTGATCGGCTGGTCTAGGCAGGGTTTCAAAACAATAAGGCTGCAAGCACATAGCAGCTGAACCTCTTCATTAGAGTTCATCAATCCTTTCCACATGCACACACCAAATGAAGTAGTATTCCTTCTACAAGCTTGTCTATGTTTCAGTTTGAGTTGAGTGATGTGTATTTGTGGCAAGGCAACTCAGTATGTCTCTCTCTGTACGCATATACAAATGCTCAGATGAATATATGTAATGCATTTGATAAGTACCTCTCAAGGCACTAGGCCTCTTGTGATGTGTTTCAACCTTTACTTGATTCCATGGTTTTTTCCTGTTCTCTATATGTAAATATGTTCTTTTGAACATTGCCATTCATGATTGAGGAATTGCACAACCCTCTTCTCTTGCGAGCTCTTTTCCATTTTTTAGTAACCTCATCAATATGTGACTAATTTCTGTTTCTTGTTACGTTATTCAAGTCTGGCATGCTCTTATGTTACTAGAAGAGTTGTGCATTAATATTCAATACTTAGCATTCATTGTTATCTTTGTTCAGCTAGCATTTGCTTATGATTCTCAGACTGCTTTCTTCAACTAAACTAAAGACAAGTTGACTATTTTCTGGACCATGCATATCTGTAGTACTGATCTCATCCTTATTTATTTATTTATTTTTTTGACTTCCACAATAGAATTAGTCACCGATGATTAGGAAGATAAGATTTGTGGAACTTACAATTATTTGCTTTGTAGATTGTGATATATGTGGAGAACTTGTTAAGATTAGAGGGTGGTGCTTTTGGGGAAATTGTTGGGAGCACGGTGCTTAACGCAGTGGTTGATCTTCTGGTTGATTTGGATGTGAGTTGGTCAACTTACCTTATTTAGTAGTGAGTGTAATGGATGTTTATTTTCTGTTTACTTTACTTTCTTTGGTGCTTATTTATTATAGGTGGAGATCGAGTGGGTTGACATTTTACAGGACAATTCCAGCAAAGGTGTATTTCAGATGGAGTTGGAAGAGTTGGACGGGGCAGCAGATCAATCTGAGAATGATGACGAGGTATGATGTATGCATTAATTTACTGTAAATGTCTCTTCTTTTTGGGCCCTCCACTCATTGATGAGGGTTTATCAAAGTCCATGATAATGACATAAAACATTGTAACTGGTGAGGCTGTCCAGGTTTTACTTTCATTGTTGGACAGTGTCTAAACTGAACAGTTCTGGATAAACTGGGTTTATTCGAACCCTATAAAATAAGATTTTCATGTTGATTTTTATTTTATTTTTATCTGTAAAAGCTTAATATAAAGAAAAGGCAACAAGGGGTGCCAATCAGTGTTGTCCAATTGTGAACTGAATCCTGAATCGAAAAGCTGATTTTCCGAATTCCGAATCATGAATCATGAATCATGAATCATGAATCGAACCAAATCATAAGGTCCAGCAGCCAAATTTAAACATAGTTTTAATAAATATAAGAACCATATTAGACATTAATAATATCTTAAAAAGTACACAAAGTAGTGCCGTAAAAGCCTCTAATATCGTTATGATAAACATAGATTTCAGTATCCTCCTCCTCCTCCTCCTCCTCCTCCTCATCATCATGTTCAACATGATCCATCAAAAGCACCTCCTCTTCCGTGCCATTATCATCTTCAAAATCATTCTTTTATTACCTTCTCTTTCCCTTTCTTGGTAGCATTTAATTTACTTGGGCCTAAAAACAAAAGAAGAATCTAAGCAACTATAATATATATATATATTTTAAATTCAACCTGTAAAGTATGTATATAATTTATTGAATCGATACATCATTTCCTTTTATTTTGTGGTGGGCCCGCCCTTAGCAACATCGAAGCATTCTTGGACATCCATCCATGATGTATCTTCTGGTAAGTTCCCTCTCAGTAATCCGCTTATCATTGGATTCCATATCCGATAAGCAAATTGGATCATAAGATCCTCCCTTCTCTTGCCTAATTTTCTGTCTCATCTCAAGCTGAATATTATATTTAACATAGACAAGTGCATTCAGTCAATCTTGCTCCAAACGATTTCTTTTCTTAGAATGCACATGCTCAAAAGTGCTCCAATTCCTTTCACAACTGGTGGCACTATAAGATAGGCTCAGGACTCGTACGACTAGCCTTTTTAACCCCTTGCATTCTTCCCCATAAGTTTCCCACCACAAAGCTAATGGGAATTCTAAATTAGTTTTATACTTTTCATTGTCATATTCAAATAAGAAATTACAATAAGGAAAATTCATTGCTTGGATGCTGCTTCTCTCATGTTAAGACCAACATGCTCATCCCAAACATTCCCTTAGCTTTCTTAAACTTTTCTAGTTGTGCATCAATCTTGACTCTTGTCTCCACATCCGGATAAATCCTTTCAATAGTTTTGAATAACCCAACTTCCACTTCCACGTTCGGATTAATATTTGGATCATAATGGAACCTACACGGGAGTTTAGAAGAATCTTTTTCTTCAAAATTACTCAAACTAAGGTAGTATAACTAGGGATTTTAAAAAAAGATGAATGACTTACTTTGGCTTGAGATAGCATGCAGCGGCATGAAGAGGTCAATGACACGGGTGTCAATGATTCCCATACACGTTCATATTGACATAGGGCAAAATTGAATTTTTTTGCAATTTGTTCCTTAGCTCTATCCATAGCCTCATATATGTATTCCATGGTTGGCTTTGCATCACCATCTACAAGCTTCAGCATTTTAACAAGTGGAGTCACACGATTTAAAATGATATGGGTCTCCAAAACCTTATATCACCCAAGATGATTCCTTGCACACATTTCCCACCAGGTTGTTTAGAATTTGAACTTTTATCCCATTCATCTGATGCAAACATTGACCGGAGAGCGACCTTTCTTTCCAAAATGGACTTCAATGTAAGATAAGCTGTGGCAAATCTTGTTACCACTGGCCTAGCTAGCTCCTTAAAATCAGCAAACTTCCTATACAAATTATGCACCCATTAATGGCGATAGATGAATGGTATAATTTTCTGAGCCTTCAATATGGTATCATAGAAGGTCGGAATTTCCCCATTGTCTTTAAGAATCAAATCAAGACAATGAGCTGCACATGGGGACCAAAATAAATTACTCCTTTTCTCCTCTAATAGCCTACCAGCAGCTGCATAAGGAGAGGCACTATCAGTTACCACTGAACAACAAGCTTCTTCCTAATTTCTTCAATTATATCAATACAACACAAAGTACAGCCTATCCTTTTCCATTCAACCTTGTATTTGTCCATAACAAGATTAACTTCTTCTTTCAAATAACTTACCTTTACTTCATGATAAGACGGAGGCTTCAATCCCCTTCCAAATTCACCCACAGATTGCAACATCGTGTGAAACAAAGGGCAATTCACCAGATTAAATGGCGAAGCATTGCCTTATATGCATCTACAAATATCTTGAATCATCAGTTTCCTTTTTTTTCAAAACTTTATTCATGGTTCTTTGTCCATGCTTATCCTTTATGGTGAAAGGGTCCATTGACCCTTTTGTGGAAGCCTCATGTTCTTCAAAACATTCCATAGTTTCATCTCCTAATTTCTTGGTTACTTTATCCCTGCAAAACTCTACAAATTTATTCTTCCCTTTAGGAACTTGATTACATGTTGCAACTTCAACCGTAGTCCCTGCCTGATGGTTCTACATTCTAATAACACCACCCTAAATTGCTTTTTGATGATAGTTACATTGCATCCTCATTCTTCTAGTGTCCTGCACCCGTTTGCAATGTTCCCATGTAATATTATGCTTCTTTCCTCTTTTTTCAGCCCCATTTTAGGTATGCCTTCTAAATAACAGAAAGAGGATTGGAGGAGGAAGAAATTGTAAGAGGAAGTGGGAAGGAGGAGGAAGAAATTATGTGAAGGAGGAAGAGAACTGAATTGGAGGAGCTTCAATGGGGCTTTGGTCATTGGAGGCTCTTGTTTGCGTTGCAGGTTGAGGGAATTAGGGTTCATTTGGAGCTTTGGTGTGCTCTCGTTCACTTCATAGAATCGTAGGAGTGATTTAGGGTTTTCCTTCAAACTGTAGTTATCCTTTGCTTTTCATTTTAAGATTTTTTTTCCTGATTTTAATCTTGTGGGGTGGGGCTCTGTTGGCCCAGAATGGACCCAAATTGTGTTTAATTTTTGCAAGGCCCAAATTTTGGCCCAAAATAACATTGGGGAAAAAAAAACAGAGTGAATCGTTTGATTAGCCGATTAGAATCGAATCGTACTATTCACATGACCCAGCAACCATTTATGGCACAAAATGATTCAATCCTGCGTAATGAATTCTTTTGCCCTTGAATCGAATCGAATCGTATGATTCTAACAACAGTGGTGCCAACCCATTATACAGTGAGGTTTTTGATGAGATCGAAGTAATCAAAACAGTCAATGGAAAGCTTAGAATTACAAGAAATGGCTCAGTCCCTCTGATTAAAAAGCCTTGTTTCCTTCAATTGTTGAGTCGAGCTTTCAACCCCTTCAAAGGCTTTTTTGTTTCTGTCCCTCCAAATGGTCCAGATGATGCTAAGAGGGATAAGATGAAGCAAATTCTTCCTAGTTCT
This sequence comes from Santalum album, assembly GCA_034195605.1. Lineage (NCBI taxonomy): Eukaryota > Viridiplantae > Streptophyta > Magnoliopsida > Santalales > Santalaceae > Santalum > Santalum album. Next base: position 7,956,628 of record CM067267.1, on the reverse strand, counting down.
TCTAGTCTTCAACTCGGACTATGCTGTGAGCTCTTTGTCGATAACAATTGCGGACACCCGACGGATGCCCAAGATGAGAGAGAGAGAAGCCCCATATTTAGCCCAGGGGTAGTGGATGAGGATGTGGCTCACTGATTTGTCTTCAGATTTGCAAAGAGGGCATCTGTTAATGAGGCAAAGGCCTCTGTTTTGCAAGTTGTCGTTGGTAACGTTCCTTTCCTATGTAGCTTCCCAAGCAGAAAAATCGATTTTGGTGGGAGCCCTGGATTTCCATATTAGATGCCAATGCTGGTTTCTGAAGCCAGGGGAGACATCATTTGGGTTGAGGATGGTGTTAGTGCTGTGTGAGTAGGAGTCCTTAATCATGTACAAGCCAGAACTACTACGGCCCCAAGCAACTTTGTCTTCACCGGTGGTGTTCCAAGCAACCGTGTAAATAATGTCGAAAAAAATCACAAACCCTCCCAATTATGAGCCCTTCTGATAAAGTTCACATTCCAGCTGCCAGCATGGAGAAGGGAGGAAATGGTGCCATCTTCATGGGTTGGGAGCACGTAAAGGTTTGGGAATTGACGTTGAAGAGTCGACTTCCGGCACCAAAGGTCGGTCCAAAAGGGTAGAGTTTCCATTTCTGGCGATCCATTTGATATTGTGCAAACATGAGTTCCAGCCCTTGCTGATTTCCTTCCACAAACCCCTAATGCGGGGAGTCAAAAAAGCTTCGTGGTCCACCCAAGGTTATCGGGCCCGTACTTGGAGACAATAACCGTTAGCCAAAGGTGGTTTTTTGGATCATAAATCTCTAGAGCCACTTGTCGAGCAAAGCAGAGTTAAAATTAGAAAGAGATTTGATGCCAAGGCCCACTTTGGAAGTAGGAAGTTTAACAATGTCCTACTTAACATGGTGGTATTTGAAGTTCTCCCCAAAGAAATCTTCTTCGGATACTTTCAAGCCTCATAGCAATTGAACAACGAATTTTGAAGAGGGATATAAAGTAAATGGGGAGGTTGGAGAGTGTGCTCTTAAGGAGAGTAAGTCATCCCCCTTGGGAAAGGGAGTTGCTCTTCCAGCCTGTCAATTTTTTCTTGAATCTCTTAATAATAGGTGCCCAGATGGTTGTATCCTTGTAAGTGGCTCCAAGGGGCATTCCGAGATAAAAATGCTTACATTTATTTTATTCTTTTATTTTTGTATTTATTTTCACATTGAATGCTTCCATTTTATGATTAGGAAATAAAAATACTTCCATTCATTTTATTTTTCTATAATTATAAGATAATAAGGTCATTCCAAATGGACTAAAATTAGTACATAATAAGTTTATGGACTAAACATGCCAAAAGAAATACGATTTGTGCGTCCATTCGAAAACTTTATGGCCGTTACGCCCGCTTCCCATTACGTGACCCCTGCTATGCCTGCTTAACATTGTACATGCGACCATTACGTGACTACTGCCACGACTGCGATTTAAAACCATGCCCTAAAGGTTTTGGACTTCATCAATGGACCACGCATCTCTGTGGCCAAAAGTAATGTTAAACACCATAGCTTTTGATATGTCAAATTTGACTTCACTATTAGCCTTCATAAGACGTTTGCCAGTTAGAAACAAAGAGGTTGATGGCTCCTTGATGTCATACTTATCTGGATGCACAGAAGAAAACTTAGAAAAATGATTTGAAGGCTGTTTTTCCCATAAACCTTTGGGGAACCATTCCATCATTTCCATTAAGTTAACATATGTAGCATGTTATCATTACCCATGAGGGTGTCGAGCAGCTCTTTCTGTGTTATTTTGGACTGTTCTTCCCTAAATGTGAGTTTAAAAGTTTTTGTTGTGCTTCAGATTGGCACTTACTGGGGCTCTCAGCCAGTTTTGCTTGCTCTTATTGTTTTCACCATGGGTGAAGACTTTTATTTGTTGTGCTACAGTTCTCCATTCTCTTTTATTTGAACAGGTTGGGGTTTTGTGTGAAGTTGTATAGCACCCTCCATATTCTTGCTGCATTTGATGGTCGGTGAGTATACTCAGTGCAGTCGTGGTGGTTTGGAGACATCTCATCTTTGTTCCAGTACTTCCTGTGTTTGAAGTGCTACTTCAGAAGGATGAGCCCTTTCCATGTGGGGGAGAGCAATGTGGAATTGCGGGAGTAGGTTCCCATGTTCACACGTTAACGGAATGAGCAACTGGATTACTTCAGTTTTTGATAAATTTTTTGAGGCAGTAAATCTTACTTTACTAAGTTCATTTTGTTTTTTTGGGAACTCATCTTATTTTTAACTAATTTGGAATTATGATCTCAAGATTAGCTTTAACAACTAGTCTAGGAATTTTAAATGAGCTTTTGATATTGAAAATTTTATACTTTTGTACCACTGTGCCTTCTGCCTCTCAGCGTGGGTTACTAAATCACCCATAAACAATATACTATTGACAGGATAAATTCTTTTGCTTTAACTTTTCGAAGTACTTCGATTTCTTTTGAAATTAAAAAAATAGATATTGGCTGTTTCCACTCTTAAAAGCAAAAGAATTGTAGAAGTGAAACCAAAATTAGTTTACGCTACCATGAACATAAGATGACGTTTGGAAATGTAAAAAATGTAGGATGTATACCTAGCAGATCCAAGGGTCTATGTGGTATTCTTGAAGATCGTGAGTTGACATATCAAATTATCATCGCTTTTCCCTTAATAGTTTTAAAGTATTAAAGAGGACGAGTCATATCAAATTTCTAAACCTTAAAGAGTCATTTGGTACAAAAAGCCAAGATTCTAGTGAGATTCTGCATTATTTTATGGATATGCATAGTGTAGATCGTCCATATTGTCTGGTTCCATCCTAAAACCAACTGGTGATGGAGTAAGCACTACAATGCCTAGTCCCAGTGTGATGGGGGATTCCCAGCACTCCCCCTTATGTGCATGCATAACCTAGGCTTTGCATTTGTCCGACACGGGGATGCAAATGGGCCACTCTTGGTCCAGAAATTACTTGAGCCATTTTTGCACAAAACAAAAGTTGAGCCTCTTGATGAGACTCCCAGGGCTTACATACAACGTAATTGTTGTATACCAAACCCAATTGGTAGTGGAGTAGCCTAACAAGGTGTACTTCAAGCACTGGACTATTCAGTCTCAGCCCGACGTAACCTTCACTGTCCCCCCTCACATGCAGCTGTTACTTGAGGTCTGCACATGCACAACACAAGACATAAATGGGCCACCTTTTGGTCAAATCCAACATGGGTCACTCTTAGGCCCATCACGACTGAGCTCTTACACCATTTCAACGTTTCATCTCTAAATCACGTAGCAAGCACCACAGTACATAGTCCCAATTGTGGGACTCTTGACAATAAATTCTCAACTATTTACAGTTAATTAGCTTATCTTTCCGTGGGGTTTGCCAAACATTTTTTATTGACATTATGTTGGTTGCTAAGGAAGTTTCGGTCAAGATCTTCCTGTTTTGGTCTATTTTTCTAGTTTTGTGATAATTTCTCTCTTATGTTGTCATCACCTGTTGGCAAAGTCAATTGAAGTCAGAGAAATGCATATCAATTGCAAAGTGTTTTGCCAAAACTGGGGAGCCACTTATGTGCTTTCTCTGATTTGTTGGGAAAACTGTGGAGTCACGTGGATTTTTTTTGCTTTCTCTGACTTCTTATCTGGAACCTGATGATTATTGTGAAAATTTCGTCTTGTAACCTGTGATCTATGATGAATATTGTACTTTGTTTGCATCCTTCTCTATGCTAATTCAAATTCTTCTTTTTCAGCTTCCAAGCGAAGCTTTAATTTGTGGGAATTTAGGAAATAACATTGTTGCTGGCATATTAGACAGCTTAATGGTGGTCACATTTGAGCATCTTCAATCATGTGATGACGGTGGCCGGTTGATAAAGGTAAAAATTGTAATTATGAAATTTCAATGAGCTGCTCACCACCCCTTTGATCATTATCAGTCCTTGTGTCACCTATAGGTGTTTGAAACTCTCCTTATTTCATTTCAATCTACTGTTCTACCTGCATACCGTTCAAAATTTGCCCAGGTATTACCTGCAACTCTACCTTCTAATTGCTGCACATTGGATATGATTTCTGGTTACTGTTGTCCTTTCTGTTCCCTTTCCTACTTGATATATCATTGTATGTGTTTGCAGCGACATCATGTTAGAGCTTTTACTTTTGCATGTTTTTACTTGCCTGAGGCTTTTTGTGGTGTTATATTGCAGTTCTTGATTTTCTATGCGTGTTCGTTGGATCCTGAAAAATGTGGTGTAAGATTTCCCGTAATGCTTGCAGATATTTTTGTTTGCAGCTCGTATCACCCAGATAAGAGGTGACTTAGAATTATGTTCTATTGAAATATTTATCCTTATTTTGGAATGTGTTATCTGTTTCTTTGCAGATAGTTGTGCGGTTGCTTCTGTTTTGATTGAAAATGCAATAATTAAATTAAGAATGCAAAGTCTTTTCAAGCAAAAATGGAAAAGACAAACAAGAGTTAGCACCTGATTTTTAGTTATGGAAAATTAGTTTTCTGTTTCCACATGATACAATACCGTTGTTTATAATGCAATTTGGCAAACAAGGTTTTGCAGCTAACTTAGCATTCATGTATATTGGAAAGCCCTTAAAACATGTCACGTATTTTTCTACACCTATGGCCAAGGCTTTCAACAACTTGAAATGAATAGCTTGAAATCAACTAGACCATGTTATATTTGGGCTTAACATTTGGAAATATTGGTATATAAAATGATTTTTTTTAATGTAATTATGTAATCAAATAAGAAATTTTCAGGAGGAATTATTTTGATGCTCCTTATTGTTCTATGTATTTAATCACTGTGAGATAACTTCCTTTCTGTTCCCTTGCAGGATGACTAGTGTTGCTTATTTAGCTAGTTATTTGGCTCGTGGGAACTTTCTACCAGCGTCTTTGGTTATTAGCATGTTGAAAAGGTTGTTGAGCTTGCTTAGTATATTTTTCTACAATGTCTTGAGGAGATGAAAGAAAGCAGGAACTGCATTTCTGACCCCATTTACCGCATCACTTTTGGCTTTTATTACTTTTCAGGCTTGTTAATTGGTGTATAGAGTACTGCCGAAGCAAGCATGGTGACATAAACCCAACAGTTCATGGAGTTTACTATTCCGCATGTCAGGTATCTGTGATGATTTCACAATTGGTAGGAGACTAATTATGACAACATCCATGTTAATGTTTCTTGGTAGATTTGTCAATGGAATTGGTGCTTCGGCATGCTTTTCGTCTCTTTTTATTTTCTTTGACTGAGGATTTCTCGTATCCTCTGCATAACACTCCTTTCTTCTCTATTTATGTGTTGTAGCACGCATCAATATAAGGGGATAACTACCTGACTACATAAGGAACAGAATCACATTCTCTATTTGTAATAAAATGAGTTCTTGTGTTGCTTATTGAATTTTCTGGGCCAGAAATTAACTTCCAAATCTGCAGCTGAGTATTCATTCTTTGAACTAACTAAATGCATATGTTGATTTTATTTTTCCCTTGAAGGCCATTATGTATGTGCTCTGCTTCCGTATGAGGTCAATGTTGGATGTTCCTCATCTCAGATCACAGCTTCTTCTCATGCCTATAGAGCTCATCTTAAAGCATCCATTGAATCCGTTGAAGGTATGACCCTATTTTACTTCCCAGCCATAAATATTGTCAAGGTTCCACCCTAAGACCAATTGGCTATGGGGTGAGTAGCCCAACGAGGTACTTCAAGCACCACAATACTTGCTCCCAATCCAATATGGGACTCTCAAGACTCCTCCTCATGTGCAGGCACAAACTGGACTCTGCACGTGCACAACATGGGGTACGGGCGGGCCACTCTTGGGGCCAAACACAACTTAGGCCACTCTTGGGCTAAACAAGCTAGGCCACTCATGGGCCAAAAACAACTTGGGTCACTCATGGCCATACAATACCAAACCCTGATATATTGTCAATGTTCCACACCAAAATAGTTGGCTTTGGGGGGCGTAGCCCAATAAGGTACTTCAAGCACCTCACTGCTTGGTCCCTGTTCAATACGAGACTCTCAACAAATCAAGAAGAAAATAAAAGTTTATGCCTGCTTCCCTAGTCACACAATAATAATTTCATGTCTCAAAAACTGCCTATTTCTGATATTGCTTTGCTGTTTCGCCCTCCAGTTTGATTATCTAAAGTTTCTCTATTTTTTTTTTTGGATTAACATCTTAACCTGTCATGATACATTATTGTCCTTCCATTCTTTCCCTTTGGACAGGTGTGCTTGCCATCTATAGTCGAAGAATTTCTTCAACAAGCAAAGGTTGCTAGACTATTTGCTGTGTCTGAGACGTTTGTCTTCAATGACCTACTTGAGTTGGACCTTTCCCGGGCATTTGGTGGCGCAAAAAGGCTTGACATGTTTTTCCCATTTGATCCGTGCTTGCTGAAGAATTGTGACAGGTTTGTGTTCCAATTTTCTCAATTGATTAATCCTAGGGATGAAAGCCTGCTGAATGGGAGTTGCTGTAGGACCATTTTATCCTGGACCTGAGCTGCAAATCTGGCATTTATTTTAATAATTATCCCCCTTTATATTGAATTTTGCTGTATTGGAAATTTGGTGGCATGCCTGCTTTTCAGTGGACCAAGTTCTCGTTTAATCAGGGATGAACAATGACTAGGGTCAAAGGTTACCATGGATTTTCTAGATTTCTCAGTCTGTCCAAAAAATGAAATTTCACAGATTTTGCCCTTTCAAAATTTTCGAAAAAATTCTGTAAATACCCAAAAAAACAAAGCATGATGAGACTGATTATTTTGTCTTAGCCCCCGGCCAATGAAAATTTTGTGGGATCATCCCTATCCCAAACATGGCCTTATAGTTATCTTGGTGCACGATTTTCTTGTTCCCGTCTTCTTTTTTTTCGAGCATTTGATGTGTTAAATTTTTTCTTCTGATGCACTGACTCTTGTCTTTTTCATTTGAAGATTCATCCGTCCAAAATACTTGTACTGGTCAATGGTTAGGAGAACTTGCGAAGATGTCGATTGTAGCAGTGATGAAGATGACGTTGATGACATCCTCGATGGAGGAGTAAGGGGCCCTCCACATGATGAAGAGTACAGTACAGATGTTGATGAATTTGAGTGTTCTGTTGATAAAATGTCGATGACACCCAAGAATTACGGGTTTGGGAGTGGAGTACAAGCACTAAGGCAAATGCCTTCCAGAATCAGACCATCTACAAGTCCAGAGTCCTTGTAATTTATGCAAATGGGTTCTTTTTAAGATGAGAATGGAGGAGATCGGTCATGACTCTGAGCGAAGATCAGTAGCCCGGGTTGCCTCTGTGCCCACGAGAAATGAGAGGTCGGGTTTATATGAGGTATCCAAATTTTCTCACTGATCACTGTGATGGTAGATTCTTGGGTTTTACCATTCCTCCAAATCATTGTAATCGTAGTTTTTGTTTTCTTTTTTTTTTTTGGTACACTGTAATAGTAATTAAAGGGTTTTTTTTTTTTCTTCTCCCTTTGATCAAATAATGAGGTAACATAGCACTTACTCTATTTTTCTCGTGTGAATGACATATTGAACACAAATGGGGTCAGAGGTCGGCTTCCAAAATTTATTATTAGATATCATGTGCTTTGATGCATATATGTAATGGAAGTGTTTCAGTTAGTTTTTCGAAATCTGTAAGCATCCATTTGAGGGTGCTCTTTTGACCAAAAACATCCAATGCGCCGGACGCACTAGATGTTTACAAGGCACTGTAGTCAATTTTTTTAACATAAAAGTTTTCTCTATAAGATTGTGATTTGTTTGGTGGGCATTTTAGTTATGGGAAAGAGCGCTTGTAGTAGGTAATTTAAATTTATTATGTAAATTTCAAGTGTGTGGATTGAATTTGAAAAATCATGAACTAGTGGGCTTGAACTATGGAAAAATTCTAGATGTCGCCGTGTAGTCATGTTAATGTCATTTTTTGAAAAGACTACTTAAATTTTAATCGTCACCCCTCCTTTTGTACTACAATTTCGTTCTCAATAGTTTTTTTTTCACATTCGTTTGCCATCTAAATTTATAAATTAGGGGGCACATGACATATGCGATTGGGTTGTCATATTGCCATTTAAAAGATAAATTATTAAAATAAAGTTTTGGGAAATACTTTTAAAGAAAAAAATAGAAAATACAAATAAAAAGGAAAGTGAAAAAGAAAGGGTAATATTATTTTTTTCGAAAAGAGATATTTTAAATAAATTTTATCACTTATGTGCAAGGTCTCATATATACGAGTGAGTGTGATTTATTTGGAATCATTTTTCTCGGGATAAAAAGAAAATCATACCAATCAATATAGCAGAAGAGGGGGAAGAAGGTGTTTCAAAGGCACGAATGACTTGAATCTCCCAAGTTCAACGCATCTGATGACTATCGAAAGCTCTCTCAAACAGCTCAAACTCCCCCAAATCGTAGCCCTTCTTCTTCCTTAGACCGTGAATTCCCTCTCTCTCTCTCTAGTATTTGAATTTAGGGGTTCTCCCTCTCGAATCTGAATTCCTTTTTTTTTCCCCCCCTTTTTTAATTTTCTTCTTCTTTAAAAGTATTTTAAAGAAGAATAGAGTCGTTTTAGTTGAAATATGATAACATTTTGTGTTTTTAATCAAAAAGTAATAATATTTTTTTATCAAAATGATATGGTTTTATGGACTAGATTCAGTTTCCTTACGTAACTCTACTTTTAATTTTTTATTTTTTAATAAAAATGAAATTATAAATTCAGACGCATGTAATTTACTTGTGTTCGGTCCTAAAATGATATTGTTTTGTTAAAAAAATTTATTAAAAAATAAAATAAAATTACAAAAGATCTGATGAACAAAATATAAATTACAAGGTCTTTCTAACAAATGCCCCAAACTACAACGGGTTTTTAACAATATTTCCCTTTGAACGATAATTGCATGGCAGGAAAACGGCGCCGTTTTTACTGCGAAAAACATCTCCGGTTCTCCATCTTTCATTTTCGGACCTCTCCTCCGTGTCTCCCACCGCCCAAACGAAGTCGCCGCCCCTGTGCGGAGGAGGTATATCTCCATCTACTCTGTTGATTTTTTGGTTTTTAGGGTTCTTATTTTTTGTGATTAGTAATTGGCGTGTATATATATATATATATATATATTGGTCTATACTTATTTCTTTGATATGAACTTTGATTCACTTCAAATGTTATTAGGAATTTGAGACTTCAGTGGTTAGATCTGTCTCTTGAAGTTCGAAATAAGGTTTTCTATTGTTCTTCGTTTTTTTTTCTTTTTCATTTTTTTGTTTTATACACTGCCAGTTACGATCATGAGAATAGATTGCTCGTTCCCCTTTTTTCTTTTGATGTATAATTCTTCTCTTGTTCTTGTCTTCTTATTATATAATTTATGCCTTTTAAAAAAAAATTTATTAGCTCTTACCTAATTTTGAATTTTGCAGTGGTGGGATTTTTTTTTTTATTTTTTTATTTTCTTACATGCACTTTGACGCCTCCTGGGCATGAAAATGCAGTTGTTTTTCTCTTTTGGTACTATTGTATATGCACTTGTTGAGTGACATAAATGTCGGGCATATTAGATGGTTTAAGACCGTAGAGGGATTGAACAGAAGTACCAGACTTCAAATTTGTTTTGACAAACATCTTCAATTTTATAGAATCAGTATACTAATTACCAGTAGAGCTGAATAGAGAATTGTACTATTATTATTATTATTATTATTATTTTTTCCCCTTTGCATTTATAAGTAATCCATGGAAGGGGCGTGGGAAGGAGTTATATATCCAGGTATACTTATCGTTTCTTTCTTTTTCTTCCTTGAACAGTGAACCCTGTTATCTAATCCTTAGGTTGAGCATCCCTGTGGCGCTTATCATGATAAAGACACTAACGTTTCCTTCAATTGTATGTATCTTCTTTGTGATAATCCTAATTTTTTAAAAAATTTTTGTAAGGCCAAGTTTTTATTTTGTATTTTATGTGAGTTACATTGTTTGGTATGTGTTGGTGAAACCACTTCTATTCTATGCATATAGTGCTTTTGAAGAATTTTCAACTTTCATAAAGTATCTCTTCTGATCTTGTAGCAGTTGTTTTCCCCCCCTTTTTGTGACATGTGAATGTACTAAGATAGTTAAAAAATTGGACTAGCTGTCCCTGAACACACAAATCTCTACTGCTTAGAGCAGAGCAAACAAGAGGTACAATAGGACTCAGAATGAAAGAAAACAAGCTGGAATTGATGAATAAAAATGGTTGACAACACAACCAACCAGCTAAACTAAAAATAGAATGCATGCTTTGGGGAGATGTTTTTATTGTTGTAATGTTCATGTTTTAACAAAGTATGAGAGAGGTTTTGACTGTACTACTATATATATCTAAAATTGATATACTGTAATCTGTCTTGAACTTTGAGAGCTCTCTACTACTGATAAGTTATGGTTAGGCTTACTAAGATCTTGTCGCTCGTTTTTTTGGTAATGTGCACCATTATATGGGCTTTCAAGTCTCCTGCTGCAAAGATTGGTGGACCCAGGCAGGCTATGACCAAAGAAGGAAAGATGGAGGTTTCTCTAACACGGCCTGATGATTGGCATCTACATCTCCGAGACAGTGACCTTCTTCAAGCTGTTGTCGGCCATAGGTCTTTGTTATTTATCTTATGATTTGTACTATCATAGTTGGCTTGCATATTAAACTCTTTATAGCTGGATTTTGATCTTACCCTTCGACTGTTATCTGTATTATTTTAAAATTCCATTATATTTTTCTATTTTTACAGTGCAAGTCATTTTAAGAGGGGGATAGTTATGCCGAATTTGAAACCACCCATCACCACTACAGCCGCTGCAATAGCTTATCGCAAAACCATAGTGAAGGCACTACCGAGTGATAGTGATTTCACTCCTCTGATGACACTTTATCTGACTGATAGCACAAGCCCAGATGAGATCAAGCTTGCCAGTAAGTCTACCTTATGATGTGCAATTTTTAAGCCTGTTAGTTGAATTTGTCATTATGGAGATGATATGAGAGTTTTTTTTGTTTTGCCTTTTGGAAGCTTTATAATCTCATTGAATGTGCTGGGGAAAGATTCCTTTTCTAGGATATATTAAAACTTCTTCCAGTTGAAAAAGAAAGCATAAACTCTAGTATCTGGATTATTTGTAAAAAAATGCAGTTGCAAAAACAAAGAGCTTAATTTGCTCAAACACTTTATGGTATCAACATGTCCCCATCATATCTCAGAGAAGACAGCCAAACTAATTCAATGCTTTTTTTTTTTTTGTTGATTTCAGGCTGTTGCTTTATGTTAAACTAATTCAATCTGTGCAACTTAACAACGTAACGCTGATAAGATTTTGCCTGCCTTGAATTGCTTAATTTAATCAAGCAGCGTGTCTGCCATTTTTTATTTCTGTGTCTGATTGAATGAAATTGCTGATTGATTGGACAGGAAAAAGTGGTGTTGTTTTTGCTGTGAAGTTATACCCTGCTGGTGCTACAACCAATTCCCAAGAGGGTGTTACAAATCTATTTGGGAACTGTTTACCTGTTTTGGCAGAGATGGCTGAGCAGAATATGCCTTTGCTGGTAATTTTAGAACCTTCAATTTGCAACTGTCTGCTCTGCCTTTTTTATACTGTGCATATAAGTGGTAGGTCATGTTCGATAGTCATTTTTTTTAATTGATGCTTTGTTCTCTATTTTGAAAAGTATTAATCAGGTTATTTTATTCTGTTATAAAAATAAGAAAATATATTTGTGTCGTGCCACTGCTTACTGGAGTTGTAGATTCAGCCTGGATGATTTGACATTGCATTTGATAAGAAGAGTGTGCATAGGCTTTGGGATGATACTGCTAGTGAGTTAATTAATACTAAAATTTGAATGCCTTGGCAACCTTGTTAGCTGAAAGGCCCATGCGACAACAAGCTAAGCTTGGGCCAGAGCCAAAACCCAAAATCACATAGGGTCATTGATGTGGATCCTCTTGATTGGTAGATACGCATGCACACAACCTAGGAACTACAAGGATTAGCCTCACCTACATCCTTAGTACTTCCATGTTTTCCCAAGATTATGATTTTACCTATATCATTTATACTTTCAAATTTTTTTCCCCAGTGGTATGACCTCACTTTATATCCCAAAAAGCTATGCAATTATACAATATCCACTTTGTCAAGAAGTCAAATACGCTTAGTCAGCTAGTGAAAGGGAAGTCAAGAAATTTTTAAATGACATGATCATTGAATAAAGGTTTTGAAGCTTTTTATCATGCTTGTTCATTCCTTAGCTCGCTGTAAAAATCCCATCCTGATTGAGAATTCTGCCTCTCAAATTTTCAGGTCCATGGGGAGGTTGCTGATCCTGAGGTTGATGTGTTTGATCGTGAAAAGGTATTTATTGAAACTATCCTCAAGGCGTTAGTTAGGAAGCTTCCGCAGTTGAAGATTGTGATGGAGCATATTACTACAAAGGATGCTGTTACTTTTATCGAGTCTTGCAGTGAAGGTCTCTTAGTAACATCTATTCTCTTTACTCTTTATTTTCCAATTTCTTCAATACTTCTTTTCTGGTGGGGGAACAAATGGCTTTATTTATCTCTCTTTTTTAGGCATAACATTATTAAACTGAGTAAATTTCTCATTTATGTACTTGTTAGGTTGTGTTGCAGCAACTGTCACACCCCAACATCTTCTTCTTAATAGGAACTCGCTTTTTCAAGGAGGATTGCAACCACATAATTACTGCCTTCCAGTACTGAAAAGAGAGATTCACAGTAAGTTCTATATATGTAGGACAATGGAAGAGATTTTTGTCCGTCTGTTTAGAAATTCAATACATATTCTTCTAGCTACTAAGTTTTGAGCCTAATCAGATGATTGATATTGATCCATCTAAGTAGTCAATGTTTCTAACTTTAATTGTTGACTAAATTGAAGTCTAACTTTGATCATTTATGTGACACCTTGCGTTCGGCGAGCCTTACAGATATTGTCTGCTTTGGGAACCTATTGCCCTTTATTGCTTTAAAACGCATTCATAAAGGAGAACGAACTACGAGAGTCTTCAACCAACTCAACCCTTTTCTCTTTTTTGATGTGGGGTAGGGAGAGTGCCCCCCATGCACCCATCCTCTGGATTGGGCCACAAGGCATTACACTCTCCCTTTCTTTCGGACAACAACATTTTTGTCGTTGCTCCCACCATCAGTATCGGGGCTCGGTTCTGATACCAACTCTGACACTCCAATTTTCCGCACCCTTGACTAGAAAATAGGGCACCAAATTAGACTAATCATTGCAGTATTACAAAGCATAACTTACAGCATTGGTGAATATTGCTAAAGTAATAACCTGCGATCTTCAAACTAAATCAACAATTTTTCGACTTAATTTCTTTCAGTTTCATTTCACCTCAATACAACATTATTCAACGGGTTTAATTAAAATAATTTAATTTACGCTAAACTTGAACATTTAGGGAATGAAAATCGCATTGCTTCTACCTTGCCTCTTCGTCTCATTCCTTTTTTGCTTAAACCTGCTCACCTGGTAGACAATAATAACAAAGAGTGAGTGATAAAACACTAGGTAGAAAACTTATGTAAAAAAAACAACTAGTAGGTTATATCATGAAGGAATGATATAGCAGTTAGCAGAATTTATCTTATTCTTTCAATATATGTAAATATATACACATGAATAATGACAAACTATAGTTTTAAATTTGTGTATTAAACTGCATGAACACAACATTAGAACTTAAATGAACTAGCTTAATCAAATTTCAATTAAACGATTTGTCATCCTTTAACCAGAAGGTTCACCAACTTCACATAAACGGTTTGTCAACCTCTGATCACGCCGTTCGTCTTCTTTGTATTTGATAAGATGACTTCACAACTCGCCTCTGCAACTTAACAACTCAATCATTCGAACAAATTTTGATTTTATTGAGTGACTTGTAATGTGGTTATGAATGTTTTTCATTTAAAGTCAATACATACTTTTGGTTCAACATAGGCCAAAACATTTTGTGCATTATTTAGCCCCAAGCATGGGGTCTAACTGTATGCATTATTTAACCCAAGCATGTATCCAACATTGTGTATTATTTAACCCAAGCATGAGGTTCAACTATGTGCATTATTTAACCCAAGTATTGGGTCCAACTTTGTGCCAACATGGGTGAAATATTTTTCGTACAATTCTACATGAGTTTGTTCAACTCAATTCAATCACAACCAATAAATAAAAGGTACTTCAACAATCGAGTACACAATCCGATTCAAACTCCAAAAGTACCTAACAAACGGTAGTTTAATTCAAACTAATGTACGATATGGAACCATAAATAGTCTTAAGTTGAATAGCAAGATTGGTCACTCAATAGTCTTTATTAAACATACCATAATCCATTATTTCAAATAATAGTAAGCCACCATCAACTAATAACAAATTATTAATTCGATCCACGATGTTTTATTATTTGTCAACAATGATCTACTTAATTAATTATCATGATTCCAGATCCCGATCAATTACTTCATCCAACATCAACGATCAACTACTTTCGTCGGCAATTTGACTACTATTATTTCTAACTACGTCCCATAACATCGTTGTCAGATAGCTAGATATCAAGATGACTCTTGTAACGTCACATCGAATAGGCCACGCACAAACAACCTTTTGTTCCATTTTAATCCACGTAAAACAAACATCTAAGTTTTAATTTGACTTATTCTATACCCGACAGCCTTCTTTAGATTGGGTTTTGCGTTCAACAATTTTGACTACCTCAATTCCATACGTATCAGTAGGCATTCAGAAATAAGATAACACCAAATTATACAAACCAAGGCTTGATAAGAAACACAAATCATGAGTAAAATTCCAATAATGGCCATTTGAGTGACCACATATAAAGTAATCATCAAAAGACTAATAAATACTCACAAGGGTTCAAAAATATATTTGACACAATCAATCTTTCATCCGAAGTATTTATTTTTGATCATCTATCAAAACCTTTAAATAGCTTGCAATTTTGTAAAACAATGACATCAAGTAAAAATATTACAACTTCATCTACAATTCTTAATTGGGATTACTTTCAAAAGAATAAAGTTAAATAATCTTGTTATCTATAACTTTCTTGTTGAACACATTAAGTGATTCAAGCTTTAGATAGGCCGAGTAGGCCAAAACAGAGGGCACACAGACTTGGTAAATTAGAATTTTCAATTTGGACTACTTTCGTAAAAAATGAGCTAAATTTTAATACATTATATTTTTTGAGTTGCAGTCAAAAGAAGATACCTAGATAAGGAATAGGGCTACAACTTCCCTTTTAACACCAAAGAGTGATTCACACCCTAGAGATGTCAAAAAGAGAAAACAGTGGCTATCTGTAGTTTTCAATCATTCAGAAATTTTAATTAAAACACCTTGCATTAGAAATGCAACTTCTGATACAAGACTTAAGACGTTTTTATCCCAAAATAGAACTTTTAAAGCAGTCAAAGAAGAACAATTCTTTCTTTGGACACTCTTACAAAATTAGTCATTTAAAAGGGTAAAAAGCCACATGAAGAACATAAATTTGGGTTGGAAACACCGTCCACCTAGATTCTATGTAGAAACTTTGAAATTCCAAAAAAAAATTCACACACTTCGGATTGTGACGATTCTAAAATCAAAGCTGTAGGTTTTGATTAGAACTACAGCTCTCTAGAAGAGCACATCCTCAAATTCGAAATCCTTTTAGGGGAAAAAGCCCAGAAGCCACATTGCCTTTACAATTAGTGCACAAAACAATTAATTTCAATAATTCACATAAATAAAGCTTAACTAGCAAGCTTTATTAAATTATTTTTGGGTCACACAGACAACTACTTGATATGATTAATCACGTACTGTTTACATGAACAATTCTCATATCATTCAACATGAAATTTACCATGAAAATTAAAGATCACCATGTTTAACAACAAGATTATGGGTTTCAATTGACATATAACTTACTAAAAGAAAACATGGTAATAGTTGGAATCAGGACTTGAAAATTGAGATTCAAGGGTAAGTTTCTGACCCTTACAACTTTGTTTTGGAAGGAAGTTGAACTCTTTGCAGGAAAATTCAAGTTTCCTACCTTTACAAGTTTCTCCCTTTTCTCTCTTTTTTCTTCCACAAACAAAATGGCACAATTAAACCCCAACACATTCATGTTTCTATTAAAGGGAGATTTCCCATTTTTTCCATTTTTGCCTTTACTTCAAAATCTAGCCATTTGCAACTACTAAGGGCATTTTGGTCGTTTCTCCTCTCAAAATATCTAAAAGTCAATCCTTCTCCACCACAAAATTTTGTGTGAGCCCCAACTGTTACATCAATCACTTATTAAATATCTCTCACTCGATAATTTTTATAACTCGGCCGAAAACGCTATTTCGGAACTCGATTTTATTTCCAATTTCTACTAATACAATTATTTTCTCCTACTAAGGTTTGAAAATTACACTTCACTATCTCTACCATTATTTACGGATTAACGGCCAAAGGCGTCTTTTTTATTTCACACAAAACAACAAGATATTCCATCCGTGCAGGAAACCCCCCCTCCCTGAGAAAATTTCTTAGAATATTATACACACTAAGCACTCCAGGTAAAATACTGACGTTAAGGCAAGCAAAAGTTTAACTTTAATTTTAAGGTCAGGGATATTACATTCTCCCATTCTTAAAAAAATTTCGTCATCGAAATCGATTTCAACAAGTCTTCCATGAATGAGATTACTTCCGTCATGCAAGTCCTTCAACTTCTAATTGTACCACAACAATTGCATTCCTTAATGGATCTCAACTTAGCCTTAATAAGACTACCGCTTCTACTTTGATAGTTAATGCACTATCAACTCTTTCTACTTCACAAACTTAGGTTTCATAGATGTGTGCAAAATCTATATCCAAGCTCTGATACCAACTATGACACCTGTGCCCGGCGCACCTTGCAAATTTTGTCTATTTTGGCGAACCTATACCCCTCACAGCTTTAAGACGTGTTCACAAGAGAGAATGAACCACGAGGGTCTTCAACTCACTCAACCCTCCCCCTTTTATTGGGGGCAGTGAGACTTCCTCCCCACACACTTATCCTTTGAACTGGGCCATAGGGCATTACAATTTAGATGAAACCTCATTTATAATCTGATGAGGCTTAGTTTTCTCAAACTAGTAGGATGTGTGTAAGATATTTAATCTAACGGCTAAAATGCTTTTCACTAATGTTATGTGGACCCTAAATGAGCTCCATTTTATAAGAAAACTTGACTCTTTGGTTCTTCCGTCTATATTGGAAAAAGCTAAAAAGAGCCAAAGAGTCAAGATTCTTATGTGGGCCCTACTAGAGATGTTTTATATAAGAATCTTGGCTCCTTGGCTCATTCTAGCATTTTCCTATGTATGTATATAGATATATACACACATATGTCTCATAGAAGTAACAAAGGTAGCCTTCTCTTATATGCTCATTCTATGTAATCAAGTTCAATCCACCCATTTTATATGAAAATTTAACAAATTTATCTCATCGTTTGAAGTTCCATCTAAATATTAGGACTGGTTTGGTGATTCATATATTAAGCATGCAGTGGCATCATTCAACTGGCCAAATTTTATTTATTTATTTATTTATGGTTGAGTTGCATAGGTGTGTGGGATGGAATTGGTTTACACATGCTTAGTTATGTTAAAGATATTCAGTAACTCTGCAAAGGAGAACTTTGCCTTCCTCCACCTCCCCTCTCCCCCCTCTAGTCCTTTTTAATTTTTTGCATTTTCTCTTTCTGAGTTCAAATATTATTTTCCTTCTAGGACAGGCTATTGTTTCAGCCGTGACTAGTGGAAATAAAAGATTTTTTCTTGGAACTGATAGTGCTCCTCATGATAGAAGACAAAAGGAGCGTCCCTGTGGATGTGCTGGTATATACAGTGCTCCTGTTGCCCTCTCACTATACACCAAGGTTTTTGAAGAGGTAAGTTCTTCTGATTATCTATTCAGTTTTTGTAAAGACTAAGGTGGCGTTTGTTTGCACTGAATTTGTGTTGAATGGG
The DNA here is from genome assembly GCA_034195605.1 of Santalum album. Taxonomy (NCBI): domain Eukaryota; kingdom Viridiplantae; phylum Streptophyta; class Magnoliopsida; order Santalales; family Santalaceae; genus Santalum; species Santalum album. Next base: position 7,938,426 of record CM067267.1, on the reverse strand, counting down.
TCTGATCTTTGATTCGGTCAAAGGTAGGCTCATTCAGAGCATTTGGCAATGCCTCTGAATAGGTCTGAATGACCTCTGACTGAATTAGCACTCAAACTAGTGCTGATTTGTTTAGCAATACATTTGGCAGGATAAATGAAGAAAAGACTTCATAAACGAAAGTTCAAATGGGTCTAGTGGTAAAACTAGTTCAACATCAGTCACCTAAAGCAAGTTTGACTCTCATTTCGTGCCTTCAAAATTTTTTTCTTTTATTTTTGCTCTAATTATACACCTTCACAGACATGGAGAGAGAGAGAGAAATTAAAAGAAAAACATTAATAAAGGGATTGGAGATCTCAAAATTGGGAATTTCAATTTTGGTTAGGTTCTTTGATTAAGAGATTTTGATATTAAAAATGTGAAGCCGTTAATTAATTGATAAATGTGAATATATAAAAAAATAAACAAAAACAATAACTAGGACAAAATTGGAAATGTAGGTTATTTAGATTTTCATTTAGATATGTAATCAAACAGTTTTACTATTACATATTCAGTATCTCTTATTACACCTCCTAACTAACTAGCACAAATTCAGCACGCATTCAGAATGAGAGGCCAATCAGACTTATTTATCAAACGCCACCTGACTATTGCTTTTCTAATAATTGTTTTTTAATTTTATCTTTCTTTGGATTCAAATGCAAAATCTGAATATTTCCATTTTCTCTACGCATCCCGGCAATGGAATCTAAAATACCAGAACTAAAGGCAATTGTACGGGTTATTTTATTTTATTTTATCAGTAAAAGACAATTGCATTTGAAAGGTCTGAAGGGCAATTATAGTGCACAAGATAGAAAGAATGAACTTGAGCTTAGGTCTGTTACAGGTCCATCCTGTTTATTTCTAGTACTCTTTTTAAATGCATTAAATCACGAGGATACTGTAAGTGGTTCATAGGGTGAAATTGATGGCATTAAGTCTCCTACGTTAAACCGCCCAGGAAAACTAGTTTTCCTTTACAAAAAGGATTGCTGGTTAGACCAGTCTCTTTCATTTATGTCATTTGGAAATTGGGGTAATAGTATTGGAAGAAGACATGATTTAAAAACCTTCCCTATTTCCTTATAGTGATCACCCCAGTGACATTTCTGCATTGGTTGAGGAATCAAGATGAATAGTTGAGTTAGACAACTGTGATCAATAAGATGAACAATTAGTAGAGGCAGACTGTGACAAACTGGGCTGTTCCAGAATGAACCTTTCCAATTGAGACCGTGCGTAGAAAATCAACTAGTCTCTCCTGTCTGGGCTTCAGGTAAATCCCTTACACATGCTCCCCTTGGCTTCAACACGAGATACTATTATCAATTCAGAATCTATGAGATGGATTGTTAGGAGTTGGTGAAGGCCTGTCTCTCCTAGGCAAATCGTGATCTTGGTCTGTGCCTTTGGGATCTTCAACTTGCAAGCCCATTAAGACTTAGCAGGCTCAACGAGTCCTTGTTGCCTGATCTGATCAAGTTCTCAGATCTCATATATCTTCTCTCTCCATTGAGATGGAGAGTTGTTAATTGAGAATCCAGTGAGATGAATCGTTAGGAGTTGGTGCAGGCCTGTCTCTCCTAGGAAAACCATGATCCTGGCTGGTGCTTTCTGGATCTTAAACAAGTGATTCATTATCAGCTATAAGGATATTTAATAACATATCTTCATCATCTGGGTCTTCAGGAACAACAATCCAATGTGATTTTGCTTTCTATTTTGAGGATTCTTGTTTAGCAAGAGTCGTGAGGAAAGCCAAAATTGGATTTGGGGGCTGATCTGATTATTCAAGTCTTGTGAATCCTTATTTTCCTCTGTAGATTGGGATGGTGCTATGCTGTGTTCTCTCCTGGAGCTTGAAAAAGAAAAAACTGTTAAATGGGTTTTGTTCATAAGATATGGAGGGTAATGGCTGTGAATAAGTTAATAAGGATGACATGTAGGGTTGGTAGGATGCGAAAAAAGGTCAAGGCAAGAAGAGCTTGGAGAGGTTTTTGGATGTTGTTGGGTGTAGAATATGGAGGGTGAGAGAGATAAAGAAAGAGAGTGGAAGAATTCCCTTGTACCCTAGTTGCGTAGATGGGCTCAAGTCTAATTATATATATATAAAGCTGGATGCAGAGGTGGTGGACACCCATGGGCAGACAAATCAGCGAAAATGGGTTTTCAAAAAAAAAAAAAAAGAAGGCACAGAAAAAAGCTGGTGGAGTTACGGTGACAACATGTAAGACTCAATTTTGCCACGTGCCATGTTCTATGCCAATATATTTTTGGCATGTTTTTAATGTTTATCCTCTTTTTATTACTTACATACCATAACTAATAAATAGTTTCTCAAGGACATATGAGCTTTGTTGGGACTGTTCCCGAATCAATTCCATTTGCTTTGAATAATATAATCCCTTGTTCTTTGTAAATGTCAATGCCCTGGTGGATGATGAGATTGCACTCATGCAGGATAGAGCTTTGGTGCCTTCGGGTGATGGTGAGATCATCATTCCAAGCATTATACTTTCGCTTGCAGCTAAAAATAATTAGTGAATATTTCCTGACCCTGCTGGAGATGGTCTGAAAGTCTTCGACTCCAAGATCCTTTCTCCAGTCTGATTTAAAATTTCCAATCTAATCTTCAAGGAAAGTTTACCCCCTAAAATCGAAGTGCCCATTTAGATTGTCTGGATTAATGCAAATTAATGCAGATTATATATATATATATAGATATATGTATTGTAAATTGTTGATGTCTGGGTATTGAGTTACCATGAATACAAGATTGGTGATCACTTGTTATTGCGAACCTCCCTTTCCATGGAAATTGCAGAATGGGGTTACGTAACGGGCTCTTTGACGTCTGTCGAAAGATATGTGTGTCCCGTCGTATGTAGGTGGCTTTTTATTATTCCAATTGTTGATACTCGGTACAAGAGAGAGGGTAGGAAAGAAAAAAAAATTTGTTATGGTGCCTCATAATTTCTTTTTTCTAACTATTTTAATAAGTAATGTTCTTATGTTAGGCTGGCGCGCTCGACAAACTGGAGGCATTTACGAGCTTTAATGGGCCCGATTTCTATGGGCTTCCAAGAAACTCATCGAAAATAAAATTGTGCAAGACCCCGTGGAAAGTGCCAGAATCGTTTTCATTTGCGTCTGGAGATATCATCCCCATGTTTGCAGGGGAAACACTGGAGTGGCTCCCAACCTCCGCCTGAGCCATTTCGTGGTTGCATTAAAGTGATTGAAGGTTTGTTTCCAAATTTCATTTTTGCGACTAGCATGAGAAACTAAATTTACTCCTTTTGGTCTTTTGTTGATTGTTGTGGTAGCTTAGGCCATGGTTAGATCCAAGACATAAATGAGACTCCTCTCAGCCTTTCTCGTCCTCTTGGATTGTCATTCTCGTTTCTATTTCATTCCATTTCCATTTTCATTCCTATCGTGAGATTGATTCCTTTGTCATTCCTATCGTGAGATTGATTCTTATAGAGCAAACCGAACACGGGAAAATCTTGAGAAATGATTCTCGTTCCCGAATGGGGCCATAAAATTATGATGTTGGGAAATGTAAATGTTCTGGATGTAGTTCTGTTTGCTACTCGAGTCGGTTATTTCACTTCAAAATTCATTTTTGTGTTTATGTTAGTTATTTGTTGGGAAAATCGAAGCTAGATTTGTGAATGAAGGTTTTCAGGGCCTCAATATGCAAAGATTTGCCGAAGGGGTAGCTGCTAGCTAAAGATTGGAATGGATGTATTGAGATTGGGTACTCATAATCAGAGTCACCGAGGCATAGGCAGGGAAATTTAGCTTGAATTTGAAGCTGTAATCGAGTATTATACGTGTTTTGATATGTATGAATATCGATATCAAACTGATAAAGGTGAAGACACTGTAGCGATAAAACAACCACCCATTATTTTCTTTTCTTTTATATTCCATCCTAGGGTAATAATGACATTTATTTTATCTTATCTATTATCTATTACTATTATAAGGTAAAGAATCTTTTGGTTTTAATTTAAAATTTAAAATATAAATTTTTTATAGTTATGGAAGTTATTCTCTTAATCAATTACTTTTAACTTTTTTTTTTCTACTTCTTTTCACTTTTATCTTTTTTTAAGTACATGCTGGCTCTTTTTTTAATATAATTTTATATTTAATTTTTTATATTTTAATAAAAAAAAGTTGTTGAGCATATGTGATATGAATAGTACTAGTAATGACTAAACTTGTAAATATAGCCAAAATCATAATATTGAGGAGTTCGAAAGGTACAAACTAAGCGATTTGAATTAAAGAACACAATCAAGTGAAAGAGCAGAGGGTTTTTTTTTTTTTTTGGTTGCAAAGCCAAATTAAATTGGAGGGAAAGATATTAATCCAGATTGAAGAATCTCTTAATAAACCCAGAATTTCCCCATTTTCAGAACCCAGATTGATTTACACGGCGTAGCCACAACAGAACAACCTTGTAATAGGTGAAAAAAAAAATTCCGAAATTTCAAGCAAAACACAATGTGGGAAATTTCAAAACGTTTCACGTGTTACCTATCTTTAATTTACCTGATTCAAGTGATTAAAGTAACAAAATCTGGTTTCGATGGGATAATTATCTTCTTCCTTTCTTTTAGAATCATCAGCCAGTTGCTCTAGCACAATGAGTGATGGCGCTGCACCCGCGCCGATAAGGATTCGCTCTTCCCGATCTACCGCAGCTGTAGTATGATCGCCCACGGCGGTTGCACGGGACACGGTCCTTTCTAAGTGCTCCGTAGCTGATGTACCTCCCCCTCCGAGCCAGTGTCCTCCTCACGACATCCATCGTCATCGCCGATGCCATATCATCCTCATGCTCATCCATGCAGCCCTCGGCCGAGTCTTTGCACGATCCGACCCATGCATCGGTCGTATTATCTGCCCCACGTAGGCCCGTTTCCAATGATGGGTCGGCGATCGCGGTCGCGGCCGAGGCCAGGACGAGGAGAGAGAGAAGCAGCAGGGGAAGTATAACGTCCATTTACGGAGAGGAACGGGAGAGGAGGGGAGTGGGGGATTATAGGAGAAGAGATGAGGGATATTGGTTTTTTTTTTTTTTTTTTTGCTTTATTATTATTATTAAGTTTTTAAAAAATCTTTTTGGTTTTGTTTTGGAACAAATTGTGTCGTGATTTAACGAGTTTTTTGGCATGGGAAAGCCGGTTCTTGCTCCTTATTTTTCTAGGGTCAATAAGTTTGAATGGACCCAACAACAACAACAACAACACCACTTTTTATGTAAGAATTGAGAAGTGAATTGTTTGAACCCAGAACTAACAATTTAAAGACAAGTATGATATAAAATTCCTGAAAATATAATCCTGAATCATATTTCGGGATGAAACTCTACGGCCATGCAAAAAATTATGCATTCAAGTGTACAAGAAATTCACCTCACTCTAAAATGGGTGGAAAAACACTTAGTTATAATCATTTGATATTGCAAAATATATATATATATATATATATATATATATATATATATATATATATATATATATATATATATATATATCCTGATTATTTCATACCCATTCAATATTTTTGGTTGAAATCACTTCCTATAAGGTAAATTTTATCCAAATGAATGAAATTTTCATACCTATTTACCAAAAAAAGAAAAATCATACCTAATAAGTAACGTGGAAAACAAATTCAGACCTAATTCAGTGCCAAGGCTCATTCTACTTCGACGAAAGGGTGCATATTCAGGCTCTTGCTCTCGTAAGCTCCTTGGCGTATTTTTTTTTATCGAAAAAAGGGAAAAAAAATTTCTAATGGGAAAAATAAATTGCCACAAATCTCCAAATCAAATGTTCCTTTGATGTATATCATTGAATCCCATAAACAAAACCCTCCCCTCATCACTAAAATCAACACCACCTCAAATTCCCAACAAAAAATGAAAAGAAAAATAAACAAAGAGGACTCACGCTAAAGTGGAAAGAGTTCCTAAGTTTGAATTCATGGACTTACCTGGGTCCGAACTATTAAGGTGAATAAATATTATTTTTTGTGAAACGTTGTAATTTTAGAGCTACTCTGATATAAACCCGTGAGTTCAGACTTGAAATCTCAAAAAAAAAAAAAAAAACAAAATCCCTAAAACCACCCAACGAAGTTACGGAAAGCCAAACACGCCGCAATGCCGACACCAACTGAGCCCTGTAAAAGCCGGCGAAGAAGAAGAGGAGGAAGGAACCGCCGTGATACTCCCCGGCGACGTCCCCGGTCCACCGGCGCTACCCGGAGCTCCTCCCGGCGTCCGGCACCCCGTTCGCCGGAGAATCCGATCGGGGGGCCTGAGCCGCCGGAGGAGGATTTTCCTGGCGGAGGAGACGACCGAGGCGACTGTGACGGCTTTGGCGGCGGCGGCGGCGGAGATGGGTTGCTCCGGGATGCCAAGACGACGACGAACGAGCTTCTGAGCCTTGTTAGCAGTTGCAGGGGTTGGAGGAGAATGAAGAAGAAGGGACCCGATTGGTCGAATTTGAAGACTGCGGGGCTTTCGTTGAGTGATCTCAATGGGTTTGTGGCGCTGCAGTTGTCGTAATCTTGTTTGTTCACTTGCAGAACCGAATCGGACCCATTTCTGAAGTTGAAGACTGCATATACGATGAACAACAACAGCACGCGGAAGCCAAATTAATTTGACACAACTGTTAAGAGGGATAAGAGTCCTATTTTGCAAAGTCAATCATGTGTACAAATAAGTAGATAATTTATGCCATTTATCTTAAAATAATGTATAAAAAAGAAACTAAAAGCGAAGAAAATGAATGGCTAAGGCCATTTAAATTCATAAATTAAGGGTTTCTTTTTTTTTTTTTTTAAGATTCAAGTGATTCTCTATGAAAAATAATTAAAATTATATAAAATTTCCGTAAAGTTTCAGCAAAATCATCCCTCCCTCCTAATGTTTTAATTTTTTTCTCTTTTATCGCTTAAGCTTATTAAGTATGATCAATGACAGTGTTTACTATTCCAAAAGATCAATAGCCATACATAGCTATTGAATCAATGAAAGATATCCGAAGATAAATCATAAAACAGTGACAGTGACCATTTCTATAATTACAACATTTCATAGCAATAACACCCAGAGCTAGATTAAATTGCTCATATTTTTTTTTAGGGAGGACAGAACAAAGAAACCCTAATTAGATTAATACCCATAATTCACGTCAAATTGAATTACTGAAAATTTAAAGAGTGATGCACAAAAATTACGTAACAACAATTGGCACCCAATGATTCATATTAAATCAAAACAATCATCATCTCATAAATGAAATTAAAAGAAAACATAGGAGTCCCTCATATTGATTCTTACCCAGAGTGTCATCGACTTGAAACCTCATTTTCTCAGCCCAATGATTGTAGCTCTCAGAAGGGTTTGGGATCCAGCCATCTTTCCCACCTACTACAAATTCAGAAGCCAGGGATGATCCCAAGAAACCCATGAATATCAGAATCAGGAAGAAGAAGAAGAAGGAGGAGGAAGGTCTCTGAGAATAATAATCCATTGCAATGGAGATGGAAACAGATACATTTGTTCTCAAAGATGGAAAAGAATTGGCAAATTTGTAGAGGAATACTTGGGGAGATTTTGGAATGTGGAGTTAATGTGGATTATGCGTTTCGATTGAAGGGACTTTATGAAACATTAAATGCTTTTGCAGCAACAGCTTAGAGATTCAACGGTCACTGCGAATTTATAATTAAAGGAAATATTTTATGCTTATCCTTTTGGATTTTATTTTATTTTATTTTATTTTTTTTTTGCAATAACTTCAAGTGAGAGGCTTATTGAAAATTACGATCACTTATTGAGAATTTAATTTTTAATAATTTGCCTTTTTTTTTTTTTTTGTATTATCTCTTAGGAAAAAAATAACTTTTCGGGTATGTCAAGTTTGGTCTCCGCATCAATTTAGTCTCTCACGTTTGAAATTGGCTAATTTGTTCCCTAAAATTCTTAAAACAACGACGAATTCAATCCCTAGACTACCTACTTGTTGGCTGATTTGGTTTGCAGACTCACAAACACCGCTTAAAGTATTTTGTTTTCTCTTTTAACAAAATATTTTATCACTAATTATGACCATATCAGTAGCCGAGTCAACCCAAATTAGCCTCGTTAAGTGTTGCCACAACCGAAAGAGCGACATCGGCCTGAAATGCAACTTCAGAAGCCCCTTTGAACCAAATTAAAGTTCAGGGGCTTATTTGACCTAAAACTTAAAGTTCAGGAACTCATTTAGCACTTCAGCCCTCTTTTTTCAGGAAAAATTACATTTTTGGTATGCCAAGTTTGGAGCTAGACTAGTAAAGTCATCAGATTTAAATAGAAAATGGCTTTAACTAAAACAAATCATCTCTTAGGCAATATCAAAAACATATACCTAAAGTGCATTATTTGGGTGAAAGGCTGGGTACGAAAGTGGAGAGAAAAGAATTTAAGGTATTTTTAGTTTTTATATCTAAATAGTTCAACAAAATATAGAAACCATGTATGAACATATTAAAAAATATATAAACATGTAGAGCGGGTCATGGTTGATCTAAGGGAACCTTAACCCTTAAAATCAACCTGATCTACTTTGAACCAAAAAAGAAAAAGTAAAAAAAAAAAAAAAACCCACCTTCCTCGAGTAAATTGTGCGATTTTTTTAGATTTCGAGTGAGATGAATCGATTACAAGTTGATTTTTCGTTTTTCCTGCACACCCCTGCATATCGATTAGTGTCCATAGAGAGGCATTGGTGCTTAACATTGCAACTATTGAATAATTCAAATTTCATTTTATTCTGAAACTCTTTTGAGGGAAACACAAGCTGAAATAAATTCGGCCACTCAATTTCATATTTGCCAACAATTAAATGATCGTTTAGTAATGGCTATTTATTTAAATTTTTAATAAATAGAGACAACGGCTGCATATCCCATCTACCTTATTCAGATTGAACACAATCATTCATTCCCAAATGTTATACTATATTTAGATTATTAGGACATCTAAAGAAATAAGAAATTAAAGTCTTTGTACCATGTCACATTACGTGAATCACTTATGCTGGCATTTTAAAATGACGTCACTTTGAGTTTATTCTACATTTAATTATGCGGATTGAATAAGCAAGGAAAAAAAACAGAGAGGATATTTACAAATTTTCAGACAATTTCGTTATGTATAACATCTGATCCATTGGTTCTAAATATTTAAAACAGTTTAGTTTTCCTGGCAATTCACAATAAAGGTGGCAATGGGGCGGGTCAAATATGGATCATGTATCAATACGGGCGGGTCAATGGCAAGCCAGAATATTTTATGAGTTGGGTTGGATGGATTATACTACTGGCAGGTCCGTAGGTCAAGGGCTTACTTTGGAGGGACAACTTTTATTTATTTTAGCATTTTCATAAACCAAAAACAATATTTAGCAAAAACTGTAATTTTAAATCCAAAGAATATAAAAAAACCTAACTAGAAATGACAATTGGATGGGTTGAATAGGTTGTAAACTGATCAAGATGGGTGAGTCAACAGAATTTTATGGGTGGGTTTGGTCGGGTTGGTGAGTCATGAGCTGATTTCCCTGGCTCTCGAAATAAGAACTCGATACATGATAAAATTGTATGAAATTTGGTAGTGCCATATTATTTTTGGCTAAAATCTGAAGAATGAATATCAAACAATAATTTAAAGGGCTATAGTAACTAATTTACTCACCATGGCAGGGCACATTAACCAAGCCCATAAACCTTTGGAACAAAATATCTAGTTGTGCTCCTTCTGTGCGTTTTCCCCCTTTAGACCGCCGATGTACAAGCTTTAATTTGAAACTGCATATTATTTTTTAATTTAAAGGAATGATTTATGTCATTATAATACACCTACAATAATATAAATTAAAACATATTGCCCAAATAAATAAAGAGTTTGGAGACTCCCACCACCACAAGCTTAGCTAAGGCAAGGTTTACGTCGTTTAATTAAAGATTTTAAAATCTATATTTATCTTTTTAATTTCATATTAAAATTGGATTCCCCTCCATAGAGTATTGTTACTAATTATATACTCCTACGCCATAGAATAACGTCATTTTAATAAATAAAAAAAATAGATGGCACAGAACTGAAAAATGCATATTTATACCGTTAAAAATAGAATGATACTACTCTTATCGAAAAAGTGTATCCCGAACAAATCTCACCAATCATCTGTGGAGGTGGGTTGCACTTTTCACACGTGAGTGATGAGATTTTTCGAGATGAATAGATTTATCCTTAAGAATAATGGAACCAAATTGTATATTTTCTCATCCAAATTTAAAATTTAATTTAAATCTTGAAGTATACACCTTAATTTAACTTGAATCTTATTTTTATTTTTTTAGTTTTTAGTTTAAACAACCCTCAACGTTTTCGAAATAGGATAATTTCAACCATGGCATCATGTTTGTCCATTAACTATTACATCATAACTTTAAGGTTAAACTAAATCTCACCCCTATTTAACGCTTCAATTTAATTTTTAGGCAAAATTTAGTCTTAATCCCTGTTAAAACACAAAGCTAAATTACACTCTTATTTTACGTTTTCTACCTTTTAAAACATTCATTCTCCAACAGACATGCTAATGCACCCACACCTCCGACTAATTCCTCAAATAAAGTTTAACATTAAACTTTTTTTAGGCCCTCAACGTTTCTTAAATATGATACCTCATGACATCATGTCCATCCATTTTAATGGATGGGAACCACCTTTACATCCCTATTTAGGCTCGTCAACTAGTTGGACTCAGACTTGTTTAGACCCTTTTACTTGGGTCTGATATAATATTTTATAAACAAGAGGATGAAAAAAATATAATTCGTGAGTTAGGACTAGACCTACAATCCTTTTTTAATAGGTCCTTACCTAATCGGTTGATAGGCCTATCCTTACTTTCAGGTTTAGGACATGTTTGATTAGCATAGTAAAATCGAGTTTAAAACTAACCTTTGCAAAACTTAGTTTTGTGTAAAATGTGTGTTTGGCTAGTCCAAGTTAAAACGGGAGAAAATGACTAAAAATATGGGTAAACTAAAATGGCCAAGATTTGAGTGAGAAAACCTAGTTTTTCAAAACTTATGTAGTGTTTGACAAAAAAAAAAATGATTTAGACATTAACACTGAATACAAATCCAAATTTTGGATTGATTCAGATTGTAAATAGAAACTTTGAATCTTTATTTACAGCATGGAAACATTTGAATACTTGTTCTTTTCAGTTTTATCCCTATGCATTATTTAAACAGAATTGTTTAATAAAAATATATGGATAATTGAGCTAATCAACATTGTTTTGCATTTTTCAACATAAATTAAATTTAAATTACAATAAACACATAAAACACATAAATTGAATATGATCGAATAGCATATATTAACTTAATAAACATATCATATTAAATTACAACTACGTTGCATCTAAGTCTCATTTTACATTAACTGAAGTATGATTTTCTCACGTAATTCAATTTTGAATTGTTAGCCTTGTGCACTCCATTGTGGACCACTTGGTTTAGGCTCAACCCCTTCTTTTGGAATTCATTATATATCATAAATATCATGATGCTCAAAATTTTCAAGTAATTTATCATATAATGTCTTTTTCATTATGAACCGCAAAGCAAGAAATCGCTATATCTCTTCGAACATCAAGTTCAAGAGGAACCATACTTTCAAGATTGCAAATCTAGCCTTCGAAGATTCCATGCATTCCATCGATAACATTTTGGAGCTTTGCATGTGCATGGTTAAATTTCTCCTCCTTGGTCAAAGTATGCCAACGATGTAAATCTTCTAACTAATATATATATATAGAGAGCAATACTATATGTACATCTTTCACACAAGCCTTCACACCGAAAGGGTGATGTGGCAAAATATGTGTGGTCCTATTTGAGTGGTAGTTTGATCAAATAATAATATAGAATCAGTACATATTTTGTCAAATGACCACTTTCGATGTACATATAGTATTGCTCATATATATATATATTGGTGCATCAAATCCTCGTGTCTATTAGTATACGTCATCAAAAAGATAATATTTATATGTTCAAAAGATAAGCCAATAAATCACATCTAATATGCAAGTATGATTTATAAATTGTTCTAAATATACATGATTGAGGAATTGACAAACCATCGGTCCTCAAGGTTTTTGCTTTGGATGCCCTTATATCTAAATAGGGTAAAGTAAAATGGACGCTTAGCAACCCGGGTCAAAATTAGAGAAAATGATCAAGACCTTAGGTAAATTCAAATGATCAAAACTTAGTTCTATATTCATTAAAACCATGGTTTTGTAAACGCATCATCTCTCAGCATTTGTAAAACTTAGTTTTTCGGAGCCAAGACTAAGCTTGTGGTAACCAAACACATGATGCCAGCAAATTTAAACAAAATGCCTCTCAAAAATAAGTTTTGAGTGGCAGTCAAGCACACACTTAAACCAAATTCCTGTTCCTATTTGACATTTCAATTTAACTACCACCCAACATTAAGTCTTAGGTCCTCTTGGGTAAAACAGAAAAAACTTAGCACTGAATTTACAGAAATGTTTGTTTAATAAATGATTGAAAATCAATCATTTAATTCAATTATTATTATTTTTTGATAAAACATACTATCTGAAGCCTAAATTGTATTGTTTACCTTTTTTTTTTTTTAACCTTATAATCATGATGCCTAAATTGCCTCTCAAAGCACTGCAAAAAATTAAAAAGAAAATGAGCCTAAAATCAATTAGTTCTTAGAGATACTTTCATGAACTATCACAAACTTGAAGGCGACCTTAGATACATACACATGTATGTAGTGCAATGAATGGGAACTCATTGAAATTAAAACCCTCTAAATTGAAATTCGAAAATAAAGACAACCAAATTCTAAGGTGGATATCTTAAATAGGTAGAAATTGTAAAATCCGAATGAATCCACATGAATTTCAGAGACGTGACGTGTATTTTACCGTCAACGGCGGTGACAAAATGGCACTCTCATCGCCTCAGGCGGTTATATCAAAGATTTCCATCCTAAAAAGAGAAATCTTTGCATGGACCTACATTCTTCAAACTCAAAAGTGCTCTGAAATTGCTGTATCCGAGTTTTTCCTTCACGGATTTTGATGTTGAACTCCTTTCGGGAGGCCCTCAAGCCCTGCAAGAACCCATCATCATCATCGTCCCAATTCCCTCCTCGGTCCCAGTCCTCAATTTCCCACAATTTTGATTTTGAGCCCTCAAACCCTAGAAAACCCCCAAAATCCACCCTTCCTCAGCAGCTTCGGCGCCTGCGAGACCCCATTTTTGTGCCCCAATCGCAGCAGCATCAGCAGACGCGGAAACAACCCCCTGACGAGGAAAAAGAAGATGAAATAGAAGATGCAGGCATAACGCATGAAGAACTGTCTGTCATTGAGAAACACATATCGAATTTTATTCAGTTTGAACATACAGGGCCATTTGAGCCACTGGTGTTGTCCCCAGATGGCGAATGTCCAGTGATACAGGTAACTATTCTGCGCCTAACCTTTCCCCCTTCCAGTTCTGTAACTTGTGTTATTTATTTATTTATTCTTTGCATTCTGTTGGGTGATCTTGTGTTTTTGTGTAACTTTTCTAGGACTACAACGTCTTAAATTGGTGAAGTTTTTTGTTAGGAACCATAGATGCTAAATTAGAGATATCACGTTTCTTGTTATATCGATTCTTTGAGCTTCATTGATGCTATTCCTTAAAAATATCGGTGTTTGGTATTTAAGTGTAATCCCCAACAGTTGGTTTTTCCTCCCCTTAGTCGGGTTAGAGTATCAGGTGTTACACGCACGTGAATGTGTTCACATAAACACTCACACTTACATAAACGAAACAGTTTTGTCGAATCTGCAATATTAGGCTCATATGATTCGTCATGGCATCCTACATTCACTTCTAGTCCTCACAAGGAAGGTTGGGTTAGTAAATAGTTTCTTGACACTGATTTTGGCTACTGCTGTTATTAGTCTATAGTTTATTTTTATAGGGCATGTACAGCCCAAATCAAATGATACCCTATTTTCCAGAGGTGTCCAAATGTGCCATAACATGTCTTATTTTCTTCCACAGATTTGGGCCCTCCGACCTTGACAATACAATTGTAGAAGCTGTTCCAATGAAGATTTGATGAATATGAATCTCTTAAAAAGAAATACTTTTCTTCTTGCAGGTGCCTGCAGTCTATCAACTGTAGGCTTCTAGAACACCAAAGAGAGGGAGTGAAATTCTTATACCGATTGTACAAGAATAATCATGGCGGCATTCTTGGAGATGATATGTGAGTGCTGTTATCATTTTTCTTTTACATTGTACTTCTGGTATCTTCTTTCCAAGCAATAGGTGGCAATTTGTGTTATTGAGGTTTCAAGATTATAAATTTTATTTCACGATGAAAAGTTTTTGGATTCTTACATGCCCTCAGGTTTGTTATCTAGTATTTTAATAAACTTGCTTGATGCTGTACTTTCTGTTGCATTCGCTTATTGCTCAGATCTCAGATTATTTTGATGATGCTTTATTAATGAAGTTTCCATTTTCGGTAACTTTTGGCGTGTTAAGCAAATCTGCTCTGACTTGTGAGAATTGTTTACAGGGGGCTTGGGAAGACCATTCAAACAATTGCATTCCTGGCCTGCTGTGTTCAGAAAAGATGTAGAATGCAGTACCTCTATGACACCAAGGGGAAGAAATCATGCAGCAAAGAGGGATCCTGTAATAATCATTTGTCCCACTTCTGTTATCCACAATTGGGAGAGCGAGTTTTCCAAGTGGGCAACCTTTAATGTGTTTATTTATCAAGGCATAAACCGTGATCTGATTATTGACAAGCTAGAAGCAAATGGGGTTGAAATACTTATAACTAGTTTTGACACGTTCAGAATTCATGGTAACATTTTGGCAGGGATTCCATGGGAAATAGTGGATAGTTGATGAAGCTCATCGACTTAAGAATGAAAAGTCAAAACTCTACATAGCATGTCTAGAAATCAAAACACGAAAACGCTTTGGTCTCACGGGAACGATAATGCAAAACAAAATTATGGAACTGTTCAATCTCTTTGATTGGGCTGCACCTGGATCCTTGGGCACACGGGAACATTTCAGGGAGTTTTATGATGAACCTCTTAAGCAGGGTCAAAGGTCAACTGCTCCCGAAAGATTTGTCCGTATCGCTGATGAGCGGAAACAGCACCTGGTGTCAGTTCTTCAGTAAATATCTTTTAAGAAGGACGAAGGAGGAGACTATTGGACATCTTATGATGGGAAAGGAAGATAATGTAGTGTTTTGTGCCATGAGTGAGTTGCAGAAACGAGTTTACAGGAGGGTGTTACAACTTGCCAGATATACAATGCCTTGTCAATAAGGACCTCCCTTGTAGCTGCGGGAGCCCTCTTACTCAGGTGGAATGTTGTAAAAGGGTTGTACCAGATGGAGTCATCTGGCCCCACCTTCACAAGGACAACCCAGATGGTTGTGATTCATGCCCCTTCTGCCTTGTTCTTCCATGCCTCGTAAAGCTCCAGCAGGTAAATGGAACTTTGGTTTTCATGTGTTCATTTGCGAAAGTTACCTGACCCGTTCAGAATGCTAAAAACTTATGACATATTTGGTTTGCAAAATAAAATAAGTGTGTGAATAGAATAGTTATTCCATAAAAATAGAATAGGTAAGGAATATTTATCTCCATGGGCCATGAGTGGAATGAGTATACTTGATTGGGTTGGATAGAGCTTGAATAGCTATTTTATAGGAATAGATAATGAATGGAATAGTTATCACCATGAGCTGAACATGTCGTGGTATTGTTGTATCGCGAAGGATGTGATTTAAATACGATGTGATTGTCATTTTTAATGTACAGGTGTTATGAAAAGATGGCCCTAATGCCTAAGCATTAATCTTGTGGTATTATTTTTACTATTGCATTATTGGTTCTTTTTTCCCCCTTTATGTTTATGTTTTTTAGTTTTACAACAGATAAGCAATCATCTAGAGCTGATTAAACCTAATCCTAGGGATGAACCAGATAAACAAAGGAGGGATTCTGAGTTTGCTTCTGTGGTCTATGGTGATGATATCGATTTGGTGGGAGGGAATGCTCAGAGTGAGAGTTTCATGTGCCTGAGTGATGTTAAACACTGTGGCAAGATGAGAGCTCTGGAAAAGCTGATGTCATCTTGGATTTCACGTGGTGACAAAATTCTTTTATTCAGCTACTCTGTTAGGTGAGGCACTGCCACTTCACTTCTTGTTCCTTTGATTTTTCGGTTTTGAGGATTTGTCATGGTAGTTGTTTCACTCTTTTTTCCTCACTATGCATGTAGTCTATTCTTGCACATGCCTGTAATCTTTTCTTTTACTGAAGTTGAATTTTGCTCTAAAGGATGCTAAACATACTGGAGAAGTTTCTTATTCGGAGAGGCTATTGCTTCTCAAGGCTGGATGGCTCCACTCCTACCAATTCGCGCCAACCCCTTGTTGACGACTTCAATTCAAGTCCAAGCAAACAGGTAAATTATCTATAGCATATTAAGCCGAGTTTGCTGAAAGCTGTTAAAGCCTGTGTTGAATTCTTATTGTTAAAGAAGTGGAGATAAATAATATTACCGTACCTTCAAAACTACAATTGTCATGCCTATATATAGAGTTACAAATAACAAAGATTGTTCCCCAAGCTAGGGTTTCCCACAAGGTTGAAATACCAAGTATCCTTACTAACCTTAAAATCACTATCATTCTCTGAACTTATTACTTTGGAGCGCCGCTATCACATTATGAGTGGCAAGATTCTCTTTCTCCTTTCCTTTCTTTCCCAGCTCAAATGTAATTCAAATGGGAAACGGAAAAAGGAAAGATGGAAAAAAGGTGGCACACCAATTTCACACACGAAAACAATCATCGCCTGCTTCTTTATTCTAGTTGGGCTTTAGAAAACATAAAATTGGATAAGAATATCATGATTTTAAGTCTTGTTGGATTCTAAATGTTCAGGTGTTCCTCATATCAACTCGAGCTGGCGGGCTTGGTCTCAATCTTGTTAGTGCAAATCGTGTAGTGATATTTGACCCAAACTGGAATCCAGCTCAAGACCTTCAAGCCCAGGACAGGTCATTTCGTTTTGGACAGAAGCGCCATGTCGTGGTTTTTCGCCTTCTTGCTGCCGGTTCCCTTGAAGAACTCGTTTATTCTCGTCAGGTCTACAAGCAGCAACTATCAAACATTGCTGTTTCTGGTAAAATGGAAAAACGATATTTTGAAGGTGTTCAGGTATCATTATTGATTCATCTTGTTTGAGAAGCATTTTTTTTTTTTAATTCCTTTCTGGGTTGGGGAGGCGGAGATTTTGTTTTAGAAGCTTGTGCGTATAAGATTAAGATTTGTTTGTATTCACTCTATTGGTTTCCTTCAGGATTGCAAGGAATTTCAGGGTGAACTTTTTGGAATCTGTAATCTATTCCGCGATTTGTCTGATAAGCTTTTCACTAGCGAGATAATTGAATTACATGGGAAACAAGGCGAAGAACAAGGGCAATCCTGTGGTACAAAACAAGGTTTAACTGAACTAAGGACCCATTTTGTTCCATTGGATGAAACAATTAACAGATTTTTATTGGCAGTCAGAATACGTGAAACCTGGTGATGTGGCAAGGGCAGTAACAAATAAACCACAGCTTGAAGATCTGGGTAAGCTTATTATATTCATAGTATATTAAATCAGTCTTGATCTTTACTGTTTAAAAAAGTAAGTTGCTGTGATTCTTTATGCTATAAAAATTGCTTAATCTCATCCTCAGAATGGTTTACCTATATTACATACCCGGACTATAATTCTCATACTCATTGATTTTCTTCCCCCAATAATCTGTGAAACTTTCAGAAAGAGGGTATGAAATGGAACATGTTTTCGGAGAATTTTGGGGGTGCATTGTTCGATAGAATCTGTTTCAAAGTTGGAGATGCTCTAGAGGCACAAATTGGTAAATAACCATAATTGGTGGTATAGATTTTTTTGGGGGTAAAAATGATTGGGTATTTTTAATCATTCTGCATGATTCTCTTTTACTAAGCCACACCCATGGCCAAAGTCTCAACTTTCTCACTGATCTCTGTCCATGAGCTTGAAAATGTGCTGATTCTTAAATGAATGTGTGTGCGAGTGGGAAAGTCAATGTGAGCCGAGTGGGGAACTGTTTCTGAACTGTGTGATTCATATGCTCATTTACAAAGTTATCCATATGCGATTTTGTTAGTTAATTACATAAACATTTTTTAGCGTCTCTATTGGCCAAATTCAACTAAGCAACTGCTGTGCAGGCATCGTATATGCTCATCGCAATGAAGACATCGTCAATGCTGGGCGTGATTCTGACAAGAAGGGAAACTTAAGCTTACTGTCTTCCTCTTTCCCGGGGAAAAGGAAGCCAGATGGGAAAAGTGAGAAAGGGAATGTTAGTTCACACAAGGATAAGAAGAAGAGCCAATATAGCCTCCTTGCTCAGTTCATGGGGATGGGGGAAGTCGAGTTTAGCAAGTGGTTACTGTCGTCTAGTTCTTCGGAACGAGAGAAAGTGCTTCGAGACTACAAGAAGAGGATGGTAAATTTGCCTAATGCTTGAAGGGATGTCTGTTTTTTCCATAGTTGTGTAGATACAAGTGCAGTCGTACAGTAGTTCCAGTGTCCTCTGCATGTGTAAAGAGGATTTCGGCCTGCGCCGAAGATTACCTTCTCCGAGTCCTAAAACCATGCTGTTTCAATAAAAATCTTAAGTACTTTCTTTTTTTTTTTCTTTTCTACAGAAGCTTTTTATTAAACGATGTAATTTTAGGACTTTATGGGTCTATGTAAAAGCTCGCAACATGGCGAGGTTATTCTAGTCCAGAGAGGGAGAAGGGAGTTAATATTTGGTCCCTGCATTCTTGCTCTTTTTAGAAGTTATTGCTTATTAAAAATTCCTTTCCAGTTTAGTCCTCGTGTTTATAGTCTTTTATTTCAATTGAAACATGAGAAAAGCTTGCTTAAAAGGGCATATTTTACCAAATAACAAGTTGGTGCTTGGCATGGTGTTAGGTGTTATGAATCTACAAATGCGAATTATTCTTTTTTGAGTGCCCAATTAAATAAGCATTTAATATTGGAACGAGCCAACTCTAAGGAACATATTCTTAAAAACATCCAAAAGTTCATAAATAAAGAAACACAAAGAGTGACATATCAGCTGCAAAACTATAAAAAGGAGTAGATCAGTTCAAGTTTGAAATTATAAATTGTCTGTGTTTAACCTGCATTTTGATGATGACACTATATTAATGATGTGTGATTTTGACCAACCACAAAGGTTTTATTAAGGAGACAACTAAACCATTGTTCGATATGGTAATTAGATAAAAATGAGCTACAACAAAAATTTGAACTAATGTAGATAGGTCAACTGGGAGGAATTATCTCAATTATATGCATTTGATGAAACTCACAAATAAAAGTTATAAAGAAAAAAACTATAATATTTAGTTATTTGAATTTTTTTACCACAACCCCATAGTCTCCCCCACAACTTTTCAGAAGTTTCAGATGATGGTCTTATCAAACAATTTCTGGCAATATCTGCCTGGAAAAACTTCAAATGTATGATCGGTTTAATACATTTAATGCATCCATTTATTACCAAACCTAATTTATAGGGAAAAATTTTTAAAGACCCTTTGTGGATTGAGTCATTTCTTAAGAGATCTTGATCTGGTTTAAATTTTATTTATCACATTAGTTGTACTTTTAATTTACTTTCAATTGACTCCTTTCATCTATTTGCCATTCAATTTCGTTAAGTGAGAGGATATATGGCAAGCAGTTAAATTTCTAAATCATTATTTCAAATATAAATTATTAAAAATTTTAAAAATAATTGAAGAATAGGAAAAAAAATCTTGAAAAATAGAAAAAAAATAAAATAAATAAAAATAAAAAATAAGGCAAGGCTCTTTTCTCCGGAGATACACATATATATACAATAATGAAATTAAAGTTTCATTTTGAAAAAAACTGCACTAAAATCCTAGTGTCCTTCCAAATTTTTAGTTGAGACACAGATGTTAAGATCCACGTTGATTGAAAATATAGATTAGGGTTTTCTTATTTTGCTATTTATGTTTCCTTAATTTATCCTGATTATTCAAGTATTATTATTTTTATTTTTAATAATTCTGAATGTGAAGTAGAAATGTAAAAATTTAATAACTTGCCATGTGTTATCTCACTTAACGAAATTGGATGAAAAATAAATGAAAATGGTCTATTAAAAATAAAATGAAAATATAATTAATTAATAAATAAAATTTAAATCATAAAAAACCTCTTAAAAAAAAAGTCAAACCACTGTGAATCTTTTAGAAGTTTCCCTAATTTATATTGTCAAGTATATTACCTCAAATCATAATAATTTAGCCAAATTATGTTTTATAACCTAACCTTAAATAAAAGTTACAAATCTAACCCAACCTTTACTATTTATTGATTATATCCCAACCTTTTTAAATGGGTGCAATTTTAGCCTTTAACATTTTTCTTTACAATTCCACTAGAAAAATTGTAAAAAATAAAATGTTTGAAGAATATTTTTTTTAATAATATGTCAAATTTGTATCGAGGAGAAAAAATTAGCTTATATTTTCCTTTATGGGAAAAGAAATTGTGAAAAAAAAAAGAAAACGTGACCTTTCATAGTAAAATTTGTGCGCAATACTTATATAATAAAATTTATTTTAATTAATGTGTGATTCTTCCTTCTGACAATTAGAACATACAAAATTTATAATCCAAATTTATAAAAAAGTAAAAGGGTTAAAGAAGAAGAATATTGGGGGAAATGTTAGTAAAAAAATCGACCTATTATAAGCATTCTTTCATCGTAAAAATTTGTAAAAGAAAATTATTTGAGGAATTTTATTGTGAAATACAGAATTTTACGGTTAAAGAATGTTCGTAAAAAAATTCATTATAAATATAGGTCAAATTTAAAGTATTTAAGAGTAGGATAGAATTATACCTATGTAAAAAGATTGAGATATAATCAGTCAATAATACAGATTGGACTAAATTTATAATTTTTTTTTTATCAAAGGTCTAGTTGTAAAATATAATTTTGCCCGATAATTATAAAAAAAAGTTACTTACAGACCCGTTAGGGAAAAATCAGTCATCTCTCTCTCTCTCCTACTCAGTGTAGTGATGCCCACCGCCCATAACAGCGCGTGGGAAAAACACTCCCTTGAACTCTCTCTCCCCCCTCTCTCTCTCTCTCTCTCTCTGTGACGACCTCCATTGACCAGTTTCCCAGTGACCCATAATTCAATTGCGGCTACTGGCAAGACAGAGGGAGAGAGAGACAAGAGAGCTAGATAGAAACACCCAATCAGCAAACCCTTGTAAACTCACCATCAGAGAGCATCTTCTCTCGTCAAAGGTCCGATTTTTTTAAGTTATGGTTGACGGAATCCTCTTTTAGGGCACCAATTTCTTCTGGTGAAGGCCCTGCTGTTGTAAAATTTTTATTGGGTTTCTATTTCTGTAGGTCGTTGAGCTCTCCCTTTCCCACCCGTCTTTCGATTGTTGTGTGGTTACTTCATATGTTTGACCCCTTTTGAAGCAAACTCTCTTTGTCCGCTCCCTCTGTTTTACCTCCTGAAATCTTTCCCTGTAATGGGTTACATTTCCCCTTCTGGAATCTCTAGAAGTTGTTTGAGAAAGGAAGAACAATTGGAAGAGGGGAACCGGAGCTGAATTTTGGGATGGAATGTTCTGATTCTGATATGGATGTTGCCGAATACCCAGACTTTTGGCGGCTGGATAGGTGGAGATTAGGGTTTGTGTATCGTTTTGTGTTCTGTATGTGGGCTGTTTTCTGGTTCTTCAAGCCGGCTGCCTCGGTCAGACCATTAAGGGAAAGGGCTCGTTCAGTGGGTGATGAGGTTAGTTTGAATTATAGGTTTATTAGCATACTTGTAATTTTAAGGTGTCATTTTTATTGCTCCGACTTTGTGGTATGATATTTTAGCATACATGAAAGATTATTTGTTAATCCCTGGTGAACAAGATGTTATTTTAATTGACCTACAGGTTTTTTTGTTTGTTAAATTGCTAAATAGGTGCATGTTTAGTTGAGGAAATGGTGTTTATTGATTCTCTGATCGCACTGCGTGATCAAATATATTTCTTTTGCGACCATTTAATATTATAATGTTACTTTCAGTTCTATGCGTTTTTTTAACAGATTAAAAGATGATAACTAGAGTGTAATGGAAGTCATTTTTTGAGTTTGATGGTTGCTATGATTTTTTCCTTAACTGTTTGGGTTGTTTTTTTTTTTTTTTTTAACCTTTTGCACTGAATTATGTTTTTAAGCAGCAATTGGTTACAGGGATATCAGTAATTGAGATTGACCATGACCCCTCAGTTATATTTATATTCTTAAAAGTGATACTGATACCTGACGATGCATTAGTCCCATCAATTTAAAATTTCTTCCCATTAAATTCGAAAAACCAAATGTACTTCTTGTGAACTTGCATGTTAGGTGGATTGGAGAGTTTGAGCTTTTGGACATATGTGATCTTTCTTTGTGGAAAAAAAATTGCTGTCTCCATTTTAACATTTCCTGGTTCTAATCATTCCATTTGGATTGGAGAAATGTATCTAGAAAGCTGAAGTTCTGGGGGCATTCGCTTAGCAATCCTTAAATAGCTAGTATGACTGCAGTGGACCAAGCTTCCTTATTTTCATGCCTCAAGTCCTTTTTGGTGAAAAACAACATTTTCGAACTAATGGGATTAAAGATACGCTTTTTTGAGGTGGCTTACTCTTGTTTTGGTTGTCAGTTCCTTGTTTCTGATAACATGATTAATTTGACTAACTGCAGGCTGGGAGAAATATGTTTCTAAGGGATGAATCTGTTTCACTTGCTTTTTGGCCGGGTGGCCCAACAATCTAGCGAAGCATGGCTTTGAAATGCTTTTCTAGTTTTCCCATTGTTTGTTTTTTCCCGATTCTTCTATGCCAGGTCTCACGAAAAAATTATTTTTAATTTTGAAATTCTTACCCACTTAGGATAAATAGCAACATATTATTGCTCTGTAGAGTTATCAATTTTCTATTTATGTACTTTTTTTTTTGTTATTGGAAGCTAAATAATAATATTGATGTTTAAAGTACAATTTGTTAAGAAGGCAACTACATACACTTCCAATACAGGAATTTTTGCTACATTGGCCAAATTTGATGTTTATTTGTTGACTTGTTAATGATGTTGCATCTTGCAGTGGCTATTTGTAAGAAAAGATGAGAAAGAATTGGGTTCATTTTCTGATTGGAATATAACGGGAACATATAGAGGTTTGTCACTTAGACACTTGAATTTTCAATTAACTGGAGCATATGGCTTGTCTATTGAATTACTGAACTCTGTATATTTGAGATGTTCAATATAATAGATTATGAAGTTTGCTTTTGGCAGGTTTAGATTACATTCAGTTGTTTTTGAACTTCCCTGAAGATCCAATGTTTATACTTATCCAAACATGTGAGGTGCAGGTTCTTGGGGCTTCCTTGATTCCTCAAATATTTCTTCAAGGTTTCCAGATTTTAAGAAATCAAATGGAGATTCTATCATTGAAATAGTTACTACTCCAACAAAGATCACGGGTGTACATTATGTTCAGGTAAAGAGAGTTTGATTCTGTTGTTAGCGAAAGAGCATGTTGACTGATATTTGCAGAGACCAGTGGGCTGCTCTTCTTTCTTTTCCCTTTTTTTCTTTTCTTTTTTCTTTTTTTTCTTTTCTCTTTTCTGTGCCCTCTTTTTCTATTGTTTTTGTGTGGTTGGAGGATCCCTTTTCCTCCTTGCTGTATTTTTTTCCTTCTATTTCTAATAAAATTCTTTTATCAAAACGAAAAGAAAAGAACCCAAAAGAGCATGCTGAATTTGCTTTCTTTTTCTTTTGGAGTTCATTTGACTACTTACAAACAAATCAGAGTCCGGAATTTGTTAAGTTTGACTTCATAATACACTTGTTGGCTGTGGCAGGGAATTTAAATGTTTCCTTTTGGTCCTTCTACCTTTCTTTTTTGGTTCGTTATTTTTGTCATTTTCATTTGTGCCATATACTTATATTGTACGTATAATTTTGTTAAATTTGTTATAATTTTTAAGACCTAAACCTTGTACTCAATATTGTTAATTTTTCTCTCTATACATGGTGTGCAACATGTTTTAAAACATGTTCTGTCCTGGTGTGCACCATACTTTTATATCAAATTGTCTAGGCACTCTACTGCTGAGATTCTTTTCCTTTGCTGAGGCTCCACAATGATTGCGACCTGAAAGCAGTTGATCTTGTCATGGTTCCCAAACAGACAAATTTACACGATCTGAATCTGTGTATAGTTGCCTGTTTATGTATAGCTCAGATAATGTTCACTTAAATCAGCACCACAGGCTCAGTCTGATGGGCCTATTTATAAGTTTGCTCTGATGTGTCAAAATACTTGATTACCACTACTGTAATCAGACACTAGACGAGAATCATTCCAGATATAAGTTTCTATAGAGAGCATGGCGATGTATAGCTGTGGTACAATCAATTGGAATATGTCTGCATATTTTTGTTTTTTTCTAAGTTGAATTTTTAATATATTTTTTTCTGGAAATATGTGTGATGTGTTTGATGTGGCAAGACCATTTAAGCATTGAAATTGCTTACCTACCATTTTGTGAACAATTTTACTTTTCCCCCTCAATTGCTTCAAATATTCCTTTTTTTCTTCCATTTATTGGTTTTCTTGGGATTTTACATTGCATGCTCATGATTTCACTGCCATATTTTTTTTTTCCCCTGAGCAGGGGGTAATAATCTTCCAGGATGTTTTCAACGATGTTCACGAAGTTGGTGGTGCTCGAATCAGGGTAGAAGGTGTATATATATGGCCTTTTAAACAGCTCCGGATGGTAGCTAACGGGTAAAACTTCTTGGTTTTGGTTAATTGGCTACACATGAATTTTCTTATTGTCTGCTCTGAGTCTATGTTTGCTCTGTTTTTATTCTTCTGCCAGATGTTCTATATGGTAGAGCTTGTAATTTGATAATTGAAGTTACGGTAGCTTGGTAGTCTTCAATGCGTTGGGTGCAAATTTATGATGTCGTGAAAAAATGTTGTTTTTTCAGTAAAAAAAAAAAATGTTGTTTTTTCAGTAAAGAAATGTTGTTTTCTACAATGTTCACGAACTTATCTGTCTTATCAAGGATCTGACGAGCTACTTTCAATTCAGTTAGATGTATATGGATTTGTGGCTAAAGATGTAAGTTGTTATATCCCCAGACTTAAAAAAAATGTGATCGGGCCGAGGCTGGAATCCAGGTGACCTAGCTGAGATGGTTACGTTTTTAACTGTTGGGTACATACTAGGGTCAGTTTTTCCCTCCCTTGTATTGGAGCCTCCCTGATAAGATGATGCATGGCATGGTCCACTATTGTTTTAGGAACCTTTAAACTGAATCTTCTGTCTACTTATATTCTGACAATCTTCAAAAAATAATCTGGATTCCTGTCAGAGGTTTTTGGTTCCTCACTTTGATGAGAATTCTAGGGATGTAAGCATGGATTGTTTAACAAAGATGTTAGGATGTGTAGCAAATCCTTGGGCTGTGCAAGGTCAAGGGTTAAATCTTGTAATACTTAGGTTGGTTACGTTTATTTACCAATGCAAGAAAATGGATTGTTTAATAAAGATGCACACAAGATTGCAAAGTTACCAAGTAAAAAAGACAACTAGGCTTTGAAATTTCATTTCAGTTGCATTTATTTGTTAATCTCTGAAAGGATACTTTTGGAAAAAAAAATTTTATGTTGACTTTATGAGAAAAGTGCCATCAAGGATTCATAACCTTAGTTGCTAGTTTGGTGTTCTGTGTACTTACCAATCAATTACATGTCATACATAATATGAATTATGCCCATTGGTGCATGTGCCTTTCCTTTCACACGGCTCCTAGGTGGGCCGACAGTTCGCCTTTCATCCCAAGAAAGTTATGATCTATTTTCTTCTGGTTGTAAGCCGACAGTTTGAACCTTCATCAAACTTCCTGTCATGCTATAGTTTACAAAATAAATGTTTCATTTTTATGCATATTTATTTTGCAGTGGAAAAGAGGGAGAGATAAGCTTGGAAGATGACTATATTTTATCTAATCCATATCACTTGGTAACTTCCTTTTTTAAAGTT
Organism: Santalum album; assembly: GCA_034195605.1. Lineage (NCBI taxonomy): Eukaryota > Viridiplantae > Streptophyta > Magnoliopsida > Santalales > Santalaceae > Santalum > Santalum album. The sequence goes on along the minus strand of CM067267.1, from coordinate 7,911,997 downwards.
ATCTTATCTCAGTTAAAGTACGCTTTAATTTTCACCAACTGCATATTTCTGTTTTGTTTAGTCTGTTGGGTAATGGCTGTCTCCTTATATCTTGTTATATTCTTGCCCTTAAAATGAATAAAACATTAGGAAACCTAAGATGGAAACAACAGTGGTTCATGGGCAATCTGTCCCACCTTGAGTTCCTGCAGTCAAAATCCTGATCGGATATCGTGCACACTTGTAGCCTTTGAATGCTTCACTGTGTAACATATTACTGGGTTCCAAAGCATGAAACATGTCCATTGATGTGTAAACGGTGTAATTGAATCTGCGTTTATTTATTTATTTATTTTTCCCTTCTTGGGCATTGAACTTGTGGATGTATGGGATAGATAATAGAATTATTTGGTGAACTATCTTTGCAGAATTTGCACGCAATTCTCTCTTACTAGATAATTTGTTCTGTGAACAGCTTGGAGTTTTCTCATCCCAGGTGTTCCAAGAGTCTCCTCGAGATAAGACGAGAAGAAGGAAACACTGTAATTTCTTTCTGCTTTGGTGTAGAGGTCATTTCTCTGTTACATTATAGTGACTTATAGCCTAACATATTGCAGCACCAGTATATGAGATGGAGAAACATTGTAATATTGAAATTGCGGCGCAGATTTCACGTGTCTCATCCACCCAAAATGGTATTTTTACTTATCTCACTAAGGTTTCTATATTGTTTCTTCTGTTTTCTTTTCTTTATGTTCACTGGTCTGTTAAACTGTTTGTAAAATCATATTCAAAAGCTCTCTTTAAAGATGTTAGTGATACAATTCACTACAACTGATTGTTACTTTTTTTTTTTTTTAAACCGACTATTGATTGCTACATCATTTCAAAACAACTCAATAAGAGAATATCTTGGTTTTTAGATGCTCATGGAAGCAGCTGTTACTTATCAGTCTTTCATAGTGTAAATTTTGAAGGAGAGAGAATTTGTACGTGCTATCAATGTGTACATGTTGTATCATAAAAGCAGGATAAAGGCCACTGATAAATTTGATAAAGAGCTTGTTGTCCAGCTTTGCGTCATGCTGTTTGCTAAATTCAAAGGTGCTGGTTACGAAGATCAGAAAATGTAAAGGAGATCTCTTTGTGGGGGGAGGGTGGTGGGATTGCAAGCGGTATGTAATAGGAATTGTTTTGTGTCAGGAGTCAGGAAAAACCTGGGTGGGCTTTGGGTAGGGCTCAGGCATCTTAGCATTTTCCATCTGTGATTAAACCTTGGGAAAATTGAAGAGATTTGCATTGGGAAAGTGCATTTTGGCAAAAAGTGATTCCATATGGTTTCTTTGGTTTCTTCTTTGAGGGGTCTTTATTGAGCTTTAGACAGATAGGAGTTTGGAATGCAATTATAAGTTTGCCCCTAGGCCTCTGAATTGGGGATTTGGGTCCTTTTTTGTGTGATGTTATGTATTTTTGTTTCTTCTTATGCCCACTTATTTTGTATAGATTTCATGATTCAATTGTTTGTTAGAGTCAATAATAGATCCTATGTTCCTAATTTTCTTTTCACCTGCTTGTAGATGTAGAACATGATCGTTATCATATTGAAGGATTAATGGAAAGTCCTTCGGTGGATGATGATGGAGATTGTTTCTCACCTTTGCTGTTAAATGCAACTTCCGTCAACATTGAGGTTTACTACAACAAAGCAGTGAACTATACCTTGATGGTCACCTTTGTATCCTTTATTAATAGGCACTGGGTTTTTGCGCTTGATAAGAGGCTATTTATGGAAACACCATGTTCTCAATTGTAGATTGAAACTCACAAAAGGTATTCGACCAATGGATGGTAACATAAATATATCTAAAAGATATACTTTCTATAGCTTTATAACAGTAAGAAAAATCCCTAATTATTTGTATAGCATTATTAAACTGTTATCCACTGCTCTTGGGTACATTCCTTAACTTTGCATGCATCAGGTCTCCTTCCTTCAAGTTCTACTACTAATTCGACAAATGGAACACAGCAACACTCAATCTGTAAGATTTTTTAGTTGGTGCCATTGCATTATAACTGTCTTTATAGAGAACTATTGAATTTTACTCCTTTATCTTAATATCATAATTTATCCGTAGTCAACTAAATCTCGGTTTTAATTTACCTCTATCAGGGGGCGGCCAAGGTTTCAATTCTAATGATTGGGCAACAGGCTATAATGGATGCTTATCTTTGCCTTTTGCATCTGACTGCAGGAATACTTGTCGGTAAGTTTTATGAAAGTAATAGCACTGGTACAGTTGCATTAATTAGTTTGGTGACTGCATGAACTGATGAAAAACCCCTGTTGGAGTGATGATAACTAGCCGGTTACTTGAGCATATCATTTAGCTTACTGATGTAGGAGAGCTGAAGGAAGTAGGGAGAGGGATAAGGGAAGATAGAGAGAAGGGAGAATAAGGGCCACTTTTCGAGAGGGCTTATTGTCTGCCAAACGCTTTGATAAGTAGTTCCAACCCATAGTAGGGCTCTCAACAGGACCCAGCCGTGTACATCAAGCTACATAACAGAACAGTTTCTTAGAAGTCTTAAAAGTTGTCTACTTTTTTCAAGTGTTAAAAATATGAAAACAGTGCTAACACTCGGTCATGATTTGCTCTCTTGTATGAGGGAGCATTTTTACATCGGAGGGCTTTCATTAGGAGAGATGAGAATTAATTTAGTCCTCTTGGATTATTTCTAGGGATGTTGCTACAAGCATTATTTTAATTTGTCATTTGAGGTTTTCTCATCCCTTAAAAAAAAAAAATACTAAATTCAATTGTTTTTCATCTAGTTCAAGAGCTTTGCCGGTGAACATGTATGTAGAACATTTGCTTGCAGAAACAATCTTCTAAAACTGACATTTGAGTCTAAGTACTCCTAGTATTTACAACACAGATTGCCTAAAATTTACCGATGGTGAGACTTTTCATCTATCAGAGATAGCCTTTATATTGCCAGTTATGTCTGTTTACAACACAGATTGCTTAAAATTTACCAATGGCAAGACTTTTCATCTACCAGAAATAGCCTTTATATTACCAGTTACGTCTGTTTGCAGAATTTGTGCCAAGAGTCTAGTCTCTCCTAGAATTACATCTCAGATCTCACTAGTTTGTCCTAGAATTGTTTTGATGTATTTAGTAGCTCTCCCTTATGGTTCCACAATGTTTCTAGCCATGTCATTTGTACACATTAAATTTACTGCAGATTTTGCATTTTTGAGAGGGATACCTTGACATAAGCTTCCCTTCTGTCACCAAGAAGACATTTCAACGTCTAGGTCTGCATTTTATTTTTTATAAACCAAGAAGATTTTATTAAGAAGGAATAGAAGGGTACATCAACGGAGGGTGAGAGATCCTTCTAAAACAAAAATAGAAAAGTAGAAATTAGAAATGCATTGTAGATGTAATCTGCACCCCATTTTAATTTCTAATCTCTGATAGAAGAACCGTAGGCTAACTAAGGTTTCCATATAATGATTTGTTTATGTCAGTGAGAGAGTGTGTCTAAATTCAAGTAGCACGAGGATCTAACAATTAATGACTGTTTGTAATTTGCTATTCCACCTAATCCTTGAAGCACGTTATTAGATCAAATGAAAGATGTGATATCTTATATAATCTGTAATTCTGCACTTTGAATTGCTTTATACGTGTAATTAGATGCATGACATACCAAGTGAATATTCTTTTGCTACATAAAACATATCTGGTGATCTAGCCTTAATACCTTTTCCAGCACTGCATTCTTGTAGCGGTTTAGCGAGTTGTTTTGTTTTTCATATATATCAAGTAAAAGTTATCTTTTCTCATTAAATGCAGAGTCATTATTCAATGCTTTCGCAACAGCTGCATTTTTCAAGTTTGTAGTTTTTTCAATCTTTGAAATGAGATATCTGCTCGCCATATGGAAGGCCAGTAGGCCCTTGAATAGTGGGGAAGGTTGGGAGACAATGAGGCGTGGCCTCTCAGTTCTTTATAGCCGTTTCTGTAAGTAATATTGCTACTTTGAATACCTTTATGAATTTATGACTGAATTACAAATAAGATATCCTTGTCAAAAATTTAAAGAAAATAAAAAACAAAGCTATCCCTATGTTCTATGAGTAACACTAATTAAGAACATCTTTTGATGTAGAAATCTTGAGAAATATTACTCTCAGTTACCGGCTGTAAATAATTATTTATGTTAGTTTGTACCAGCAAAAAAGAGAGTTGGCATTTTTGACATATCTATATGTTGCAGTCTCTGACAATTGAGTTCAATAATCTTTTTTCAATTTTTTTGCCTTTAGATTTCATAGTGATCATAATAAAGGAGGAAGATCAATTTTTGGACTAATATGTAGGTGTAGATGGTTGAGGCTTGCCAAGTATTTGTTTTCCGAACCTATGTAATGAAATGCAGAAGATATAGTAATCATAATAAAGGAGGAAGATCAATTTTTAGACTAATATGTAGCAGTAGATGGTTGAGGCTTGCCAAGTATTTGTTTTCCGAACCTATGTAATGAAATGCAGAAGATAGCTAAGTTGTATGTCATCTATAAGCAATTCTATTCTTCTCGTGTGCTAATCCAATTTGAAAGAACCACACACAGATTTTATTTCAGGGTTAGATTTTGAATTGTGTGGTAAATTTATAACATGTTCTAATTATGTGCAGACGGTATCCTTTTGGGGGGCATTCTAATCATGTATGAGTTTCATAATTACTTGCGGCCTATTCTTCTCCTCATGTACTCCTTTTGGATACCTCAAGTAATCACTAATGTGATTCGCGATTCGAGAAAACCATTACATCCTCATTACATATTAGGGATGACTGCTACCCGGCTAGCAATCCCATTGTACATTTTTGGTTGCCCTAGGAACTTCATGCGCATTGAGCCTGACAAGAATTGGTGTATATGTTTGAGTATGTTTATGGGTCTCCAAGCTTCGATTCTTCTTCTTCAGCATTATCTTGGATCTCGATGGTTCATTCCACGCCAGGTTCTATATGGCTTTATCCAATCATTTTCTCTATGCAATAACTATTTTTTTTGTCTTTTAACCACTTGGTGGAATTTTATAACTCAAATATGTAAAAGGCTAGTCTTTTCTTTTGGCTACATTCAACGGTTAAAGATTGGTAGATTTCTTCTTTGCTACACTTATACACTGTTTTTACACTTTTGTATATGATGGTTTGCAGATCCTACCTGAGAAATATAGTTACTACCGGAAATTCGATCAGGACACCGCTCATGCCACAGACTGCGTCATTTGCATGACCACTATTGATATGAGGCAGCATTCTAATGATTGCATGGTATAGTGCTGTTATATAATCTTGCATCTGGTTGCTGATTTTTTCTTCTAATTTCTTTTTTTTTCTTTTAGTTTTTATTTTGAAAGGAAAAACTCGGACTGATGTTCAAAATCAAAATGAATCCACAGGTGACACCGTGTGATCATTTTTTCCACTCTGGATGCTTACAGAGGTGGATGGATATTAAGATGGAGTGTCCCACTTGCAGGCGTCCACTGCCAGCAGCTTGAGCATATTATTCCTTATTGTATATCAGTTAGGATCAGCTAACATCGGCCAACTTGGAAATTGCGGTAAGTTAGCCTTTTTATTTTTTCTTTTTTCAATCATATACTGGTTAGCGTTTTCGGGAATTCTGAAATATGATCTGCAAGAGAAAGCTTTTACAAATTTTCGTATATAAATGATGTGTTAGATGTAAAAAGAATCTTATTCATTTAGCATTTGCAATATGTAGTTTACGAGCTTAAAAACATGTAGTTTGAACATATATACCATAGTTATCGCCTAGGTGACAAGGCGACCCTAAGGCGGTTTGATATTTAGTGTCGTCTAGGCAACCCCAAGGCGAGACACAGTCAAGGTGTCCAGGCACCCTAGAAATGCCTTGACAACTATGATTAATACACATACACGTGCACGGAAATGCTAATATGAGAATGCGAGCAAACTCAAAAGCCCTAATAAGACCAAAGAAAGGAATTGCTGATTGGTGGATTCAAAAGTCTAGTTATATATCTTCTTAGCTGATAAAATTTTAGCCTCGTTCGACATGGACGAGGCTTTGTTTGAACCGTCCAACTTTATGACATTTATAGTCTTGACTTGTTTATTGACTTTTTTGGATGGAATCACATCCATTGTCAGAAGAGGCTCACATTTTACCAGCTAGTGAGATATGATTACAATCTGAGTATGAACCCGTTCATATATTATTCATATGCTTTTTATCAATCTGTTGGATCTGAGCGGTTCCTTTATCCCGAATCCGTCTCAATTATTAGCCTCAATGAAGTTCTAAGCGCGATGCTGCGCTTTTTCAGGTGGGTGAAGATCCAAATGAGTGCACCCGCGAAAGGTGGCTGAGGAAGAACATGATTCAAGAGCACCATAGATGAAAGGCTGATTTGTAGTCAACATGATTCTTGAATTGTTTGTGTAAATGTATAATTTTTAGTTGCAATTAACAACTAATAAAAGGTTCAGGTCATTTTGCAGTTTCACCTTTCCTTGCAAGACCATTGATTTTTTTTTTTTTTCCCCCCCTTCGTTTCAAATTGGGAAGTAAGAGCAATGATTCTGAAGCTCCCATTGAAACTCGAGGTTGCCTATTTGGAGGTTGTATAAATTGTTATGGAATTGAAATTTAGACTCCAAGATTTTTTGAAACAATTTAGAAAATATTTCAACCTCAAGAGGAATCTGAGTGTATTGGACTTATTTATTTATTTTATTTTATTAGTTTTAACAAAGTGATATACATCAATGAGGTGTGAATATGAGACCCCTTTAGAGAGGGGTTTGTCAAAATTGCGATGAATTATACTTTCAAGTCTAAACAATTGTGCTGAAGTACAGGCCGGCCTTGTACACATCCTTAATGGCTATAAACCCGATCAATTCTGCAAACATAGTTCCTAAAAGAGTCGTCCTTTGCCCGGTCTACTTCTATAACAAGCTACTTAGCTACTTGCTTGGAAAGAAATTAGTTATATTTGGGAATCTAATCTTCTGAATTTCATTTAGTTGACTATAATTAAACTCTTTTATTAAATGGAAATCAATTTCTATTTCCTCCTGATCTTAAGTAAAAATTGCAATTATAATATAATCTAAAATTTTAGTTCTTTGAACTTAATAAAATTTCATTTATATTGAAATGCAATTTACAGATATTCTTTAAATGTGATAAAATTTAGACAAGTTATGGAAAAAATTTAAATAGTTTAAAATAATATATTTTTTGAAAGTAATAATTTAAAATGATGGTTATTAATTAAAATTAAATCATAATTAAAAAATAAAAATATTTAGGTAAAAGATAGTGACATCCCCTCATCTATGTGGACAAGACACAGACGTCCCTATTTTCTAAAAAGAAGTTTCCCACGCTTGAACGTTTTAAATTACCATGTTTACCTATTATAGGTTAGTAATGACAGAAAAAAATTAGGGTAAAAGACATATACATCTCCACACCTTCGTTATAAAGACATTGACACACCTTGTACTTTCTAAAAAAGACACGCTATTTGGTTATGTCAAAGTGACTCTTTTACCCATCACTAATGACATATGATAAAAATAAAATTATTAGTTTATTATTACTTTTAAAGTATTATTTATCATTTTTGGTACATTTTTTCATGGAATAAAAATTTGTGACATAGATTCTTTATTTTGTTTAATAAAAAATTGGGATTGGATAAGAGTTTGGTATTTTATAATAATAAAACAAATGGCAAATATATTTCCATCATTTACCAATTTATGATGGCAATAAAGTCAATTTGAAAGAATTAGAGGGCGTCAGGTTTCTTTTTAAAAACTAGAGGGAGTGTTCTACAAAAGTGAGTGGATGTTAATGTCTTTTATCCAAAAACTATCATATTATTGTGTTACAATTTGCTATGGTAAATGCAGTTTAATTTATTATTATTATTTTTTTTGACTGTTATCGTCTTCCAAGGGGTAAAATTATCATTTAACAATATTCAAACACGAGAAGTATCTTTTCGAGAAAATAGTGCATAATCATACCCTTCAAATAAGTGGAGGGGGTGTCGATGTCCTTTATCCAAAATATTTTTCATTATTAAACAAACCTTTAGGCTTCTATAATTTGAAAACTCAAATCACACCAAATTCACAATTTACTTTGAAGAAGAAAACAGCATATTCACAAATATTCAACCCATTACATCCTTTACAAAGCACCAAGGTGAGAATAAAGTAACTTATAATTCTACCAACAAAATCGTCATCAGAAGGTACTGCAAGAACTAGATCACAAACAGCACGATTCAAACCCTAATATGAAACCCAACATCAAGCCCTAATATCAAACCCCTAATGGTAACGAAATTACCATTGTCCAACTCAAATTATTCAATAACCTTGGCAAACCAAACACACAGTGGTATGTACTCTTGATCGTCATTATCTCTAAATTTATACGAACCGCCGCCAGATCAATATTTCTTCCCAAACACGAGAAGCTGCAACTTGTCATAACCAGCAAGGACACCGGCACCTGCAACAGCTCTCAATATATTGGCACCCGCACCCTTGAAAAGTGATTTGGCGCCTTCCTTCTTCAATATCTGAGCAAAACAATCCATGGAGTTCTTGTATTTGACGGCTTCTCCTGAGGTCATCATCATCCTTCGACGAACCGTGTCAATTGGGTAAGAAGCCAATCCGGCACCTATAGTGATACCCCATCCCAATAGAAAACTTGCCAAGAAACTATCCTGTAAACACCAATAATAATGCAGTTTGATGAGTTCTCAAGAAATTCTACTTGAAAAAGGACCATGAAGTGGTTAGTACAACGTGCCATATTTCAATTTAATGGGGGAGTGTATTCGTAGGAAATAACCCGTACTACAATTCAATCATAATGTTGTACTGGTAAAATGTTTAAAAGATGTTAGATTTGCAAAATGGAATAGGATGAAAATCAATGGCAAGTTTGACTCGCTGAGTGTAATAAAGTGGGGATGGACCAACTATTTCACAAGGATTGGGTAAAGAAGAGCTATTCCCAAGAGTCAAGAGTAAAATATATATTCTTGATTAGGCCAGAATAACTCATGAATAGGAATAAGCATTATGAGCTCTAAAAAGAACCAAACGAGGTGATAACTACTCCATAAGAATAGGAGGAAAGGAATAACTATTACTATGAACCAAACATGAGATAATTAGTTACTCTACAGAAAACGATAAGGTAAGGAATAGTTATTCCCTTGGGCTATGAGAGCAATGTGCACTCTAGATTGGAACAATAAGGCCTGAAATAGAATGCATCCCAAATGCAATAGCTATTATCATGAACCAAACATGCCATAAAGGTTGCACTTATCCACACCACATATCTGAATATTTTACATACCTGCAAATTGCCAACCAAAACCACAGGTTTCAGAGAATCATACATTCCAAAGTATAGCCCGCGGTACACAATAATTCCAACACATGAGATGTTGAATCCACGATAAAGGCCAGCAACACCATCAGACTTTATGGTTTTCTTGTAAACATCAACCAAACCGTTGAATTGCCTTTCACCACCTTTTTTAGAAGCTCTAGCATCACTAGCTAAACGTGTTCGGGCAAAATCAATAGAATAAACAAATATAAGCGAGGTAGCACCAGCCGCTCCACCAGATGCCAAGTTTCCAGCAAACCACTTCCAGTAGCCATCCTTGTCTTTCTTGAAGTTGAACAGCCTCTTGAAATAATCTTTGAAAGCAAAGTTCAAGGCCTGATGCATATACACAAGTGAAAGATGAAGTGCCTAAATATAAGCAGGGACAAGTAAGGACTAACAACTAGTCTTCATATTATCCTTTGAGCCCGTGACATTCTTTAAACCCTGAACACTCAACCTAGACTCCTTAAATAAAATGTCTTATTTTTTATGATATGTATATATGTGTGTGTGTGTGTGTGTGTGTCAAAAGATGTTTTGAATTTTTTATAAGTGAATGCTTCTGCTAACAGTTTAAGTGTAAAGACCAATAAATGATTATAAGCAAAAATAATGTAGACATTTAGTTTTATTCCCTTTGTAATTACAAGGTATGTAAAGATGGATCATACTTCTGGCTTGGGTTCTGGAAAAAAAAAAAAAAAAAGAAAAGAAAAAAAAATTAGCATAACATAATCTCTGTCAATCATCTGGGGAAATAATGATTACTTCCATCTTCACAGGCAATGATATTGCCTATTTTTGTACTGCAAAACACTGCACCAACAAAACCTTCACTAAGGGGTTCACACTTCTAAGAAATGCTCACAATTTTTATGCCAATATATAGCTAGAAGAAAGGGAAACAACAAGTTGTTGGACATGTACCTGGGTCGGGAAGTATCTAATAACATTAGCCATGTTGCCTCTCCATAAAGAAAGGACGCCTTCATCCTTCATGGTTCTGGCAAAACAATCCGTAATACCCTTGTAAGGTTCAGATAGGCGACCAGCCTTGATCATCTCATCCTGATTCTGAATCAACAGCTTAACTCTCTCGATTGGAGCAGCTGCAGACTTTGAAACAGCAGCTGAAACGCCTCCCATGAGAAAATCTACCAGAAAAGCTGAAGCACTTTTCTCTGATGGAGCTGAAACAAATACAGGAGAAAGAGGTCGAACAAGCGCCACTTCTGAACTTTGGCATGACGATGGCAATAGATTCTGCAGTCCTCCATTCACATATGTACCAGTCAGATTCTGCATGCCATAATTTCTGGCATCTTTGCAAGGTGAAAGCCTAGAAAAGAGGTAAGATTGCCCATGTATCTTTTCAAATACTGATGGATGGCGTGATCTATCTGCCATATTGGCAGCTCAAGATGATGCCCTGCAAAGATTGAGGTAGCATGGGCTAGATCAAATACTCAAAAAATTCAGTATGATACACTTTGGTACCTAAAACAGCATAGCATTACTAGTATAGCATGCACACAAACTCATTCAAATCAAAGTTTCAGCAAGCCCCTACAAACGTATTAAGTAATTCAGTCAACCATTTTCAACAAAGCTCCAAAGTGAATAGATAATATATTTAAAAGAACACACTCCCATGCCCAAACAACACACAAGTGTGCAAGTTTGAGGCTGCTGTGGGACCTTGTAACATATTTTAAGAGAAGAAATGAGCAGTGATTCTCCCTAAAGTACCAATTAGATATAAATGTACTTCAAAATAAAATTTTAATTTAATTTTGGACGTATCTTTGGGATCAAGGAATCAAAGACGTCCATTTTTGCACTGGATATTACTTTGATCAAAATCTCAGATTTATTTGCTAGCATATATTTGCACACAGTGGTTAAAAGATTATTTAGCATTCTCCATAAAGAAAAGTTGCAAGTGTCACATTGTCAATGGAAACAGAGGCTTCTCTTTTTCTTCGAAGTGTATCCATTTTGAGTCGAAAAATTGAAATATAAGAGTGTCAATGCAAGTTCCCACAAAATGCATCAAGTCAAGTCACTGGTAAAGCAACAGGGCAACCATGGAGAAATCCAGGCACACAAGTTTAACAAGTATGATCTAACATTAAGTGAAGTTTCAATTCATCACTAATTAGCTTCTTTTGACAGTAAAAAAAAAAAAAAAAAAAAAAAAAAAACCTCAATCAATTAAAACACACAACCAAACCCAAGTAACACCATGACTACACCATTGAGCAACTTTGAGTCATGTTGATCTCTACAAACCAACACTTAAAAGCTCAGAATAAGAGTTAAATGGACCAAAGCAATGAACGTACTAAAAACCCAATCCCTGCCAACTCAGCAGCGCAACCTTTGAGAAATCCCAGCTCATCTGTTTAACCAGTATAACTGCAGATTTTCAATTCATCGCTCAAAATAAAAACTCCCAATCAATCGAAAAGTATACCTCACATGCATAACTTCTCACTCTTATCACCATGATCACAACATTGACCAAGTTCAAACTCAGGTAGACCCGCACAAACCACCAATTAGCAGCTCAGACTAAGAACTATACACATACAAATGAACACACAAGGAACCAAACTCTACCAACTCAGCAGATAGTAAACAGGAAACAACCAAATGTTGAATATCAGCAATTCTAAAGCAAGACTTCGACATAGATCCGCAGCTCATACTAACCAACCAACAAAATCAACCAAAACAAACCCATTTTCACTTCCATTTCTCAAGTTTTTTCTCAGGAAACAAACAACATCATAAGGAAACGAACAAGTGCAATGAAAGATCAAAAAATATGTAAATGCAGAAATCAGATCAGGATTCGAACCTGGTTGAATCTCCGACAAAGATCAATCCACCGTCAAGCTTCTCAGAAGAGTTGAGCATTGTCAGTATAAAAAGGGAGAGCAGAGGGCGGCTTTAGGTTTTCTCCATGAATTTACGGATTTAACCCTTTTTCACTCTCAAAATAACTACTCTGCCATGCTCCGATATTATTATTTTTAATTTCTTTTCCCCTTAAAACACTTGGTTGGAGATAAAATTTTGCTGAGGTAAATAACAGTATTTAACAACAACAAAAAAGAAAGAGTATTTGTCCAAACTCATGTAATTTTAGTGCGTTCATCTTAAAAATAATGTTGTATAGGTGGTGGTTTTACTTGAGAAAATGTCTTCATATGGAAAAAAATGAAGGGATGTAAAAGGTTGAAATGGTAAATTTAAATTTTATTCAGATTATTTTTATTTATTTTTTAAAAGAAAACTTGAAGTCTAAGTAATATTACAGTGTTATACTCCGCCTTTTTGAATTCATTATTTGTAAATAACAGTATTTAAAGAATAACTCTATAACAGTGTTTACTTGAGGAAATGGCATGGGAAAAAAAAATTGAAGGGATGTAGAAAGTTGGAATGGTAAATTGCACTTATTTGTATTTTGAAAAGAAAAAGAATTTTCAGTTTAAGTAATATTACAAGCCACGTGTCTCCAGATCAAGTAAAATATAAAATTTAAGAAATATATACTTTATTTTAATTGGGTTAGCAAGAAAAATCCATCCCTATGCCGAAAAGTGATTACTTGAGAACCTAATATATTAGATAGATGATTTGTAATTTTTTTTGAACTATTTAAGAGAGTGATAGGGTAATTATACTGGGAGTCAACAAAAAAGAAATAGTAATTATTTCTGGGACAAAAAAAAATTACGGATCCAAACAGCTAATTGACTCTATTTTTTAAATAAAACTGCATTATTTTAAATATTACGCTAGGTAACTATCTACTATGGCATGTTAGACTTGTCAAGCCCATGATTTTTCTCCCTTGGATTCTTGTTTTCTCTTTCTCCTATTTAGTTTGCAACATAAAAGATGAGAATAGATTTGTAATCCATAAAAATATAACAGTGAATAATAAAAATAATAATTCTTTTTAAAACTCAATGATAAATAATAACTTTTACACTTCTCAATTATTCTATGCCTAATTTATGAGAGTAACAATTTAGTTAAGGTTCAAGGAGATATGTATTTACATTAGATGATTATTCTATTTTCCTTTTATTTCATCCTCATAAATCTAAGGTTAAAGTATAAATTTAGCCCTTGACTTTGTCAGAACCTAATCTTTAATTTGACACAATACGACCCCCCTTTAATTTATATTACGCAAATAATATCGTCCCTTAAACCCCAATAGTTAAGGGCTTGGACATGGCAACAGCACCGCGTTGAACAGATCCCTCGCCTTCTCTAGGGTTTCCATGGCCACAGCCCTCGGCATAGAGCGAGATCGGGAGTAAGACCAGCGCCCCGTGGGCGCCATGTATAGCAGGAGGTTCATGGAGTGCAATTTCCCCGAATCGGAGCTCAACAGGATCCCCTGCACCACCGATTTGAGGGCTTGCCCTGTAGTGGACCCCGACGCAGACGAGGAGCCCTAGGAGGTGGAATAGCGGCTCACTGTTGCTGGCGAGGATGATCCCGAAAACGACGGGGACGAGGGCGAGGTAGATTTCGGCTGGCACCCGGCGGCAGGTGATGAGGAACGCGAAGATGACGGTGAAGAAGGGGGTGGTGGCGCGGATGGCCTGGTTGAAGGAGGCTGGGGGGTAGTGGAGGGAGACGTTGCCGCAGACGACGGAGAAGCAGAAGATGGCGGCGAGGGCGAAGATCTTGAAGGGCTGGTGGCGGGAGTGGATCCTCTGGGCAGCACGATCCGGAGCCAGTGTGTGGCGGCGGCGCTGAGGCCGGCGCAGGAGAGCATGTGGAGGAAGGTGAGGAAGATCGGGTAGCGTAGGCCGTAGAAGCTGAGGAGGTATTTGTTCAGGAGGAGCACCCGATGTTCGACAGGTACCACGCCGCCACCGCCGCCGTCGACGCTCGGTTGCCATAAGATCCTCCTCCTCCACTGCTTGCAGCAATGGTGGATGCGGCGGCGGCCGGGTTCCTTGACTCCGCCAGCGAGGTCTCAAGTATGTCGAGGAGCTGATTCAGCGTCGCTTCGAACCTGGGATTGCTCCCCCTCATCGTCGTCCATGTCTCTGTCTCCCCCATTCTATTCCGAAGGCACATTATTGTTTTGCGAAATATAAATTAAAGGTCGTGTCGTACCAAATTAAAAGTTTCGCAATAAGTTCGGGTTAAATTTGTATTTTGACCTAAACCAGATGAGTGATGATCTTATAAAAGGCACATCAATTGCAAGTATGACACACTGACCTTCTGGACAAGTGAGCAGTAAGTAGAAAATGATGATGCACGCTAATTCTATTGAAATTCTTATCTTCATCTCAAACAACTTTAGCAACATTTGGAATGGCGTGACTAATGAATGTGGGCCCTGTAATTTGTCTGAAGTAGAATGAAAGCAAATCATGCTGTGACAAGTGACAGCACAGAAACGCAGTGGGGAGTATTTCAAAAAGAGGAACAATATACAAATTTATGTATAATACACATTCAGGCATTGAACATACCCTATACAGGCTCCCAGTGTTGTTCATCAGATAAGAGAAACATTAATCAAATAGGAGTCTGGACTTACAGAGTGTTATCCTATGTGCATCCACTATGTCTTAGAGTGTTATCCTCATACCTGAGATAAAAACTTCAAAAGATAAAAGACACATTAATCAACTAGTAGGTGTAGATGAAATTCTAGAAACTGTACACACATTTAATGGTTAAAGCTTTGTTCGTTCTGTACCTGCTTAGGCTTGCACTGCAAGTATAATCAACACTTCTGGGTCCATGGAGCAATGTCACACTATGAAGAACACAGGGATGCCCTCTGCTTCAACAGTAACTGCTTTAGTTTTGGAATCAGGTCGCGTTTCGAACACATGTGATTCTGGAAGGATTCTCTTAGACTCCGAAGCAGTTCTTTGTGATCTTCACCAGGTTTAGTGTTTAGTAGCTTTGTAAAAAGACCCTTCCACAGGTCAACATTCCAATATCTAGAGCCGCACGGTGCAAACACTCGGTCAAAAGATGTTGAAAATACATGGAACATAAGATATAACACAAATTGTTTTATCAAAGGAAAAACAAAAATGCCAGGTGTATAGGAAGGGAGTTATGGGTGGGTGGTCCACGTATCGATAAATTGTTCTATACCCACCCTGTGCACAAATTTCAGTACCCATGGCACAACCCATCATATAAACATGAATCCCTATAACTTCACATGGCCATATACTAGAGAGCTAGATGGAAGGGGCAAAAACGATGAACCAACATCCACAAATCAAGCAAAAAAGCGCCAGAAGATGAAGATTTTAGTGTACCGCTTAAGATGTGATTTAGGCTGGTATATATAGCCACCATCAGAAGATGCTTTCTTTTCAATCTTCATATGTGAACTGTGCAGCATCATATGGACGACACCACAGAGGCCATACGTGTCTACCTGATGAAGCGTCATAGAGGAGTGTCATAATATAGTCATACTAATGATACAAAAAACAAATGCATTTTGATAATATATAGTGTATATATTTTAAGAAGAGTCTGACCTGGAACGTCCATGGCTTATTCTCTTGCATTTGTATACATCGAAAGCCAGAAGTCCGACAATCTCCATTGAACTCTGTGTTGGCAGGAAAGAGATTAAGGTCTATGCCTCTCCCCCAGTCAACAAGACAGAGACCCTGCACAATATCACTTGAGGAATGGTAAAAAAGTTTAACAAGATCTCTTGGCTAAAATTCTAAGCATTGATGCAGCCCAAAAATAACCTGATCATGCCAGGAGCTGTGCCGATCATGGAATCCTTCTTCTGTAAGATCATCCCTGCCAAGATTACAGCTTAGCAATGCCTCTAAATGTCAAAGTACACAGGACAATGTGGTCGCTTGCACTTCCTTCTTTGAATTCACAAGATTAGATATTATTAAAGCTTTTAAACCTTTATGTGCACCATCTGCCTGTTGAGCTGGATAGGAATGTAAATTCAAAATTAGAGAATAGAGTGGCAACCTTTGAGAGGGAATGTCTGAATTATAATTCTAAGCTTTCATGAAAGGATTGGACATCACCAGCAAAAATATCTATTTCGTAACCCGAAGAGGCTCTAAAATCATCAAGATATACTAGCGCTGGCAAATTTTATATTCATGTAAATTTCCTGAGAGCTAGATCTAATCAATAAATAAAAGGCAAACCTACCAAACGACTAAGAGAATAAAATTCTAGAGTCATGGTAGTTTCCTTCTGCGGAACCCACAGTATCCTTTAATATAAAAAAAATCTAAACAAGCTGGTGAATTAGAAATCAGAAAAGAGAAGTCCACACAGGATTGCAATCCAACATACCATACCAGACAGCAGAATTTTTTATTTTTTGAAAAGCCAGAAATAATTAGAATATGACATTTGGATTTGCTGGTTGAATTTTTTGTCCGAGCCCAAACATATTTAGTCATAAGTAGACCACTTTCCATACTTATTATTTACCTACTGTTTCCTAAGGCTCCCATAAAATGCAAGACTGCAAAGGTTAGAATGCAGCAAAAGTTTGGTTACCTGGCATAGCGAATAAGCAAATTATCAGGCTTGAAATCACCATGAATGATGCCAACAGTGTGTAGAGTTTCCAGCATGTAGAGCATCTCTATAGTGTAATAAATACATAATACTTCTTCCATTGAACCACCCACAACCACATGAGAGTTGATGGCATCCTGCACAAGATTCTCACTCAACTATAAGTGAAACGACAGGAAGAAACAAACTGATGAAACTCAAGGCAATAAGATATACCAGATGCCTACCTGAAGTGTACCATGAGGCAAGTAGTCACAGACAAGTATGCTGTAATCAGAATAAAGGCACACGCTGCGAGCGTAGCCAAAACTGGGTCTCTAGATGTATGCAAGATAAAGAATAAAGTAGTACATAAAAAAAGAATAAGAAAAAGCCAACAAGAAGCAAAAGAAAATGCAGGAAGAGGCATACTTCCTTGTCTGGGATACGCATATCAAGTTGACGATACATGTAAAACTCCCAAGAGAAAGAAGGCCTTTGTATCTGCAATATATCGTAAAAATAATGATACCATCCAACAAGAATGGATCTACGTTCAAGAGACAGAAAGTAGGAAACGGAATAACCTTCAATGCAACAACTCCATCGGGATTGCTGTTGACATATGCTTTAAATACTTGAGCAAATCCACCCTGACCCGCACAACCCTTGATTTGGTACTTCGTTGATCCTTTGAGCATAATATAAAAAAGAGTTACAGTTATTAATATCACATTTTCTTGAATAGGGTTAGTTTCTCCCATTATTAAAACCTGAACATGGGGTAGCAGATCACATATGTGGAAAGATCTCTTCTTGGAACTCAATAATATAAGTAAATGGAAAATCTTCAAGTGACAACCTTAAAATGCTACATGTTCATTGAAACGCACAAGCTTTACACATAATGTAACAGCTTAAGCTTTTAGTGAAGTGGTTGCTTAACATGATATAGAGCCATAGCTACCAGGATGTCCTGAAATCTTTTCATTGCTTGCATATAATCTCTTATAGGGTTCTTCTTCTTTTAATAAATATTTATTGTTTTTGTGCTCTCCTTGTGTGATCAGGCTGCTGAGGGTAGCTCAAAAATCATTGTACAGCAGGAAATGCTCTGAGATGAACGAGAAATGGCGAACAATATACAGGGAAACCCCTGTGATAAAACAATAAAGTGCGAAGAGATCATAACACTTAACAAGAAGTAGTCATTACCTATTTCAACAATCTTGTTTCGAGATGATTTGTTCAAAGAAGATAAAGCTACTTTTCCTTTATAAGCTTTAGTGCTGAAATGATATCCCTGATACATATATCATAAAAGTGAGAGGAAAAAACTAAAGATTAAGTTGATCATTGTGAAATTAGATCATTGTTTTTCATTTTTACTGCAAGTACTTACTTCGTATTTCAAAATCTGAGGATTCATCTTAGTCAGTAGATCTTGGATAGTGGACGTTGACCATGGATTGACACAATTACTTGCAGGCTTCAAAGATCTACCAGCATCAATCTACAAAAGGATCATGCACAAGAATCAATAATGTCATTCCCATGGATTAAAATGTCACCGTGACCGCATAGTAGATTGGAGAAAAAAACTAAAAACATTTGAAACGACCAGGTCAATCTAAATTCAAATGTTGAAACCTATTACAAAGGATTATAGGCTCTTCATGGTGATTTCCAAATGAAGGGCATAATATGGTGTTAGATAATCTTGCATTACTTCACTTGAAATAATCATGCATTACGATAGAAAGAGCATGCACTCATGAAGCTGCCTGACCAAGAAAATAGGAAATTTGGAACAATGATGTAAATTAATAATAGTGAGACTGAAATACTCAAATACTCAAATACTCAAATACAAGAGCGAACTGCATGCAATAAGGTTTATAAACCTGTCCTGAAACGCTGTAACTTTGCAGCAGTAATTTAAGAGCAGGAAGAATTTCTTTAAAGAATGGTTTTATAGAAAGCTAATAATAGCAACTGATGAATCATAATACAAATTTTTGTTCGTGTTCCTTTCTAGCTAACAAGGGGAGATGAATTAATACGATTTTGGAATGAGGGAAGGAGTGAACAGTCTATTATATACGCGAAAACCCCTATTCTGATTATTTAAGCCCCACCTTATTGGGTTTACTATTCTATTCGCCGCTTGTCAGCCCCTAATCAATTTCTTGAGTTCTAATAAAGGCCATATGAGCAGTACCTTCTCAATTCTCGCGCGTATATCATTACCATTTGAAACCCTTTCTATTATTACTACATAAGTAAAAAATACCCATACCATATACATCACTCTTTAGGGAATAGAAATATCTATAGGTGAGCTACCACCTATAGATATTTATTAAAAGACCCATACTAGTATATTGGGAAATATAAATAATGCATCTGATCTCCCCGGAAATAATATACACCGAATAGCCCGGACTCTCACAACAATTGGGTATATATATCACTCAGTATCGTCTGTGAGAGGGGGTTCTCCCCACCACGGTAGGGCAACGGGATGGAATCAGGATGAGCATGAAACCGGAGGAAGCTCGCTTATAGTTGTGTGCTGCTGTTTACATTTCAAAGAATAGCTGAAAGCATTTAAAAGGGAGGAAGAAACAAAACAAGCATACAAAACGCAAAAAACTAATGATGACTCAGGGAAGTTTCCTACACCCAGAGTGTATGAAAATTCACTGTTCAGACATTGAGTTTTATCTCTCAAAGCTTTTCCAAATCCCAGATAATTATGCCGGATTGATGAACTAAAATACCCAAAATACAGTTCCTTGGAAACTCTAGACCAAATTAAAGGACAATTGCTTAAACAATACAATATGAATATTATGAAATGAGGACTTTCAAAGGCAAGGCTTAAGCTTCCATCTAAAGTAGCTCAACATGGACTTGTTTATTTACTTGTTATTAGGATCAACATTCCACTTTTAACATACCTTTTGAAGTGAACATGCTTTCACTATATTAGACATTCTTTCAAGAAATAAAGCTTGTGCTTTCTTCAGCCTCTCGAGTGGTTCTGCATTCCTAAAACAAAACCTATCAAAATCAAACAAAAATTGCACACACCCAAAAGAACCTATAGGAGTATGTAGGGAGAAAGAAAACCTCAAAATGCCCATCTCATAAGCCCTACACGCATCAAGCAGCTTCCCCTTTGCTTCGAGGAACAACGCGTAGGATTCGTAAAGCATGGAATGCCCAATACAAATCTTACGGTTCTCCATTTCTATATAAACATTCTCGTAGTTCTCGGTGCCGTCCATCTGCAGAAACCATCCAAACACCCCCACAAAGAAATAAAAAATCAAACAGAACATTTCACAAACACAATATAACCAATAAAAAGCGCCACCAACCAACTAAAATTTCCCAAAATGTTGTCTGATGAAATGAGACATTACATATAGAAGCCAGATCTTGAGAAATCTGGGGTCATTTCTGTACTTGTTGTCATGCTTGAAGTTTGAAATACATCGCGAGAGAAGATCATCGAGGTCCGTGCGCGATTCGGTTCCCGCGTTTAAACCATCAAGCGCTTTCTTGATTGACCTAGATCAATAAAGGACATCAAAAACAATTCGTCTCTGTGCGCGAGTGTGTGTGATAGAGAGAGAGAGAGAGAGAGAGAGAGAGAGAGAGAGAGAGTACAAGAGCCATGGAAAGAGGGGATCGTGTGCATGAAGATCGTCGGTAACGACCGCCATGGTTTCTCCGGGTGTGGGAAGCCTTTCGTTGTGGTGCCCGAAGAAAGAGCTGATTTTGATTTTGCTTTTGGCTCCAAAGCTAAAATAAAAAAATAAGGGCGAAAAAACAAACAAATGCTAAATAAATAAATAATGGCGGGCACGTGATCTATGGTTTGAATTTAATGTAACGTTTTATTATAGGGTTTGATGAGTCTAGGGCTCAGTGAATCTACGCAAGTTGACCCCTCAAAATAAATTTTTGACGTCTACTTTTAAAGTTTTAATCTTATATATTGAATGAGTTGAAAAAGGCAACATGAAAGAAAGTTTTTGTAAAATTTCCTTATGTGTAAGTCTTTGATTTCAAAATAGTGAAACAGTCTAGATCTCTTGGTTATTTGTAATATAAATGAAAACCTAATACAGGATAAAATTGTATGAAAATTGGTATGCCCATCTTGTTTTTTCACATTCATTCAATCAGTAAAGTCGAAATTTAGAAAATGAACATCAAAATATTATTTTGGAATGATAAAGTGGATAAACTACTTACTATGTCGCGAAAAAAAAAAAAACAAAAACAAAAAAAAAAAAAAACCTCCCTTACAAGTATAATAAAGGGAAAAGTGCTTGTACCATGCCATATCTAGTTGGGAATTATCCACGGTGGCACCCCCAAATGGCTCATTTGACGCTCATCCTACAAATTTGAACCCTCTACATTCAATAAACAAGAAAAAGCAAGTAGGCATGTCATTTTCGTACAAAATACCAAGAGATTTAAACTATACAATTGTTTTGAATATTTAAACCCCATGAACGAGAGGTCTATATATTAACAAAATTGAATAAGAATTGGCATGGCCTCTTGTTTTCCCATGTACATTCAATCTGTATTGTTAGAGCTTTTAAAATAGACTCAAAACAACATCATTTTTGAGATGCTACAGTAGAAAATTTTCGTACTAGACTTCATAAGGGAATAAATTATAGAAAAGCAGCCGTTGCCATTCCTTTCTTGTCTTCAGTATCATTATTGTCATTGTTATTATTATTATTATATTCTTTACTTTCCAATGATTATATAAGCGAAGATATTGATGCAACGATCATATTATTTAGATTGCATTTGTACAGTGGAAATAGAGTTGGGAATGAATTTGATAATAGGAATGGGAGTATTTTGGCATATTGACCCGCTTGGGCATGACATGTCTTTGGCCCACTTGTAAATGAAGTTATGAATTTTGTGTTGGGACTTCAAGTTTGAGGTGGAGATCTGTAGGAAATTATCCTTTGAATCCCAAATCTGGATCGCCCATAATTATTGTACCTCGATAATGATTGTAATCTTAGTCCTTTATTCAATCTAATGGCCGAGATGAGACACATTATTAAATGAGTTTAAAAAGTAATTTTCCCTCCCTGCATTGGCTTTGGCGCTAGGGTTTTTGGTCGTCTACTCAAACCCAACTCAATCTCTTCCTCTTCTCCCTCACTGATTTTTTTTTTGTGAAGTTGTGAGTGATTTATTGACACAAATTATTAAAAAAAAATTACAATGAGCTTGCTTCTCTGAGATTTCATTATGCGTGTTTTATGTCTTATTTTTTGTCTTCTATTTCGGCATGAAGTCAAACTTATGACAATCAAAAGTAAGGAAAAGAAAAGACAATGAGGAAAAAAAAAGAAAAAAGAGGAGCAAAGAATAAAAAAATTGATAACAGTGTTGAGCAGGAACAGATTAGAAGAGAATAAGAAAAAATAATAATCATGCGGGGTTTGGATGCAAGCAGGGAATGGAATAGAAAAGAAAGAAGTAAAAAATTGGGTTGGGAAAGGAAGGCGGGTGCAAGATTCAATTTAAGAATAAGAAAGCAAATCGAGGAGGGGAGATTTCCTTTTTTTAACTCATTTAATAATGTGTCTCAATTTCAGCTATTATATTAAATGAATAGTTCGACCAGTCGGTCTCACAATTAGGCAGGCTTATACCATCATGCTCACGGGCATAATCTTAGCTTGAGTCTACCTTTGTGCACCTCTGTTACTTTTTAAGAGGCATTCGCCCCAGATAAACTACCCACCTTGCAGTGTCCCCACCCC
This sequence comes from Santalum album, assembly GCA_034195605.1. Classification (NCBI taxonomy): domain Eukaryota; kingdom Viridiplantae; phylum Streptophyta; class Magnoliopsida; order Santalales; family Santalaceae; genus Santalum; species Santalum album. The sequence continues at coordinate 7,889,113 of CM067267.1, read as the reverse complement.
CCCTCCCCCCGAATGATTGGTGCGGCGGTTAGGCATCCTTACAATGATTTTAGACGACCGGATCCTTGAATCCTTGTCTAATTGACAACTGAAGCATTTTAGGGCAAGTCCACTACACTTTAGCCTACCTTACTTGAGACCCTACTTCGAACCTTCAGCAGTTTGTTCGAGACTTAGAAGCCTCTCATGAGATCAATCCTTGGACTTTTAATGTATTACATCAATGGGTAAATTAACTATTATAGTACCTAAACATTACATTGATGGGTAAATTACCTATTGTAGTACATAAAATGATTGTTTGATGTCCATTCTTCAAAACCTTACAAGTTCAATGGGCATGAAAAAAATGAATGACGTGTCAATTTTCATATAACTTCGTCATATATACCACTTATACTGCGAACTACACGAGATCTATAAACTGTTGTCATTCAACCTGTATAGTTGAAAGGCCTCTCGCGAGAACAGTCCTCAGATTCTCAATGCATCATATCAGTTGTAGTAATCTTCTTTTTTTTTTTCTTCCTATTTTAGCAATTTCTGCATTTGCCCGTGAATATCTCCCATTAAAATAGACAAACCTGATCTAAATTACAGGAATGAATGTTACAATATTCAAAAAAAACATCATCCTAAGTAGGGGGTTCAAGTGCTCTTGAACAACCAACCAAGCTGCAGCTGCTCATAAATTATACATGAACCATCATCATTGTCATCGCATGTGAGCAGCAGGACTGGAAATAGCAGCCAAAGTGCTCCTCATTCTCCTACTCTCCTTTCTCTGAACTACCAGCAAATTTGGTGACTTTGCCATCGTCGTTGCCTTCATTGATCTGACCAAAGTAAAAATAAGTTGCCAATAAACAAATGTGTTTACAAAAAGAAGCATTGCATAAGAAGGATATTCATACTTTTGTGGAAGAAAAGGATGGTTAAAATCAGGAACTGGTCTTGCATGTGGTACCATTGTCCTCCTCAATTGTTTTAATTCCTTCTCTTCCTCCATCTGCAAAACATGTTTACACAATGGCTATAAAATTGATGAATTTGCATAGGTGTATACAAGCACAATCGGGTGTTTTTGAAATTTCTATTATATTTTGTAAGCGTTTCGTGTAGTATTTTACTGAAAATATAGAAGTAATATAGAAGGGCAAAACATGTACCATCTTCTCAGACTCTCTCTCCTCCCTGTATCTCTTAGCCTTCAATTCCTTCTCCTTGATCTGTTGAGCTACTTCAAGTGAGAACCAGAATCCAAACATTTCAATGTGTAATCTAGATAATGAAGGAAAACAGCCATTATGGATCACCTTCTTATCAAACTCTACTCTATGCACAGCTCTATGGTTCACGTTGAGATTGAATTCTTGGACAAGAGTGAGTGGTTTCCGTACTTTTTCATGGACTGGAATAGGGTCCCTGCAGCAAAAAATTGTTTAATACACATGTTCCACTTATACAAAAGCACCATATTTGTTCATGGTAATAGTTATTCCATTCATGGTATGCTATTCCAGCCCACGGGAATTTCCTATCTCCTTGTGGAATGACTATTTTCATTCCTTCTCTATTTTATTCTGCGAACTAAACATACTATAAAGTTGCCTATAGAAGGTGTTGCTTTATTACTCCTCCAAAACAGGCTCTGGTTCACTTTCGAGCTTGGAATGACCATTCAGTCGGTATTCCAGTTCACATGAATTTGCTTATCCAGCATATTCTCATGGAATGACTATTGAATTCCTTCTCTATTCCATTTTGTTAACAAACATGGCATAAAGCATTCAAAGTTGCCCATACTGTGTTTCCTTACTCTTTCAAAACAGGCCGTGCCTTGAAGATCCTCATCTGGGTTTCTTCCTTCTTGATCCTCAGCTGCTCTTCCATTTCCCTCTGCATTTCCTCCTCATGTCTCACCAGACTCTCCAACTGGAAAGGTTCTAACTTGGTGCACTGTTTGGGCTCTGGCTTTGGAGGAATCTGTATATATAAATGTAATTGTTAACTCTTGTGTTGTTTGTCAGCAGAGTTAGCATAAACACAAGAAATGGAAGCTTCTTATTTTTTTGTTGTTACCACTGGAAAATCAGTTGTATAAGGATATGGTTTGGCCTTGGGAACCCTAAGCTTTCTCTTCTTCCAATTGTTTCTGCATTATTTCCACAGCAAATTTCCTCTCCTTCTCTGCTCCCCTTCCCTAATTTCATATAAATAAAAAGGCACAGCATGAAAAATATGGTCTAAATCACACTCATCAATCATATGATAAATTTGAGGAGCATAAGTGGACTGAACCACCCCTCCCCCCCCCCCCCCCCCCCTCCCCAAAAAAAAAGAAAAACGAGACGGAGGGAATACATCTGTCTGGAGTTGAAATGGATTGGGCATTGTAATTCTTGGAATTGGATTGTCATGTTGAGGTCCTGAATTCAAAGAAAGCTGAAAAGGACGCAATGAGCAACAGATTTAAAGAGCAAGGGCAATGGGAAAATTAAGGTTTAGAGTTTAGTATTCCAACAACCTTGTCAAAAACATCAGCAACAGTAGGAGCTGGTGGCGGAATTCTTTCGTCTATTGCAAAGTGAAATTCTTGAGGTACAGTCACATTCCTTTTTGTGTTACAAAACATCCCCAACTCTCCTTTGCTTTCAAAGATCTGCACAAATAATTTAAACTAAGCACTAAATACTTATAAACTAAATCCAGCTATTCTTTCTCCCCATCCATGGAGACGAATTAGTACCTTCTTATTCAGAGGCAGAGCCTTGAATTTTGGGGCCTTTTCAAGTTCCTCAAGCTCAAGCTCTTGGGTACTCTTCACCCTAGGTGGCCTTGCTCTCAATGATGTATGAAGGACCGGTGCTTTTGGATCAGCAAGGTCAGGTTTCAGCTGATTATTCTGTTACAACATTGAGAAAAAGAAGAAAATTAATTAAGGAAGCATATTGAATTGGTTTGAATAATAGCATGATAATGTCCTGCGATCAGGCCAAGTTCTCCAAACCTGGTGAGAAGAAGATTTGGTTGATGCAACTGTAGAAGTTTCCGCATTATGACTCACCCTTGCCATCGTCTCCAGATGAAACTCCTACACAAATTAACGATGGTCAGAATAAAACTTTTTGTATTATTATTTTTTCTACCCAAATTGCAATTTACCTGAAACTCTGGTAGTTGAGGCGTACTTCTGGGTAAGGAAGGCAGGGTTGGGGCTCTAAGAATCTGAAAGAAAGGAAAACAACCGATTAATTGCAAATTATACAGATGGGGACAGAAAATAGTATCCTATTTGGGACACCCAAAAAGGCACCTTTGTATTTAAAGGACAGGCCTTGAACTTTGGAATTTTAGCCATCATCTCTTCTTCCAGTTCAGCAGAGCTCCTCACTGTAGTTGAACGAACCCGTTGGGAAGTTTCAAATTCAGGTTCTTTGGGTCTTGTTAATGTAAGTTTAGACTTCTTTTGCATAATGGAAGTAGCACCATCCTGAGAAGTTGATGAAGGGAACAGTAAAAATTATCAATTTATAGAGTAAAGTGACTTTATAGAATTCCATCTTGACAATAAAAGAGGGAATAAAATTAGGATGTCAAGTTATTACATGTGACAGTGACATCTGTCTTGTATTGGATTGAAACTTATTCATCATTTCTGCTGTTGAGACGAATGGTTCGCGAACATATATCTTTAAAAAATTTCAAAATAAAAGAAAGGTAAGAGAAGTAGTCTTCCCTAATTGAGAAGAGTGAGTCGAAGCATATTGCCAATCACAAACACCAAAAAGAGCATAATAATAAAACAAACCTTCCTGTCCTCTTTGCTAGTTTTAGCAATTGAAGAGCATAGGTTGGAAGCCCTGCCCATCTGACCAGCTCTTGTCTTATGGGTCAGGACTTGTGTCTTAATATTAAGAATCTGAAATATAAGTAAAATGTGAAAAAAAAAAAATGATATTTAGCACAAATATTAAAACATTTATGAACTGCAAAAGCATAACAAGAAAATAACAGGAATCACCTGTCTCGATCCTCCTCCGTCCAGCTTTTGTCGTTTAATAGCCTGGTTTTCTTCAGCCAAACTGGAAGTACCACTGATTTTTTTCACATTTGTATCTCTAGAGATGGAGCATGGCAGTTAGTACATTGACTTGAGAATACAACAAGGGAAAATAGATGACTGATAACCATTACCTTTTTACACTAGTCGGTTTGATGCCTTTCGGTTGTGATAACTGGGACTGGTTTTTTGGTTTGATAGCCGATGGATTTTTAACCAAACTCGCGATCTTTCTGGCCATCTGGTGCTTCTTTGATTCAGTTAGTATTGGGTCTCCCTTCCTAGATTTTGTAGGCGGCTTTGGAGTGCATGCCTCTAATTCAACTATAATTAAAGTAATTTAGGTATTGAGCAAAATTGGAGGACATAGAGGCAAATTTTAGGAAAAGAACTATTTAACTTCAAATGTTACACGGAGTACCAACCTTTGACAGAAGATGTCGACTTCTCCTTAAAATTCAATGGGGCGATCTTCACAATTGAAGAAGCCTTTTCAGTTTTAACACTACAATTAGAAGACAAAAAATAAATAAAATAATCAATGAATCTCAATCACGCGTCCCATGCTAGCATTTCTAAGTCTAAAGAGGAACAAACCTTCGGCTATCTTGAGTGCATACACCCTCCTCCTTACCTTCAAGAGTTTCATTGTCAACCGAAAGCTGAAAGATGGGGCTTTTATGAATTGTAAGAAGATGAAAAAACACAAAATCAATGAATCAGAAGTAAATAGAATGTAGTAGCTTACGTACCACACTCTTAGTGTTTGTATTGCTATCCTTTTTAGCCACATCAACAGAAGATGGGGTTTTAGCCACATTAACTGCCGTTTCCTCTTCTCTGATCTCGATGGGTGCAAGCACAGAGTGAGGCTTGGGTTTTGAAGGACTGCTATTTGATGAATCTGATAATTCAGATGACTGCAAAAGGATATTGTGTATGTCAGACTTCCAAGAAGTAAAAATAAACCAAATGATACAACTATTATACAAGTGAAAGGAGAGGTAGAATAAGCACCTTTTGTAATTGGTCTGCATCACTAAAGTCACAGACAATGTCTATCTTAAGAGATCTGTCGACCTTGACCCTACTAGGCATAAAAGCTGTAGAATTTGTAGACCCAAAACGATCAAAATTCAAATCATACATATCAAATCCAGAAAAACCAGAAGTGCCCATCACCATATAAGAAGTTTTATGCTAGGACCGTAGAAAAGAGTAAAGTGTACAAGACAGCCACAATAACTGCTAAATAACAGCATAATTGATGAAAATGAAAGGAGCTCGTATATGTTGAACTTATATTCATGACAAAGAGGAAGAATAACCGTTATAACTTGCATCCGAGTCAATATGTTGAAAATTATTCAAAGCTGGTTACAAATACAAATCACGATGTAGGAGAAAAGAAGAGAAACTAGGACGAAATTTTCAATTCTCTCTCTCTCTAATATTTTCCTCTGATGTCAGGAAATTATTAATGGAGAGATAGAAGAAACTAACAAGATGAAGCATAGTAAAAATGAGAAATTTTATCTTATAATTTAGTAATTATCTCTCTCTCTCTCTCTCTCTCTCTCTCTCTCTCTCTCTCTCACTTATCAACACACAAAGAGGGATAGAGGGATATAAGATAGAATTGCATCACACTCACTTATCAACACACAAAGAGGGATAGAGGGATATAAGATAGAATTGCATCACAAAACCTCACAACAATGAAGTATTGGCATCAATTTCTGTCTCTTCCGAGTTCGTCAATTCTAAAAAACCTAGGGTTCCTAAAATTCACATCAACAAGATGACAAAGAAAAAGCAAAGAGAACTCGATTCTTAAAATCTTTAAAAACAAAAAAAAAAATGAAACCCTAATTTCAAATAATCCTAACTTTATGTAACAAAACTAAAGAAAGAGAGATTGAGATCAAGAGCCGTACGTGAAGGGGCACAACTGAGAGCTGTCTGGAACCAGTGTTCGGCCTTTCGCACGTCTGATTCTGATTCCCCATAGACGAAATCGAAGAACCTCGGTGCCGAGAACTCATAGGCCTCGTCGATCATCGACGCGGCACTCGAATCCTCCATCTGCGCCACTGGTCGAGTGTGTGAAGCCACAGTAGGGAGAGAGAAATAGAGGAAGTGAAAGAGAGAAATTGGGGAAATGGTTGGCTTTATACAGAGAGAGAGAGAGAGAGAGAGAGATAGCTTTTGTGTAAGGGAATTTTCTTTGGGGGAATATTTATCAAAGGAGAGAGAAGACAGAGTTGAGAGATTGTCGAACGTTGGGGATTTCCAACGGTCGAGTTTTTGAAAAATTGGGAGCCTCTTAATCACTGGCCTGAATTTTAAATAGATAAATCGCCCTCGAGTCTCCCCTGGTTTGACCAAAATTCAATCACCCAATTGTATTTTAAAAATTACCGCATAGCTTCCTGTAATTTTCATCATTTATAGATTATTGTTAATCTCGATAGAGGGTAAGTTTTATGCTTCACTTTGTGTAATAATACTTACTTTTTCACATATTAATTAATTTTTATGACCAATTTCCGCTATATCTATGTGAGAAAAATAATCTCAGTTTAGATCACTTTTCTTTAAAAAAAATTAGCATATATATATATATATATATATATATATATATATATATATATATATATATATAAATAATTAAAGTACCTAGCATAATGAAATTCTTTACAAAAGATCCCATCATATTTAAGACATTTTTAATTAGATACCCATAGTTTAGGACATTTATTGATTGATCCCCTCACCATTATCTTTTGGATGAAAGATTGATGTAAGGGATCATTTGAAACTAAATTTAAAATTAATGGGGTCTAATTAGATAATCTGAAAGGAGGAGGGATCTATCTAAAAATAGTCCAAATCAAAGGGCTTTTATTTAAAAAGTATATCATTTTTTTTGCTACATTACATAGTCTTTCTAAATCATTCTATTATTTAAGGGTTGTCAATTTTTTTAATCTATATTTTTATTTATTAATGTCTTACCGTATTTTTATTTTGACCTTTTCTTTCACATTGTTGATTTTAACTAGTTTCACCACCAGCTTTGGAAAAATATTTATATTTTCAATATATTGGCATAAAAATTTCTGTGATTTTTCAATGCAATGAAACTGCAAAATTTTCTATTTAATGGCATTTAAACCAGTCTCCTAAGGTCAGAAAAATGTCAAAGATGTTAGACAACTTAGATCTAGATATTGTCACTGAAAACTAATTTAGTGAATTTGAAACAGTGTGTTTGATTAAACGCATATAATTATTTATTTAAACTTTCCTTCATGAGTTATTGCTATTATTCATGATTAAGGGTTCAAATTATTATAATATTAAGCACTAGCAATGTTTCACTTAGTGCTCGAGCGTTTGCATGGAGCTTCCACCATTGATTTTCTTTTGAGCCGTTGAGGCCTTGTTGCGATGAGCTCGAAAGCATTTGGGCACCGTGACGGTTCACAGAAGATCTGTCGATGCATTCTTTGAGGATGTTCCAAGTATGATTCTCTCTTTAGGAGTTTTCAGCGATGTTCACAGTCCTAAATCAACATGTCTGAGTCCTATAGGATGACTTGACATATTATGTACACATGGAGCTTAATTTACGTGATTCTCCCAAAAGATTGATGGACCTAGTTGGCTTGTCTAACATCATCATTCTCAAAGTTGCATGTATACGATTATAATAAAAAGAGGTGGAGGGATACAAGGAGGCTTTTGTTGTGCACTCACAAGAGGCCACTAAATGCAATTTTGACCATTGGATTAAGACTTATAATCATACTTTACTAGCTATTAAAATTTGAGTATGATCCGATTATAAATGAGACTCTGTCCAACAATCAAAGTTTACAATTTATCGTTGACTTCTTCGTAGTCTAAGTTTGCATCCTTAAGATGAAAGGCGTGCATTACCGCACATTATATAAAAATTGGTAACGTCGGTATATTTTTCATATTCTTTCAATTCATATGATTGAAATTTCTAATAAATATTGCGCGTGGATCCAAAGCAAAATCCTTTCTTTACTTCCTCACTTCTCTTTATCCGAACAAATCCACAGGACTATCACCTTCTCTGGCCCGATCTTCTAACCTTTTCACAATTTCAGTTCACTGCGCTTGTATATATCGGGACGAAGACGGAAATTTTCCCCCTTGGAGCTGAGTTAACCCCCAAAGTTCTTCCTACATTCTCTTGTTTTTCTGCTTTGTGTGTTTTTACAACATCAACTATGTTGTCTAGTCTGAAATGTCAGTTTTATGTACGGATGAATGCCTTAGTAAGGCCTAGCAAGAAAGGGAAAAAAAAATAAAAAAGAAAAAACGAAAAAAGAAGAAAGAATGTCATAGGAAGCACATTAGTCCAAATACAGAGACTATAGGGACCATATGAGTAGGATGGCGATAGATAACGCCAAGCCCACTTACCCGTCATACCTTAATCTAATTTTTTGGGTATGAATAGAGATTTCTTATCTGTTTAAGTAAAAGAATAAAATAAAGATAAAAATTCTTTTATCTGATTAACTAAAAAGGTGGGATAAGGGCAAATATTTTTTTGTTCACCTACTTACCTAGAGATATTTTGGTAAATATGTATATATAGATATATAAACACACTTATAAATATATGAGTAAAACTTTAGGTTAAACTTCAATTAATTTTTTTTAAATATAAAAATCCCTTCTAAGGAAGAAATTACTCGTTTGACTCATTTACTCTGTAAGGTAAAATAAATCTTTACCTTTACACATTAGGATAGGGTAATTAAGTTTTTTTGTTTTACCGATTACTGTGAGGATAAGGCTTTTAAAATTAAGGTAAGAATAAGGATAAGACCATTAACTTATTCGTTGCCACTCCTGCATATAAGGTTGCATAAAAAAATTATGATAGTTGGATTAAAAACACTACCCGTAATGTTATGAGCCGGTAGATTTTGACACTTGGCCGACTATGAAAGGGGGCTCATCTAAAAATTCAAAATTTTTTAAACAAAAATACCAACACTTTGCGTTTTAACTTTTGATTATTATTTGAATGAAACCTCGTCCATAACCAAGTGAGACATAAATTTTACCCCCTGCTTGTTCATGCAGGCGCTAAACTTGCATTATGTGTATTCAAACGGACTTCGGTTTAAAAGATAAAAAATATACTCCCACTTGATGAAATTAAGAATTAATTTCTAAAAGCTAAATACATCATTGAATGATTTAGATTGTTTCTCCACAATGGGAAAAAAAATACCAAAATAATTATCTAAATTATTTAGTTTTTAATTTGTGAGTAAATTTAATTATTTTGATAATCATAACATTCAGCCCAAAAATATTTTATATCTATTTAACATGGTAAAAAAATGCCAGGAGACATTTTACATAGATCTTAAATCAAGTAGAACAAAAAGAAATAAAAAAAAAAGAATCCAACAATATATAGAACATTTTATAAAACTCATACAACATCGGATCAGAATAATTGAATAATTCATGCTTTGATTTCAACGAATACAAGCAGGTAACGCAACATCCAATTTCACGAGAACTAACAACTGTGCAAAAAAAGAGTATATTTCTATCCGAAATTTTAAATGATCATTTCCTCATAGGATGATTGTGTCGTCAAACAGTGAAATGAAAATCGAGATCCTCGCTCCCATTCTCAATCCCGTCATTCAAACATTAATTTGATGCGAGCTTGAATGGGACGACTATTCATCATACGACATCACTGAATAGACGGAATTATACTGTCCTAATGTTTCTATTCGTTCGAAACAAAAATGTTAAAACCCAAGAATAAGGTGAAACTCAAACATCTACAGTATTATCTTTGCACATAATATAAATGGAGTACACCTTTGCATCTGATCAAGAGTTGAGCATAAAAGAAACACTACAAGATCAAGAAGCACAGCTAAACTTGAATTCAGGCATCTTTGCATAAACTTTGCTTCAATCCTCCGAATAGTTATCACACATCATCATTGCAGGCTGATTAAATACAGATAATCAGTACTTCTCTACTAACTAGCAATGGTTTAAATAATCTACTTTGTGTAAACTAGTTATGCAGATTCTTTCGCAATCACTACAACCAAAAGAAATAATGGTGGGCTGATGAGAGAATCATAATTGAATTTATGGAAGAAGTAAAATAAAAATAAATAAACAAATAAATTATAGAGACTGAAAGAAGGAATCAAGTCCCCCTAGTTACAATGAACTCGTTGCGCGCATTAACATATGCAAGTAAGGAACACAAATTTATATGAAAGCAGCAAATTTCTGTCTAGGTCAACTTTCTTCAACATTCTGGCCACTCAAGATATCAAATAAATATAATGATGATAATCAAGCAGAATAAATACCCAAATGGTATCAACAAAGCCTATTCGGCAAAAAAAGAAAAAGAAAAAAGAGAGGAAAAAAAAAACACCTATTTTAGATCATCTAGGACCTTGCAGCAATAAAGATTTCATTATTTGCATGTCCAAAAGACCTTCTCAAGATTAAGTTAAACGATCCGACTAATCCAAATACTATTATTTATTTTCCTCCAGCATGACTTATTGAATACTCTCGTAGTAGCAAAACACACATTTTCCTACAAAACACAGAAGGAAAACAGCCCAAAAGATAATTCAATGACATAAATGTTCCACAAAATGAATGTTCACTCAACGCCTCAAACACTGCCTGTTTTATATTAATCGTTGTATTTTAAAAATGGAACTGCCATGCCTAGATCAAGATAAACTATGCAAGTAATTCCATCATTGCTTCTTGATCTTCATCTAGTCTTGTCTTGGCCTACAACAGGGTAAACAAGGTGTATACAGTTGTCATCAAAACAAAAGCTCAGGATTAAGGAAATGGTAGTGACATACATAGAGATGCATCAAAAAGATGAAATAGTGAAATGGTGGGGCATAAAAATAAGTTGTTGAACACTTTTTAGTAATGTATCTCTAGACATAAGGGAAAAGAACCTAACGGAAACAAGAATCTCCATATTTTGATCTTAACAGCAGGCCATATGATATGGATAAGTACCTTTCCCATTTCAAGTTTTAGCGATTCTAAGCCGGCAGTTTGAAAACACAAACTTACCAGGAAAGTAAAAGGCAGAAAAGGTCATCAAGGGCCTCTACAAATGTTCGCTAGATACCTAATTCAAGAATAGAAACTCCATTTATTAGGCGACCTAATTGAAAATGAGAACAACTATGCTAGACGTGCAACAAAAAAAACCTTGACAGGAAACTACAAATTAGAATAGGAGACAACGAAGCAGATAAGAATAAGAGTTCAAATACAAGAACCAACTCAGGACTGCTTTTTGGTTGTTGAGCAACAATATAATGTTTGTCACCACCCTTGTCTTCAGAAGGTGTGCAGGAAAAGATATCTGTTACGAGACTTTCAGCTAGATATATGGTTGGAACAACTCTATTTTTGTGACAACGTCAACCCAAGGTAATGTGTATAATTATATATATGAAAAACCTCAGTTTTTTGTGATAAGGTTAAATTCCATCTTTTTTTTTTTTTTGGGTAAATAGGCTAAATTCCATCTTTAGTCCTGAAACTTCAAAGAAAGTTTCACTTTCATCCAGGAAACAACTTGTCACATTTGCCATCAAAACTTCTGAATTTGCCTCAACCTGTCTATGTTTTGATGGAGATGCAGATATGACCTAACCTGGCTCAAAAGTAAATTGCATTCACAGTTTCAAACTTTTAAAAGGTTTCAATTTTGTTGCAAATATCATTTTACCACACTTGTAATCCCAAACTATTAGATTTCCTATGATGTTCATCACTATCTCCATCCACTAACAGACATGGTAATCTAATTGACTGTGACAGTCACTTGGATCTTTCTCTATATTTTCCAGATAGAAAAATAAATTTCATTATGGGAAACAAAAAGTACAAACAAGAAGACTGTGAATCCTCATGAGAAAATAAAATAATAATTCAATGTAACAATGCCTGCCAGTCCCATTGGAAATCCAACAAAGAAACATGCCTAGGCTAAGAAGGAGACAGAATCCCATATGTACTCCTCATCAAAGGACCATCCATGAAAGATCCAAGCATAATGCTCCACCCAAAACATTTGGCTTGTAAAATTTCATAAGCAGAGAGATTATGCATCTGAAATTCATTAAGACAAAACAAATTCAATATAATGGTCCAAATTACTAAATAAAATTGGTTAGATTCTTTAAGAATTTGGCAAAGTGGTGGAACAAAAACAAAGGTAAAAAATAGAAAAATAAAAATAAAAATCTGTAAATCCATTAAGGACAATTTTGATCTCAATGACTACGGAGATGCAAACTCTACAAGTTTCTTAAGCACTATCGCACACCAAATAAACCCAACAATTTTCAGATAAACCTATATACAGAACCAATACAGAAGAAATCTTTGAAAATCTCCAACAAACCAAACAATATAGTATTCAAATCAATCATACAATCTTTACTCCTAATTTTAGCAAATAGAAGTGAAAATACCTTCCGGAAGCAAACCATATCCACGGCAAGAGATAGAAAGCATCGAAGTCATCAAAGCAGAAGCAGTTGCAGAGTGGAACGGCAGCATTGATTCCACGCAGAAGCTCATTTCCACAGGAGACCTTTAGACAAACAATTTTTAAAAAACAATAAGAATAAATCAATTTTATATCTCACGTAATTTATGCATCAAAAATCCCCCTCATTCTCATCAAAATCTCCCATCAAAACCTCTCTCATACCTAAAGGAGCGCAGAGGGACGGGTTTCTTTCCGATGGCGCAGAAGGGAGAGCGAGCTGATTTGGTTTGTGAGACGACTCTGACCGCCGCGGTACGGGTGGAGCATGATCGGAGAGCGGATCGGAAGGCGTTAGCAGACGTAGCCGCCATTAAGGAAAATGCAGAGAGATTCCGTTTACTCTGTTAACTAGGGTTTTGAGCGTTCTGAGGTGGGAAAGAAGGATGATCTAAAACCCTTCGGATGCGTTTGGATACGTGGTTCCACTGCTCCAACCGATATCCAAACAAGGATTACTTACTAAAATGGGGAAAATGGGTATATAGTGGTGATGTCTATACGTAACAATTTTTATATGTGTTAATGCACGTTTATAAATTAAATGGTAAAAAATTAAATTAGATTAAACCGTTCAAATTTACTCAAATGGTAAAATTAAGCTTTTATTTCAAAAAATAATATTTATTTAAAAATTTATAACACAATTAAACATTCTAGAAAAAATATAAATATTGCATACAATTAAACATTCTAGGAATCTCACATGAATGTGCACATGAAATTGGAGGGTTTAACATTCCTCACTAGAGATGTGAGAACATGAGATTTTGAGATGTCTAAAATGTGCAAACAAAATATAAAGTCCAAACTACCCCTTATAAAAGAATAAATGGAAAAAAAAAATTATTTATGCCTAACAAGGAAAAAAAAATAGATGACACTTTCATACTTAGTGTTAGTTTCGTTGTAAATATTCTTGGTTTTTTATATAATAATATTATATTTTAGGCATCTCATTTTTTAGCATCACATGGAAAAATATGATGTTGAATGGGAGCGTGAGAACGGCGGCATGAGACCCAAAGATGTCCATAGTAATAATAATAATCTTAGAATGAATAATATTTGAGAAATTTTCAAATTTGTAAGATTTTACGTCTTAGACACTTTACAAATTCATTTTTTTCCTCTTATGCTTTTAAGAAAGATCACTAGTTTACATTTTATTGAAAATGTATAATGGGAAATAAATTTATTCTTTTGTTTCTTTTACAATTTTCAAGTAGGTCTTCATAATCTCTTAAAGCTAAGTTTTGCAAATGCAAGAGACAGGTTCATTACAAAATTATACTTTTGACCATCACAAGAGCATTTGTAAAGCCATGGTTTTAAGCATCACAAAACCAAGTTTTGACAAATTATGTTCATCCAATTATTCTCATTTTAGTCTCGATCATTTTAATTTACCCATATTTTTTTATTACCAATTTTGACTCTGACCACCGCACATGCATATACAAACCTCAGTTTTGAAGCAATTGAACTCAATTTGTCATGAAAGCCAAACATGGCCCAAATAAAAGATCCAATTTCAGAAGCCATCCTCATAAATAACAGCAGGTTTGTAATTCAAAATCTTAATCTTAAGTCGCCAAGTCTTGAATTATATGAATAGAAGCGTTCCGAAAAATTAGGCAGAAGTGTCCTTCACTCATTTCTCAGTTTCCTCCAAAAAAGAATTCAACAAAAATAATATATATAGACAGAAGTGTTAAAGAGAACCCAACCTTTCTTTCACCATTGCAAGTGAAAACGTACATAATATACGCCAATAAAATTACAGGAACTAAAAAAACTCTTACATGAAAATAACACTCACTTTAGGGTTCATTCTGCAGACTTGAAATGAGTGAAGGAATTGCAGAACACTAAAGCCCACACAAATCAGCGCAGGCAATTGGCAAAAGGAACGACCCAATCTGAGAAACTCGTATGTGCAAGGGCTGCTTACTCGACTTCTTGGATAATCCTTCTTTTACGGAAAGGTTTCGTAGAAGTGCTCCCTGGGGCACTATGAGCCTTCCTCCTCTCTTCTTTCCTTCTCTCAGATTCTTTCATAGTTCGCATGAGATTAGACGCCTTGTATATTGGCTTCGGAAGATGCCTGTGCCTGCATTACAATCATCAGGGAGGAAATTGAATAATTTGTTTGGAGTGCGCATAAACTTAACGTAAATTATTGTAAAGGAACCTGGAAGCTATATTGATGCCCAGAATCCATCATAGAAAGAAATGTACATACCCATGATTCATTCCTTTTTTTAATTGTTATGGGAATGGACACTGGAATGAAAGTTTCATCGAGACATGATACTCCCGTTAAAATCCATTTCATTTCATTCCATTATACCAAACATGAAGTGGTGGTACAGTTGGTGCCATGGGATAAAATGCAATGGATTTTAAAGAGTAAAATCATTTATCAATGAAAGGTTTAATTCTGTTGTTCGCTCCCTTTCCATTTCATTTCATTCCAACATAACATAGCCTAATAGTAGAGATTTTAGTTTGAAGGGGCGTGCATTGATATGTCCTGTACTTAGGTGAAACCATGCAACAAATTTAAGGAGTAGATGGGAATCCAAAATTGACGACTGGAACCCCCTACACCTCACAACACAAAGAATTACTCCATGAATGTCAACTACTACAATCTCTCAAGGCTTCAGCACAAAGATTATGAAGTGAAGTTAATTTATATGCACTAAAGAACTTTTTATAGACCCATCTTACCTCACAATACGTTTGACCTCAGAAAGGTGCTTATATCGATTCTTAACAGCCTCCAGATAATTATGCTTCTTACGCTCCCTTGGGAGAAGCTGCGTGTATATGTCAGCACTTGATTTAGGATGCAACCAACATAAAACAAAGAGAGAAACAGATCATGATAACATGGATGTCACATTAAATAAATCAATCATAGCATCATGTGATTGATAAAAACCCTGATTAATCGTGGATCTACTGATAATTGATAAAAAAAATTAAATAAGAAAAAAATATCTTAGCTTTTTTGGAAAGTTAATGCACGAAGAACTGATGGTAAGAATCATGAGTTTGGCCAAGGATCCCAACCGCCTGCAATACTAAAATTTTCCAAATCCTAGAATTTCCTTCTAGCTTTACAGAGATGAAAGTAGACAAGTTCTTACAACTCCTAATTGTTCAGATGCTTTAGCTTTCCAAAGTCGAACATTGGTGTCGTCACTCCCTGAAACGACGTAAGATGCATCGCAGCTGAACTTTACACAAAAAACCCTACATATGAAAAAAAAAAAAAAATCTAGTTAGAAGAGAAATTTCACTCGGTAAAATGGCAGATCATTTAGCTGAATCTATTGCCAAAAATTGAATTTCCAACAGAAGAGACTACAGAAAATTAACTGAACCTTTGCATTCTCTTCGTATGGTAGATTTCACGGCTGTGACCACCATTATACTGGAAAATTCTTACCTGCAAAGTGTCAGGTAAAGTTTAAACACATCATTAAGTGCCCTTCTTATATCATATCAAAAAAAAAAAGAAAAAAAGAAAAGAAAAAGGATACGTGATCAGATGCAAAGTGAAAGAACTCACTGTTCTATCATAAGATCCAGTCACAAATTCCCGACCAGTTGGCGAGTAATCAATATCCATCCTGTACATTAACAAATACTGTCCTCAAAAAAAGCTAAAAAGGATAATAAATTTTGAAACAGCAGATTACATTATGCAAATATTTCACATTTCCATTCTTACACTGAAGAAACATGGTCTTTGTGCACACATTTGGCTTCACCCAATTTTCTAACATCATAGCTATAGCAATTGCAATCTTCATTTGCCTACATCATTCTTAAATGTCACTAAAAGTTGTCCACAGAGTAATAAAAGATGGTATGGGAATTAAAAACTTTACGGTGTTGCATAGCAATGAATCAAATACAAAATTCAAACACCTAAATCCATTAAACATTAACATAAACCTGATTACATTCTTGAACCCTTATCCTAAATCTTTATGCTTAGCTAAACACCAAAAGTGGGAGAAAATGAGTTAGAAATAAACGGTTCTTACAGCTGTGAAGTTCATTGGTTCCATTGGATTCCAAGAAATAGAATTCGTTTTAGTCTGCAAAATGCAAATACAAGTCAGACAGCCAAAAATAACCACAAAATATATTCTGATTTTGTTAAAGCATTGATTATATTCACAATTTACATTGAGAAAATTACTCAAATATAGTGGTAAGACCCTGGAATTCTAATGGTTGACCAGTGTTCTTCCCAGACCCATACAGGCAGATGACAAACTTCATGTCCCATAGGGAAGATTAGGTAAAACCCATCCTTGAAACCAAGAGAAGAATAAAAAATTGAAATTTTTTCTCTGAGTTATTTTGGCACCTTATAATATCCTTCCTGCATTGGTACTGCAAGCACTGGGACTCCCTCTTTCACAGTAGGGATGAAACCCCAGTCTTGCAGGGAACAAGTTCAAGACATCCCTTGATGATTTAACATTGTTGCTGTTAACATCCTCATTTTCATAAAATCTTAAAACTATTCAATAAGGGCATCATATCTAAATGACACAGCTAAGCAATGCTGCCAACAAATTACATATAATGCAAATTTTGAGAACAAGAAAACTTAGTTCAAGATCCTATAGTAAACATCCAAAGCAATGAAGTGGCAAGTATACCATCATGATATTCCTCCTTGCTGGGGATGACATGCGCAGGTCATATATTGTTATGCTACGATCACTACAATATAGAACATACAGTATTAGGAAGAAACCAGAGTAACAAGTCATAAACATAGTATCTAGTGCACATAAGAATGAACACATACCGTCCAGAGTGGACCTGGCCACTGAAAATTAAATAAGTATACGAACATCATACATGAATATGTAGCTGCATAAGATCATGACATCATGACATGGGTTCATTAGCTCGATAAGCATACATATCTAGTTTAAATGTCAATATATGGGAATCAAATAGGCTATGTCAATTATGGGATTTGTCCTTTGCCATTATGGGAATCAAATGGGCTATGGCAGGGACTGTTGCTGCTGAATTGTTGGCATGGAGTGGCCTCAAAAAATTTCAAAGAACATGCAAGATTATGCTGTCAATTCCTTTGTGCACCATATGGACTATTTGGTTAGAAAGAAAGAAACTAGACATTTTGATGGTAAGGAAAGCTAGAAGACCCAGATCAAGGGGAGATCATAGTTAATTGGATCATGGATCATTTTGGAACGTGGAATGAAAACAAAAAGGGCAACCTATTTTGGAATGTGGAACAGTAGGGATTGGCTACTTGAGAATGCTTCATTGGAACAAACTGTATCCATTTGGAACGCGAAACGCTTTTATGGGTCGTATATAGAATTTTATAATTCCTTCAATATGCATGTATAAAAAAAGTAGATGGGTAGGCAGAATGGAAAAATATACACATTTCAAGCCATGCGCAATCCACAAGATGAAAGGTTCATTATCTAAACATTTATTGGGCTGATTTTTATTCCATAAGTTTTAGTTTATTTTTAGAATGGAGATTTAGATTTGAAATCACTTAAAAGCAATTTTCCACACTTGCAAAACTCATGAAGACTTCATGCATTTAAAATGCGTAAGGAATATTTTCCCCTAATGCAGGCTTTTCTCTCTTCTTTTCCAACAACTCCCTTCCATCATGCCTCTTTCAATTATCCCCATCTCTCTCGTTTAATTAGTTCAGCAAGCTCCTCCTCCCTCATCTCAACTCCCTCTCCACATTTCTATCAAATCTCATCCTCTATAAATTCTTCTCCCCTCCTGTCTTCCTTTCCCCATTTCTAAGGATACACCTCCATGGATTTCTGTTGGGCACTGACGATGATTTCTAAAACGAATAATGGATTAACTTTTTCAAATATTAACAGACATGCCTTTAGGGGATGAAAGATTTCAATTGCAGGTCAGATTTTAACTTTTCCACATCTAAGAAACCCTAAGTTCTTCCCATTTTCTTTTGGAATGCCACATTTACCGTTTTGGATGGCAAATGTTCCCCGTTTGGGAACGTCCATTCTAATTCGAAATTGCAACCGCTTGAGCTAATTCTGGTAACTATGGTTTAGATAATTGGCATCATAAATGTATCAGCCTTTGTATCAATAAATGCAGAACTACAAATGAAACTTGCTTGGACCACATTTACAAAGATATAACATAAGAAAACACAGTAAATTGCGGAATGAGTTCAGACACTTAAAAAGATGTAGTTTCAATAAAATAAATAAATAATTTGGGACTTTTTTTTTATTTATATTTTTTATCAGGACATTATAATTTTGAGGCCTGAACCAAAGTTATGTGGATTGCGGGTCGCCGTAAAGTGGACAAAAAGGGAAGCACAACATGCAACATATCTCAGGTTGTGAAATGGGTAGTAGTAGGCTCAGAAATGCTTAGTTGGAACATAATATGTTCCTTGGGAATGGAGAATCTTTTTGGGTTGTGTATACATAATTTATATTTCCTTAGATATACTGAATTTATAATTCCTTAGATAGAAATCGATGTGCTGCTGACTTATCCTCTTTTTTGTTTATTCAAGATGTCATTTCAGGAATGCTAAGATTGACATTATGGACAAAAATTATTCATGATTCCAATCAATTGTTCTTGAATGGAAATGGTTAGGTCTGTAGTGATTTCTGGTAACCATGGTTTGGACTCATGATCTCCAGAATATTAACATACTAATTCATCAAAATAAAAGAACAGAAAAGTTCTTAAAAATTAACAAGCATACCTCCCTGATGTTGCTAAGACATTGGGTTGTCCAGGATTGAATCGAACAGATATAACAGTGTCTTTTCCCCACTCAAAAGTTTGCACCGGCTCAGACCTGTTTATGGTTGCCATATTGTCATTTTCTTGTTAAATAAATAACAGGTTCTATCCCTAAAAAGTAAAAACAGACCACCACCAACCTGAAAAACAAAACATAATAATAAATAAAAACAAAATTGAGACCAAACCTATTGTGATTCCATATATCTACTTGAGCGCCAGCTGTAGCAAAGAGACTACCTTCCCACTGATGATCAACAGCCCTGAGAAACATATAGAAAAAGGTGTTTCAACTCCTGAAAAGAGAAGATACAGAACTAAAAGCAGGCAAGTACCCACAAAAGATTTCTTGACTTACCAGAAAGCATTCTTCCAGATGTAAACGGCCAATGGCTGTAAGCGTAAATCAAAATTAATATAGAAAATAAAGAATAAATTTAAAACCAATTCATTGCACAGACATTGAGAAAGGGCTAACCTCGGTAGGACTTTCAGAATCAATAACAGGATTATTTAATGAGTCATCTGAGTCAATCACACCTGCAGCAGGAACATTCCACAGCCTGACACTGGAACCACATAGTCCAGTTCCATCAAAAACAGATACACATGAAGGGTAGGATCTCTATAAAAATATGCTAAAACTACAGGACATCAATTAAATCCAGGGGAAAATTTAGCTTACGTGCAATCAGTTCCGCAGGATACAAGAATGCGTCCATCTGTGGAAGCTGTTAAGCCCTTTACAGCATCCTTATGACCAGGAAACTGGCAAACTGTTCGCCTATGTTTGTCAAATTTCATATTCAAGCTTTTAGTCAGATATTTAGAAGAAAAAAATTCGACACCGTAGTTATAAAGAGAGGGAGGAATTAGGAAAAGTATACCCCCGATAACCATAAAACAGGCACAGTAATCACATGTCTATAATATTCAAATCAGATTATAACATTGAAAGAAGGATCCCAGTCTTCAATGTAGAAACATGTGCTTCACTATAACAGATATTGTAAAATATTGCACACAATTGCCAAATATTCTCCAATATCTCCATATGTCTACTAGGATGTTATATTAATTAGTTGAATATCACCAATACTCCTCAAGTTAAGCATAGATATCTGTCATGCCTAACTTGAATACTTTTAGAACCGATGTAGGTGAAAAAATGAATTGTCTTTTCATCGAACAAATTCAGACATGGGAACACAGTGGAGTTGCTCCACCAAGAACAGTATTAGGGTACGTCTTTGATTACTGTAAAAGTCCAAAAAACAACCACCAAAACAGTGTCTTTAGCTTGTGGCAGCCACATAGCTCCAAATAGAGAGTAGAGCAGAGGTAGCTTACTGCTGAAAGAACCCAAGTACCTAGGCTTCAACTCTTGGTTCTGTGTCCTTAACCTCTGTTGGTTCTTTACCAAAAATCAAGAATAGGGGAAGAGACAAAAACTCTTCCCTTTTATTTCTTGAAACCATGCCATTAAAAATCGATCTATAACAATTGTAACGATTGTTAGATAACAGTATCGCCGCGAGGCGTTATAGTTACACCCTGTTTTTGCAATTTGAATCAAATTCACGGCCGTAACAGCTCAGCTGCGACGGCCATTACGGGCATGTAACAATCTGTTACAGTCGCAATGCAATGATATCATGAAAAAAAAAAAAAAAAAGCCAAACAAACAAATAAAAGAGAAGGAGATGCACTCACCCATTAAAAAAATTGAACCCCTACAGGAATGAGATGTTCTTGTCATCTTCATTTTTCTTTTTTTATTATAACAAAATCATGGTTATGTAAAGTGTAAAAAGATGAGTAGCAGGGACTTGGATGCTTTGGTTTCCTTTCTCTCTTTTTTTTTTCTTTCCTTTCAAAAAATGAATGATAATGTAAAGTGGTTGGGATGAAGTACCACTACAAAACAATTATTATGAGTGCAACTACTTGTTTAAATTCATGTGATTTTCATTGAAAATATCTATTAAAATCTTTATTGTTGTGGGGGTAGAAATGAAGATATATATAGGTTTTACTTTTAACAGCGCACTTAAATTTTTGTAAAATCTAAATGTCATAAATAACAATGTTTACTTAATAAATATGATGGGTCGAAATAATCTAAAAATCATATATAACAATTTTATAAACTTAAAATGTCAAAAAAATTAGTTGTGTGCCTTGCCTCAAAATTCATGTCCATTATGCCCGCATCCCATTACTTAACCCTCATTACACCCACAAACATTACACGACAACGGCTGTGACCGCGATTTAAAACCATGCCTGAAACTAATGCATAATGTGAAAAGATGGATGGTCAGCCAAGGCCAATATAATCGATCCTGGCTGCCCTATTCGGGAAGCACAAGCTTTTAAGCTATCAAGATCTTATTCCATGTACTTTCAGAAGAGGAACCCAATACCCTAAAACAGGCATGAGAATCATATATTTATAATATTCAAATCAGATTATAAAATTGAAAGAAGGATCCCAGCCTTCAATACAAAAATATGTGCTTCATTATAACAAGAATATTGTATATGATTGCAGAATATTCTATAATATCTCCATACCTCTATTAGGAAACAGACACAAATACATAGGATCCAAATTATCAAAGTATAAATGAAATAATCTGTAACAGGAAGGAAAAACACTAGAACATCTTGCATCCATTCTGCTATCAAGCACAACAATAGAATAGAATACTTAATATAATTCAATTTTAGTGCATATAGAGATGTTCATGCAAGTATCCAATTTAGAAGTACCAACACAAACTTAAGCTTTGGTCGGCCTTGGGTTATATTAATAGATAACTAGACAATTTTATAAATGATCAAATGACAAACTACTACAAACATTTGGATAGTCATTACTGGATGCAATCTTTTAATCAAGAAAAAGACACATACAACCCAAACTTATGATTACCTGGAAGATATATCCCAAAGACGAATATCTGGAAAAAAAAAAACCAAAAAAAAAGGGGAAACTTTACAACAGTAATAAATTTAATAAAGACTAACATCTTAAAATCAATAAAAGGATGAATAGAGAAAATGATGAATGAGGCAATAAAAACATAGACGCTACAAATACAAAAATTCAAACAGCATGAGTATGAAAAATTAAAAACCTTATATACAATCCACAACTATTATAACCATTATTTTCAAAGCATATATTGATTAATCTTCAAATTAGAGACTGGAAAAAAGAAGGTAAACAAAGAACCTCCGTCCATTGAACCAGAAAACATTCCTTTCAGGTGACTCGGGTTCTTTGCCATGCAAGAGATGGCATCCAAATGTGCATCCATGGCCCCAATAAACGGTCTAGCGAAAATCTAAGCACCAAAAATACAATGAATCCATCAAACAAAACTAAAAGTATCCAGTAACGCATCAAATTCAAGAATTGGTAATGAAGAACCGAAAAAAAATAATAATAATAAAGGAAAACCAATGACCTTCTCCAATTTGGCAGCGTTGACAGCTCGAACATACTCCACCGCCTTCTCTTGAGATCGAAGGTTCGGGTCGAAGTTCCGAAAAACTTTCTACAAAAAAATCATTCATACAAACAATAACATATATAAATATATACACACACACTTTTGCGGGAGATTAGGAGAACCGAAATGGCGTGAAAAATAACAGAGCTGTGTAAAATTATAGTGGCTGAAAAGAGAAGTACCTGAAGATCTTGGCTTCGTTCTCGAGTGAATTCATCTGTGGAACGGGATATGACCTTGACCTTCATTAGTTCTATGTTAGGGTTTGAGGAGAAAAGCCCCGGAGACAGAGAATCGGAAACTGAGAGAGAGCTCGAAAAACCCTAAGAGGGGGGAAACAGAGGGAACGGGGACAATGGTTCGTTTTTGTGGGCCTGCGATGAACTCTGAAAGAGGCCCAATTGTATATAACTAAAAGCTCATGAAGGATGCTCGAAATTATTCTTTTTATCCTTTTGTGTACGTGGGTATGCAAGAAGGGTATAAATGGAAAATCGGAAAGAAGAAATTAACTTGCATTTTGCATCCTTACAAAGTTTTTTTTTCTTTTTTGGTAAATTCCTTATAAAGTTTCATTCTCAAAGGGATAAAAAAAAATATGTCTTGGTCTCATCCCATGACCGGAAGGAATTTGTAATTTCCTATGGTGGGGACCTCGATGATTATTTTAAACTAAATTTGAGGCAGAACAATTTTATGGATATAAAAAATTTTACAATATAATTTTTTTTTTGGTGTAATTAAATTTTGTATTAATAAAGGAAAGGCAACAAAATAAAAAATAAAAAAGAGCCCAAATGCAGCAAGAGAGCTAACTAGACTAACCCAAAAGCGAACTTGAAATGAAAAGTAAGGGCCAACAAGGCAAAATATAATGGATACAAATAAAGGTCGAAGACTAACGAAAAGAAACATCAAAACCTCAGGCCAATAGACCTAGACTAACAGAATACAATAACTCAGAGCAAACCAACAAAAACAATGAGATTGACACATACCCAACTCCTAAACCACATCAAAGCAAGCAAAGCAGATGCAGCAGCGAAGAGGAGTCCTGAATTCATAAGGGAATCCTATAATTTTGTAAGCCTATACGGGAGAACCCAATATAGGAAACAAGAAAACCATAGAAAGCTACTAAAAAATAAAGACAGAGACGCCCCACCGTATAAAAAGGTTCACTAGATTTGTAAGAAGGGATTTCACAACAAAGTTACAAAAGGTTCATGTTGCTTAAATTCATGAAAACACATATCGTTGTTTACCCAAAATATGCACACTAGACTTGTGCCACACCCCTTCCCCACTAATGGTCTAGTGGAAGATTGATTGTGCTCCATGAATCTAGGCTTCTCACCGAACCACGTAATTTTGTGTTCTTATCCTTGATTTTTTAGTTTACTTGTACGATATATTCTGATGCTCATAAACCCAATTGTTGAGTATGACTAGAATTTTGGCAGTTTGATAATCCTTTGGTTTTTGTTTAAGTGATTCAAAATGGAATGATTTTGTAACCATTTTTTGTGGAATAGATGGTTCGGCCTCCGCTCTTCCCTGCGAACGTAAATTCATCGCAAGATTGAACTTGGTTACCAAACTTTTTGTTTTTGTAATAATTTTGTCTCTTGTGCTTGCCATTTCCTTTTACTCATCTCTTGTCAGTATCCTAACACCAATATTAACCAAGTATTTTACTATTTGTTAGAAACTAATGGATTTGGACATCTCTTTTCTTTATGGGAGAGAACAAAATGCGAGAAAAAAGAAAGGAAAAGAAAAATAGATTCCATGTACTAAAAATGATCAAAAATTAAATAGCCACCGATCCCACCCTTCATTTGCTTTTATTAATTGCAAAGCAGACAAAAAACATATGAATATTTATAATTCGACCATAATCCAAAAAAGAAAATAAAAACTCATAAATAAAATTAGAAATGCAACCAATACCCCTAACGGAAATTCGAGAACCAGTTCTGGAGAGGGCCAACCTAACCTACGTGTATAATTTTGGATCTCCCTTACAATGCTGGTAAAAATTCGTCGTACTGGTTATCTTGCCCGTTCGCCACTTCTGGTGTGGCCATCATTCTGGATCGGGTTTTCGGCTTCTCCTCCGTTTCCGCGGCGGATTCGATCAGTGGCGCCGGCGCCAGCAAGGGAGGGCCGGCGGATTCGTTCTCTTCGCCGACGCCGGCCTCATCCGCGTCGAGGACCCCAATGCTAGTGGATTCCGGTTCCGCCGCCCGAGAGGGGGATGTGGCGCTGTCGATCTCGTGAGCGTCGACACGGGTGAATTCAGGCTCAGGCGCCGGGGAGGGAGTGCCGGTGGTGTAGCTATCGCCCGGTGAAAAGGCGCTGTCGGAATCATCGTAGGGGGCGAGTTCCGGGGTTGGGGACAGCGAGGCGTCGTCGGTGGGGGTGTCGTGATCGTCGATACCGGTGAATTCAGGCTCAGGCGCCGGGGAGGGATCACCGGTGGTGTAGCTATCACCCGGAGAAAAGGCGCTGTCGGAGTCATCGTAAGGGGCGAGTTCCGGCATTGGCGACAGCAAGGCGTCGTAGGTGGCGGTGTTTTCGGCAAGGGTGAATTCCAGTGGAGATGCGGTAGCGGGCGAGGGAGCATCGGCGGTGTCAGAATCATCGGTGAAGGTGCTGTTAATGGGGAATTGCGAGAGGGGTCCGGGGGAAGGAGCGGTGGCAGCGGCGGCGGTGCGGGTCATCTTGTCGAAGAAGATGCCAGTTCGGGCCTCAACTGAGAGGGAGGAGAAGTGAAGTGCTACAGAGCAGAAGAAGAAGAAGAGAGAAACGGAAGAAGAAGCCATTGTTTTAGACTCCGAGGAGACGGGGGAAAGAGTTGGGCTTGTCGGGGTTCTAGTATGGGTCCTCTTATATACACATTAGAGGACATGTGAAGAGAGAGTGAGAGGGGACCTTTTACTTTTGATTTTGTGGGTCCCAGGCATGAATGGTGAGATCCACCCCAGCTAAAACGGATTTGGTTCGGTTCAATATAAATGCACCGATTTTTAAAGTTTTGGAATGATATTTAAAAGGGGAAATTGCGCTTAACCTTCCTGTAGTTTCATCTCGTTGCAGGGAATCTCTCTGTGGTTTGAAAATTAGCACATAACCCCCCTGTGGTTTCAATGGACTTGCAAAAGTTAACTTTTCCGTTAAATCTAACAGTTTGTTCTTTCTCAAATTTTTTAGTGTTTAATATGATAAAAAAAGACTTTAATTTCTAAAATTATTCATAAACAAGTTTCTTAATCCCTATTGCAGTAGTACCCAAATAAATTAACACTTTTATACTTCTTGTATCTTGAAAAAAATATATTCTATAGAGGTTATATATTCATAATCCCAACTAATCATGATGATTAGAAACATGTATACGAATATTATAAGCATCTAGGTAGATTCACATACAAATGGCTCTTTTTTTTTTGTACAATAAATATATCATTTTTATGGCATAAGAATTATAAAAATAACTAGTTCTTTGAGAGCCATTGTGATTGAGGTAAGGAGTTAATTTTTGGTAATTTAGGAAATTAAAGTCTATCTTTTCTATTAAAGACTAATTTTTCTTTTTTTTGGAAGAACAAACCGTTAGATTTGACGGAAAAGTTAACTTTTGCAAGTCCATTGAAACCATAGGGGGGTTATGTGCTAATTTTCAAACCACATGAGGGTTCCCTGCAACGAGGTGAAACCACAGGAAGGTTAAGTGCAATTTCCCCTATTTAAAATGTTTAATCATAAAGATAGAAATAAAATGAAATAATATATACATAAGTTTATTTTTATGAGTTATTGTGTTATGTTAGTTTCGTATTTTGGTACTTAAAAATTTAAAAAATTGAAACCTTTAAAATCATAAAAGAGCTTCATTGCTTATATTAATATGCTTTAATATTATATAAATTCAGTAGGAGTAACTTTATTTTTTTTAAAATATTTGAAGAATTGATGCATCGAAGGATATTGGACTAAAAATTTATTGAGGAGGAGTCGAATCCAGTCAAAACCGGGGAGAGTGAATTGATGAGATTGTCTATTGTAAAGACTTCCTTTTGGAAGGTTTTTAATGGGGCGAACAAAATTCCTTTTATTTTATCCATAGGCCTCGTGGAAGATTTTTAATGGGCGCACAATTCCTTTTATTTACTCTTTTTTTTTCTTTTTTTTCTGAACGAACCATTCAAATTGTTTGGCAGTATGTCTGAATATGCTCTTATTGAGTTTGATTTAGATCCATGAGATAAAAAAACCCCGTTCAAAATTTTCAATATCCCCATGCTACCCCTCTCATTTCTCTCTCTTATTCTCTCCTCTGCTTCCAACCAGTAGCACCATGCCACAACCATCACCGCCATCTCCAACAGCAAGCCGCTGCCACACTACCACCACTACTACCCTCATCATCTTAAGAGACCATTATACACAACGTATGATGCACCACTACCACCAATTTGGGTTTTATTTTAAATTAAATCCTAAAATCAAAATCAAACTCTTATTTTATGTTTGAATTTTAAATTAAACCCCGATTTATAATTTGAAATGAAATCAAAACCACAAATTGGCATTTGATTTCATTTTCCAAATCAAGCTTTTAGGCTCCTCACCCGCTGTTGCGATTGAAAAATGGATTATTCATATTCACCTTTAGATGAATTATATGTACGGCATGCAATTGCAATCATTGATTTATTTTAAATACTTTTTATGGTGTAAAATATAATATCAAATAATTATTAGTGCAAACTTGAAAACAAAGAAAAATCTATGCACTTTATTTTTTTCTTTTAAGGATGGGTATGTCAATTTAAATATTTTTGGGCTTATTTTTGTGCCGTCAGCTTTTCTTCCTGTTTTTTTTTTTGCCCCCTTCTCTTTTTGTTCTTGGTGTGTATAAGAGCCTTTATTGTAAAAATATGATGCTTATCTTTATTTAATTTTCCTGAATATTTTCTCCTCTATAATTTTTCATAAAAAGATTTTTAACGAGTCATTTGTTATCTTATGTCACTTAGGGATCCATCGCTGGCCTTTTTGGACTATTTTTACAATTACCGTGACTTGTATCTGTTTTATTTTTCTTTCTTTATTTTTAATCTGGAATTTGTTATAAAAAATTCCAACCTTGGGTTGCTTTTATTGATCGCAAAGCATGCAGACAACATATAAATATTTATAGTACAACCTCAAAAATAAAAAAAGAAGATCCAGAAAAAATAACTTATAAACGAAATTTCCAAAATCTCTCCCCCTCCAATTTCACCAAATTTCTAGGGCTGATACAGGCTCAAGTCTTCGAACCCCATCTTCCCAAAGTACTGTCCCATAGAGTTCGGCACATTCTTGTTTCCCTTCCCAAGATCAGATTTCTTATTGTCATAATTATAATTATAATTATAATTATTCGCCCGAGTTCCCCTATATGCCCCGGTATAATCCTGGGTCTCCCTTACTCCGCCGGTTTTACCCTTATTGCGGAATTCACGGCGATAAAAAATATTTTTACCGTCATACTGATCGTAGTATCTGTTGGGCACCTTTGAGGTCGCCATCCGCCTCAACCGGGTCGTTGACTTCTCCGCAGCAGGTTTCGTCAGGGTCGCCGGGGCTGGTGAGGGCGAGGGAGCCCAGGCGGGTCCGTACTCGTAGGCGTCATCCTCGTCGGTGATCCCAGTACTGGTTGATTCCGGCGAGGGAGCGGCTCTGCCGTCGTCAACCTCGTCAGCAGGAAGGGAGGAATCGTCGATGGTGTCAATGCCGGTGAACTCGGGCCCAGAGGCCGGGGAGGGGGCACCAGTGGCGCCCGAATCATCGGTGACCGTGCTAATGGTGAATTCCGGAGGAGGAGCGGTTGCCAGGGAGGGACCATCAGCGGCGTAGCTCTCGACCGGAGGAAAGGCATTGTCAGAATCATCGGCGACGGAGCTACTAATGGTGAATTCAGCGGGAGAAGGAGCGGTGGCAGCGGCGGCCGCGGCGCGGGTTATCTTGTTGGAGGAGATGCCATTTCGGGCCTCAATGGGGAGGAAGGAGAGGAGAAGTGCTACAGAGAAGAAGAGGAAGATTGAAACAGACGAGGAAGAACAGTAAGCCATTGTTTAGACTCTGGAGATGGGTAAAGAGTTGGGTTTAATGTGGCAGTGGTGCCGGCATGGGTCCTTGTATATAATACTGGGAGGCAGAGTTCAAGTAGTTTTTTAGATTTTTTTATTTATCAAATGAAAAAGTATCCATTATTTAGTGAAAGTTCTAGGTAGAAAAATTAAAAAAACATGGAATAATATTAGGACTTGCCAATTGTCATGCAATTTATTCTAGTATATACCTATCATTTAAAAGGAGAATAATTTAAAATAATTATGACGGTGTAGATCTCTTGATACTCTGATGACAGTACTCTATATCGTCAAACTATATGAAAATTGACATTTCTCATTGTTTTTGATGTTCTTTCAATCTGTGCAGTTTCATAACTGGTCCTAAATAATAGGTGTTTGTCTCTTTTATAAATAAAAAATTTAAAAGACTTCTTAGACTTTTTTCCCCATATAGTATATATATATATATATAGTCGGGAACGAGTGAAGAAGATGTACGAAGGAGATTCAGCGGGCCCATACATAAATGGTGCGATCTGAACTGGTCAAATTGGTTAGAATGATTCAGATCTGATCGTCAATACTAAAGACTTGTTTCGGAAAGTATCTTATGAGGCGTAATTGTTCATTTTCAATTTGAGGGCTTTTTAGTTTACAAAATCTCATTTTCTTACAACAATTAATAAATTATGTTCATTTTTATATAGAGGGTTCATTTAACATGCCAAATCTCATTCCTGCTCGATATAACATACCCAAAACGTAACATTTTTTAGGTGAAAAGCGGTTAACATCAAAGGGCTACTCATTCCAACCTTCATTTGATTTTATTAAGGTTCAATGGTGAAAGTAATCATACGCTTTCACCATTTCATGATTTAAATCCTTCTTTTTTAATTTTCTTATTTCTAATATGAACTTAAATTAGTAAAACAATTTCAATCCTCATTCTAATTTTCATCCATCCATCCTCCATGTGCCAATGGGTTAAAGAATTCCTAAACTTTCATCTTTTTATTTTTATTTTTTATTTAAGTCCTGAACTTTTATTTCTTTTTTCTAACCTGAACTGTTATTTCTTTTTTCTAACCTGAACTTTTATTTTGCTTTTCTAACCCGAAAAATGATATTGCCTAATGCTATATTGTGCTTAAATAATCGTATTTTATATTTTTTTTTTTGCCTAATGAATGCTTTAGAATACTAAAAGTATTGCATTATCGTATTTGACATTTATTAGAGGGATCGAAGGGCATGCATGTATTTATAAATACGGAAACAGTGTATAATTGCAGTTGGTAGCTTCGTACAATTTTGAATCTAATAATATTAAGTTTGTCTTAGGTTCAAGCCTCCGTTTTTCTTTTTCTTGCTATTTTTTATCCTCCTTTTTTCTTTTACTTTCTTTAATTTCGTATCTGTAAAAGAAAAAATGAATTCAAAATTCAAAAGTTTTGCAAAAATTTTAAAATAAAACGAGGCATGGGTAACCTGAAACCTTAGCCGGGTGGAAATTAATGATTTTAAGCCTCAACCGAGTGAGAAGTTGAACATTGAAACCCTACAAAGAACTGGCGGATCAACGATCATGAGAGTGAGGGCAATTGGCCTCACTGAAATTTGGAAAAAGTTCTTAGAGTTTCTTGAAGCCCTTTGTGAACAAAAGTAAGGTAATGTTTAAATTATTTGGGTTAAACTTGAATTTTTGGCCAAACATTGAGAAAATGGGATACCTTCTAGAATTTTCTCGGCGGTCTTTTTAGGGTTTCTTTATCTCCAAAGTTAAAAAAAAAAAAAAAATGCACTGCCGCTATCCAGAATGAAAAACCTA
Organism: Santalum album; assembly: GCA_034195605.1. Lineage (NCBI taxonomy): Eukaryota > Viridiplantae > Streptophyta > Magnoliopsida > Santalales > Santalaceae > Santalum > Santalum album. Next base: position 7,858,086 of record CM067267.1, on the reverse strand, counting down.
AATCCCCGGAGTTTCCCCTCAAAAAAACAATAACAAGTATGCTATTCTCCTTTACTCCATCTTTTTTCCTTCTTCCAGATGATTTACAGAATCTTATAGTATATTTTAAAACATTTTTATTTGTATTAGGCTCTATCTTGTTTTTTTATTTTTATTTTTTGGTCACTTATATCGAGAGAGATATTTTTAGTAGCATTTGTATGATTGCACTATTGTAATTTTACGTTTTTTTCCTTGACTTTTACCCCATTGGAAGGAAAACTTTCTTTCCACGTTTTTTTCTTTTTTTTGTTGCACCTACTATTAAAAGGGATGAACGAACCCTAACTTAAATCGTAACTGAGGGATACGGGGATCTTAAATCTTAGTCGAATTGTAAGGATGACCTTAATCTTAGGGTGTGGTTGACTTTAAACCTTAGCTGAGAGTGAACAATTAAATCTTATATGAGATGGGTGAATCTTGTCTTAGACCTAAGAGAGGTGAAAAGTAATAGATGGGAAGCGTTTTATTGCGGTCAACATAATTCCATTAGTTGCTGATTTTAATCAAATTAAGTTGATTGTTTTATAAATGATTAGGTTTTTAAATTACACCTCACAAATTTGAGATACATTATTCCTTTTATTATAGTGTATTAAAAATTAAGGAAAAAATTAATTAGGAGTTAAATTGCTTCCCTAATGAAAGCTTGTGTCAGAAAAAAGAAATAAAAGTTCAGCTAAGAAAAAAGAAATAAAAGATCATGATTCTCAACCCAAGATTAGCATGTTAATATGGACAATTTCACCCCGAGGATGGAAGGAAGTAGATGGAAGTTATGATAAAGATTGAAATTGCTGCGTTAGTATTAGTTCATGTTAAAAATAAAAAAAATTAGAAGTTAACAATTTAAATCAAAAAGAGGTGGAAGTGCAAAATTATTTTGACCATTAGGCCTTTTATTAGTTGCAAAGCAACGAACAATGCATAAATATTTATTATTCAACCAAAATCCAAAAATCATAACTCATAAATAAAATTTTGGCAATCTCTTCTTTCCCATTTTCACCAAATTTCTAGGCCAGCTTTGGATCTACGAATTCAATCTCTCCGTATTATTCCGCAACGTAGTTGGGCGGATTCTGATTTCCACTCAGAATCAGACTTCGTATTAGCATAATTGTAGTTATAATTATCCACTTGGCTTTGAGTCTCCCTTGCTCCGTTAATTTCACCCTTTTTACCGTATTCACTGCCATAGAAATTATTTTTACCATTGTACAGATTGTAGTACCCATTAGCCACCTTTGGGATTGAGATGAGTCTCGACTAGGTGGTTGCCGGTGACGATAAGGGGGCATCGGTGCCTTCGATCTCAAAAGCAGAAATGGAGGAATCTGCGGTGCCCGGGAGGGGGGCACCGGTGGTGTCGATGTCGGCCGCAGAAAGAGAGTTATGGGAGACGGGAGCAGTGGCCGGAGCAAAGGCATCATCGGTGGCCGTATTCTTTGAGACGGTGAATTCCGAAGGAGACGGAGTTGCCGGGTAGGGAGCATCAGCGGTGTAGCTCTCGACCGGAGCAAAGGGGTTGTCGGAATCATCAACGACAGCGCTGCTAGTGCCGGATTTCGCGGGGGATGGAGCCGTGGCAGCGGCTGCGGCGGTACCAGTGCGTGTTATCTTGTTGAAGGAGATGCCAGTTCGGGCCTCAATTGGGAGGGAGGAGAGGAGAAGTGCAACGGAGAAGAAGGGGAAGACTGAAACAGGTGAAGAAGAAGAGGAAGCCATTGCTTTAGACTGTAAAGATGGGGAAAGAGTTCGGTTTGTTGTAGTACTAGCATGGGCCTTTATATATGATAGTGAGCAGTGAAAACGGAGCATGTTGACCCAAGAATCCGTGGATTTGATTTTGATGATGCCAAACTTGTTATACTAACATATTTCCACGAAGTTTATTTTATTCTCAGGATATATTACAATGAAATATTGTGGAAGATTTGAAGATCAATATTTGTGAAATATTTGAAGATCAAGATTTGTGGAAGATTTTATAGGATATTATTGTAAGTCTATTTCTCAAAATATTGGATAGATCTTCATGTTGCTCAAAATCAAATATTTTATTCTTTGCAACGTTTTGATTTTTCAAAATTCGAAAAACTTTCTTTGAGTGTTTATTATTGAAAAACAGATTTTGAAAGTTTTAGAAAGAATATTTTCTGGAATATAGCCTTGAGCAAATTTGAATTTGAATAACTTCCTTGATTCATAGATTTGATTGAAATATTTTACACGGATTTTATCTTGGAAGATCTCATTCAAACGACTATATTTTTCTCTATATAAGAGACAGCAGCACAGTGTTTGAAACACACAGAACATCCGTTAGAACTGTTTTACTCTCTGCAAGTGTTCAAACACTCTTTTCATGTTCAAACATCTACTCACTTTTGAAAAGAGTTCTGCTTGGTGCTGCATTTGATCTCCTGCTGAATTTGATTTCATAAAGGGCTGTAAGTCTTACTTTTTGTAGGAATTGGTGTGTGATTTGAATTATCAAAATCTGATTTTTACATCTGACTTTTTCAGAAACGTTTGAACTGTCTGAATTTTCTGTTTTCTGAAAAGTCATTTTAAAGTTGTTTGAAAAGGATTTTTGAGCAACTTGAATATTCTGTTTATCATTTGCTGATACTATCCAATACTCTGAGAAGTGGACAGTAGTTCCATTTGTATTTGGGTAGGTTCAAACACAGTTTGACAAACTGGTCAAGGCTGGTGTTTAGGAGGCTCTTTATTCGCTTTCTGGCCTTATAAGTAGAAAGGTTTTAGGTTTGTTTTTCACTTTCTTGTCTTAGAAGAAGAAAGGGTTGTTTGTAAGGGTTATTTGTTTCTGAACCCGCAAAAGGAACTGCTTATTATAGTGTGATCCCAGGGCAGCAGTGGGCTGTGCTTGGCAGAGTGGACGTAGCTTCGAATTGAAGTGAACCACTATAAATCCTGTGTTCCTTATTTTTTTTGCTCTGTTTAAACTGTCTGTTATTCTCTGTTTTGTTACTGGTATCAAGGTGTTCAAATGGAGTGGTTCAAACAAGGGTGTTTAAACCGGTGTTCAAACCTCTGCTCAAACTTTTGTTTAAACCAGTGTTTGAACTGCACTGTTAATATTCAGATTATTATTCCGCATCTAATGTTGGGTGATTGTAGAAAGTTTAGTTTTAAAAGCATCCTATTCACCCCCCTCTAGGCTGTCAACAGAGCATGTTGGAGATTTTATGGGCCCATACATTAATGGCGGGGTTTAGACAAGCCAAAATGGCCAGGGTAATTTAGATCCGATAGTAAATACTAAAGACTTGTTTGGGAATGTATTTTGTGAGGTGTATTTGTTCATTTTCAATTTGGGGCGTTTTAGTTTACAAAAAATCATACATTCTTGCGCCAGCACCAATATAATATAATGTGTTCATTCCATTTGACATGCAAAATCTTATGATCAAGCTCGACATTCAAAGCCTCAAATATAACATTCTTCTATTTGGTTAACTTAGTCAAATTCTACGAGATGTGACGTTCTTATTGCATGGGTTTGATTCTCTCGTTGAAACATGTAGAAAACCCTATGAGTTCAGCCCCTTCTGAACCAAAAGACTCCTTTTTTTTTTCCTTTTTTTTCTTTTTTTATTTCAGTCTATGATCCTTCTTAGCCAAAAGGCTCCATCTTCTTCCTTTACTAGTTCGGGGTCTATGACCCTCCCTTTATGGAGTCATCGACTTCATTGGCCTCTATAACATGAATTCCTAATTGAAGATGTTCCTTTCTAAGGCAGTGCATGTAAATAATCTTCATTTAGTAAGATGTTGTGAGCCTGAATCCCTAAATCAAATAATAGTTGCGTTTGTGCCTTCCTTCATTTTTCTTGGCAAACAATGAGAAAAACACAAATTTGAAAGCAATTTCCCTATTCGATCCTATCCATTTCAATCACAACCTCATCCTTCATCTCACAAACAGCACCGGTGGCTTTTTCCCTATTTGAATCATGCAATTTTGTGGCTGCAGTTAGCAATGAGTTTATTTTTATGCAGTGTCACCATTCCAAAAAAGGCACAAGTGCGTTCAAAATGACCTCAGTTTCCTGAAAACTTATTGTATTTTTAAAATTGTTTATCGAAATTGTGCCGTTTCAAGGGGTGATTTATGCCTAAATAGGGGCATTGAGCATTTGATTTTCTCATTAGTTTTCAAAAGTTCTCAGTTTTTTGAATACAATTAAATGGTTGTTATTTTGTTGTTGTGATGTAATCTAGTTATGTTAATATTTTATTGAGACTACTGTTTATATGGATTGGGTAAAATTTCTATAAAAGTGGAGTCTTAATTTGTTTTTACAAAACCATGTTTGAAAAATTTCATTTGAGTTTACTGTGCTTAGTTTTATCCACTAATTAACTAAACCATGTATTTTTTTCACTATTATGGAACCATCATCTTCTAAAAGAATAATAATAAATAAAAAGTTACCAGTATGAAAGGCAACATTGAAAATCTTCCCCCCCCCACCCCATCTTTTTTCAAATAAATATCTCAAAATGTTGATTTATAAGTAATTTACTTAATCTCATTTCAGTATATTGGCAATTGCATCATGATATTATCTATTAAAATTATATTTTTATTTGATTGAGTCAAAAATCCCATTTGAGGTTGGGTCCTGGCTCCGGCAATACTCAGGCACCAAGTGCTCTAAATTTCTTTAATGATTGATTTGTCCGTTTGAAAGTTCCCCTGGATTCTTCTTGTGCTGTGAAACCCTCTTTTCCCTCGGACAAACATATGATATCCATTTATACTACTTTTCATTCGTTACGTTTTACTTTTTCCTTGTCTTTTTCGTTGAGAGGTTTTCAACGAGGCATCTCTATGGCTTGCTGGTTTTTTGGAACTTTCCAAGGTTGATATTGCTTGAACCTTTTACTTAGTTAAAAAAAAAAAAAAAAACCAAAAAGATCTCATGTACCGATAGCAATCAAACATCAAACAGCCAGTGGTTTCAACCGTCATTTGCTTTTATTAATTGTCAAGGATATAAACAACATATGCATACTTATAATCCAATCAAATTCTAAAAATAATAACTTATTCTTCTCTATTTTCAACAACTTTTTAGGCTAGATTTGGGTCTACGAACTCAATCTATCCATAGTATTCTGCAACGTAATTCGGTAATTTTTGGTTTCCGACCCCAGAATCCGATTTTGTATAGGCATAATTATAACTATAATTATCCATTCGACTTTTGGTCTCCTTTACTCCGCTAATTTCACCCTTGTTATGATATTTACTGCCATAAAAATTATTTTCACCGTTATACATATCGTAGTACTCATTAGCCACCCCCTTTGGGGTAGAGATGAGTCTGGACTGGGTCGTCGCCGGTGATGATGAGGGGGCGTTGGTGCCTTCGATGTTGAAAGCAGAAATGGAGGAATCGATCTCGAAAGCAGAGATGAAGGAATCAGCCGCAAAAAGAGAGTTATCGGAACCCGGAGCAGAGGCCGGAGCAAAGGCGTTGTGGGAGTCATCAGTGACGGCACTACTAATGCTGAGTTTCGCGGGCGAAGGAGCGGAGACAGCGTCTGCGGCGGTACCGGTGCGTGTTATCTTGTTGAAGGAAAAGCCAGTTCGGGCCTCAATTGGGAGGGAGGAGAGGAAAAGTGCTACGGAGAAGAAGAGGAAGACTGAAACAGAAGAAGAAGGAGAAGAAGAAGAGTAAGCCATTGCTTCAGACTGTAAAGATGGGGGAAGAGTTCGGTTTGTTGTGGTACTAGCATGGTCCTTATGTATGATGGTGAGAGACTGGGTGTACTCGAGATTTTGTGGGCCCCATACATTAATGGTGGCATCGGGACTACCCAGAATGGCCAGGGTAACTTAGATCTGATTGTAAATACGAAAGGTTTGTTGGGATTGTATTTTATGAGGTGTAATTGTTCACTTTCAATTTGAGCCTTTTTAGTTTACAAAAATCACACATTCTGAGCCAACTCTATTATAATGAGTTTATTTTTACCTGTAGATTCCAATTGACATGCAAAATCTTACCTTATTGCTCGGCATATGAATCTTGAAATATAACATTCTTTCATTTGGTTAGTCAAATTACATGGGATGGGACATTTTCATATTTTGTATGAACAACTAGATTTTAGAGATATAACATGATCATGATAAATTTTTATTACACCCTTTTCTTGAAAAGACAGGAATTATCAACAACTTAAAATATAGAAAATTATTTAAATGATAGTAAAATTAATTTAGGAAATTAAAAACTTAATATAAAGGTATCATCTATTTTGTACTTTTAAAGAAGGGCTTAACTTGGGTACAGCTGCTACCCTTAAGTTAGGTGCAGCAAACACAGAAAAGGAGAAAATACAAAATAACACACAAAATGACGTTTGATTTCACGTTTTTTTTAATGAACGGCGCAAGGCGCGATTGGACCTAACTTATATGTAACTGCAGCATATTAGTTTTTCTCTTTAAAGAATAGATAATTCAATTCAAACATTACTAAATAAGAATAAAATTTATATAATATAATAATAAACTTCTAAAAATAATATGGCCATACATTTATTCCGAAGAACTTATATATAAATTGAAATTAACATTATTTTTATTTTATTATTTCCATTTTCATTATTATTAGGAAAAATTATAAAAGATCTCTTGTAATCTGGCTCATTTTTCAAGAGACACTTTGTGGTTTAAATTTAGTTTATCACAGCCCTCGTATTACAAATTTTTTTAAATAGACCTCTTCCATCCATTTGCCAACAATTCCTTACAGGACTCCTTTTTTTTAAGCCCATGGCTCAATCCTTAAAGGGATGCCACCTTTGGGCATTTGGTCAACTGGTTTTAGCTTATTCTTTTCTCTTTAAAGTGACGCTTTCAGTCTTCGAGCTTATAACTTCACCACGCAACACGTGGTACCATTTTAGGGTTTCCCCCATTCTCTCCTTTCTGAAGGAGGGGATTCTAGGCCCAAGCATCCCCTCTGCTCCCATATAAGCAAAAACCTTAGCCATCACTAGAGTGAGAAAAGTATGAGAAGAAACTGAGGTTTACTTCATTCTTCCATCCACCACTAACAATAGATATCAATGACAAGGTGAGCATAGGCTCCGCTAATCCTTATGAATCCATGAATTGCACAACTATATGGGTCTGATTCTCCATTGAGATATGTAGTAAACTCTATGGGTTTAGCTCCTTTCGAGTCAAAAGACTCCTTTTTTTTAGTCTATAATTCTTTCGAGCCAAAAGACCTTCTTCTTCTTTCTTTATTGGTCAGGGATCTATGATAGTCCCTTTCATGGAATCACCTATTCCCTTGACTGCTATAACAGGAGATCCTAATGGAAGGTGTTCCTCACTAAAACAGTGAATGTAAACAATTGTCATCCAGTAAGATGTTATGAACCTTATATTTTTATTTGATTTTGAGTCGAAAATCCCATGAGGTTGGGTCCTTGCTTTGCCAATACTCAGGCAGCAATTGCTCTAAATTTCTTTAATGATTGATTTGTCGGTTTCGAAGTTCCCCTGGATTCTTCTGGTGCCGTGGAACCCTCATTTTTTGGAAGGTTTTCGACAAGGCATCTCTGTTGCTCCTCGCTTGTTGGAACTTTTCATGGTTGATATTGCTTGTACCCATTTTCCTTTTACTTAGTTAAAGAAAACAAAAAACAAAAAGATCTCATGTACGGATAGCAATCAAACATCAAGCAGCCAATAGTTTCAACCTTCATTTGTTTTTATTAATTGTAAATGATAGAAACTACATATGTATATTTATAATCCAATCAAAATCTCAAAAGAATAATTTATTCTTTCTCATTTTCAGCAACATTTTAGGCGAGATTTGGATCTACGAATTCAATCTCTCCATAGTATTCTGCAACGTAATTTGGCAATTTTTGGTTTCCGACCCCAGAATCCGATTTTGTATAGGCATAATTATAATTATAATTATCCACTCGACTTTGGGTCTCCCTTGGTCTGCTAATTTCACCCTTGTTACGATATTTACCGCCATAAAAATTATTTTCACTGTTATACATGTCGTAGTGCTCATCAGCCACCTTTGGGGTAGAGATGAGCCTCGACTGGGTCATTGCCGGTGATGATGAGGGGGCCTTGGTGCCTTCGATGTCGAAAGCAGAAATGGAGGAATCAATCTCGAAAGCAGAAATGAAGGAATCAGCCGCATAAAGAGAGTAATCGGAGCCTGGAGCAGAGGCCGGAGCAAAGGCGTTGTCCGAATCATCAGTTACGGCACTACTAATGCTGTGTTTCGCGGGCGAAGGAGCGGAGACGGCGTCTGCGGCAGTAGCGGTGCGCGTCATCTTGTTGAAGGAGATGCCAGTTCGGGCCTCAGTTGTGAGGGAGGAGAGGAGAAGTGCTACGGAGAAGAAGAGGAAGACTAAAACAGAAGAAGGAGAAGTGGAAGCCATTGTTTTAGACTGTGCAGACGGGGAAGGAGTCGGTTTGTTGTGGTAGCAGCATGGGTCCTTATATGTGATGGTGAGCGAGTGAAAACGGAGTATATTGGAGATTTTGTGGGCCCATACATTATTGGTGGGATTTAGGCGAGCCAAAATGGTCAGGGTAATTTAGATCTGCTAGTAAATACTGAAGACTCGTTTGGGAATGTGTTTTATGAGGTGTAATTGTTCATCCTCAATTTGAGTCTTTTTAGTTTACAAAAATCAGGCGTTCTGGAGCCAACACCATTATTATGATGTGTTCATTTTTATCCTTAGAGTTTGTTCGATATGCAAAATCTTACCTTCTAGCTTAGCAAGCGAAACTTGACATATAACATTCTTTTATTTGATTAACTTTGTTACATTCCAGGAGATGTGATATTTTCATTTTTTTATGAACAACTAAATTCAAGGGATGTAACATGATCATGATACAGTTTTATTAGCACCATTTTATTAAAAAAAGGAATTATTAATAACTTAAAACATAATGAATTATTTACATGATAGTAAAATTAAGTTTGAAAATTAAAAACAAAATATGAATGTTTGGTCTATTTTGTACTTTTAAGGAATGGATAATTTAATTTCAATATTACTAACTAAAAATAAAATTCATAAAATATAATAATAAGCTTCTAAAAATAATATTAACAGCTCTTTATTATGAAGAATTTGTTTATAAATTTTTATAGCCACTATTTTTATTATATTATTATCATTGTCATTATTATTATTCTTATAAATTATGTGTTGTATACATAAATGAGAAATTTTAATTTATTGATTTATAAGGATTGTTTGGATTTTCTCTTGTATGTGCATGTTCTAACCTATTCGAAACAATGTGATGTTCGGAGAATCTAATGCTTTGATTTGACATTCTTATATTTAGTACATTTAATCAAATTTTATGAGGTGGAATGCTCGAGGTTGGATCTTGGATCCACCACTACTCGGGGACCAAGAGAAGGCTATGCTCTAAGTTCTTTTTCTTTTTTTTTTTAATGATTGACGTGCCTAGTTAGACGTTTCTTTGGATTCATCTTGTGTTGCAGACTTCTCTTTAACGAGAGATCCACTATCTAAAGGTCGTTTTTAACGTTTTGGGACTGTTTTTATAGTTACCATTGCTTGTGCCTATTTCCCTTTCCCTTAGTTAAAAAAAAAAAAAAAAAATAGATCTCATGTACCAAAAGCGATCAAACATCAAACACCCTCTAATTCCAACCTTCATTTGTTTTTATCAATTGCAAATCATACAGACAACAAATGAATAGTTATAATTCAACAAGAAAGAATAACTCATTTTTTCTCATGTTCACCAAATTTCTAGGCGAGATTTGAGTTTACAAATTCTATCTTCCCATGATATTTTGCAGCGCAATTAGACATCTTCTTGTTTCCACTCTCAGAATCAGACTTGTTGTAGTCATAATTATAATTATAAGTATCCACTCGATTTTGGGTCATCGTTGCTCCTCCGATTTCACCTTTTTTACGGTATTCACTGTGGTAGAAACTATTTTTATTGTCATACTGGCCGTGGAACTCGTTACAGTGTGGCGCCGGGGACAGGGTCACCGGTAGAGGAATCGGTGGCGTCGGTGCCTTAGATCTACCGCTGAGAACATTTTATATTTCAGGAAATCAGTTTAAAATCTTTCAGAGGTGTACATATTTAAAGAATGGGCTCAGATAGTGTTTTTTTTGGACAAACTTGGCCGACGTTTCATTTTGGACACATGATATAATCGAGAACAACTCGTTTACTTATCTAAGGTGCTTGTCATTCGCATGTCCGATAAATTACTTAATACATATTAACAATTAGTTTGAAACAAATTATGACAATTTATGAAACTATCAATTTTCATTTAATTTCAAGATATTTAGGCTTCTCGCCTTATGAATGAAAAAAAATTATAAACATATAATGTTCATTGTTTTTTCTTTTCTTTTCTAGTGTATTTTCATTGGACGTTTATAAAATGGTTTTTTACAAGCCATATTCTCAGCTTTTGGGGATTGTTTCTATAGTAGCCATTGTTTGCACCGTTTTCTCCCTTTTCGTAGTTAAAAAAGATAGAACGATCAAAAACATCAAATAACCACTAATTCCAACTTTCATTTCTTTTTATTAATTGCAAGGCATGCTAATGAGATATGAACAATTATAATTCAAACAAACTTCAAAAGAAATGGGGACCAAGTGAAACTCTTTGGCTCCTCTACTGCTGGGGGACCAAGTTCAAGATTTTTTTTTTTCGGGTAATTTTTTTTTAAAAGCAAATAGGACCTAGTGAAACTTGTGCTCTAAATTTTCTAGTGATTGATTTGCCTAGGTAGATGTTTCTGACTCTACTTTTTTGTTGTTTGTGTTGGGCTTTGTTGCTCTCTTGTAAACATATGGTGCTTATTTTTACTATTTTTCCTTTCTAATTTTTTTCCCCTTGGACTTTTTTTCTTTTTCAACGGCGCATCCAAGCTTCTGGGGACTGTTCTTATAGTCGTCATTGCTTACATCTCTTTTCCCTTTCCATAGTTTAAAAAAAACAAAAATCTCTTATACCAGAAGCGAACAAACATCGAACAGCCGCTAATTTTTATTTTTTTTATTAATTGCAAATCACACAAACAAGTATGAATAATTATAATCCAACCAAACTCAAAAAAGAATAGCTCGTTTTTATTCATTTTCACTAAATATCTATGCTAGATTTGGGTCTACGAATTCAATCTTCCCATAATATTCTATCACGTAATTAGGTGCATTCTGACTTTCACTTCCTGAATCAGACTTCGTATAATCATAATTATTGTTATAATTATTCACTTGACTTTGGGTCTCCATTGCTCCGTAACCTTAGAAATTACTCTTACCATCATACTCGTTGTAGTACCCGCTAGCCGCCTTTGGCCCGCCCTAATCTATTCTTACACCCCCCTCGACCCGCCCTAATACACTTGCAACACAGGGCTGTGATATTTTATTAAAATGACATTGTATTGTAAGATGGCTTTTAGCAAAATATCTTGTCCATTCGATGTAAATGCATGTGGAGAGGTAAGGTGAGTTGGGCTACTGTTTTTATATTTGGTGCACTTAGTCTAATTTTGCGGAATGTAATATTATTATGTTTGGTGGGAACACCTAAATTCTAGGATTGTATATAATCATGGAAAATTTTCCATTAATACATTTTACTAATCAAATTATATTCATAACTTAAGTATAACAAGTTATTTACATGATAACAAATATTTATTTTGAAGACTATTACTAGATATGAAAAGTTTCGTGTACCTTTTAGTTTTGATAATATAATTCAAGTATATACTAACTAAAAATACAGCACCACACTTCCTCCGTTCTTTATTTCTAGGATTTGGTTTGGTCGAATCTCCTACCATAGGAAATTGCGGGTGCTTTGGTGGTAGATGTCATTACTTCAAAATTCATCGGCCTTTCGAGATTCTCCAAGCCCATAATTTTGTGATGCTACTGTTAGAAACACAACCACCCACCCTCCTAAAGAATGACAACAAATTGGCAACGAAGCTCGAGATTAGTCAAATCCAGGCCTTGATGCAGATCATTAAAAAGAGCGCAGATTTGCACGAGGGCGACCCCATTTTGCAACTTTTTTTAATGATTGATTTGTTTGTTTGAAACCTTTTTCAAGAGCTTTCCCTTGAAAGGTGTTTGGCGAGACATTCATTATCTTACTTAGCTTTTTGGGACTATTTCTATAGTTATAATTACTTGTACCTTTATTTTTATTTTTTAAAATTTTTTATCCCCTTTCCATAATTTTACAAAATAAAAGGAGACCAAAGCGATCAAATATCAAATAGCCATTAATTCTAGCCTTCATTTGTTTTTCTTAATTGCAAATCATATGAACATCATATGAATAATTATGATTCAACAAAAATTTAAAAAGAATAACTCATACTTTCCCATTTTCACCAAATTTCTAGGTCAAATTTGGATCTACGAATTCAATCTTGTCATAGTATTTTACGACATAATTAGATGCATTCTGGTTTGCATTCTCAGAATCAGACTTTGTATAGTCATAATTATTATTATAATTATTCACTTGACTTTGGATCTCCATTGGTTTGACCCTTGTTACGATATTCACCAAGGTAGAAATTACTTTTACTGTCATACCAGTGGTAGTGCGAGTTAGCAGCCTTTGGGTTCGCGACCCGTCTAGACTATTCTTTAATCCTAGAAACCACCTTATTATTTGTAACACGTTTGTTTGTCTAAAACAAAGCTCCAATAATGTCGTTATGCGACCAAAAATAAATCTGCAGCAAAGAACATACCACTTTCTAGAAATCTTTTGCAAAATCACAACTGAGGAATGGATGTTGAGCACTTTGGGGACAATTGTTATGGAAGGAGCATTATACATCGAGATTGATGCCCCACAAAACATTTTAACTTTTTAGGGCCAACTGGTTTATGAAATCTCAATAAGTTATTCAGTTTTTGATCTTTTTTGCCCTCGAAATTTATTTTACAATTCCATCTTATATCACATCTCAGCGATTGACGCCAAAAAATTCAATGCTCTAAAAGTGACATTTTTGTATCAATAAATCTATTCTTACTACCTCACATACATTTATACCACAGAGATGTGATATTTTACTAAAATGACCCTTTATTGGAAGATGGCTTCGTCCTTTTTGTTTTTAGTACAAGCCATTTTAGCAAAATATCTTATCCATTTAATGTAAATGCATGTGGGAGGGGGAGTGAGTAGGCTTACTTTTTGTAAGTTTGGTGCACTTAGTTGAATTTTGGGGAATGTAACATTATTATGTTTGGTAGGAACATATAAATTCTAGGATTGTATATAATTATGGAAAATTTTTCTTTAATAAGTTTTACTAATCAAATTATATTCATAACTTTAGTATAACAAGTAATTTACATGATAAAGAAAATATTATTTTGAAGACTATTACTAGATATGAAAAGTCTCGTCTACTTTTTTGTTTGTGATAATATAATTCAAGCATATTCTAACTAGAAATACAATCCATATATTGTAATAATGAACTTCTAAAAGTAGTGTCATTTGTCTTTTATTGTGAATATTTATTTATTTTCAAATTATTATGATTATCGTTATTCTTGACATAGGTTATATGAGATATGTATATAAAAGAGAATTTTGTACATTTATTTCTTTATAATGGTAGTTTGGATCCTTATTTCACGTTCCCACTTTGCGGTACTTAGGAATCTCACATTTTCACTTCATTACTCTAGAATGTTACACCACTTGAGTAGTGATTCTTAGAATTTCATACTGTCATGTTTTGAAGTTGTACCAAACGCTGGAATTTTTTAGAGTAAATTCCCACGCAATTGAAATGGGTCCTCGAACCATATCATGATATAAGTAAGTGCTTTTTAGTTTAAGATAATGTCAGCAGATTATCTGGTGACTCTCATGATTATTCATGCGCGAATACATAATTCTATTCCGAGCTCTTCTAATGGTTTAGTCCAAAGTTGCTTGCTACGGGAGAACCCTTTACTGGTAAGATGCAGATTTGACAGGCTCCGGCGCCGGTGGCGGGGGAGCAAGGGCAGTTCCTCTCTCGTCGATGCCTCTGTCATCAGCGATATCTCAATGCCGGAGAATTTCAGTGCCACCTCGTACGCATGGGCGAGGATATCGTCGGTGACCGTGAATTCCCGCTGGGGCACGAAGGAGGGGCCATCCGCGGATTCGGTCTACTCGGAGCGAAGGCGTTCTCAAGGACTCCAAATTTTCCCGCCCACTTGAGGATTGGATTCCGCCAATACTCGGGACCAAGTGAAACTTGCTGCCAAAACATTTTTAATGATTGATTCGTCTGTTTGAAACTTTTTTCAAGAGCTTTCCCTTGAAAGGTATTTGCCTGATACATTCATTATCGTAGCTTTTTTGGGACTGCTTTTATATTAATCACTACCTGTACCTTTTTTTCCTTTTTCTTTTCCATAGTTAAAAAAATAAATATAAATCACTTGTGGGAAAAAGCGATCAAACGTCAAATAGCCAATAATTCCAGCCTTCATTTGTTTTTATTAATTGCAAATCATAAGAACATCATATGAATAATTATAATCAACAAAAATAAAAAAAAAATTAACTCATTATTCGCCATTTTCACCAAATTTCTAGGCCAAATTTGGATCTACAAATTCAATCCTATAGTATTCTGGCACATAATTAGGCGCATTCTGGTTTCCACTCCCTGAGTTAGACTTCGTATAGTCATAATTGTTCTTATAATTATTCACTCGACTTTGAGTCTCCCTTGCTCCATCAATTTCACCCTGGTAGAGATTACTTTTAACATCATACTCGTCATAGTACCCGTTAGCCACCTTTGGGTTTGCGATCCGTCTCGACTGGGTCGATGTTGAGTAGGCATCAGTGCCTTCCATCTCGAAAGCAGAATTCGAGGAATCTGCGGTGGCAGGGATGGGGGCGCCGGTGGTGTCAGTGTCGGCTGCAAAAAGAGCGTTATGGGAGGCGGAAGCAGTGGCCGGAGCTAATGCATCATAGGTGGCGGTATTCTTTGAGGCGGTGAATTCCGAAGCAGGCGCGGTTGCCGGGCTTGGGCCATCAGCGGTGTTGCTCTCAACTGGAGCGAAGGCGTCGCGGGAATCGTCAGCCACGGCGCCATTAATGCTGAATCCCGCGGCTGCGGTGGCAGCGATGCGGGTTATCTCGTTGTAGGAGATGCCTTTTCGGGCCTCAGTTGGGAGGCAGGAGATGAGAAGTGCTACAGAGAAGAAGAGGAAGAGCGACACAGAAGGAGAAGGAGAAGAAGCCATTGTTTTAGACTGTGGAGATGATGGGAAAAGAGTTGGTTTGGTTGAGGCACTAGTATGGGTCCTTATATATATTGAAGGAGTGGTTAAAAGAGATTTTGAAGGAGATTTTGTGGGTCCCCATACATGAATGACGGGATCTGGAGTAGTCAAAACATGTCACAATAATTTAGATCTGATTGTAAATGCAGATGTCTTCTTTCCCAAAATGTTTATGAGGTGTAATTTCTCAATTTCAATTTGAGGGTGTTTTTTGTCTACAAAATCTCACTTTTATGTCTGGTAAGATTAATAATTTCCTTCATTTTCATTTTTAACATTCGTCTAGTGAATAGAATCTCATATTTTTGCCCAACATCACTTTTCCCGAAATGTAATACCCGATAATACTAGGTGTTAAAATTTAGAGGAGAGAAAATTGTACGAAAAAAAGTCGGATACTCTAATACGAGTACCAAGAGTTTCTATTTATAATACTCAAGACTAGGGTTGCTAGGAAACCTTATCACACTTGAACAAAGGAAATCCTATCACACTTGAACAAGGAAAACGTGATAGAAAATCCTAATAGGCCTAATATCACAAAGCCCAATAGCATAAAACACTCAATTAGCACTAGGGAATGCGATGCTTGGAAAGGGTCATTCTTACATTTGGTTAACTTAGCCAAATTTTCCAAAATGTGACATTTTCATGTTTGGCATGAACAACTAATCTATAGGGATGTGATATGATCATGACACATTTTCCTTTAACAACCTTTTATTAGAAAAAGATGTTTATAATACCTTAAGAGAAAAGAGAGTATGAGTCCGGAGTTATGCATATTGCATAAGCCCACCACAAAAATGATATAGTTTTGCTAAAAGTAATTCTTATTCATTAATAGTTTTTCATACTGTAGGACCTTCAGGTGCTACCACCACTTGTAAAAGCAATTCCTGTTAGGTGAGGCATAAACCCTAACCTTATAGTATGTTCAAGCACGTAGGAGTGCTCATGATTCAGTTGTGACTTGAACAACCTTGGGTCTCTGCCACAGGACAATTTCTATCATATATAATTGTTGATACTTTTTTTATTACGTAGCCCCGGCATTTCAAAATATTGGGTGTTCTTTAAAATAGTTACACCCACAAAATCATTATTTGTTTTAATTCTCTAAAAGGAATTCATTTAATTCCCTAAAAAGAATTGCCCTCATTTTATTAAAATATTTAATTCCCTTAAAAGGAATTTCATCAAATATTTAATTCACTTAAAAGGAACTTTTTATTTATTTTTAATTCCCTTAAAAGGAATTTATGAATTTATTTAATTCCTTTAAAATGAATTTATTCTTTATTTTAATTCCTTTAAAAGAAAATTTGATCATATTTTAATTTTGTTAAAAGGAAGTCAGGCCATATTTAAAGGAATTTAGAATTGTAATTCCATTAAAAGGAATTTAATTTATTTTCTAATTAACTCCCTTAAAAGAATTTTATTTTTAAAGGTTTAATTCCTTAAAAGGAATTATAATTATTTTCCCAAATAAACATAATTTAACTGTGCTTAGAATCATTTAATTATGTTTATTCCCTCTTTGATAGTGTGGGCCTTCATTTGAGTAAGTCTTTACATATTTTTAAAATAAATGGGATGAGGTGCCAACCCGTAATTGGTTGCTCGTTTTAAGTTTTTATTTGAATGCATTTAAACATTTGAACACCTAGCCCATATGTTGGCTTTGTCTCATTTTATCTCAAATAGTATGTTGTGGTTTCCAGCTTCGATTGATCCATTTTACATTTCTTTTAAATGCCTTCAATTACGGCATCTGTTGAGGGATAGAATTATAAATTCGCGTTGCCCGTCTTCCACCCCACGATTTCCTAGCGACCGGCCACCTCCATTTTTACTGGCCAGTGATGTTGAAATCGTCCAATTTTGCACCATTTCGAGCACCACAAAGGGGGAAACTGCCTCACTTTTGACGAGGAGGTTGGGGGAAGCTCTTTGGCTTATAAATTGCCGAATCGCACACTTTTGAAGAGCTTGGAAGATTGAACTAGGGGTGAATAAATCAAATCGGGAGAGAAAAGGAAGCAATTTTGTAAGTTTTGTAAGGGTGTTCTAGTCAAATACTTAGGCTGAAGTCCCTCTTTGCGACCTCTAGTGCCCTCTGCATACTCTTTCCCATGGCTACGTGTTCACGGTGTTGCACCCGTGACAACTATCCCTTTCAGCCACCCATCTTCGATGACCAGCGACCATAACCCGCTAATCCAGCACTGTCAGAAGCCATTGCTCCATTTTTCACCTTTAGTTTCCTAGGTCCTCAAATGGTTAGGTGAGCCACTCCGTCAAATTACCTTATGGAGGAACTGGGAAAATTCTTAACCCATCAAGAAGCAAGCTAGCATATTACAACTTTGCTTCTCGACGGGGCAGTATAGACCAAACCTAATTAAGATAAAATAAAATCAAAATGGGACAGTCACTGTTGGGTTTACGAACCTAAGGGCCTATGGCACTTCGTGCTTAGCGGGATGGCCACCAACATATGTTTTGAGGTGTATTGGATCTTCGGATTTGGGGCCTGCACAACCTGCATTTAGCTTCGGCACACTGTCGGGTTTATGAACTTGAGGGCCTGCAGCACTTTGTATTTAACGGAATGGCCACAAACATGTGTTTTGAGAGGTGTGCCAGATCTTCGAATTCACAGCCTGCACTCCCCGCATTTAGCTTTGGCACGCTGTGTGGTTTTGAAACTCGAGGGCCTATGGCACTTCGTGCTTAGCAGAATGGCCACCAACATGTGTTAGGTGTGTGTCAGATCTTCAGATTCGGGGCCTACACTCCCCGTATTTAACTTTGGCACATTATCGGCTTTAACAAACTTGAGGGCTTGCGGCACTTTCTGCTTAGTGGAATGGCCACCAACATCCTTTCTGTGGTGTGCACCGAATCTTCGGATTTGGGGCCTGCGTAACCCATATTTAACTTTGGCACACTATCGGGTTTATGAACTTGAGGGCTTGTGGCACTTCGTGCTTAGCGGTATGGCCATCATCATGCGCTTTGAGGTGTGCATTAGATCTTGGGATTTCAGTCCTGCACACCCCACATTTAGCTTCGGTACATTGCCGGGTTTAAGGACTGGAGGGCATGTGGCTATTTTATATATGCTTAGCGGAATGGCCACCTCGTGTGTTTCAACACACTTTCTTAGTCTTATCGCTCAAGGTCTATTGCGGCATTTCGCGCTTAGTGGAAACGACCATATTTACTCAAATCATTAATTGGAAGCTTTCGCTTGTTTTAGCGACCTAATGTAATTAACTATCATCCATTTAAGGATCCTGGGAACATGAAATCCCGATTTTCATCAAAATCCAAACCTTCATTTGAAAGATATTTGTTTGTCAACAATAGCCTAATACATATGTTTCAAGTTGTTTGTCGAACATGCAGACCATCAGAAAAGTAGAAGAGCTATTCCCCAGTACATGCTGTGAATCTGAAATAAAACTTTGGCCGAGTTTGTCGAGGAAAAACAAAATTGAGCCCATTCCTTTATAAATATGCTCACTTTTGAGGGATCACATACTCATATTCCGAAACATAAATTGCTTTAATTTGTGGAGAAAAATAATGCTTTATTTCAATCTTAACAATTCGTTTCACAGTTTCTTGGATCTGAGAAATTAACTCCACCTTTCCATTTTAAACTGAAAAAGTGTACTTTATCATCATGAAAATGCAATAATAGTTATGATTGAATTTAGAGAACATGCAATTCATATAGACGTGAAAATGAACAATCCATTTCACATCTCAAAGTTCATGCCGCCAAAAACCAGAAAAGGTGAACTTTTGTGTTTGAGATATTGATTTCCCATAATATTTTGTTGTATCTCTCTAGAGCATTTTATTCTTCAAAAATCAGTATACAACTTTTCGAAAGTGTGCATATTTATAAAAGAATGGGCTCAAATAAAGTTTTTCCTGACAAACTTCGCCAAATTCTCATTTCGGACACATGATATAATCGAGAACAACTCCTTTGCTTATCTAAGGTGCTTGTCATGTACGTTCGATAAATAACTTGATACACATTGACAACTAAAAAATTTCAGCCATATACATTGAAACAACTTAAGATAATCTATTATATGGTTGAAACTTTTTAGTTGTCAATATGTGTAAGTTATTTATCAAACACACATATGACAAGCACCTTAGATAAAAGCAAAGGAGTTGTTCTCGATTATATCATGCGTCCGAAATGAAATTTTGGCCAAGTTTGTTTGGAAAAACTTTATTTGAGCCCATTCTTTTATAGATATGCACACTTTTGAAAAGTTGTATATTGATTTTTGAAGAATAAAATGCTCTAGTAGGTCTTGATTCTCTTTATTTGTGATGAAAAATGAAGAGTCTATTCTAATTTTAACAATCCATTTGACCATTTCTTGCAATCTTAGCAATTAATTCCACCTTCGTTTTAAACTAAACAAAAAGGTCCTTTTTTTTGATAAATAAAAAAAGGGAAGAAAATGAACAATTTCTCACAGAAAGGGAAAAAAGAAAAAAAGAAAGAAAGATAATGTGTGGTCAGACAATCAAAAACCAGAAAACCAAACATTTTCTTTGAGATATTGATGTCCCATAATATTGCAATATCTATTTTACATTAGATATTCACTGATGTATTTTCAATTTAATCATATCAAATTCATGTTTACTATCCTTACGACTAACTTAACTTAGTGCCACGATAATAGTAATATAATAACATTTGTTATCATTTAGGTTCCCTGAATTTGGAAAAGCCATTAATTTATGGATTTAAACAATATTGACCATTCATTTTTCCTATCTCTAATTTGTCCTTATCTGTTTTACGATGAATAGTTCGAATTGTCTAATTGTACAAATCCATAATTTTATAAATTTAGAGGATCCATATTCTAAATGGTTTTACTTTAAATCCACAAATTTTAATCTTCTTTTTGGTAATTAATACTGATCAAGAGAATATAAGAATTTAATGAAGAATCTTTACTTACACATTTGGGCAACAATTGCAATCGAAACATCCTCGGAATCCAAAAAGAAAATCGACACACAATGAAGTCACTTTGTTTTAATGATATATCTAATCAGATTTAAGAGGATTTGAAGAGCTATCACCAAAAAAACAAATAAATAAATAAAAGAAAAAGAGAAAAACACTTTTATGATATATGTATAAGGATATCATTCAATAACTATTAGCTAAATATATAATTAAAGACGGACCTAGTAGGGCTTACAGCAAAGGTCCTATCACCATACAACAATGCAAATCATTGATGCCATTACCCAACTAGTACTTGCGTTTTTTCCATTTTTTATGAAAGAATCGATTCAATTACACTTGTTTCGTGGAAAGTGTCCTGTATTGAGACTGTCCGTTTTCTATTACCGGTGAAGAAATTGAAAGCCCAATGTTTCTTGGACGGTTGGAAAATGAATGACTGTAAAAGGATCATACTAAAAGATTTTTCACAGACGAATCAACTCTATGCGGTGGAGGACTTGGGCTTAAAATGAATTATATGCCTGAATTTGACTTGCTATCCTAACGTTATAATATATTGTAATTTACTTACTAGTTGGAATGAAGATCGTCTTAGTTTCGTATAAAGGAAGGGTCAATTCTTTGGATTCAGACATTCGAGTTTATAAAATAAACAAAAAAAAAAAGATTCATTTTATTTAGGGCTAAAAAAATAAATGATTCACTCAATCGTAATCATTCATTTATTTTTGTTTTTAACTAAAAAAGTTTACTTTGTCATCATAGAAAGGGAAAAATCAATCGTTGTGATTAAATGTATCCATCTGTCGTATAAACGAATGGAAGTATCCGCCGCATTGAAAATTTTCCAAAATATTGAAGATGACATCTAAACAAATCTGACCGTTTTGACTCGTTTGGATTCCAACCCCATGTATGGAGCCCATAAAATCAGACCAAAAATGCCTCCTTTACACTTTTCCTACATGTGTCTCTGTATAAAGGACTCATTGTGGTAAGTAGGCAAACACAAGAATCCCATCTCTCCAGAGTCCAAAACAATGGCTTCTTCTTCTTCTGCTTCACTCTTCCTCTTCTTCTCTGTAGCACTTCTCTTCTCCTCTCCCCCAGTTGAGGCCCGAAATGGCATCTCCTTCAACAAGATAACCCGCGCTGCCGCAGCAGCTGTCGCCGCTCATTCCCCTGCGGAATCCATCATTAGTAGCGCCGTCGCTAATGATTCCGGCAACGACTTTGCTCCTGTTGAGAGCTTCACTGACGATGCCGTCTCGCCCGTGTCCGCTCCTCTGACAGAATTCATCGTTGGAACCGCCGCAGCCGATGATTCCTCCCCGGGAAGCAGCTCCTCTACCGGAATCCCACATCACGGAGAACACCGCCACCGACGATGCCCCCTCGCCGGCCACAACCCGGGAATTCGCCTCTAGCACCGAGGATTCCGAGAATGCATTTGCTCCGGTCGATACCGACACCGCGGATGGTCCCTCCTCCGCGCCCCGGGGGGGATTCACCGTCGCCGACGATTCGCCCGCCCCTGCTTACGAGCTGGACAGCACCGTCTCCCCCTCGACGGCACCGACATATTCCAGCATTGGGACCACCTTGGATTCCGAAAACGCCTTTGCTTCAGAAGAGACCGACACCACCAACGCCCCCTCCTCATCGCGTCTGCAAGAATTCACCGTTGCCTCCGACGGCACTGCAGCCCCCTCTCCGGCTCTAGAGTTCTCGGGCATTGGGATCGCCGATGACAGCGGCGTCCACGGGCGCGAAACCGCCCGTGCTCCGTCGCCAGCGGCGCCGGAGCCTCTCAAATCTGCGTTTTACCCGCAAAGGGTTCTCCCGTGGTAAGAAACTTTGGATGAAACAATGAGAAGAGCTCGGAATAGGATTGTGGATTCATGCATGCATTATCATGAAAGCCATCAGATAATCTGCTGACTTTATCTAATGTATTCCTCGGTAATCATGAAAGTCTGATTCAGGAGAATAGAGATACATGTAAGGATCCAAAATTGGGTTTGTCCTGACGCAAATCTGCTTTCTTTTTTATTATCTACATTTAAGACCTGGATTCCAATAATCTCAAGCTTCTTTACCAATTTATTGTCATTGTTCTTGATGGGTTGCTGTGCTTCTAACCCTAACATCACAAAACTATGTTCGTGGAGAATCTCAAAACCGATAAATACTAATGCAATAACATCTGCTACCAAAACACCAGCGATTTCCTACGGAAGGAAATTTTGGACCAAACCAAATCCGAATGGTACTTGCCTTTCACAATAACAATCTATAAATTTCAATGGTACGACGGAAACAAGGTTTAGTAAATTTTAAGACGTTCATGGCTCTAAAAATTAGAAAAGAAAATGTTGAACACTACGGAAAAATAGATTTCAGAGGAAAACCAAGGATTTTGAGTTTGATATTTTTTTTAATAGTAGAAAAATGAAGCAGTAAAAGTATACAAACTAACAAATCAACCTCGCGATAGATTCTATCTCTCTCCATTTGTGGTCGAAAATAGACCGTCAATTTTCATTTCACCAATCAATTTCCTCTTTTTTCATCTTAAACTAATAAAAACTTATATCATGATATACTTCTAAGGGTCCATCCCATTCGCGTCAGAATTTACTCAAGAAATCAACCTCGCGACAGATCCTATCTCTCTCCATTTGTGGCTGAAACTGGACTGTCAATATTCATTTCACCAATCAATTTCCTCTTTTTTCATCTTAAACTAATAAAAACTTATATCATGAAATACTTCTAAGAGTCCATCCCGTTCGCGTCAGAATTTACTCAAGAATGTAACGTCCCCACTTTTGGTACAACTCTAAAATGTGACATTGTCAAATTTTAGATATCACATATCACCTAGGGGGCTTAACATTCCTCAGAAGTGAAGTGGGAAATGTGAGAATCCGAGTAGCATAGAGTGGGAATGCGAAATAAATGTTCAAAATACTATTATAAATGAATAAATGTACAAAATTCTCATTTTTGTACATATCTCATATAACCTATGTTAATAGTAATGATAATAAATTTGTAAATAAATAAGTCATTCATAATAATGGGCAGAAAACGCTACTTTTAGAAGTTCATTATTCTATTATATCAATTCTATTTTCACTTAACATATGTTTGAATTATATTATTACAAACAAAAAATACATGAAACTTTTCATATCTAGCAATAATTGTCAAAATAAATATTGTCTATCATGTAAATAACTTGTTAAATTTACGTCATGAATATAATTAGATTAATAAAATGTATTAATGGAAAATTCGTCATGGATATATGCATTCGACTAAATGTATTAAATATATAAAAAAAAAAAGTAAGCCGACTCACTCTCCCTCCCACGTAGATTTACCTTGAAAGGGTAGGATATTTTAGTAAAAGGGCATCTACCGAAAGAGGAAACAGTGGAGCCATCTTACAGTACAGAACCATTTTAGTGAAATATTACACCCTGCAGTGTAAGTGCATGTGGAGGAGTAAGAATAGATTTATTGATATAAAAATATTATATTTAAAACATTGAATTTTCTAACATTACATTTCGTGAGATGTGATGCAAGATGGGATTATAAGATAAATCTTGAGGGCCCTAAAAATAAAAACTGAATAAATTATTGAGATGGATAGTTTATTCCTCAATCGCAACCGAAGAGAAATAAGATGCAAGGGAGATGAAATATATAAAGGGTCGTACTACTCTTTCCGAAAAAGCGGATCTCAAATAAATTTGACCACTCACATGTAAAAATAGTCTCCATATACACAAACAGGTCCCACTTATCACACATAATTGATGAAATATATTCGATGTCACTTTTTATTTTCGTAATGAATAGACTTATCCATATTTAAAAGGAACTGTATACCTCACTGAAAACCTTTCCAGGATATTCAGCATTGACAATCAAGATTTAAATCATTCTGACCATTTTGACGAGCCTAGATCCCACCTTTAATGTATGGGGACCCCAAAATCTCCCTGGCAATCTTTTTCTCACTCGTTGAATATTTTCTCAGAATAACCCAAAAAAAAAAAATTTATAAACGTAATCTATCTTTTCGCGTGATTCTCAAAATGGCCTAGTATAGTAAAATCGCACTCTTCGAGTGCGATTTCACCGGGCCCGTCACTGACAGGCGTGTCAGCATAATATTTTCTCAAAATAACCTAAAAAAAAAATTATAAACGTAGCCTACCTTTTCGCGTGATTCTCAAAATGGCCTAGTATGGTAAAATCGCACTCGAAGAGTGCGATTTTACCGGGCCCGCCGCTGACAGGCGTGTCAGCGGGTTTGACCCCTGGAATCGCACTCGCCAAGTTCATAGATCAACCCCGTTCATAGATCATCGGTGTCAGGATCAAAATTGTCGTGCTGAGGCTCTTCGTATGTTGACGGCCACTCCTCTCCTATCATGAAAATTTCAAATGGCGGCTGGTGGACGCGGGTGGACTCCTCACAAACATCATATGCAGCCATGAGTAGCTCCAGACTATGCTCATCGCTATCCCTAGAGTCAAGTGAGATGTCCTCCTCATGTGTCCAGCTCGACATCGTCGTCATGAATGGGTGGATCATCAAATGGCATGTTTTGAATGTTTTGGGGCAACGAACTTTTGAGAGGAAGCGAATTATGCGTTTCGTCGTTCAACGGTAGCGAGTAGTATGGCTCCTCATAATAGCTTTGGCCGCTAGCCTCCACATTCAAATCAAAGTCATACTGCCGGCACGAGTACCCCACCGATTGCATATTCTGTTCGTAAGGGGTGACATTGCTAGGCCCCGCAATATCGCGACATGCCATCGGTGCTGAGAAATCATCTGGTCTGCCTCGCTTTTGAGCAATTCACTATAAGCACCTATACTCAGCTCCGATGGAAACTGGATTGGTTCAACATTCACATAAAGTTCTAATGTTGTTAAAGATGTATAATACATGTGTATGTTAATCATGTATTGGACCATTTCAGTCATTGTACAGCGGGCATGATGAATATAGTCGTAGATGCTCCCCACCTAAGCGTGACTGGACACCTAAATACAATACTTACTTTATAAAGGGTGTGTACAATACCCAATAGAGAGCATACCTGGTCAAGCAGTGATTCGAGAGTCGCATCGTGGGGATCAATAAAAATCAGACGCTTCTCACCACCAACGTAACTAAGGGATTGGTGTGAATTGTTCCACGATTTCTCCTCCCCAGTGGCAAAGTATTGGAATCATTGCAATTTGTAAGAGAGAACTAAAGGAAGATTTCAATCAGACTGAAAAAATTTTCGTTGAGCCGTAACACTAGTTGAAGAGGAGAGGTACTTTTAAACTAACCTTGAAATCGCACCCAGGAGGTGCGATTTCAAGGGAATCGCACTCCCCGACCGCGATTTTCTGGAAATATTTCAGTATTAAGTCTTTTCAACTTTAAAGAACCCTGCAAATTCGCACTTTGGAAGTGCGATTCCCTGGAAATCGCACTCGGCAAGTGCGATTCCAGGGGTCAAACCATTTGACACACATGTCAGTGGCGGGCCCAGTAAAATCGCACTTCGAAAGAGTGTGATTTTATCGAACCAGGCCATTTTGAGAATCACGCGAAAAGGTAGGCTACGTCTATAATTTTTTTTTTTTTTGGGTTATTCTGAGAAAATATTCTCACTTGTTCCCTAATGTATATATATATAAGTACCCATACTACTACCACAACAAACCCAACTCCTTCCCCACATATCTAGAGTCAAACAATGGCTTCTTCTTCTTCTGTTTCTCTCCTTTTCTTCTTCTCCGTAGCACTTCTGATCTCCTCCCTCCAAATTCAGGCAAGAAATAGCATCTCCTTCAACAAGATTTCCCGCACCGAAACAGCTGCCACCGCTCCTTCCCCTGCTGAATTCAGCATTAGTAGCGCCGTCGCTGATGATTCTGACAACGCCTTTGCTCCAGTCGAGAGCTACATCGGTGATGGTCCCTACCCGGCAACCGCGTTGGCTCCGGAATTCACCGTCTCAAAGAGCACCGACACGGATGGTGCCCTCGCTCCGGCCACTGCTCTCGGCTCAGATAACTCTCTTTTCGCGGCCGACATCGATACCACCGGTGACCTCCTACCTCACGCCGCTGATTCCTCCATTTCCTCTTTCGAGAACGAAGGCACCGTCGGCCCATCATTATTGTCGCAGGCAACGACCCGGTCGAGACTGATCGCAAGCCCGGAGGTGGCTAATGGGTACTATGATGAGCATGATGGTAAAAATAAATTTTACCAGCAGTAAATACAGTAAGAAGGGTAAAATTGGTGGAGCAAGGGAGACCCAAAGTAAAGTGGATAATTATAACAATAACTATGATTATACGAAGTCTGATTCTGGACGTGAAAATCGAAATGCACCTAATTATGTGGTAGAATATTATGGGAAGATAGAATTTGTGGACCCAAATTTAGCCTAGAGATTTGGTGAAAATGAGGTAAAATGAGTTATTTCTTTTGGGTTTTTGTTGAATTATAATTATTCATATGTTGTTTGTATGATTTGCAGTTAATAAAAACAAATGAAGGCTAGAATTAGTGGCTATTTGATGTCTAATCGCTTTCCTTACATGTGATCTATTTTTATTTTTTTTAACTATGGAAAGCTAGAAAAAGAAAAAAAAAAAAAGGTACAGGTAGTCATAACTATAAAAACAGTCCCAAAAAACAAAGTAAGATCATGAATACAAATGAACATGATGTTTATATAATTGATTTGCCTAGCTAGATGATGTTTCCCTGGATCCATAGGTTTACAACAAAACCCAACACAAACTAACAAGAAAAGAGTGGTCTACAGCACAAGATGACTCCAAAGAAACATCTAAAATCATTAAAAAATTTAAAGCCCAAGTTTCACTTTGTTCCCGAGTAGTGTCGAAGCCAGAGCCCTACCTCACAGCATTTTACTTAGAAAAAGTTTAATTAAGTATACCAAATATAAGAATATCAAACTGAAATCCTTGCAATCTAAAGGGCTCGGTTCGTATGCAAAATATATTCATGAATGTCACAGTCCAACGTTTGTATGACTCTCGAAAGTAACATTTTTGGATACGTCACATTTCCAAAGTCTCACATTCCTGAAGGGTGGCTTAACATTTTTGAATTTAAGATGTGGGAATACAAGACTTCGGGTAGGCCAGAATGTGTAGATGAAACCGAAAAGTCCAAACTACCCTTATAAATTAATAAAATGACAAAATTCTTATTTATGTCCATAACACATAATTTATAATAATAATAACAATAAGGGAAAAATTTTAAAGACTCCCTTTGGTTTGAGTCATTTTTTAAGAAATCCTCTATAAATTTTATTTATCACACCCCTTTTGCTTTTATTTTTATTTTTTCAATAGAACCCTTCCATTTATTTGTCTCTAATTCCATGAAGTGAGGATATGGGTGTAATTGCTATAAAAAAAAAAAGGAAACAAAAGCTGATAGTAGTATCCCTTGCTCGAGATTAATGTAATTAAATTGATGTATTAGTCTAATGGATGTCATTGATGCACTTGTTTGCTTATGAACTTATCAATAGGATACCATTGATAAGAATGGTATCTACCATTGTGATTTGTGATGTGTGGTTGATTTTGATTTTGATTGTCACTGCATTGACTATTGTGTGAATGTTGACTGTAAGATCGCTGGACGACCAATGATACGAGAATAGGACTTTGGTGTTATTACACCGAGGTTGAATGTTATAGAAGCATAGAGTAAGGAGCAAGCTACCAAATTATGGTAACCAATAGAAAAACTACAAATGGATGGGAAGACCCCTTGCAACATAAAAGTAGTATCCCAATATATGTCATCATCGACATACTGGATGGGATTTATGGTGAAGAGTCTTAAGGCAGGCTAAAGGGAATTGCTAGTTGTGAGTAAGGAAGTAGAAAAGAGGTGAAACAACAAGAAGTTAGGACCAAACGTGTGTCACTTTGGTCCTTGTAAATTCTCTGAAATAGAGAAGAATTACTGATAAGCTATCCAAAATACATGTAGTACCTTACGGGAGATATAATAGGATTAACCGATTAAGATAATCAATAGATGATGCAATGCAAATGGAGGTGAGGCATGGATAGGATAGTGAAATCAATTAATAGAACAACGAAATTCAAAATTGAATGAATTAGAAGATAGAATGAGTTAAAACAACTAAGTCATCAAGAATTAATAGATGAGTAAAGTACAATTAATTTTGGGAATGAAATTTTCTAAAGGAGGAGAGAATGTAATACCTCGGAAATACTTGAGTATTTTCTCTATATTTTAGTGTGTACAGCCTTTAATTTAATACTCAATAAATAATATTATATTATATGAACTCTATTTTCAGTTAAAATATGTTTGAATTATATTATTACAAACAAAATAATACATGAAACATTTCATATCTAGCAATGATATTCAAAATAAATATTGTTCGTCATGCAAATAACTTGTTATATTTAGGTTATGAACATAATTGTTTAATAAAATGTACTAATGGAAAATTTATTATGGATATATACATTCGGTAAGAGTACCAAATATAAAAACAAAAAGCCAACTCACCCTCCCTCCCGCATAGATTGACATTGATTGGGTAGGATATTTTAGTAAAATGGCTTGTATTGAAGGAGGAAAAAGTGGAGCCATCAATAAGAACAGAATTATAAATATAAAAATATTACATTTACAGCATAAAATTTTTAAGGCATCACATTCCATGAGATATGATATAAGATAGGACTGCAGGATAATTTTTTAGGACTTTAAGATTAAAAGTTGAATAAATTATTGAGATTTCCGTAGGCCAGTCGGCCCTGAAAAAGATAAACAATTTATTTCTCAACCACAATTGAAAAGAAATAAGATGCCAGTGAGATAGAATATGTAAGAGGAACCATATATCTAATTGAAAGCCTTTCCAGGACAAGCCTTCTGCATTTACAATCAAGATGTAAATTATTCTGACCCATTTCACTATAGCCCATATCCCACCGTTCATGCATGGGGCCCACAAAATCCCCTTGGGAATCAATTTTCACTCGTTCTCTAGTGTGTGTATATATATAAGGACCCATACTACTACCACAACAAATCCAACACCTCTAAAACAATGGCGTCTTCTTCTTCTTCTAGTTCTCTCCTCTTCTTTTCCGTTGCACTTCTCATCTCCTCCCTCCCAATTGAGGCCCGAAAAGGCGTCTCTTACAATGAGATAACCCGCATCGCCACTGCCGCAGCCGCGGAATTCAGCATTAGCGGCGCCGTCGCTGATGATTCCGGCAATGCCTTTGCTCCGGTCGAGAGCTACACCGCTGATGGCCCAAACCCGGCAACCGCGTCTCCTCCGGAATTCACCGTCTCAAAGAATACCGCCACCGATGATGCCTTTGCTCCGGCCACTGCTTCCGGCTCCCAGAACACTCCTTTTGCGGCAGACATCGACACCACCGGTGCCCCCCTCCCTGACGCCGCTGATTCCTCCATTTCCTCTTTCGAGATCGAAGGCACGGACGCCCTGTCGTCATTGCCACAGGCAGCGACTCGGTCGAGACTGGTCCCGAGCCCAAAGGTCGCAAACGGTTACTATGACCAGTATGACGGTAAAAATAATTTATACGGCAGTGAATACCATACGAAGGGTGAAATCAGTGGAACAAGGGAGACACAAAGTCAGGTGGATAATTATAATTATAATTATGATTATAAGAAGTCTGATTCTAAGAGTGGAAACCAAAATGCGCCTAATTACGTAGCAGAATACTATGGGAAAATTGAATTCGTAAACCCAAGTCTGGCCTAGAGATCTGGTAAAAATAAGAAAGAATGAGTTTATTCTTTTCGAACTTTTATTGAATTATAATTATTCATGAGATGTTCATACTACAAGCAATCAATAAAAAAACAAATGAAGGTTGGAATTAGTGGCTGTTTCGTTTGATCGCTTTTGGTTTATGTGATCTAATTTCTTTTTTCTTTTTTAATAAAGGAAAAGGAAAAAAGGTACGTGCAATGGTACGGTAAAGGTCTTCTAACTTTGAGGTGCCAAATTTCATCTTACAATAGTTGTTCGATAAGTAATATGTGTCATTGAGAGATCCTAACCGTCAAAATGAAGAAAAAAAGGGATAAGGACACGGTTGTAAAAATAAGATCCTCAAAATGCCACATTTTAAAGGATTTCTTAGAAAAAATGAACAGACGGCCGTGATTTCTCAGTGACACGTATCACTCATCAAATAGCCACCGCATATCCATAATGACAACTATAAAAACAGTCCCAAAAAGCTAAAAATGAATATAAGATAATGAATGTATCATTAAAGACCTTCCAACGAAAGAACTCCAGAAAATATAAGTAAAATAGTTGGTAAACTACATAATTTAGTTAATTAGTGGGCAGAACCAAGCACAATAAACTCAAATCGAATTTTTCAAACCTTGATTCCATACAAATTTTAAAACAAGGTAGTTTTTCTATAAATGATTTTAGGGCCCATTTAGTAACATTAAGCATTATGTTTTGAATGCTGAAATAGTGCTACACAGTTGTAGGTGTAATAAGAAGTTCTAAATACATAATATTAATTGTGTTTGATTATACAACTGAATGGACTTATAAAATAAGTGTATTTCCAATTTTACCCAATCATTATCTTTTAATTTTTTTTCTCATTAATACAATTCTTCTTTTTATTTTCTATAATATTTCAAATATGAAACCCAAATTAATCCCAAAATGAAAATCCCCAAATCACAACCCTAAGTCAAAACCCCTTAATCCAGACCCCTATCCTAAATTTTGCAAATTAGATAAAGAAAAAAACTCAAATTTGAACCCGCAAATCTCCAAATCTGAAAGAATCAAACAGGAAAACCTGCTGAATTTGAACTTTAAAATCCCAAAATTTGCATAAATTGGAAAAGAAAACCCCAAGTGGCAACCCAAAACCCCCAATCTGACAAATTTGAACAAGAAAACCAACAAAATTCGTACCCAGAACCCACAAATCTAAGAAAATAGAACAAGAAAAAGACCTTAAAATCTGAAATCTAAAACCAGCAAAGCTAAAAACAGAAAACACGAGAACCCCTAAATCTGAACCTCAAATCCCTCAAATCTCAAATAATAGAACCTTATATTCGAACCGCAAAACCCTTGAAAAATGGAACAAGGAAACATGAGAATGGGGGAGGTGGCTGTCCTTAGAAGCAGCGGTTGGAGGCATTCAAAGCTTGCACCAGATGCTTTGAGTAGGTTTATGTCTGAACGAATTGGGGAATGGGTTCATTAAGAGCTCATTCAGTGCTAACAAATGGTACCTTAAAAAGGCATAAATTTTTTATAAAAATGACATCATTTTGTGTGTACTTGTTGTTGATTAGGAACAACTATACTTGAAGTATCGACGCTGGGTGACTCAAGACCCCAAGAATTTTCTAATAACGAATAGTGACATTGTGCAAAAGACAATTACATATTTGATTGTGGCCACAAAATTGCAAAACCTAAATATGGGAAAAGTCATCCACATCTGTGAGAGGAGGAATGACATTGTACTTGAAATGGGAAAAATATGAACTAGAAAATTGGCTTCAAATTCAACTTTTTCACATTTTTTCTTATATTTAAAATTTTAATTTAAGAATATATCAAAATAAAAAACAAAAAATTTAGCTAGGGCGGGTGCCATCTGGCACCCTCTAGCTGCGCTCCTAGGAAAATGGATAATGAGTTGGTGGGGGTTATTGTACATTTTGACTTATATTTACCAATTTTTTTAAGTTAAAGAGCTTTATACTACCTATCTACTTTTTCTCCCCAAAAATCCAGCAGGGCGTGGCCCCTTATGAGCTCCATCACTGATTCCCACCATATAATAGTGCACCTACACGTCTTTATCAACCTTGTTTTCCACCTAGAGGACCAAGAGCAGCTTGCTCATACAAAATATGAAAGTATCACATCCCATTTAAATTAACTAAAGAAAAGAATCTTACATTTCAGGTTTCGCATCTCGAACTGGAACGTAAGATTTTGCATATCAAATAGGTTTTATAGATAAAAATGAACACATTATATTGGTATTAATGCAAGAATATGAGATTTTGTAAACTAAAAAGCCCCATATTAAAAATGAACAATTACACTTATAAAACACATTCCCAAACAAGTCTTTAGCATTTACAATTAGATCTAAATTACCCTGACCATTTTGGCTAGTCTAGATCCCACCATTAATGTATGGGGCACACGAAATCTTCAATATACTCCCTTTTCACTTGCTCACTGTCATATATAAGGACCCATGCTAGTACCACGACAAACCGAACTCTCACCCCATCTTTACAGTCTAAAGCAATGGCTTCCTCTTCTTCTTCATCTGTTTCAGTCCTCTTCTTCTCCGTAGCACTTCTTCTCTCCTCCCTCCCAATTCAGGCCCGAACTGGCATCTCCTTCAACAAGATAACACGCACCGGTACCGCCGCAGCCGCTGTCACCGCCCCTTCTCCCGCGAAACTCCGCATTAGTAGCGCTGTCACTGATGATTCCGACAACGCCTTTGCACCGGTCGAGAGCTACGCCGCTGATGCTCCCCACCCGGCAACTGCGTCTCCTGCGAAATTCACCGTCTCAGAGAATGCCGCCACCGATGATGCCTTTGCTCCGGCCACTGCTCCCGGTTCCCATAACGCTCTTTTTGCGTCGGACATCAATACCACTGGTGCCCCCCTCACTGGCGCTGCCGATTCCTCCATTTCTGCCTTCGAGATTGAAGGCAGTGACGCCCCGTCATCATCGTCCCTGGCAACGATCCAATCGAGACTGATTGCGAGCCCAAAGGTAGCTAACGGGTACTATGATCAGTACGATGGTAAAAATAATTTTTACCACAGTGAATATCATAACAAAGGTGAGATCGACAGAGCAAGGGAGACCCAAAGTCAAGCAAATAATTATAACTATAATTATGATTATACAAAGTCTGATTCAGGGAGTGGAAATCAGAATAGACCTAATTACGTTGCAGAATACTATGGAGAGATTGAATTTGTTGACCCAAATCTAGCCTAAAGATTTGGTGAAAATAGAAAAGAATGAGTTATTCTTTGGATTTTTGTTGAATTATAATTGTTCATTTTTTGTTCGCATGTTTTACAATTAATAAAGGCAAGATGAAGGTTAGAATTAGTCGTTGTTTGATGTTTCATCGCTTTTGGTACATTTGATCTATTTCATTTTTTAACCAAGGAAAAGAAAAAAAAAAAAGGTACAAACAATGATAACTAAATTAACAGTTCAAAAATCTAAGAAGGAACATAAGATAAAGCATGTCTCGTCAAAGACCTTCCAATGGAAAAGCTATGGAAAGAAAATAAAACAACATCAAAAGGGAAAAAGAATATCACATGTTTATATGATTCATATGTTTACAATAGAATCCAACAAAAAAAGATTCTACAGCACAAGATGAATCTGGAGAAACATCTAAAATCATTAAAAAATTCAAAGCCCAATTTTCACTTGGCTCTCGAGCAGTGTCGAGGACAGTACCCAACCTCAAGCATATCATCTTGTAAAATTCGATTAAACAAAATATAAGAGTGTCAAATTCAAAGCATTGCACTCTCGAAAGTCACATTCTTCCGTCGAGGATGTGAGACAGATTTCGAGGGCCCTAAGGGCCCATATATGCAAAATCTGCACCAGAATTATCATATTCCAACGTTTAGTATAACTCTACAATGTAACATGTTTTGAGAATGTTACATTTCAAAAATCTCACATTCCCAGAAAATAAAAATAATGGTAATTTCAATTTATACATAAGTTCTTCATAGTAAAGAGTTAGCAATATTATTTTTAGAAGCTTATTATTATATTATATAAATTTTATTCTTAGTTAGTAATGTTTGAATTAAATTATCAATTCCTGAAAGAGAAAAACTAATATCAATTCCTATCTCATGGAATTTGATAAAGTTAACCAAATAAAAGAATGATATATTTCAGGCTTCGCAAGAGTGCAAAATTTTGCGTATTAAATGGATGCCAAAGGTAAGAATGAACTCATAATAATGGTGTTTGCTCAAGAATGCATGGTTTTTGTAAACCAAAAAGACTCAAATTGAGAATGAATAAGTACCCCTTAAAACACATTCCCAAACGAGCCTTTAGTATTTACTATAAGATCTGAATTACCCAGAACATTTTGGCTTGTCTAAACCCCACCATTAATGTATGGGCCCATAAAATCAACCAATATACCCCGTTTTTACTTGCTCACCATCATATATAAGGACGACCAACGCTCGTACGACAACAAACCGACTCCTTGCCCATCTCCACAGGCTAAAATAATGGCTTACTCTTCTTCTTCTTCTTCTTCTTTTTCAATCTTCGTCTTCTTCTCCGTAGCACCTCTCTTCTACTCCCTCCCAAGTGAGGCCCGAACGGGCATCTCCTTCAACAAGATAACACGCACCGCTTCCGCCGCAGACGCTGTCACCGCTCCTTGCCCCACGAAATTCAGCGATAGCGGCGCCGTCACTGATGATTCCGACAACGCCTTTGCTCCGGCCACTGCTCCGGTCTCCCATAACTCTCTTTTTGCGGCTGATTCCTTCATTTCTCCTTTCGAGGTCGATTCCTCCATTTCTGCTTTCGAGACGTATACTGGTAAAAGATAATTTCTCAGGCGGTGAATGTCGTAATAAGGGTGAAATTAACCTAAGCAAGGGAGATCCAAAGTGGAGGGGATAATTATAATTACAATTATGCCTATACAAAATTGGATTCTAGTGGTGGAAACCAAAAATTGTCTAATTACGTTGCAGAACACTGCGGACAGATTAAATTTGTAGATTCAAATTTAGCCTAAAGAGTTGCTGAAAATAGGAAAGAATAAGTTATTCTTTTTAGATTTATGTTGTTTCTATCGTTTACAATTAATAAAAATAAATGAAAGTTGAAACTAGTAGCTGTTTGATGTTTGATAGCTATCGGTACATGAGATCTTTTTGATTTTTTTTTTTAACTAACTAAAAGGTTGAAGCAATATCAATCATGGAATGTTCCAAAAGACCAGTAGCCCTAGAGATGCCTTAGTTTGGAATGTTCCAAAACGAAACAAATGAAAAGTAGTATAAATGGATATCATATGTTTGCAACAAATCCTAACACAAAAACCAAGGAAAAAGAGGGTTTCACAGCACAAGAAGGATCCAGGGGAATTTTCAAACAGACAAATCAATCATTACTGAAATTTAGAGCACTTGGTGCTTGAGTATTGGCGGAGCCAAAACCCAACCTCAAATGGGATTTTTGACTCAAAATCAAATAAAAATATAATTTTAATAGATAATATCATGATAACTAGAAATATTTAATTGTGAATATACTAAAATGAGATTAAGTAAAACACTTATAAATGAAAATTTTGAGGCCTTAATCTGGGAAAAAAAGGGGGGGGGAGATTTTCAATGTTGGCTTTCATACTGGTGACTTTTTATTTAGGAGAAATTATACTTAACCTCCCTGTGGTTTCATCCCGTTGCAGGAAACTTTCCTGTGGTTTAAAAATCAGCACAAACCCACCTATGGTTTCAATGGACTTGCAAAAGTTATCTTTTCCATCAAATCTAACCATTTTTTGTTCCACAAATTTTTTAGTTTTTAATATCATCAAAAAGACTTTAATTTCTCGAATTTCCCGTAAACTAACTCCTCACCTTAATTACAATAGTTCTCAAAGAACTATTCGTTTATAATTCCTAAGCCATGAAAAAGATATATTTATTCTACCACAAGAAAAAAGACACATTTGTATGTGCATTTATCTAGATGCTTATAATATTCATGCCATGAAAAATATATATTTATTGTATTAAAAAAAAGAGGCATTTTTGTGTGCATTTATCTAGAAGCTTATAATATTCATATACATATTTCTAATCATCATGATTAGTTGGGATTCTAAATATATAACCTCTGTAGAATATATATATTTTCAAGGTACAAGAAGTATAAAAGCATCCATTTATTTGGGCACCGCTATTATAGGGGTCAAGAAATTAGTTTATGGGTAATTTAGGAAATTAAAGTATTTTTTTATCATATTAAATACTAAAAAAATTATAAAAGAACAAATCGCTAGACTTGACGAAAACGTTAACTTTTGCAAGTCCAATGAGACCACAAAGAGATTATGTGCTGATTTTTAAACCATAAGGAGGTTCTCTACAACTACGTTAAACCACAGGGGGGTTAAGTGCAATTGTTTTTTTTATTTATTTATTTTCCTTTTGAAGATGATGGTTCCATAATAGTGAAAAAAAATACATGGTTTAGTTAATTAGTGGATAAAACCAATCACAGTAAATTCAAATCAAATTTCTCAAACACGGTTTTGTAAAAAAAAAAAAAAAATTAAGACTCCACTTTTATAGAAATTTTACCTAATCCATACAAGCAGTAGTCTCAATAAAATATTAACATAACTAGATTACATCACATCAACAAAATAACAACCATTTAATTATTCCCAAAAAAATGAGAACTCTCGAAAACTAATGAAAAAATCAAATGCTCGATGCCCTTATTTAGGCATAAATAAACCCTTAAAACGACACAATTTTGATAAATGATTTGAAATAGACAGCAAGTTTTCATGAAACTGACCTCATTTTGAATGCGCCTGTGCCTTTTTTGGAATGGTGACATTGCATAAAAAAAATTCATAGCTAACTGCAGCCACAAAATTGCATGATTCAAATAGGGAAAAAGTCACCAATGCTATTTGTGAGATGAAGGACGAAGTTGTCATTGAAATGAGAGGAATCAATAGGGAAATTACTTTCAAATTTATGATTTTCTTATTATTTGTGGAGAAAAATAGAGAAGGAGTAAACATGTCTATTATTTGATTTAGGGGTTCAGGTTCATAACATACTTGCTAGATAATGATAGTTTACATCCACTGCTTTAGCAAGGAACACTTTCGATTAAGATCTCTTGTTACAGAGGCTAATGGAGACTCCATAAACGGAAGGATCATAGACCCCGAAACAGTAAAGGAAGAAGAAGAAGGAGCCTTTTGGATAGCAAAGATTACAAACTAAAAATAAGAAAATAAAAAAAAGGTGTTTATTTGCTTGGAAGGAGCCGAACCCATTGGGTTTTCTACATATCTCAGTTGAGAATCAAACCCATATAACTCTGCGAGTCATGGAGTCATGGGGATCATTAGAGCCTGTGCTCACCTTGCCATTGATATATGTTGCTAGGGATAAGCGTAAGAATGGAGTAAGCCTGGGTTTCTTCTCATTATTTTCTTACTCTACCAATAGACGCTCTCTGTATAAGAAGCGATCTCCCCCTGCAAAACCTTAGGCTTTTGCTTTTGTGGGGGGCAAGGGGATGCTTGGGCATAGAATCCCCTCCTCCGAAAAGGAGAGAGTAGAGAAAACCCTAAAATTATGCCACATGTTGTGTCTTGGATCTATAGGCTCAAAGATTGCAAGTCTCTCCTTTAAGAAGAAAGGAATAACCCAAAACCAAATGGCCAAAGGACTAAAGGATGTCCCTTTAGGGGATTAAGCCATGGGCTCAAGAAAAAGGGGCCCTTTAATTAATTGAGGCACAGGGCTTAGAGAAAGTGTATCCCCTCAGGGATTGAGCCATTGGCTCGGATATGAGATAACTCTTCGTTTACTTGGTCAACGAGAACCAAAACGTGTGTTTTGTGCGTACCCCTTCGAAAGATTGATTTCCCTTGAGGGAAGACAAAGCGACACCAAAACTCATTTATCCAATTTTTGTTTTAAATTTCTTCTTTTTAAAAAACAAGTAAAACCCAAGAATCCAACTTGGCCGAGTGCCCCACCTGGCACCCCCTAGCTTCGTTCATGTCCCCAAGTTGCACTAGTACTCGATAAGTATACTGAGTACCAAAGGTTTTACACCATAGCAGTCTCAAAAGTAGCCGCTTTATTGTTAAACACACTCTCATTTCTATCCTTTATGACCGTAGAATTGCTGCAAGAAAGAAAATGCAGAGTATGTTTTATCTTCATTTAGAAATGGAAATTCCCAGCTCAATATCAGCTAAAGGAAAGTGTGTGAAAACTAATATCGTAGTCACCAATTGTACGTCGCCGGCCACCCCTCTTCTGTCTTCGAAGTCGAACTCCTTTGAATCTCCTTCAGTCCCATCCTTCAATAGTTGTGTATGAACATCCTTCGATCTCAGATATGAAAACTTGAATAATCAAATGCAACAAGGATAGATTGGAGGTCCTAGGGTTTCGTTACAACAAAACCTAATCCTAAAATATGTTTATTATTAAGGATGTAGCACTAATTATTGATGAAAAGGATTTAAATAGATGAGGAACAAGTCTATCGTACACAAAGTGATAGAACAATAAGCCGGGGATTAAAAATGTAGTGAAAACCATTTAGACCACACTCTGATACCATTGTTTGAAAACATTAGTCGAGTATCAATCATATGGGAAGTATACTAGATACTTGCTTGGATTAACTATTGTGGAAGACCATGTACGAATCCTCGATGGCAGGCTCCAACAAAGCACAACTTGCTCAATCAAATACACGTGTTTCAAATGTTAAAATCTCTTGCTATACAGTTTCAGGGAATGTGTTTACTTAGGGGAGAGGGAGGGAGGGAGGGAGGGAAGCAGAGAGAGGGATAGAGAGTTTTTACTTTTCAACCTCATCATAGAGGGGAATAAATATGAGGCAGCGGGTGTCACAATCCTAGGAGGGACTAACATGGGCCGTGCACACCCCGATGTGTGCCCCCATTGAGCCGCGGTGCTACTTGGACCTCGGACCATCCTCAAAATAAATTTCGTAAAGGCTCTTGATATCTAATCATCTTCAAGGGGTCTCAGTCTGCAAACACAAATAGAAGTGGGAGTACTTGCTCGTTCTATGAATCTCTAGTTGCTTGTACAAAACATAGAATTAGTGTAGGAGAAGAAAGGATTTGCATTCACGCTCGAGAATACGTAGTATATAAACAGTACTTGCTCGATCTAAAAACCTTGCACATGGAAGATGGACAATACACCGTCCCATATGAGCACGATTCTTTACCCACTTCAATTCAAAGTATCTCATCTTCTTTTTGTTTTGGTTCCATTTCGCGTCTTTCAAATTATGTACATTCTTTCTTATTCTCGATTGAAGCCATTTCAATGTCCACTTTTCTCATGTTTTCGATTTCTTCGACGACAGATAAGGAAATGATTTCCTAAAAGGTAAGGTTCCCCCTGCCCCGGCCCACCCACCCACCCACCCACCCCTTGAATAAATTTATACCGTAATCTTACTAGCTGTTTGATTGACGGAATGAAATAAAATAGGTATTTCACGAAAATATAACATGTAAGGAGAAATATCTCCTTATAAGTAAAGTGAAATAGCTACATTTCAAAAACCACGAGAGAAATAGACCACGTATAACTGTTATCAATTGCTAAATGCGTAATAACTATTACTTATTTATTTTACTCATTGGTTTTGAAAAATGGCTATTTGCCACACATACTCTTATATTTCGCAAATAAACCGGTGTTTAGGATTCAATTTCCCCACACTTCTCATGTTCTCTTGCTGTGGCATTTGGCTTGGCCCACGTTCCTTGCATGGGAAATTTCTATAGCTACATCATCCTTTATGGGTTTTTGAGATTCTTCAAGCACGTAACTCTGTGATGTTTCAGTTAGAAATGCAAAAACCCATCAAACAGAATGACAAGAAATTGGTTAAGAAGCCTGAGATTACATGAACCCGAGTCTTACATGTATATCTTTGTGATGCTTAGGTCGATCATATCAATATAGTTTCTAAGGGGTTTCTTCCATATACTTGTAATCATTATGGTCAATTCTTTCATTTTGAGTATTACGTCTGATAGCGCCTAAAACCATAGATTTTGAAATACGTTATGTGACTTTGTATTATACTTGTTTGATAAATAAAAAAAATAAAATAAATCCAAGGGGCGCCGAACGGTGGTGGTGCTAATGGTGGATTCTGAGAGAGGCGCGCGGAAGGGGCTGTGTAGACCTCGTCAGCTCGATTCGGTTCATCTTGTCGAGGAAGATGCCATTTCTGGCCTCAACTGGGAGGGAGGTGAAGACAAGTGCCAGAGAGAAGAAGAGGGGAGAAACAGAAGAAACAGACAGAAGCCATTGTTCTAGTCTCTGGTGTTGGGTTTCTTGTTGTACTACTTTGTGTCCTTTATACACATAAGGAGAGAGTGATTTGAACAATCAATGTGTATATTTTTGCGCGGTCATTACAAATTTTGAGAAAGTTAATACCGCATTCTTCTGTCAATGAATCAAAAAATCTGCATGCTCTCAATCATAAATAATAAAAGTTTCATCTACTAAATTTCTGTGTGTAAAAAGCATTAATTGTTTTCTTTTCTTTTTTTTTGTATAAACAAAAAGGGGTGATTGCGGGCCTAGCAGTCCATCTGATCAGGAAATGTGATCCTTAGAGTATCTCAAGTTTACGTCGATAAGGCTAGGCTTCTCTAGCCACCAGATGAGAATCACGAGAGTCAAACACACGACTTGATGAATGCAAACATTGATTTTTAAGGATGATATTTTTTATTTTTCTTCGACTCTTCTGTGAGTCCATTTCTAGAGCATTAACTCTATCTAAACTGGCAATGTCAGAAAAATGCGTCAAGCAAGTCTCGCAATTACATCACTTTTGTGGTTTATTATCGAAAAAGTAGAAATATAAGGCCTAGGTTTATTAATGAGGGTTTTAATAATTTTTGTCAACGTGCGCTTCTCTAAGATTTTTAAATTAGACCACGGGTTTACTTTTCTACTGGTACTAATTTTGTTTCACTTAAATCAGTCAATATTTATCAAAATTATAATTTCAGACAGAAAAAGAGAAAATTGGTCGCGAGTGGGACAAGACAAGGTACGAGTCAACTTGGGTGGGCACCAATCAAAATTATTTCATGACAAGTCGGAGCACGTTTCCTAGTGACGAGACAGGGGATATCCGACGCCATGGCGCCTGGACGGAAACGCCAGAAACAGGGCACTACAAATGCCTCCAACAGCCACCGGCACCACCACCAGCAACCGCTTCGCCGTCTCCGATGGCGCCGGGCAAAAGCACGACACGACATTCTGATCGAATACC
This sequence comes from Santalum album, assembly GCA_034195605.1. Lineage (NCBI taxonomy): Eukaryota > Viridiplantae > Streptophyta > Magnoliopsida > Santalales > Santalaceae > Santalum > Santalum album. Next base: position 7,816,345 of record CM067267.1, on the reverse strand, counting down.
GCGATCGCCCCAAAAACCAACACGGACAAGACCGCGTGGAGGACGTCGATGAAACGAATCCTCTTCGCCGCCGCGGCCTCCGGCGAAATGGCTCCGCCGCCTCCCGCGGAGGAGCCTTCGATGACGTACAAGCCCCGGGGCGTGGCGAGGGCGTAGCGGACCTTGCCGCGGGCGTCGCGGAAGCTGTCCGTGAAGCAGAGGAAGAAGCACGAGGAGGCGCAGAAGCCGAGGAGGACGATCGTCGCGAGGTGGTTCGACGGGGCGCAGTGGCCTTGGTGAGTGAAGATCGGAGAGAGGAATTGGAAGATGAGGACGGAGCCGGTGGGGAGGAGGTTCGCGAGGTGAGCTGTTCCCTTAAACGTCTTCCTCACCGCCTTCTCTGATGGCGTTTTCGCTCGCTTTCCAGCAACAACGGCGGCGGCGGCGGCTTCTCCATTGTCCTCCAGCAGCGGCTGTTGCCGCTGCTCCTGTGGTTCCTCATTCTCCACCCTAATACTCATCACTACCTATTTTGGGGAAAGAAAAAAAGAAAGGGTGAAATTTGGTTAATCTTTAGATGTTTGGGTTGATTTATGTATTGGGTTTGCTGTTTTTGTCCTCTTTTTTAAGGGGATCGTGAGCTGGAACATTAGTAATGTTTATTGAGACAGAAGGAAAAAAAATACGAGAGGTGGGTTTTGATTTGTAACTGCAGGTAAGTTGGAAAAGATGAGTGTGTGTTAATGGAATTAAGGTGACGTTTGTTTGCATTCATTGGTCTTAAATGATTCTAAGTACTAATTCGGTTAGAGTTAAATTCATTCAAAGCGTTTGGTAATGCCTCCGAATAACTCTAAATTGGTGTTGATTTGGTTCTGATTTGATAATGTGTTCAATTTATTGCGGAGGGAGTTTTGGTTTGCTGTAATTAGGGAGAGCTTCATTTGGTTTGCAGTGTTGGTCTGCTTTGAGTTCAAGGTTTGACTAGAAACTAAAACAAAACACAAAAAAAAAAAAAAAAAACTTGTGTCACTTGGCGCTCTCTCTTCCCTCCTTACTTTCTCTTTCACTCCTAACAAAAAGGTACACAAACTAAAAACTAATTATGTAGAAAAACTAACGGACCCAAAAAGATAGAAGTCGGAAGAAAAAAACAATAATTAAAAATGAAAAAAAAAATGTAAAAATTCAAAAATAATAACAATAATAGTAAATCATTTTGTCTATCTTAAATTTTATGTTACATAAAAATCGTAAAAAACCTATGCAAGGGAACTTTAAGTTTTTTCCCAAATTATAAGGAAAATAATTTAAACTGTCTAGCTAATACACAAAGACAATATTTGAACTCAATGAGAATGGGACATGACAAAATGGATCGTAGATGTTACGGATCTAAATTAACTGGATTGCGTGATCCTAGGCCAATCTTGGTTGAGGAGGAACTAGAAAGTATGAATGAACATTTCAGCCTAAATATTCATTTAAGAAAAATTTTTACTCTACACCTAAAATCACAAAAACTCACAAATTGTAACAAAGTGATAAGGGCTCTAAGCTGGCCGAAAGAATTTCCTGAATCATATTCCTAAAATGATATATTAACGTGGAATTAATGAATAAAAAATAAATATATTTTTGACGAAAAAGAGTCACGTTCCATGTTTCAAGTTTTTATATTATATATATATATATTCTTCAGCAAATGGGCTAATAGCATGGGAAAAGAAGAATATAAAATTACTATACAATTTAACGTAGTAAAGACTCAACCCCTAATCTCCACTCTAGGAAGCAAAATATTCTCTATATTGTTCCAGATACGAATCACCTGAAAATTTATAAAATCCATGAATTTGTGAATTTTGAAAATTTTAGTCACTCGCAAATTCATGACCTTTCAAATTCACTTTTAATTTTTTTTTTCTAACTTTTTCTTTAATGAATGGTTATGATTGTCCAATTTTAGAAATTCATAACATTCCAAATTCGGGTGATCTTGACCCAATTATTACATGTTTAGAAACTTAACATAAATTAGGCAAGTAAATTTTTCGCATTCAGTAAGATCAAAGGTCTAAGGACAAATGTTATTGGTGGTTATGAACTATGAGAATTGGTTCGCAAATAGTCAATGAATTTTAATTTAATACAAATGAGTTACTAAGCCATAAGATTTGATTAAATTCAGTATATATATAATAAAAAACTATACCTTGAGTAAAATTGCATTAGCCGAACGAATGGCGTCAAACATGTGCCATCCAAGAAACTGCAAATTTTCACTCCCTTTCAAATCCCCAACCACATGCGGGAGATCAAACACGGTGCACCTCATCTCCGGGAACGCGGCCACCACCTCAGCCCCGCCCCAGTGCCACCGCCGACACCATCGAACGACGTCAACCCTTGAAACGCTGCTTTACACCCTTTCAGCACCACCCTAATCACTAGCCGGCCGTCGCTGGCCATGGTCTCGTTGAAAAACCGGTTAAGTCCCAAAATCGCCTCCCATGCGCAGTCTCAAACGCCCTCGAGTCAGCATTTCGGACCAGTCGGCCAAGAATTGCCATGGGCCCATCGTCATCGGCAATGACGGAGCCAGAAGTAGACCTCAGGGTGGGGCGCAAAAAAAAATGGTTTTAAAACTCCAATATTATGGAAATTTTACCCACTAGAAACCAGTAATAATTTCAATAATATATATCAAGATAACCAAATTATTATAAAAAGTTAAAAGAAAGAATCATATTATTATGCCCAGAAAATGAGAACTTTGGAGAATTAATGAGAAAATTGAAGTAATTGTGGCATAATTATGCCCCTTGATGGCATAGTTTTGGTAACTGATTTTAGAACGAAAGAGTATTTTTCCTGAAAATTATGTTCTTTTGGTGCATTTGTGCCTTACTAGAATTAATGAAAATACATAAATAAAGAAAAAAAGAAGAAGCCTACAATTGATTGTGACCACAAAATTATTAGTTTTAAATGGAAAAAGTCAATTGTTTGTGAGATGACAGCGAGATTAGCTTCAAAAATAGCTTTTTTTTTACATTTTACCCTGATTTTAGGTTTTTTATTTTTCTAAAATTTAAGAATATATCAAAATAAAACAAAATAAGAAAAACAAAACAAAACAAAGATCGAGCAGGGGTGAGTGCCCCACTTGGCATCTCCTAGCTTTGTCCTTGCCTTTCACGATAATAAATTTTAAATTCTAACGATAAGATTAGAACAACGTAATTAATTTTCATTTAATTTTAAGATGCTCATGTCTCTACAAATGAAAAAGAAAATTTTAAAAAAAGTCAAGACATTATAGGAAAATAATTGTCTCAAAAGAAAACAACGTATAGTGAGTTTGACATTTTTTGAATAGCAGTGAAAATGTACAAACTGAAGAAACAACCTCATGATAGTTCCCATCTCTCTTCATTTGTGGCAGAAAATGGACCGTCCATTTTAATCTCACCAATCCATTTCCTCTTTTATCATCTCAAACCAAGAAACACTTACTTGTATCATGACATGGTTCCAAGGACCTATTTCATTCGTGTAGGAATTTATCCTAAATGTGACATTCTAGGGAACAACTCTAACATATGACATTGTGAAATTTCAGGAATCACATATCACTCAAGGGGTGTAACTTTCTGAAGTAGTAAAGTGAAAATGTGAGATTCCAAGTACCACAGTGTGGGAACGTGAAATAAGGGTCCAAACAAAATTATAAACAAATAAATGTACAAAATTCTCCTCTATGTACGTATCGCATCTGACCTACGTCAAGAATAATGATCATAATCAATTGTAAATAAATAAATTATTCATAATAAAAGAGAAATAGCACTACTTTTAGAAGTTCATTATTATACTATGTAAATTGTATTTTTAGTTAGTATATGCTTGAATTATATTATCAAAACCAAAAAGTAGACTAGACTTTTCATATCTAGTAATAATCTTCAAAATCAATATTTTTTTATCACTTAAATTGTATTTTATACTTAAGTTATGAATGTAATTTGATTAGTAAAATGTATTAATGGAAAATTTTTCACGATTATACAATCCTAGAATTTCCATGCCTCTACCAAACAAAATAATGTTACATTACGCAAAAATGGCTTGTCCTAAAAATAGAAAGAGTGGAGCCATCTTAAAATACAAGGTCATTTTAGTAAAATATCATACCACTATGGTGTAAGTGTATGTGGGGGGAGTACGATTAGATTTATTTATATAAAAATGTTATGTTTAAAGCATTGAATTTTTTGGCATCACATCTCTTGAGATGTGATTGTAAAATAAATTTTGAGGGCCGTAAAGGGAAAAACTAAATAAATTATTGAAATTTCATAAAGCAGTCGGCTCTAAAAAAATAAAAATGTTTTCCAAAGGCATCAATCTTGATGTGCAATGCTCCTTCTATAACAACTGTCCTGAAAGCATTCACCATCTGTTTCTCAGTTGCGATTTTATAAAGGATCTTCGGAATGTGGTCTGTTCTTTGCTACAATCTTATTTTTGGTAGCATACCAAAATTACAAGAGCTTTGTGATTGCCACTATATATGCTATCTGGCGTGAGTGAAATGCTAGAAATTTCAAAGAGAAAAAGGACATAGTTCAATGTGTTCTTCAATGGATGCAGTCATAGATACTCACAAGAATTCCTAGTTTTTTAGATCTTTTTATGCACTACCGCTCTTCTGGTTAGATAATCTGATTCATTTTTAGCCGTCTTTTGTCGTTCTTGTTTTGGTTCTTTGCTTTGGTTACTTTTCTTTGTTGTAGTCTCGTGCATGTATATCTGAATTCATTTGCACACAATTTCAATTTTTAAATGTTGCTGATTCATCCAAAAAAGAAGAAAAATTTATCACCCAATCACAACCGAAGAGGAATAGCATCCTAGTGAGTGAGAATTAATAAAAAGAACTACACACACTCATTGAAAAACTTTCTAAAATGAGTCTTCCGCATTCACAATCAGATCTAAATTATTGCGACCAGTTTTGATTACGCCAGAACCCGCCATTCATGTGTGGGGCCACAAAATCTCCTTCGCAATCAATCTCTTTTCAACTCTTCTTCAGTATATATAAGGAACCATACTAGTGCCACAACCAACCCAACTCTTTTCCCATCTCCACGGTCTAAACAATGGCTTCTTCTCCTTCTTCTATTTCACTCTTCCTCTTCTTCGCTGTTCACTTTTCAACTTCTCCCTCCCAACTGAGGCCCGAAAAGACATCTCCCACAAAGAGATAAGCCGCATAGCAGCCGCCCCAGCCGCGGAATTCAGCATTAGTGGCCCCGTCGCTGATGTTTCCGACCACGCCTTTGCTCCGGTGGGAAGCCACACCGCTGATGGTCCAAGCAAGGCAACCGCGTCCCCTTCGGAATTCACCGTCTCAAAGAATACCGGCACCGATGATGCCTTTGCTCCGGCCACTTCTCCCGGCTCGCATAACTCTCTCTTCGCAGCAGACACTGACAGCACTGGCACCCCCAGCCCCGGCCGCCGCAGATTTCTCCATTTCCGCGTTCGAGATGGAAGCCACTGATACCTCCTCAACATCGTCACAGGCAACAACCCAGTCGAAGACGAATCGCGACCCCAAGGGCAGCTAATGGGTACTACAACGGGTATGATGGTAAAAGTAATTTGTACCGTAGTAAATATGGTAACGAAGGTGAAATCAACGGAGCAAAGGATACCTGAATGTTGAGTGAATAATTATAACAATAATTATGACTATACCAAATCTGATTCTGGGAGTACAAACTAAAATGCGCCTAACTATGTGGCAGAATACTATGAAAAGATTGAATTCGTAGACCCAAATCTAGCCTAAAGATTTGGTGAAAATGGGAAAGAATGAGTATTTTTTTTGAATTTTTTATGAATTATAATTATTCATATGATGTACGAACGATTTACAATTAATAAAAACAAATGAAGGCTGGAATTAGTGGCTATTTGATGGTTGATTGCTTTCCGAACGTATGATCTTTTTTTTTTTTTAACTATGGAAAAGAAAAAAGAAAAAAAAAAAGGTACAGGTAGTGATAACTATAAAAACAGTCCCAAAAAACTAAGTAAGATAATGAATGTCTTGCCAAACACCTTGGAAGGGAAGGCTCTCGAAAAAGGTTTCAAACAGACAAATCAATCATTAAAAATGTTCCAAATTGGGCTCACGCTCTCGTAAATCTGCACTCTTTTTGATGATCTGCATGAAGGCCTGTATCGAATAATCTCGAGTTTCATTGCCAATTTATTTTCATTCTTCTTGCTGGGTGGTTGTGTTTCTAACAGTAACATCACAAAATTATGGGCTTGAGGAATCTCAAAAACCCATAAATGTTGATCTAATAACATCTACCACCAAAGCACCCGCAGGAATTGCTATTTTAAAGAACACCCAATATTTTGAAATACCGAGGATGCATAATAAAAAAAAACATCAACAATTATATATGATAGCAATTGTCTTGTGGCGGAGACCTAACATTGTTCAAGTCACAACTGAATCATGGGCACTTCTATGTGCCTAAACATACTATAAGGTTAGGGTTTATGCCTCACCTAACAAGAATTGCTTTTACAAGTGGTGGTAGCGCCAGAGGTCCTACATTATGAAAAACTATTAATGAATAAGAATTACTTTTAGCAAAACTATGTTATTTTTGTGGTGGACTTATGCAATATGCATAACTTCTGACTCATATAAACATCTTTTTCTAATAAAAGGTTGTTAGAGGAAAATGTGCCATGATCATGTCACATCTCTATAGTTTAGTTGTTCATGCCAAACATGAAAAAGTCACATTTGGGAAATTTGACTAAGTTAACCGAATGTAAGAATGACCCTTTCCAAGCATCACATTCCCCTAGTGCTAATTGGTTTTATGTTATTAAGCTTTTGTGATATTAGGTCTATTAGGATTTTCTATTATGTTTCCTTGTTCAAGTGTGATAAGGTTTCCTAACAACCCTAGTATTGAGTGTTATAAATAGATACTCTTGTTACTTGTATTAGAGTATCCGACTTTTTTTCGTATAATTCTCTTTCCTCTAAATTTTTACGCCTAGTATTACTGGGTATTACATTTTGGGAAAAGTGATGTCGGGCAAAAATATGAGACTCTAATCACTAGACAAATGTTAAAAATGAAAATTAAGAAATTATTAATCTTACCAGACATAAAAGTGAGATTTTGCAGACAAAAAACGCCCTCAAATTGAAATTGAGAAATTACACCTCATAAACATTTTGGGAAAGAAGACTTCTGCATTTACAATCAGATCTAAATTATTGTGACCATTTTTGACTACTCCAGAATCCCGTCATTCATGTATGGGGCCCACAAAATCTCCTTCAAAATCTCTTTTAACCACTCCTTCAATATATAAAAGGACCCGTACTAGTGCCTCAACCAAACCAACTCTTTTCCCTTCTCCAGTCTAAAACAATGGCTTCTTCTCCTTCTTCTTCTTCCGTGTCACTCTTCCTCTTCTTCTCTGTAGCACTTCTCATCTCCTCCCTCCCAACTGAGGCCCGAAAAGGCATCTCCTACAACGAGATAACCCGCATCGCCGCCGCCGCAGCCGCGGGATTCAGCAATAATGGCGCCGTGGCTGATGATTCCCGCGACGCCTTTGCTCCGGTAGAGAGCAACACCGCTGATGGTCCAAGGCCGGCAACCGCGCCTGCTTCGGAATTCACCGCCTCAAAGAATACCGCCACCGATGATGCATTAGCTCCGGCCACTGCTCCCGCCTCCCATAACGCTCTTTTTGCAGCCGACACTGACACCACCGGCGCCCCCATCCCTGGCACCGCAGATTCCTCAAATTCTGCTTTCGACATGGAGGGATACTGATGCCTCCTCAACATCGGACCCAGTCGAGACGGATCGCAAACCCAAAGGTGGCTAACGGGTACTACGACGAGTATGATGATAAAAGTAATTTCTACCAGGGTGAAATTGATGGAGCAAGCGAGACCCAAAGTCGAGTGAAAAATTATAATAACAATTATGACTATACGAAGTCTAACTCAGGGAGTGAAAATCAGAATGTGCCTAATTACGTGGCAGAATACTATAGGATTGAATTCGTAGATCCAAATTTGGCCTAGAAATTTGGTGAAAATGGCAAATAATGAGTTAAATTTTTTCTTTGATTTTTGTTGAATTATAATTATTCATATGATGTTCGTATGATTTGCAATTAATCAAAACAAATGAAGGCTGGAATTATTGGCCATTTGATGTTTGATCGCTCTTTGCACAAGTGGTCTATTTTTATTTTTTTAACTATAGAAAAGAAAAAGTAAAAAAAGGTACAGGTAGTGATTAATGTAAAAGCAGTCCCAAAAAAGCTAGGATAATGAATGTATCCGCAAAAACCTTTCAAGGGAAAGCTCTTGAAAAAAGTTTAAAACAGACGAATCAATCATTAAAAATGTTTTGGCAGCAAGTTTCACTTGGTCCCGAGTATTGGCGGAACCAACCTCAAGTGGGCGGGAAAATTTGGAGTCCTTGAGAACGCCTTCGCTCCGAGTAGGCCGAATCCCGCGGATGGCCCCTCCTTCGTGCCCCAGCGGGAATTCACGGTCACCGACGATAGCCTCGCCCATGCGTACGAGGTGGCACTGAAATTCTCCGGCATTGAGATATCGCTGATGACAGAGGCATCGATGAGAAAGGAACTGCCCTTGCTCCCTCGCCACCGGCGCCGGAGCCTCTCAAATCTGCATCTTACCAGTAAAGGGTTCTCCCGTGGCAAGCAAATTTGGACTAAACCACGAGAAGAGCTCGGAAAAGGATTATGCATTCGCACATGAATAATCATGAGAGTCGCCAGATAATCTGCTGACATTATCTTAAACTAAAATACACTTACTTATATCATGATATGGTTATGAGGGTCCATTTCAATCATGTGGGAATTTACTCTAAATGTGGCATTTCAGCGTTTGGTACAACTTCAAAACATGACAGTATAAAATTCAAGGAACCACCACTCAAGCGGTGTAACATTCCAAAGTAATGAATTGAAAATATGAGATTTCAAGTACCGCAAAGTGGGAACGTGAAATAAGAATCCATTATAAAGAAATAAATGTACAAAATTCTCTTTTATATACATATCTCATATAACCTATATCAAGAATACCGATAATAATAATAATTTAAAAATAAATAAATATTCACAATAAAAGACAAATGACACTATTAGAAGTTCATTATTACAATATATGGATTGTATTTCTAGTTAGTATAAGCTTGAATTATATTATCACAAACAAAAAGTAGATGAGACTTTTCATATCTAGTAATAATCTTCAAAATCAATATTGTTTTATCACTTAAATTGCATGTTATACTTAAGTTATGAATATAATTTGATTAGTAAAATGTATTAATAGAAAATTTGCCAAGATTATATATAATCCTAGAATTTATGTGTCCCTACCAAACATAATAATGTTACATTCGACAAAAGTAAGCCAACTCACCCTCCCTCTTCACATGCATTTACATCAAATGGATAGGATATTCTGCTAAAATGGCTTATATTGAAAATAAAAAGAGTGGAGTCATTTTAGTAAAATATCATACCTCTGTGTTGCAAGTGTATGTGGGGGGAGTAAGAATAGACTTATTGATATTAAAATGTTACATTTAGAGCATCAAATTTTTCAACATCACATTTCGTGAGATGTGACTATAAAATAAATTTTGAGGGCCCTAAAGGTAAAAGCTGAATAGATTATTAAGATTTCATAATGGAGCTGGCCCTAAAAAATAAAAATATTTTCCTAAGGCATCAACCTTGATGTGCAATGCACCTTTTATAACAATCGTCCCAAAAGTATTCACCATCTTTCTCGGTTGTGATTCTACAAAGGATCTTTAGAATGTGGTCTGTTCTTTCCTACAAATTTATTTTTGGTCGTATGCCGACATTAATTACTGGAGCTTTGTTTTAGATGAACAAACATATTACAAGTGGTTTTAGGATTAATGGGTAGTTGTGACTGCTACTATATATGAAAAAACACACATTTCAATATGCTCTTCAATAGATTCAGTCACATATTCTGACAAGAATTTTTAGTTTTTTAGATCCTTTTATGTATTACTTCTAGTTGAATATTCTGATTCAATTTTAGTTGGTTCTTCTTGTTTTAGTTTTGATTCTTTTGTGCTTTGGTTACTTTTCTTTTGTATAGCCTCGTGCGGTATACCTGAACTCATTTGTGCAATTTCTATTTTTAAATGTTGCTGATTCATCAATAAAAAATAAAAAAAACAATTTATCTTCCAATTACAACTGTAGAGAAATAGGATCCTAGTGAGTAAGAATTAATAAAACCTTTCCAAAATGAGTTTTCGACATTTACAATCAAATCTAAATTATTGCGACCAGTTTTAACAACGCCAGATCCCACCATTCATGTATGGGGCCCACAAAATCTCCTTCGCAATCAATCTCTTTTCCCCTCTTCTTCAGTATATATAAGGACCCATACTAGTGCCACAACCAACCCAACTCATTTCCCATCTCCACGGTCCAAACAATGGCTTCTTCTCGTCCTCCTCCTATTTCACTCTTCCACTTCTTTTCTGTAGCGCTTTTCATCTTCTCCCTCCCAACTGAGGCCCGAAAAGGCATCTCCTACAACGAGATAAGCCGCATCGCCGCCGCCGCAGCAGCGGAATTCAGCGTTAGTGGCGCCGTGGCTGATGTTTCCGACCACGCCTTTGCTCCGGTGGGAAGCTACACCGCTGATGGTCCAAGCCCGGCAACCGCGTCTCCTTCGGAACTCACCGTCTCAAAGAATACCGCCACCGATGAAGCCTTAGCTCCGGCCACTGCTCCCGGCTCCCATAACTCTCTTTTAGCGGCCGAAACTGACACCACCGGTGCGCCTCTCCCTAGCACCGCCGATTCCTCCACTTTGACTTTCGAGATGGAAGGCGCTGATGCCTCCTCAACATCGTCATGGGCAACGAGCCGGTCGAGACGGATCACGTCCCCAAGGGCAGCTAATGCATACTACGACGAGTACGCTGGTAAAAGTGATTTGTACCGGAGTCAATATCGTAACAAGGGTCAAGTCAACAGAGCAAGGGAGACCCAAAGTCAAGTGAATAATGATATCAATAATTATGACTATATGAAGTCTGATTCCAAGGGTGCAAACCAAAATGCACCTAATTACGTGGCAGAATACTATGGAAAGATTGAATTCGTAGATCCAAATTTGACCTAAAAATTTGTTGAAATTGGAAAAGAAAGAGTTATTCTTTTTGGATACTTGAGTTGAATTACAGTTATTCATATGCTATTTGTATGATTTGGAATTAATAAAAACAAATGGAGGCTGAAATTAGTAGAGATAGTGGCTGATGTTTGATCGCTTTTCGTACATTTGATCTATTATTATTATTTTTTTTAACAATGGAAAAAGTCTCAAACAGGCAAATCGATCGTTAAAAATGTTCTGGCAGCAAGCTTCACTCGGTCGCCCCAGTATTGGCGGACCCAACCTCAAGTGGGCGGAAAAATTTGGGGTCGCCGAGAAAGCCCTCGCTCCGAGTAGACCGAATCCCGCGGATGGCCCCTCCTTCGTGCCCCGGCGCGAATTCACGGTCGCCGACGACACCCCCGCCCATGCTTACGAGGTGGCACTGGAATCCTCCGGCATTGAGATATCGCTGATGACAAAGGCATCGACGAGAGAGGAACTGCCCTTGCTCCCTGGCCACCGGCGCCGGGGCCACTCAAATCTGCATCTTACCAGTAAAGGGTTCTGCCGTGGTAAACGACTGTGGACGAAACCATGAGAAGGGCTCGGAATAGGATTATGCTTAATCATGAGAGTCATCAGTTAGTCTGCTGACCTTATCATATACATTATTGGATAATCATGAGAGCCTCATACGGGAGAATAGAGATACAGGTGAAAGTCTGCACTCTTTCTGATGATCTGCATGAAGGCCTGGATTCGAATAATCTCGAGCTTCTTGGCCAATTTATTGTCATTCTTCTTGGTGGGTTGCGGTGTTTCTAACACTAACATCACAAAATTATGAGCTTGGAGATTCTCAAAAAAAAAAAAAAAAAAACCCTATAAATGCTGATGTAATAACATCTATTGAGCCAAACAAAATCCTAGAAAAAAAGATAAGAGTAAGTGTGGGAATGTTTAATCCTGCAATCATGGTTGTTTCTTTATTTGTCCGGCCGATACTTATCTTTCACGATAATAAATTGTAAATTTTAATGACAAGATTGAAACCACATAATTAATTTTCATTTAATTTTAAGATGTTCATGGCTCTACAAATGGGAGAAAAAGAAGGTCAGGACATTATGGGAAAATAGTTGTCTCAAAAGAAAACAACATATTGTGAGTTTGACAATTTTCGAATATTAGAAGAATGAAGCAGTAAAAATGTACGACCTAAAGAATCAACCTCATTATAGATCCTATCTCTCTTCATTTGTGGCAGGTCCATTTTAATCTCACCAATCCATTTCCTCTTTTTTCATCTTAAACTAAAAAACATTTACTTATATCATGGCATGGTTTCAAGGACCCATTTCATTAGCATAGGAATTTATCCTGAATGTCACGTTCTAACATTTGGTACGACTCTAAAATTTAACATTATGAAATTCTAGGAATCACATATCACTGTGGGGGTGTAACATTCCAAAGAAGTGAAGTGAAAATGTGAGATTCCAAGTACTGCAAAGTGAGAACATGAAATAAAGATCCAAACGACCATTATAAACAAATAAATGTACAAAATTCCCCTTTATGTACATATCTCATGTAACCTATGTCAAGAATAATGATAATAATAATAATTTGTAAATAAATTAATATTCATAATAAAACACAAACAACACTACTGTTAGAATTTCAACATTATAATATGTGGACGGTATTTTTGTTTAGTATGTGCTTGAATTATATTGTCACAAACAAAAAGCAGATGAGACTTTTCATATCTAGTAACAGTCTTCAAAACAAATATTTTTTATCATGTGAATAACCGGTTATACTTAAGCTATGAATATAATTTGATCCGTAAAATGTATTAATGGAAAATTTGCCATCATTATGTACAATCCTAGAATATATGCATCCCTACTAAACTTAATAATGTTACATTCGACTAAGCGCACCAAATATAAAAACAGTAAGCCAACTCACCCTCCCTCTCCACATGCATTAACATTGAATGGATAGGATATTCTGCTAAAATGGCTTGAACTGAAAATAGAAAGAGTGGAGCCATCTTACCAGCTGTGTTGCAAGCGTATGTGGGGGGAGTAAGAGTAGATTTGTAGATATAAAAATGTTACAATTAGAGCATCTAATTTTTTAGGATCACATCTCATGAGATGTGATTGTAAAATAAATTTTGAGGGCCCTAAAGGTAAAAATTGAATAAATTATTGAGATTTCATAAAGCAGCCGACCCTAAAAACTAAAAATATTTTCCTAAGGCATCAACCTTGATGTGCAACGCTCCTGTTATAACAACCGTCCCAAAAGTATTCACCATCTATTTCTCAGTTGTGATTTTGCAAAGGATCTCTAGAATGTGGTCTGTTCTTTCCTGCAAATTTATTTTTGGTTGCATGCAACATTAATTACTAGAGCTTTGCTTTAAATGAAGAAACATATTACAAATAATAAGGTGGTTTCTAGGATTAAGCAGTAGTTGTGAGAACAACTACATATGTCATCTGGCACGAGCGAAATGCCAGAATTTTCAAAGAGAAAAAAGCACACAGTCAAATATGTTCTTCGATGGATTCAGTCACATATTCTGACAAGAATTTCTAGTTTTTTAGATCTTTCTATGCATTACTTCTTTTAGTTGGATATTCTAATTCATTTTTAGCTGGTTCCTATTGTTTTAGTTTTGGTTCTTCTGTGCTTTGCTTAATTTTCTTTGGTGTAGTCTCATGTAGGTATACCTGAATTCATTTGTACACAATTTCTATTTTTAAATGTTGCTGATTCATCCCAAAAAAAAAAATGAGCAATTAATCTCCCAATCACAACTGAGGAGAAATAGGATCCTAGTGAGTGAGAATTAATAAAAGGATCTACACAAAATCATTGAAAACCTTTCCAAAACTGAGTCGTCCGCATTTACAATCAAGACAAATTCATTCTGACTATGGAAAAATTGAATTCGTAGATCCAAATTTGGCCTAGGGGTTTTGTGAAAATGGAAAAGAATGAGTTAAATTCTTTTTGGATTTTTTGTTGAATTATAATTATTCATATGTTAGTTCATACGCTTTGTAATTAATAAAAACAAATGAAGGCCGGATTTAGTGGCTATTTGAAGTCTGAATAGCTTCGGTACAGTGGGATCTATTTTTATTTTTATTTAACTACGGAAAAGAAAAAAAAAATTGGTACCGATAGTAATAACTATAAAAAAGATCCTAAAAAAGCTAAGTAAGATAATGAATGTCTCACCTAAACGCCTTTGCAAAGGGAAAGCTCTTGAAAAAAAGTTTCGAACAGACAAATTCAATTATTAAAAAAGTTCCAAATTGGGCTCATCCTCAGTGCAATTCTAGCAGCTCTTTTTGATGATCTGCATGTCTCGAGCTTCGTTGCCAATTCATTGTCGATTCTCCTGGATGGGTGGTTGTGTTTCTAACGATAACATCACAAAATTATGGGCTTGAAGAATCTCAAAAACCCATAAATGCTGATGTAATAACATCTACCCCCAAAGCACCGCAATTTCCTCTGGTAGGAGGTTCGATCAGTGTAGTTTATCCACTTGTCTGGCCGATACTTACCTTTCACTGATGGCGGAGCCAGAACTTGACTTCGAGTGGGGCGGGAAAAAAAGTTCGGTTTTAGAAGTTCAATAATAATATATATCAGCATAACCAAATTACATAAAATAATAATAAAAGAAGAATCAAATTATTATGCCCACAAATTGAGAACTTTGGGAAACTAATGAGAAAATCTAATAGGCAGTAACTTAGGCATAACTGTACCCCTCAATGGCATAGTTTTGGTAACTAATTTTAAAACGAAAACATATTTTCCTGAAAAAAATATTTTTTTCAATGTATTTGTGCATCATTAGGACCAATGACAATACATAAAAACCAAGCCTACCATTGATTGTGACCGTAAAATTATAAGTTTTAAATGGTAAAAGTCAATTGTTTGTGAGATGACTGTGAGATTAGCTTTAAAAATGGGTTTTTCACATTTTACTCTAATTTAAGTTTTTTATTTTTAAAAATTTAACAATACATCAAAGTGAAAAACCAAAAGTCCCGGGGGCGGGTGCCCCGCTTGGCACCCCCTTAGCGCTGCCCTTGATGATCGGGTTGTGGACAGCAAGGGACAACGGCCCGACGCTCAGTGGGTTGTCCTTGAGGAGGAGATGGGAGGGGAGCGTGAGACCGTACCCTTCTTCCTCCTCCTCCTCACCGTCATTTTTGTCACGACAGCAGAGGGTTTTGCAGAAGAAGCTAGAGTGGACGAGAATGCGCATGAAGCACAGGGGCTTCTTGGGGTGGACAGCGGGGACGGCTGAGGCGAGCTCGGGGAGGGTGATGCGGCGCCCGTGGCAGTGAACGGCGTCGGGGATGCTGAGTTGGATGGCACATTTGAGGGAGATGGAGTTGATGAAGTTGAAGATTGGTTCCATGCGCGTACTTGAGCTTTGAGAAGCTCAGCACTGCTTGTGTTTAAAAGTTTCTAGCGTAGGGGTACATCAGTGTTTGAGAAACTATGTTACTTTCGATTATGAAGCTTTGGGGCATTAAGAGCTCTATGTATTACTAGCCAGGCGGACAGAATTAACAAATTTATTCACCAGATTTCTAGACATTTGTGATGATAACTGATATCTCATCTTTCATGTGCTTGCTAATTATAGAAAATAAGAAATTAAAAAAAAAAAAGAAAACAGAAAACAAAAAGCAAAAAATAGAAAAAATAAAAATAAACATAAACATAAACGAAGGTTAGGTTAGTGCCCACTTTGTTGGCAACATTGTTTACCTTGCTGGCGGCATTTAAAATTTTCTTGGCACCAAACAGGGAAAAGTCCCTGGAGAGACGAAAAAAATGTCACACCTTTGTGGTGCCAGTGTATGCAAGGGGAGTAAGAATAGAATTATTGATATAAACATGTTACGTTTAGAGCATTGAATTTTTCAGCATCAATCCCTAAGATTTGATATAAGATGGAACTGGAAAATAAATTTCGAGGGCCCAAAAGGTAAAAATTGAATAAATTATTGAGATTTCGTAAACCAGCTAGCCCTAAAAAGTTAAAATGCTTTCGTGGTGTTAGTCCCAATACGAGCACTGAGAGGGGGGATGAATCAATGCTCTTTGAAATTCTTTCATTTTTCCCTTCTTCAGCCTAATGTATCGGTTATGGCAAGAATAATACAAGCAAATCAACCAAGCAATCGCAAACACAAGATATACGTGGTTCAGCTACACAATGCATGCAACCTACGTCCACGGCTGATTCGGGTTCACTACCCTCACCAACGAAATCACTATAATTATATGGGTCCTTCACTAGAGCGATACAACGGTCTCACTGACCAATCATGATGTTGTCGTCCCTTCACTAGGGTTAACAAACTTACAATAACTTCAACAATAATAAATTCAGAATGATAAAAGCAACTGACGAAACCAAGCGCTTTGTCGTTGCACAAAGAGCGCAAAGTAGTCGAAGAAGCTCCAGAACACGTACCAAGGCTGCCACCTTCTCCAGCCACGGAAATGCTACCACGGGTCACTGGAAATGTAGTTTGAGAGCTCTACACATAATTCTCACAAGTGTTTCCCAAGCTCACATCAACTCAACCCTTTGAAACCCTAAGAGTGCTCAAGAACAAACAAGGCACTCTTCAACCACCTTAGGAGAACTTCTCTCAATTCTCTCACTCAAATGCTCTCTCAATGCTCAAGGAAGGTGTGTGTTTCGTCCAAGGGAGAGGCCCTCCTTATATGGCCCTCCAAAGTCTCCAAGACATGGCATAGTGGTTGATTTTATTACTCCTCCAAACATGGTCCATGAATTGGGGGTGGGAGACTCATTATGGTATCTCCACTAGCCAAAATCATGTCATTGATTTTTCCTCCAAACATGGTCCATGATTTAGGGGATTTTGTCATCAATGGTAGACCAAATAGTAGAATGGCATCTTCCCACGAATTTTGACTTGGTCCAAGAGTATTTGAACTCCTCCAAGTGTCATTGGACTTGATTAGTTGCTACCCTTGTGTGCCAAGCCCATTAGTTGGCCTAAATCCTTCACATTGCACAATTAGGCCCTAAATGATCTCTCCCGAAGGCCCACCACGAATTTCCCTTGACCCATTGTCATTCCTGGGCTCATTGCAACCCATTTAGCCCAACTTTACCTCAATGTAGCCCAACAACTCCAAACAAGCTCCCTTTAAACTCAACACGGTGCATATGCTCCAATTAGGCCAAAACTGGGCTCAATTATGACGCTTTGAGCAAAACCGATTTCCTTTGCGCCGTTTGTGTCCATACCACTCTATTATAGCTACTAGAGTCTTCCCATGATCATCGGATCACCCGAAGTGCCTCAAATCAATAACCGCTCCAAACTAGGTCAAAACAAGCTTAGAATCGCTTGTTTATGTTGTTATTGGGTACTTCACTTCCCCGCAGTGTCTTCTTCATTTCCGCATCATTCCGATGTCCCAGAGTCATGTAAAGTCGATATACAAGGTATACCAATGATATGCACACTCATTTAGGCTTGCCAACAATGACAACACCTCATTATTCCAATAGGAACAACACGTGGGGCATCAATCTTGATGTGTAATGCTCTTTCAATAACAATTGTCCCAAAAGTGTTCACCATCGATTCCTCAGTTGTTATTTTGCAAAAGATCTCTAGAACGTGATCTGTTCTTTGTTACAAATTTATTTTTGGTCACATAACTACATTACTAGAGCTTTGCTTTAGACGACCAAACATATTACAAATAATAAGGTGGTTTTGAGGATTAAAGAGCGGTTGTGGCTACTACTATATGTACCATCTAGCAAGAGGGGAATGTCAGAATTTTCAGAGGGAAAAAGCACACAACTCAAATTCAGTCACAGATTGTCAACAGAATTTCTAGTTTTTTATATCTTTTTATGCATTGCTTCTTCTGGCCGGACATTCTGATTCATTGTTCGGCGGTTCATTTTGCTTTACTTTTGGTTCTTTTGCGCATTGTTTACTTTCTTTTGATGTCGTCTCGGGCTGGTATACCAGAGCTCGTTTGTACACCATTTCGGTTTTTAAATATTGCTGATTCATCCCAAAAAATAAAAAAAATAAAAAAATAAAAGAAGAACAATTTATCTCCCAATCACAGCTGAAGAGAAATAGAATCCCAGTGAGTGAGAATAAATAAAAGCAACCGCACACCTCATTGAAAACCTTTCCAAAATGAGCGCACTGCATTTACAATCAGGACATAGATTATCGTGACCATTTTTGCTAGTCTAGATCCCCCATTCATGTATGGGAGCCACAAAATCTCCTTCGAAAATCTCTTTGCACCTCTTCTTCCATGTATATATATATATATATATGGACCCATACTAGTACCTCAACCAAACCCAACTCTTTCCCCAGCTCCACAGTCTAAAACAATGGCTTCTTCTTCTTCTTCTTCTTCTTCTTCTTCTTCTTCTTCTTCTTCTGTATCGCTTTTCCTCTTCTTCTCTGTAGCACTTCTCATCTCCTCCCTCCCAACTGAGGCCCGAAAAGGCATCTCCTACAACGAGATAAACCGCATCGCCGCTGCCGCAGCCCCGGAATTCAGCATTAGTGGCGCCGAGGCTGATGTTTCCGACGACGCCTTTGCTCCGGTGGAGAGCAACACCACTGATGGTCCAAGCCCGGCACCCGCGTCTGCTTCGGAATTCACAGTCTCAAAGAATACCGCCACGGATGACGCCTTAGCTCCGGCCACTGCTCCCGGCTCCCATAACTCTCTTTTTGCAGCCGAAACTGACACCACCGGTGCCCCCCTCCCCGGCGCCCCCGAATCCTCCACTTCCGCTTTCAAGATGGAAGGCACTGATGCCTCCTCAACATCGTCTCAGTCGAGACAGGTTGCGATCCCAAAGGTGGCTAATGGGTACTACGACGAGTATAATGGTAAGAGTAATTCCTACTTGGGTGAAATTAACGGAGCAAAGGAGACTCAAAGTCAAAGTCAAGTGAATAATTATAATAATAATTATGATCATACAAAGTCTGATTCTTGGAGCTCAAATCAAAATGCGCCTAATTACGTGACAGAATACTATGGGAAGATTGAATTCGTAAATCCAAAATTTGACCTAAAATTTTAGTAAAAATAACGAAAAAATGAGTTAAATTCTTTTTGAATTTTTATTGAATTACGATTTGCAATTAATAAAAACAGCAGCTATTTGATGGCTCATCACTTTGGTAAGTGGGACCGATTTTTATTTTTTAAAACTATGGAAAGGGGAAAAAGAAAGGGACAGGTAGTGATGACTATAAAAACAGTCCCAAAAAAGTTGCGTAAGACAATGAATGTCTCGCTAAAAACCTTCCAAAAGAAAGCCCTTGAAAAAATGTTTCAAATCAATCATTAAAAATGTTCCAGATTGGGCTAGCCCTCGTGCAGCCACCTTGCAAATCTGCATTCTTTTTGATGATCTGCATGAAGGCCTAGATTCATGGGTGGTTTTGTTTCTAACAGTAACATCGCAAAATTATGGGCTTGAAGAGTCTCTATAAAAATATATATATAAAAAAAAAAAAAAAAAAAACCCGACGAATTCTGATGTAATAACATCTATCACCAAAGCACCAGCAATTTCCTATGGTAGGAGATTCGATCGGGGTAGTTTCTCTACTTTTCCGGCCGATACTTACCTTTCACCGATGGCGGACCCAGAACTCGACTTCAAGTAGGGCGGGAAAAAAAAAACTTTGGTTTTAAAACTCCAATTTTATAGAAATTTTACACATTAGAAACTAGCAATAGTTTCCATAATATATATATATATGCACATAGAAGAATCATATTATTATGCCCACAAAATGAGAACTTTGGATAACTAATGAGAAAATCGAATAGGTAGTAATTTAGGCATAACTGTGCCCATTAATGGCATGGTTTTGGTGACTGATTTTAAAAATGAAAGCATATTTCCTAAAAATTATGTTCTTTTAAGTGCACTTGTGCCTCATTAGGATTAATGACACTACATAAAAATCAAGCCTGCAATTGAATGTGACCACAAAATTATAATTTGTAATGATAAAAGTCGATTGTTTGTGCCATGACCATGAAGATTAGCTTCAAAAATGTGTTTTTCACATTTTACCCTAATTTAAGTTTTTTATTTTTTAAAATTTAAGAATACATCAAAGTAAAAAACCAAAAGTCCAGGGGCGGGTGCCCCACCTGGCACCCCCTTAGCGCTGCCCTTGACTGATGGGGTCGTGCACAGCAAGGGACAATGGCCCGACGCTCAGTGCGCTGTCCTTGAGGAGGAGATGGGAGGGGAGCGTGAGACCGTACCCTTCTTCCTCCTCCTCCTCACCGTCATTTTTGTCACGACAGCAGAGGGTTTTGGAGAAGAAGCTGGAGCGGACGAGAATGCGCATGAAGCACTGGGGCTTCTTGGGGTGGACAGCGGGGACGGCTGAGGCGAGCTCGGGGAGGGTGATGCAGCGCCCGTGGCAGTGAACGGCGTCGGGGATGCTGAGTTGGATGGCACATTTGAGGGAGATGGAGTTGATGAAGTTGAAGATTGGTTCCATGCGCGTACTTGAGCTTTGAGAAGCTCAGCACTGCTTGTGTTTAAAAGTTTCTAGCGTAGGGGTACATCAGTGTTTGAGAAACTCTGGTACTTTCGATTATGAAGCTTCGGGGCAATAAGAGGGCTATGTGTTACTAGCCAGGCGGACCGAATTAACAAATTCATTCACCAAGTTTGTAGACATGTGTGATGATAACTGATATCTCATCTTTCATGTGGTTGCTAATTATAGAAAATAAGAAATTAAAAAAAAAAAAAAAAAAACAGAAAACAAAAAGCAATAAATAGAAAAAATAAAAATAAACATAAACATAAACGAAGGTTAGGTTAGTGCCCACTTTGTTGGCAACATTGTTCGAATATGCCCACTTTGTTGGCGACTTTTAAATATGTTGGATCCATTTTCAACAGAAACTCAGACGTTTCCAGAAATGGAAAAATTTTCTAGGCATCCAAACAGGGAAAAGTCCCCGTAGAGACGGAAAAAATGTACCATAATCATATCATTCTATAAATGGAAATTCCGAGCGTTCCTTTTTCTTTTTGTTTTACTGCCTCGATAACCAAATGACTAAATTCTGACAAAATTTCTGCATTTGACTGAGAAAAAATTTACCAAACGTCAAAATAAATTCGAATTTCACTGAGCTGTGTTTAGAGCCCTAATTATCATGCAGCTGCCAAAGCATGAGATGCCAGAGATGCACAAGCGTAATTTTCATCATTCTAAATGTGATTTAAATTATTTTGTAGCTTGCGGTCCTCACAATGTTTTCTTGGTCTTATGACACTTCCGAAAGCTAGGGTCGATCAATACACAGTTATACAGGATCAGTCTTGATTTACTGCATCAGACGGCAGGAAAAACGTAACTTACAGGGTTCTTATTGAGACTGATTCCAAGGCATTGCAGCTGGGTTACAGATTGACTGAAGACCAAGAGTTAGCAGCAATCCAGTCGAATGCTATCGGGCCAAGAAAAGCATCAGGAACGCCAAATGAAGTGACTAATGCAAGTGCGTGCGGTCGCAGTTCACCGCACAGTTTTGTGACTTCTTTTCTTACTGCTGCAGCATGATCTGTCGATAAATACCCGTATCGAAGGAATGCAGCATCTTCTTCCAAGCAGATCAAGGCATACATAGATCTCAAAAGACCTAATACATTCTGCCAAAATGGGCAGGCAAAAAAAGATTCAGCAACAGAGTTTTCCACTTTTCTTCATATATTGATGCGTCATAAACATAATCCTAGTTGGTAACATTTAACACAGGCAAATTCCAACCAATCCTACACGATATATCCACAAATGAACAAATCTGCATCATGTTCATTCTAATAAGAAGCTTAAATAGGGGAGAGTTACAAAAGATTCAGCAACAGAGTTATTCACTTTCTCCAAAAAAAATAATAACAATAATAATAACAATGCATCATGAACATAGTCCTAGCACTAACATTTTATGCCAGCAAATTCCCATCAATCGTACAAAGTTTCCCCAATGAGCAAATCTGCATCATGTTTATTCTAATAATAAGCTCAAAAATTTAATGCAGTGGCAGTTCAGGGCAGATTATGTAGCTTTTATAGCAATCATTGTACTAATAACTGATGGTTAAACATGTTTATGGCTTATTTTTCAATGCTGCAGATCCTATGCCCTTTGGATCCCATCTCATCTACTATACCAAGACTTATAGTGTATTGTTTACTAGATGTATATGTTTATTGCATAAGTATAGCCATCTAATTATGGCATGAGGTGTACAAAGCTGCTGTTCCATATACTTGAAATAAAAGAGCAAATGAACTTATCTTGCAAGAGGGAAAATGGGATCCGAATCGGACCTAAATGGGAATGACAAATGAAAAAAAAGGGTGCAAATGCGTTACATTAGAGGGTACATCACTTCAACCCCATCCTAACACTTCAATAAAAAGGGGCAATCCCAGTGCACAAGGCTCTCCTTACTTTATGAGGGGGTGGAGAAGAGTTGATACCAAAGAATCCTCTACATTAAACACTTTCATGCAAAACAAGCATACCCAAGCTTGTAGCTTCTTCTATTACACATCCTACCTCTCTGGAGTTTAACTTTCTATCAAGTGTTTATTGCTGAAGTCAATACAGTTGTCGAGAGGAACTGCTATTTTGCTCCCAAAAAAAAGAAGAAGAAGAAGAAGAAGAAGAAAAGAGGGGAAAAAAACCCTGAGGCTACTCATGAATTTAAATCAAAAGCCATGTTTTTTTAATAGAAAAGTGGTTCTTTTCTTTGAAAAAACTCTTTTCCTGCCAAACATATGGGTCAGATACACCCTCTTCGCCAGATGGTAGGTACAATTTGTCCTAGGGGTGGCAATTAGCGGGTTATGCCAGTTACAAATGGGATCAAACACAGATCATGGGTCAAAACAGGTGGGTCAATAGTAGGGTCAAAATTATTTTATGGCTCAGCAGGGCAAGGTTATGAGCAGCTTAGCAACTTGGCAAGTCAAGGCTTCACTTTGCCAGGTACAACTTTTGTTTTGTTCAGTATTTTCACAAACCAATTAATATTTAAGCTAATGCTCTAATTTTGAATCTGAATAAATAAATAAATAAAATACTACCAACTAGAAATGTCAATTGAACAGGACTTGGGCAGGTTGCAAGAGGGTCAAAGTTATTTTATGGGCTGGTTGCATCAAGGTATCTTATGAGTGGGTTGGGTGAGTTGGCAGGTCATGGTTGATCTTGCGGACCCTTATTTGTCCCATAAAGCGAAACTGGACTATCAAAAGTCTGTTTCAGAAGTTCATGGAGTAAACTATTTAGCCGAACCTATCACACAAAACTCGTGCAAAAAAGCTTCTAGGCATTTTACCTTGAGAGAGTCAACAGATGAAGTCAGTCTCAGCTTCAAGAAAGATTTGCAGTATTGATCGCTCTGAGAATGCTCTGCCCAAGTCTTCTGCAAGCTCATAACTCTGTTGATGGAAAAGGAAAAGAAAGCAAAGAATGAGAGAGAGAAAGACATAGATGATAGCAATGTAACTAACAGAAGAGCATACTCACCAAAATAAAATGCAGACTCTTTGCTTTGCCCCTGAGCTTGATGCTCTGACACTTCGAGGGCAAAACGATTCAATAGGTCTCGCTCTCTTATACAGAATATGTCGGTCTGATACAAGCCATGGTAAAAAATTACTACCTCTTTACCAGGATCAATAAAATGGAAACTCACATAACAAAAAATATAGTACCTGGAACTGACTACACCTGAGGGTAGAACTCGAGAGCTGAGATGGAATAACAGGGCAAGGTTTGTTCATGTGCTCTAATCCCAATCCTTTGAATGGTTTATTCCTCTTCTGTGCCGCTGCATACTCTGCAAAGAGTGCCTTGCTGACCTATGTTCACACATCCAATTCCATAAATTCACGCATTAGATCAATTATTTAAGAAGCCAAAAATAAGTGGCATAGTGTCAATTTTGTACCACCAATCAACGGGAACGATTGAAGGGAAAAAAAATGCTGAGTTAAGAACTCACATTATAGATTTTTGTGACCATTAATTGTCTTCATAAACACAGTATCATGCTGAGCCATATACAATTAAAAACTAAAATTCACTATTATTTTATAAGAGAAGTCCTTGTCTCAAACTACTTGAATTTGCTACTACGTTAAACAACAATAAAGTTTCATCCTGTGCAACAAATTGTAACCACCAATTCAGTGCATTTGTAAATGTAAGACATACAAAAAAATATGTTTTAACGCTTCGCAACACCCCTAAAACATGAAAGTGTATACTATTGCATGCTACCTGTTGCATCAGTACGTTGTTGTCTCCCTCAAAAGTGCTTTGAACAGTCAAATTCACTTGTCAGTTGACCAATACGATTTTCCGTTTTCAGACCTTGCCCTCCACAGGCTTCACGACATTCCTAATACATGTATGACTGAAAAAAATTAGCAGCAATTACATGTACTATAGCTAACTTTAATTCTAGTTCCTCACCTGAAGAGTTCGCATATTATGCCAGGTGAAAGTAGCCTTAAATGCACTTGAAACAATATGTACCGTCTTATTGGATTCAGGTGTCTTACTAACATAAATTGATTTCAAGTAGTTCGCGGCAAAACTCATAGCACATCTGCACATGAAGCAGAAACATCAAAATCTCAGCCATTCACTTCCATTTCTTCCATATATACTATATTGCTTCAAACATAATCAATCTCTGCTACTCATATCAATAAGGGAGAAAGGAAAAACCTGCAAGGAACTACTATGACATTCACATCATGGAAGACTGAAGTCCCATAAGAACCAAAGAAAACAGCTTACATTCCCTCAATATCATTACTTGTAAATAAAAAGTGAATTAAGAACACGACCTTTCTAAATGAATTTTAGCTCGTGTTTGCCATTTTTTTATAGCATCATTTGTTGAAATCAGGCAGCATATGAAATTTCCAAATCCTTAAATGTATTCCATTAAGATCATAATTGAGTTTAGGCTTAGTAAAATCAAAACATTGGCCTTGGAAAAAGGAAATCAGCTCCAGAACATAGAGATCCAACCAACTGAAAGATCTAGAGGTCGGATCACAAACTAGAGGCCATATAAATTTTGGCGCTCTGCCATAGGAATGGTGGAAGAGCTGTAAACCGGACCTAGCATTCTCATGGTAAAACCACCTCACTCAACCAAGTACATCCTAGGCATTACTTTAAATGCCAATGAGTCTCAATAAGGTACTTACGTTTTTGCAAGGAGAGGAAGGAGACGCCGTTGATGACTTGGGTAATCAAGCAACTGGACTTCAGGCTCATTTGGTGTAACAGAGAAGGCCCGCCTAGTTAATGAATACCTTATGGCAGTTGCTAAACCAACCTGAGAGAAAAGAAAGATCAATAAAACAGAAGGTTACGATAGGTAACCCTCTTCTCTGATTGTCCCTATGAACATGCAGGACTAATGACTCAACAGAAGCAAAGGCCATTGCTAGCAGGAGGTACCTTTGCTGAGTAAAGTGACCCCACTGCAATGTTTACACGGCCAGATGTCAAAGGGGCAAGAAATGCTGCAAATCTCTGGAAGACAGCAAGAAACCCAACAGTTATTACTTCAAAGATAAGTAAGTTATCCATCATCCATCTGCTGCCTGTTATGTCAAGCAGTCCACCCTTCCACCCCCCCACCCCCACAGGGAAGAAGTCCTTACCTGATCTGGATCCTTTATTGCGCTCACATATCGCCCATCTGGAGAAACATCAGCGACAGAATTTAACAAGTTCTCTCTAGGGATCCGAACATTGTCAAACCTGAAACGGTTCAGCGAAATATTTTGAGTTCAAAATGATTAATAGAGATCGTCGCAAAGTTAATGGAGTGGTAAAAAGGTGTAGGTGTTCCTCATACCAAATTCGACCATTATCAACACCATTCAAACCAATCTTGTGCCCACAATCAGCTATACGGATGTTTGGACAAATGTTGCCATCTTTATCTCTAATTTGAGCTATAAACGCATGCACTCCTTGATTTTTCCCCTCAATATTAAGCTGTGA
The DNA here is from genome assembly GCA_034195605.1 of Santalum album. Lineage (NCBI taxonomy): Eukaryota > Viridiplantae > Streptophyta > Magnoliopsida > Santalales > Santalaceae > Santalum > Santalum album. The sequence goes on along the minus strand of CM067267.1, from coordinate 7,789,905 downwards.
AAAAACTATAGTATGCGTTGCATACTAAAAAACATCACAGAGAAAAACATGTCAGTCAGACTCAAGTCCAATACAAACAGTACAAGACAATACTCAGCCAATGAGCATGAGAGATACAGCACGGTAATTGCCCCCAAAAAAAAAAAAAAGAAAATAAATACCTTGGCTGCTCCTCCAATCCAGTACTTCTGAGCCGATTCACAGGGAGTGTTGATTACGAACTCTCCAGCACTTGAATCATAAGTTGTGACCGTTTCAATTCCCCTAACCTGAAAGAGATAACCCAGAATCAACAAACCATGGACGGGCAAGACACCCTAGACCACATGGCCGGACAAACAAACGCAACAAAAGTTACATACATTACTTCCATGCCCCAACTCAGTCATTGCAAAACAACCACTGATCACGAAATTCTCGGTGTCCTTTAGCCACTTGTCATGATGCCGCTTTGTGCCAAAAAACTGGATTGCACCACCCCTGACATCAATTTACAAACAATTTACTGCATTAATAGTAAAATCTTTCATCTCAACATTATAAAGTAGCTGATAGACTAGCATTTTTTATAGAGATTAACTTGCAGCAACAATTGGACTTGCCTGCTATGAATGGAATTAACAATTGCTGCTGATAAGTCATTAATTCAAAACTGATACTCCATCATTACAATCATTAGCACCCCAAATTCTTAACCATATCCATAATTACCCACAGAGAAAACACAAAGAAAGAAATTTTAAAAGAAAGCAGAGGTATGAAATTCATAAGCAAAAAAAAGATTCCAGTTCACCAGAATAGGCTAAAACAAAAATATCATATTTGGTGACTTTAAAGGCAAAAGTCAGCGATATTCACAAGGGATAAACACCGCGAGCTATGAATTGCATACCATAGATAGAAGTGAACTCCAAGTTTAATAGCTAAAGCATGATCATATATCACAAAAACATCAAACAGCGCGAATTTCCGGAGCTCGGCCTCGGGCCCTCTGTCCGTAAGGAATCCATTAAAGACTCCTCGCTGACGCAAGTACTCCATCCTCTTCAGGGTCGCCTCTCTCTGCTGCTCCATCGTCCGGTTATAGTCCGGTGACACGAAAACCCTTCCGCCGCGGCTCTTAGGGTCGAAGAGCCCGCTCTGCGTCATGAGGCCGAAGACCCAGTCCCTCTCCCACAGATTGTGACCAGTCCAGGATCTTCCGCATGTCGGAGGGAGCGAAGTCAGAGCGCTCGGCGAGCTCGGGAGGGGAGTAGTGGAGGCATGGGGATCGGGAGATGGGGAGGGGATCGGGTGGAGATTGGTGGAGGTGGTAGGTGAGGATTCGGGCCCGGCGAGTGGCTTGATCGGAGGGGGATTCAGACGGAAACGTCATGGACGGGGAGACTGAAGGTCAGAAATGTGAATAAGGGTTTCAGAGATAGAAAAACGAGGAAATGAAGAAGAATAAGAAGAGTCAGAACAAAGAGGAGCGCAGTGAGATTGTTTCGTGGGAAAGGGGTGACGTGAAATTTTGCTAAAAATGGCAAAAAACAGATTAATCATTATATTAATTATGTAAAAATATTATATTCTTTTGCGGACAGCTTGTGATAATAATTAATCATTTTACTCGAAATCAACATATTCCATTACGTTGCGGTTAGAACACTGAGATTTATTAAAATGTCCCCACTGAGATTTATTAAAATGCAGGACACAAACAGGTTTGTTCAGTTTTAAAATGTTCAAAGTATATATATATATATATATATATATATATATATATATATATATATATATATATATATATATATATATATATTCCTTTTTAGGTCCATGAGCTCTAATTCAATTGGTGACTCTTTTTAAGTTCGATTTTCTTCTTCGGAGTTTCGAGCTACACGTGCAATCCGAAACTAACACTTCTAAATGGGGGTGTGCAGAATTTAAGAAATTTTAAATTTTTTCAAAAATTTCCTGATGGCCGGGTAATTCAGTCGGAAAATTCAGAAATTTTGGTTGGAGATCAAAAATAATTTTAAGAAAATTCGAAGATCGGGAAATCAGTCGGGATTTTTTCTTGAAAATTCGAAATACCCAAAAATTTTCAACATTGCATGAGAATTTTAAGTTTTTTCTTGGATTTTACATTCTCTCCTTTCATTTTTCCCTGAATATTATTAAAATGCAACTTAGGACTAAATTTTGGTCGGAAAATTTCAAGTAAATGTTTTATTCGGTTTGGAATCGGAATGAAAAATAAAATTCAGAAAAATAATCAAGAAATAAAAATTTGATCGAAAAATTTCCAAATTTCTCGAATGAACACTCTAAACTCAAAGAATTAATCGGCATATTATACACATATTGTGGACTGATCCAATTAGTACATCCGACATCCTCGTTTGAATATATATATATATATATATATATATATATATGTTTTTCGTAGGCCATTTGTTTTGCAATGTCATGACTTTGAATGCCCATAAAATTTCGGTTAGGGGGAGCGACAAGCAACCTTTGTGGATGAGGATGTTTATCTCCCAAAGAGTCAGCATATTCCAGAACGTTGAGATGCAACTGGGATTTGAATCATTTCCATGTAGACTTTGCAAGTCTAAGTCTGCGTCCGTCCACCGTTCCCTTATATGATACTACTCTAATTGTTGACTTTCAAATATGATCTTTACGTTGGTAATAATTGGATGAGAATGAGAGTGAAATAACGGAATCTCGTTTCACTATTCGATAACATAAAAGGGGACATAATGATTTTTTAAATTATATTCTCTTGCCATTTGCACTCTCATCCCCAACATTTAAATCTAGCCTTTTAGTACTAACATTTAGGTGGTCTTCCAATGGTGAAAATAAAACGAGAAACTGAGATGAAGTGTCATTGTCAAGACGCCTTCGGCTCCCAGACGCCTTGGCATCCTCAAGGTGGCTTGATAGCCCTTTCGAAATCGGGAGGGCATGGCATCAATGTGCTTCGAGGAGAGCGAATGGAATGCTTTGAAGCGCCAACATAGAGATTCGGGACTCCAATAGAGGCCGGCCATCAATCGATTGAATGGACGAGCGGGTTGTGCGTCTAATGGAAGAAATCTATGGTTTGTTATTTAGGTTTTTACTTTTTCTTTTTATTTTTTTTCATAAAAAAAAACTGCCAACTCAATATTTAAAAGCCCATTGGGCTCAAATAATGAGCCTCACCGATTGGTCTTCCGTGGTTGGGTTGGGTTTCATTACAATATTTGGGCCATTGTCACAAGTAGGCCCAATCGACGCCGAAGAACCCCAGCCGAACCAAAAGCGAAAGCCCAGCCCAGCCCAGCCCAGCCCACCAGGAGGCCAAGCATGCCTTGGGCTATCACTCAAAAGCAACGTACAGTTAAAATAACGACTCGCAGATCGAGTCCCCTGGCACTGTGCAAGTGCATGAGTGAATATGAAACCCGATGGAAAAAAGTTAATTAACCACTTTTTTGGTCTAACAAGGAACAGTAAATCATTCAGCGGAGTAGATGGATCAAAACATTATCAGCATACATTTCCAAACACAAACACTGAGCATTCGAGAGATGCTAACCTAAGGGTAAGCCAAAAGCTACAATAATGAGAGGAGAAAATGCAGCAACATCACCCAGAATGAAATTAAAAAACACAGTGGAAAAGAAAACATGCACAACGAGTATGCGGGACACACCCACCAAGGCAGTGGAAATCAGTTGCAGGCTAATGCACATTCAACCATTACCTGATCTGGAAAACTGCGTCTCCGTGCATACCCAACAGATCTGATGAGATTGCCGAACCACATTAACTGAGTGCCAGCTTAGGGGAGCCTATTTCTTAGTTTATCGGTTGGAAAGGCTAGGCATTTGACAAATTTTTGAAAAGCTCAAAACCCCGAAATGATCCTTTCAAAGTTGAAAAACAGCTCAAACCAATAAGCTATAATTTGAAGCTTATTCGAAAAGCCGTTACTTAACTAACCTTTCTCAAAAGCCAAAAGAAGCTTATCACAGCTCCCCCAAACAGGCCCTTAAGCGGAGCAGCACCCAGCTTTTTTCACAGCGGACACATCATCCTTTGAGCCGACGTTTATGGTCTGTCCCTTGGGCAGCGCCGCAGGGTCATTCCCAATGTCAAGAGCCTTTTTGCTAACAACATGATAGATTTGACTAAGTACTTCTGTGAAAGCATTTTCTACATTCAATGACTCGAGAGCAGAGGTTTCCATGAAAAAGGTGCCCTCCCTCTCCGCAAATGCCTTTGCATCCTCCGTGGAAACAGCACGCAAGTGACGCAAATCCGCCTTGTTTCCGACCAGCATGATCACAATATTGGCATCAGTATGATCCCGAAGCTCCTTCAACCATCTCTCAACATTTTCGAATGTGACATGTCGAGTCACATCATAAACAAGTAGGGCACCGACAGCTCCACGGTAGTATGCACTCGTGATTGCACGGTATCTAGAACAAATAATATTCTTTGAAATGAGGATTTACAATTTCAGAAACATTGACAACACTGTTGAAAGTTGATAATAATCTAGTTTATACCATGGAAATAAATTGGGTTATTTTTCAAAATTTTTCTTTCCAGGGGTTGCAGAAAGCACTTTATCAAAACAAACTCATGTAGTGACAGTACAATCCAAAAGAAGTAACTAAAGTTATACCATACAACTTCAGCTCTTCTCTAGCTATAAGGCAGCATCTCTACATGCTTATGCAAACAACAGACACAAAGATCTAACCTCCCAACAATAGTAGGAAGAAGGAAAAGAACAATCCAAACAATAGCAAGTGCAGAAGACTAAAAGGATGCAATTTAACAGAATAGAAAGGAGAAAAGCTCTGATAATGTAGGCATTCGAATAGTTCCCCACATATTTATGGCACATACAAAATGAGCTCTGAAAACCAGCCCTAGACAAATCAAAATCTAACACCCAAGAAAATTCACTTTTAACTCCATCCATCTGTATACCTATCTACCTTGAAACTTTAAAAAAGAAGTGTATCTCTCTAAGGCTAAGGCAAAAACTCTATGATTTTCTTAAGCATTCTTATAAACTTTACCGATGGAAAGTGACGAACAAGAACAACTCCACCCACCCTTCCAGCAAAACTAGAACAAATTCAAATTTGCAGCAATTCACTCAACCCATATTCCCTGCAAAACTACAACAAAACGGTACCACTTATCTATCTCTTCAAGCCCATTACATTAGCCCAAAAAAATAGTAGGAATTTTCCAGCAAAACAGAAGAGGGTCCCAAGTTCAAACAAAAACGCATTTTAGCCACTGTTAACACAACCATCAAATTCATACGATACTCATTTCCCGCCTACCTAGGGTCCAACATATTAGATTTTCCTGAGAAAACACTGAGAAATTTTCCGGGAAAGGAAAAAGCGTAGGCTTAAAACATGGACCTTTCTTGGCCGGCGGTGTCCCAAATTCAACGAAAACCCCATTGTTGCCACTGCTGATACAAATACTTATCCACAAGCAGCAAATTCATACTATATTCATTTCCCACCCACCTGGGGTCCTACATATTTCATTTTTCCGGGAAAACACTGAGAAATTTCCCGGGGAAAGGAGAAGGGGAGGGGGTTAAAAGACGGACCTTTCTTGGCCGGCAGTGTCCCAAATCTGGGCCTTGACGACCTTCTCCTCGACGCGGATGCTGCGGGTCGCGAACTCGACGCCGATGGTGGACTTCGACTCGAGACTGAACTCGTTGCGGGTGAATCGAGAGAGGAGGTTGGATTTGCCGACGCCCGAGTCGCCGATTAGGACCACCTTGAAGAGGTAGTCATAGTCGTCATCGGCTCTGTAGGCCCCCATTCGCAGAGCTGTGGGGGGTTCAGATATATGTGAATTTAGGGTTTGCGGATTTGAAGAACGAAGGGTTCAAGTGAATACTACTGTTGCGTTGCTCGAGTCGGGTGAGATCTCAGCATTCTCACGCAGAAAGAGAGAGAGAGAGAGAGAGAGAGAGATTGATTTTTAATTGGTTTGGGAAAATATGCTTTTTTTTCTTTTCCATTTTCTATCTTTCAAATAGTTTCAAATTTTTAGTTCTTATAAATTTCAATAAAAAAAATTCATTTCTCGCCCCTAAATAATATTTAAGAAAAAAGTAATTTCCGGTTAGAAACTTTAGGGGAAATTGCGCTTTTACCCCTCTGATCTGACCAATTTGCTGAAAATCCCCTATGGTATGGAAATCTTAATCTTCTTTAACTTTCATTGGAATTATATCGATTAGTTTTTCAAGTTAAAGTTAACAATTTATTCATGTCAGGTGTTCTAAAATGATGAAATTAAATTTTAATGTCTCAAAAAACTTTTATAAAGCTCCTTAATTTCTATTATGGTAGGGGCACTCTTAGAACATTAAAGCTAATTTTCACCATTTTACTCAAATGCACAAACTGTTAACTTTAGCAGAAAAATTAACTATCGTAACTTCAATAGAAGCACAAAAGATTAAGTGCTAATTTCCAAATCATACGAGGGTTCTGTGCAACATGCTCAAGCCACTAGGAAATTAAATGTAATTTTCCCAAACTTTTATTAGCCGAACTAATGTTTGTCGATATCTCAGGCCTATTTTCCAGTGAGGAGAGGTGTTCGCTAAAAGGAAGGGGAAGGATTTGGAAGGACCATGATCCTTTCAAATTTAATATCAATTTCAATCTTAATGAACTTTTCAATAATTTAAATAGTACGGATCGAGAAAACATACGAAAACACACGATGATATCAATTTTCATAAGATTTGAAAATATAAAACCTCACATCCAAAGCATTCAAAATTAAAAAGCCTAAGTTTTTTTAAAAATGTTAAAAGTATTTGAAACTTTTAATGCTTAGAATAAATAGATTCTAAATTTTTAAATCTAAGAAAAAAAATTATATTACTATATGTTTTTATATATTCTTTGATCGGTAAGCTATAAAGTGAACCGAAACTAGGTAATATAGAACAGGCAAGGAATAGCTATTTCCATTGGTCATGATTGGGTGGAATGAGTACTTTTGAGTAGACTAGAATAGGGATTGGATTGGAATCGCCAACGAAACAAGTTATTGTTATTCCATAGGAGCTGACCTTGTTATTCATCGGCAGTCCACGCTGCTCGGCGAGTGTAAGGAGTTCTCACATCTGAAGGTCTGATTCCTCCTCGAATGACGCTTATGATGTCGAAACCCCAACCAAATACGCCAACCTAATGTTCATCATGTCAGCGAATCGGTTGTCAGGAAGTTTAAGCAGGCGCTCGAGGGAATTAAAGTAGTCCAAGAGCATGACATTGAACTTGTAAACCCTGAAACGCTTTTCCCACTCGATCTTGTCCTTGTACTTTCGGCCATTCTTTCCTAACCACCATTCATACCTTTCTTGTAGGGCTTACTCAGTGTGGTTGTGAGGCCTTCTTCATTGAGAATACACATTCAAAGGTAGCCATAGCATGAACACAATTGAGGTAATGAGAGCATAGTCTAAGTCCAGAAGTAACTTCGTAGCTTGTACGTGAGTGAAAGAAGAGAGTAGGCTGGTCTTATGTATAGATGCATACTAACAGCAAATTAATGGACTTAGAGAGATGGGGACAGTTTGTTTGTTCTTTATTTTCTTTTCTAAGCGAAATTGGGGAAACATTGGCATATGATATTCATGATTGTTAAAATATTTGGTCTGCAAGTGTACAAGTGTTGTTCGTGTTGAATTGTTGTGAGAGTTCATGCGCTTGGCACTGTGCTGATATTGATGAGGCAAGTCCTCCGTGGCTGCGGGTTGTATTCGGTTTGCTTCACGCCTTATTTTATCCTGCGGTATGGACTCCTCACTATTCCAGCTCTTTTGACGGGATTTTATTAAGGGTGAGAAAAAAAATTCAAATCAAATCAAGGTTTGATTTGGTTTAAATCGAGTTTCGGATTGTTCGAGACTCGATTTGGGGGAAAGAAAAAAGAAAGAAAGAAAGAAAGAAATCCGGAAAATTACCTTTGTTTAGTTTTCCTTTTATGCATACCTTCTTTTTTACTGATAAAAGAAATTATGGATCAATCTGTTTCTAAGAACTTATGTTGTTTCAGTTTTAGGATGATGACTGCTATTACATGTATTATTCATGTAATGATTGGTGATTATTCTTCTAGGGTGATTAATTTTTAGAAATAGTTAATTAGTTTCGGTGACAAGTCGTCCGAAAATTTAGAAAACTGAGAAACATGATTTAAAGTTGACAAGTCGTCAAAATAGGACTGAACCCGTCCCAATGCTTAAATTGTTGATGCGGGTTGAGACGGTCCAGTACTTTGTAAAAGCCTGAGGTTAAGGATTGCGTTTGAATTGTAAGAATAAAATATGGATGAGAGTGAAATCACAAAAGACGTGATTTGTTCAAATGATGCGAGTGTTGAACATTTTCATGGGATCCATAATATATATATATATATTTGTAGTTATTGGTCTTATTGGGTTTATTTGGGGACTTTGAAACCAATTCCTATGATTTTGTTGTTCAAGCGTCTAATCTTGTGATGGTGACGGTAATACTGAACATTCTGTACCTGTCCCCTTGATTAGTTGTAATCTGTCGATGATGCTTTTGTTTCAGATTGTGTCTTGGAAGAATTAGAAGGTTTCATTATATTTGATGAATTGTTTCTATCTAACTGCATTTTGTTTGATTTTGAGCATGCAAAAATTAAAAATAAAGTAAATTTCATTTAAGGTTACTGAACTTCGAGAGTTATTATTTTCTACAAAAAAAAAAAAGCCTTTGAAAGTTGTCACAAAATCATCACTGCACTTCGATTTGTCTCTTTTTCATGCTAAACTTTAATAATGTCACAATTTCATAATTATTATTAAGTCTATTTAAGGAAGGGTTGGCTTCTCTCCATTTCATCTATCAGTTTTTTGTCTGCATTTCACTCTTCAAGTCAATTTCTAGGTATTTTTTTAATAATTTTATTCGTTTGATAGCTCCTTCATTAAAGAGACTTAACCGTATAAAAGTTCGTATAAAGGATGAGACAAATCAAAGTAAAACCTTCTCTTCCACACAAATCCAAAATTTCAGTGGCTTTTCAAATATGTGAATTTTGTACTATTTTAAGCAAATAAGTGTTGGACCCCATGAGGAGAAAGACTTCCACTGAGATGTCCCCTTTTTTGTTTGGGACTGTCATAAATATTTATGCACATCCAAATCTAAGGACCATCAGATGGTGGGTCTCATCCCTCGCATTAGCTGGAATCCCTTCTTTCTCTCGTATTGATACTCTTGTCAAAGTTTCAAGTTATACTGTTATCTTTTATTACGTCATAACACTGCGGCACCGTTTGATAAAAAATATATATATTTACATTTTAAGATCTAAAATGGCGGACGTTTTAAAATAAAACTATGCCTGATTAGAAGTTATGGCATTGTAGAAAGAATTTTCTTATAAAACCATGTTAACGTGGGTTTCGATCTTTATTGAACCGAAGGGACGACATAACAAATAGAAATTTCGATCGCATTAGAAAATTCTAATCATCAGCCTACTAGCTTATAAATCCTGCTACCCATCTAATCAGGCATGGGTTCTTTTGGTTCAAAAAGTCAAAGTTTTACATCTATTCAAATAACAAATTTGTTATGGTTAAAGAAACCAACAATGAAAATTATAAACTTTGTTGGATGAAAAATTTTTCATAACCAAAGGATCTTCAAAATTACAAACCAGTCGAATTTAACTAAAATACTTTAATATACTATCATAATATGATTTCTAATCTTCTATGGACTATAGATGTTACCCAGATATATATATATATATATATATATGTATGTATGTATATATATATATATATATGTATGTATGTATATATATATATATATATGTATGTATGTATGTATGTACATATGTATGTGTATGTATGTATGTACATATGTATGTGTATGTATGTATATTAGTAATTCTTTCGCTATGTATACATGAAGCTTGCTAAAATTAGATTTTTCTTAAATAAATAGCGATTGGTCTAAAATATATATATACTGGACGAAGCAAAAAGCAATGTCAACCCCCTCAGAAGATGACTTGTCCATACTAACTCGTAACCCATGTTTGACCCGTCCGATTCCACTCAATTACCACCTCTTATAGTTTATAATTAAAAGCAATAGCATCAGATGAAGCAGGGGCCATGAAGAGGCTAAGCTCAGAGGTAAAGAGTCCCTCCACATGCCCCAACACCCAATCCCCACAAGTGGGTCATTGACCCAAAATATACTGGGCTAATAAATAACCCTCCTGCACTCACACTGTCAGTCAAGGTTGGTGCTTTGGATTGGGTGCTTTTCAGATAATGAAGGATACACAAATAGACCACCAACTACAGCAGCACATTTAATGGAGAAGAAATCTATAGTGTTTATCCCAAAGCTTGATTTAGTGACAGGGGACTAAATGCCTTGTTGAATGGCATTTAGGGAGCATCAATGCTTGCATATGACACAGCTAGGGAAGAAGACCTTAAGGCTTAACCCATCCCTGCCACAAGGCAGCACATTTCATTGAATTTTCTTGATTTCCTTTTAATCCTTTGTGTAGAATAGGCATTTTTTTTGTTTCGAGCATTCGATTTATAGAGTTAAGGTTTGTTTAGTTAAATTAAGTTACAATGTAGCATGTCTATGTTGATCAAGAAAAATGGACATGAAGTCATATAAGTTACTGCGTTTGAGATTGATTTTCTTTTACGAGGATAGAAAGATAACTAAGAGCACTCAAATCCCTCTTATTCGCTTCAAACTATGCAAAACTCATCCCCCGAATTAAGGGGATTTGTTGGGTCCATATTTATTACAACATGTTTAATGATCTCTGACGAATGTTAAAAGCCCTATCTTCGCCATTCAATCGAACTGTATGATAATATATTTGATACCACTTCCCCACTCCCTAATGCAGTTTATTTAGAATGTAATTCAATATTCCCATTCTCTCTTTCATTTTCATACCCATTCTTATTCATGTTAATTATTGTTCAAACAGCAGGTCTGAAGCGTTTATGAGTATTTTAGTTCATCTTCTTCTCTGTTGGAGCTATATAGAAGTGCTTGCCAAGCATTTCTCATTAAGAATAATGGGGGGACTGGCAATTGATCATAAGTTATTCCCATCGAGATTAGTGACTCCCCAAAAACACTTAAATTAATTAATATTCACTAATAAACAAACATCAATCCAAATAAGAGGGAGTGGCAGGTGCCAAGGAACAAGGGATGGAGAAGGAGAGAGCACATACCCTCCATGTGGGTGTGGTTTGGGGACGAAAGCAAAGGGAGACTTGGGCGTGCAAACAGTTCACATGGGTTGATATGATCCCCTTGCAAACTCACTTTCTTCAACAGCTCATCCCCAAATATCCCACACGAACTCCCACTACGCCACTCACAAATCTAAATTGCTGCAAACATCTTGTTCTTCAATTATTTTCAGAAGGGGGCATTCCAATGTTTTGCTTCACCAATCCAAACCTTGCACCCACATGGTGGATCTGATGACATACATCATACCTTCTTTTTTTTTTTTTTTTTTGTGACAAAACAAATATAAACATAAGTAGGGTTACTAGTTAGTGCCAATAGTAAGAGAGGGAAAAATAAGGATTAAATCATCAATAGATCTGGCCATTGTCAAGATTCGAACATAAGGCCTTTTCTCTAAGAGGGACTATTTTTGTGATAAAAACCCATGATCATTCCATAGTCTACCAGTCCAATTTAACAATCCCTAATCAAGATTGACACTGACAAGACAACAATGACTCATCTCGAAATTTCATCATAGGGCAATAAGCCACATCTGGAGTTCCCATGTACGGACTGAAATCATGCAAATTTTCATCATATACGCAACAATGACTCATGCCAAGAAAACAAGGGCCCAATATTAGTATTTCATCATTTGGCAATGACTAATTTTTCAACGTAATGAGCATGTCAAGGCTTCACCTCGCACAAGTGACACCCAATTTTTTCATGAAACTTTGCAATGACCCATGTCAAGATTTCACCCTTTTCAATGACCGGTGTCAAGCTTTCATCCTTCGCAATGACCCATGTCAAAATTTGCACCATTTCAAAGACCCATGTCCAGTTTCAAGAAACCTAAGTGAACCCATCTCAGAATTTCCAAATTTTGCAATGACCATGTAAAGATTTCATCCTTTTGAATCACACCCTTTGACCTTATACGGATAATCTCCAATGATCCTACGGTGAAGTGAGAGAAAGAGCAGGATTGGAATAAATCGCAGCAGTAGTGGATTGTTTTCTCCCACAAGGTTATTTTTTTAAAATAAATAAATAATAAATAACTACGAGACTATTATAAGCCCCAGCAGCTGGAGAGATGGTCACAAGGGCACGTGGCTTGCAGATTCCCCTACTACTAATATTAATATTAAATAAAAATATCTCTCTCTCTCTCGCTCTCCAATTGCGACTTTCCAGTAATACCGTTGATGCCCCCCAATCCCCACAGCTGTGTATAGCTGTCCCAATCCCCCATGTGACCCTACGCCCTTTTTTACACATAATATATATTAAAAAACAAAAAAAGACACAATCCCCAGAAAAAAATTAAAAAAAAATCATAAACATGGAAGCTTTTTAGACGGGGATAGAGTTTTTTTAAAAAAAAAAATTGATTAATCTCTGAAGGAGAATAAGATGAAGAAGAAGGGAAGAGGAAGCCTTTGAAAGAGATAAGAATCCTCTTCTTATGGCTCTCTTCCCTCTCCATTTTGACGTTCTCAGTATTTATACGTGTGAATATGGCTCTCCTCCTGTGTTAGACAAAGATCCTTAGATTTCTCTGTTCATTGGGTTTGTGATATATATATATATATATATAGAAGTGTGTGTAGGCATTGTAATGGCGGAATTGCCTCCAAAAATCCCTAGCGTTCCCTCAATTTGTCCTACATTTTCTCAAAACCACAAGAATTTTTCCATGGACGGCGGAAACCCGTCGTGGGTCGACGAGTTCCTCGACTTCTCGTCGGCGAAGCGCGGGGCCCACCGCCGGTCGATAAGCGACTCGATAACATTCACGGAAGTCCCGACGACGGCGGCGGCAGGAGCGGCGGAAGATTCCGCTCGGCACGAGTTCGAGCGGTTCGACGACGAGCAGTTCTTGTCGATGTTCACGGACGGAATGCCGTCCCCACCGACGACGACGGCGGGGGCGGGTCCGCCCGTGTCGTCCTCGAACCCGTCAACGCCGTCAGAGGAAAAACTGACGTTTCAGCCGCAGCAGCAGCGAGAGCCGAAGAATGAAGCGGAGGAGGTGGAGAGTTCGTGCAAGATGGAAGCACAAACAGACCAATCGCCCGTGATTGCGGCGCCGACGGAGAGGATCGCCGATCCCAAGAGGGTCAAGAGGTATTTATCCATGCAAAATTACATTCATTTATCGCTAATTGGACGTAATTATGGCTCCCAAAACGCAATGTACGTACTAATTGACAGACTTAATTCTTCTTCCAAATTCTTGGGAGATGGCTCCAAAAGATATATATGAGAAAAATATGTCTTTTATTTTTTGGAGAATGGAGGGGAAATCAAGCAAATAATATTTTCAAAAACATGCTTATGTATCATATTTGAACTGAATTCTTCATTATACTGCTTATATTATTTTGTGAATCAACTTATTGTTTTGTTGGTTTAAATTAGAATTTTGGCAAATAGACAATCTGCACAACGGTCAAGGGTGAGGAAGTTGCAATACATATCCGAGCTTGAACGCAGTGTTACCTCATTACAGGTATATATGTATACGTGCAAATAATCAACCTTTTAATTACACTTCTTAATCTTGATCACTCGGTTTGTTTATTAATTAATTATCTTGTTATGTTTTGGCGTTCATGAAGACTGAGGTTTCAGTATTGTCACCAAGGGTTGCATTTTTGGATCATCAACGTTTGCTTCTGAATGTGGATAATAGTGCTCTTAAGCAAAGAATTGCCGCCCTTGCCCAAGATAAGATCTTCAAAGACGGTATGCGCATAATTGTTAATCACTAATTAATCAGTTAATACAAACTCCACTTTTCTTTTATATATATATATAATATGACACACATGGTACCTTCGTGCATATGGTCCAACATGTTTATAAACAAAAGTTTATTTATGGACTACTCAATTAAGGTGTAGTGATCTAAATAGTTCTATTTTCTGAAACAACTTGTTCCTAAATAATATGTGGAGTGTATTTGTGTTGCATTAGCGTGTCATTCAATGGTCAATAAAGTGTAAATCCAATCATTCTAAAGTTCGAGACCATGATAGAATGAAACATATGTTAAATCACAAAAAGGGAGGGGGGGGGGGGGTTTCTCTTGAGATTCACAAGCCTTTGAAACATTTTGCAACCTCTATTCAATATTAATATTACCTAATGAATCTTAATCTTGGATTAGGTTTAAATTAGAGGTCCTTTTTTAGGATTTTTCACAAGCATCATCTCTATCTGACATCAAGTTTGATTCTCTAACAATTAAAGCATCTTTTTTTTTTTTTGGGCATAAAATGCAGCTCATCAAGAAGCATTAAAAAGGGAAATAGAGAGACTGCGACAAGTGTATCAACAACAAGCTCTAAAGAAGATGGAAAACGGAACAGCTCCGCCTCAGTCGATGTCACCATCTCAAGCCAAAGAAATTACAGACCAGAAAGAGCGGCTTCTCAGTGCATGACCTCTCAGTCTTCCCATTAGAGCCGCTCCAACACAATCTTGAGACCCATTGACAACTCCTTCTTCATTTCATTGAAACTTATTGAATCAACCACTCGATTTGTGAGTTTTACTGCCATGTGTGTGATGAAAACACCCATATAAGTACAGGGAAGAAACTCCTAGCAGTCAGCCTTGGAAGGGACCTAATTAAAATTGATTTTAGTATACAAATGCCTCAAGCCCCTCCCCTCCCCTCCCCTACCGGGATGTGACCCAAATTGATTGTACCCCCACAATTGGTGGATTCCTAACCCTTGTTGATATTTTCTTCCTCTTCTCTTTTCCTCCATGTTCATTTATGCTCCATAAAAAGAAAGAAGGGCAAAAAAAGTTAAAAGGGAAAAGGGAGTGTGGGGGAGAGGGAGGGAGGGAGGGGGGACTATGCTAATCTGTGGCTACTGAACCTGAGGCTTCACATGGTGTGTTTCCTCTTTAGAGTGGGCCCTAGTTTGGATTGCATGATTGGATGACAGGAAGGGACAGCTGCAATCTGATCCATGGGAGAAAGGAAAAATAAATACTAGGGAGATGTGTTTAAGATTTGTCTGACTTTTACTAGCTATGGCATGGGAGAGGGGTTTTTTTTTTTTCTTTTTTTCTTTTTTTGCCCTCTTTATTTTTATTAAATTAATCCTTCTTCTAACTTGTGTGATGGTGGTAGTGGGTTTGTATTGGGATGTACAAAAGGAGGGAGGTGTTATGTCAGTGGTGGGCTTGGTACTTTGGTGAGTCAGGCTGTGGTTCTCTCTTTGTACTGTGTTTGTGGTTGTAATGAGTCTTGTTTGGCACTTGCATGGTTTCCCAAGAAAAAGCACATTGATAGTTACTGTTTTTGCCAATTCATATGGGTTGAGTTAATTTTTTTTATTATTATTTTTTTATGATAGGACTTGCTTGATCCAAGAAAATGGTGCCAATCCTGAGTTGAATGAAAAGGCCAAATTTGCCCATATTTGTGCAACAATGTGTTGAAGGTGTTTAGGGATTAGCCCAACTTCACCACTCAAGTGTTCTATGAAAATTTTTTTTCCACATGCTATTTCTACACTATTGCAATTAAAAAAACCATAAAAATACTAGACTAATTTTTCCAAAAAGTTTTTAATTTTAAGTCTTGTTTTATGCCTTTAACAAGCTTTTTTAAGCTCTTAAAGTCTAGCATACCCATATTTATATCACTGAAGTACATATTCAGACATGTCGTATTTTAGTGTTGTGACTCGTCCTCCACTTTATTTCACTTTTTTTTTTTTCCCTTTAGACCTGGAAAAATAGAAAGGAAACCCCAATGATTCACGATCAACTTTGTTTTTAGACATTAATGCAAGATTACGGTAAAAAAAAAAATGTATTTTCATTATAATTTAAGTTTAAAAGGGATCCCATTTGACAACTATTCTAAAAAAAGCTTGTGGAGGTTCAAAGACCACTTAATGATGACTTTATTCTAGGCTTAGGTGCTACCTTCCCCTAACAAAAGATCAGGAAGGAAAAATATTTACTTTACCAACAAAAATAAAATTGCTGGCATCGAGTCTAGAAAGGTAAAAATAATAATAATATATGTAGAAAAAGGGGTACAAGATGTGATTGTTTTGCAGATTGGCACATGATATGTCGCAGCTATTTTATTGTGCGACGTGGTCCATAGATTGGTCCATTAATATCCAAGTATATGACAATGAAATTTTAGATTTAAAATGTTTTTTATTTTAATATTTGAATATTATAATGAGCATGAAATTCCATTTTTTTTATTGAAACAAGAAAAGAAAAAAAAAACCCTTTTCGATGAATCTCAAGATATTACAACCACCTTTATCCAAAATCATCAAATAGATGGGATTTTTATTTTTCGATTATCAAACACTGCCTTTGATGTTGTTCGGTAATCAATTCAGGGAACCCTAAAATTTATTACTCAAGTTGAATTCAAAGAGGATAGGATCCGTCATGGTAGAAAATGGTTATTAATCACAAGGAGTACATTTCAGAATTCGCACCTCTGAACATCTTCAAAGATGAGTCTAACTGGTGATCAACCCACACACTTGAATGTCGAATACATCCAATTGGCTAAAAGACTTTCTACATCCAAACACTGTAATGCAGTCTTATAACTATCTCCAAATCCATTACGGTACATCAGTCATTTATTTAACAATGACTGCTCAGGGGACAAAATGCAATTTAGAGGTACAGCAATACACAAAATTCACAAACTATATGACTTGAAGAGTATGACGAGCAAACAGAATTCTGGAAGAAAAACTCAATTGGACAGCATTCTCCTCCGCCTCATTGTTTGAAAACAAAATGACTTACAATCTGTGTGTGTGTGTGTGTAGATTTGCGTAAAAGTTATCTGTTTGCTGATGCTTACTCGTAGGCCTCGCATGAGCCAGAATCTATACGTAGAGAACTGTACAAAATTCAAAAACAATCTGTTCTCAGATGATTCTCGTAGGTCTTATAGGTCTTAGAAGTCTGAATCTTAAGTCTTTCATGCTCACCAGCTACCTCCTCTGGATGTAGCTCTGCTTCATCGAGGTTGGCAGTAACATGATACCTGCACAAACTCAAGCACAGACATTGAAGCATATTGAATACTTACAGTCGTTCAGCATTATACGCACGTATACAAAAAAAAAAAGATATCTATGGCCGAAAAGATCATTCCAAACTTATATTATTTGAGCACAAGATGAATACTTAAAGAGTCATTCAACATTTTCATGCTCATCCAAACGGAACAAACATGTAAACGTGTTGATTAGAATGTGAAACTCAACTAAATTAGTTATATATCCCTAAAGAGTGGATGTATTCCCTGGGGTTTTTTGTTTAAGGGTAACAATCACATGTACAAAAACATACCCAAAAAAATTATAAGAATAATTACAGTGCTGTGTGTGCTTCCCCAACTTTCTTACAGATTTTTACCCGCAATTTTCTTTGGATTCCTCACTTTTTTAGTTTTCGTACGCCTTTCATGCTCAATTCCAGTGAGCACATCGTCCATTGCCTGCAGCAACCTTCCTTTCTGCTTCTTCCACAAACAGATCCACAAGGAATGCCTAAGAAAAGATTTACACCAAAGAGTTAACAAGTTTGACAGACAGGGAAAAGAACAAATACAACAGCAGTTCAGAGGAGCTCAAACAAACCTGGATAAAGCCTAATCAGGCCTCCATGGTAATCCAGAAGAGAAGATAACAGGACGAACTGGGGAGAACATCCTTCATAGGAACCAAGAAATGAAGAACTATATAAAACTAAGTTGCAAGAGAAAACACAACTCCAGGAGACACACATATATATGATATAACATATCCCTTGCACATTTCTTTCACACACACAACCAACCCTCAAACAAAAAATGCATGCTACCCAACTTGATATTTCCGGCCAAGCTTACTATTTTAGTTGCCCGGCCCATAACAAATAATAGTAGATCTTCTTCCCCCAAAAACAGAGGCTGCCTCGCCACCTTCACACCGCATAGTCGAAATTCGCCGCAAATCTTAGATTTGCTCCACCATCCTAAATCTTCAGACCATGAAACCGCATCAGAACTTTGAAGCTCATTCAAGACGACAGTGAGAGCGAGTTGATTCCAATGGAAGACTTGTGCTCTCTGATCATCTTGATGCTCACCATGGTTCAAAATTCTGAAGACAAGGAGATCAAGAGATTGGTACTCATCCGCGCTTCACAATCTGCTGAGGGCCCTGCTGCTCACAATCTTGCTCCAAACTGTCTTTCTTATGCACATCTTTACCTGCAATTTCTCCTCGAGATGTCAACCCAAGAGTGTCACACACTCAGAAGACCTACTTCCTAATTCCTAACGAATGCATTCGAGCCTCGGAGATCATAATCCAGATATTCACAATGTACTGCAGCCGCTTACCAAAGAAGTATATAGAGATTATGAGAGGCGTAAAAGAAAGCACTTTCATATATGTATAGGAAGAACAAGCAAAAGCCTTTCCCACGGGATATTATCTGCTGGCAATGGGGTTTCAAGGTTGCATGAACCTTATCCGTCTCAAGAACCATATGACTGACTTGAAAACCATCCATTATAGCTTGTTGAACATTTGAGCGTTTGGGCTTTTCTAGATTCAAAAGAAGAAGAAAACGTTTTAGGGAAGAAAATTTATAAAAATGTTCCAAAGAAAGAGGTTCAAACTTGCCAACTTTGAAGCAAATGACCCATGATCCCAAGTTAAGGTTTCTTATCTTAAAAGTCCCACATATCTTGGTCCTTTTCAGGAGCAAAAAAAAAAAAAAAATGAAGGAAAATAGAATTTGCCAGGCCATACCAAAACTGGAAAGTCCGAAAGTATCTTATCTATAAAAAAGTCATTTCCGGGTCGTGAGATAATCAGATTTCACGCTTAGACTAAAATAAAAGCAGAGGAAAATATCTGCGTTTCACCAATAATCGTCTCACTCTTCACAGTTGGGATTCAAGTCGCATCAATAAAATAAAAGAAGGTAAATAACGCATACACGAAGCTGCGAACTGAAACCCTAATTTGGCCATCACCAGAACGAAGATTAAATTCAGAGGGAAGAAATGTTACCGTTGTTTGTTGCCGGACGACGGTGGCGGCGGGCGTTCATCCTCTCCCGTTTACGGATCTGCAACATGGGTAATGTAAAATTCATTACCATAAGAAACACATCAAAGTTATTTTTTTCCTGAAAAGCATAAAAAACAAAAACAAAAAGAGAGCATTAGACCTGAAACTTCTAGATAAGTTCAAGCTCTTGGAATTTGAAAAGCAATGGCGATTTTCTTTTCCAATCAGATGCGGAATCTCTGGGTCGTCATTTGATCTTTGGAGATTCCAGTAGTCATTGGAATCCTGGGGAAACATTTAAGGGCAATTTCTTAGGTAATACTACTTTTTAAAAGGGAAAAAAAAAAAAAAAGGTAGTGTACGTGGGTTGTACGTACAAACGAGTCGTTTTATTAAGCATCTTACTATTTACTAAAATTCTTTTATAAGATAAAATTATTTTAGGAATAAACACTACGCAAAATTACACGAGCACAAATGAAAAAAATTCTTAAAATAAGACTTTTTTTTCTAAGTAGATGTACAGACTAAAAATTTCATAAAATAAGTTTTAATCCCATAATTGTGAATTACGAGACCACCCACTCACATTATTGAAAGCCAAAAGCAATAAATAAATAAATAAAGGTTTGGAGAAAGATTTCCCCCCATTTTTCTCTCCAATTCATGATACAATTTATATTTTCTTTTGTTAAATGTATTTTAAAAAATCTGAACCTTATAGATGCAAACAAGAATCAAAAACACAAATGCCTATCAATTTTCAAGTGATTTGAAAATATAAAACGTATTCATCCAAAGTATAGCAAAATTTAAGCTTAAAAGCAATTCTAAGATTTTTCCTACTTAGGAGGAACAGGATTTATATTTTCAAATCACTTGAAATTTGATAGGCATATGTGTTTTTATATGTTTATTTCCATCAATACAGTTCAAAATTTTTAAAAATGCATTAAATAAAAGAATGTAACAAAGTGCATCATAAATTTGTATGCTACTTTCTCTCTACAAAAGTGGTATACTTTTTTTTAGGGAAACTCACAATTTATAATTAGTAAGATAAAAAAAATGAAAATTAGTATATCTACTTTGAGAGTTTTTCTGAAATATTATTTCACAAGTTTTCTGTAAGATAAAAAATAATAATAATAATAATCAGTATATCTACTTTGAGAGTTTTTCTGAAATATTATTTCAGCAAGTTTTTTCCGCACAAATGCATACTCTCTTTTCCATTCCTTAAAAGAAGGAAGCTTTGGGACGGAGACGGCTACAAATATCTACGTCTAGTGTGCTGTTGGGTTGGCAGTCTGTTTCTGTTTCAGCTGATACGTTCTGACACCATTGAAAGTCACTTATGACCTTATGGTGGGAAGAATAATCCTTATAATAAAATTATAAAAAATTTATGTGTCAAAAATTTATACGATTATAAATTATTATTTATTAAAATATTTTTTATTAAATTTATGTCATATAAATTTTTGTGATTTTATTATAAAATTTTTTATATGCATAGAATTATTATTACAAAAAATTCAAATTTTTATCCCTGAGTTCACTGGAATGGTAATAATCCAAAGGCACATCACCCTATAAAATTTATAAAAATTAGAAATAATCTTTAGGATGGCCATGGGCTTGTTGCATTCCTGAATGATGTTTAAAATTTATGGGTTCGAAGAATCCTAACCATCCCTTTTCTTATTTTTAATTTTCTCATTTTTTATATAAAGAATTGTTCATTCAAATTCACAAAATGATGAGTTTCGTAAATTTAGAGGATTTTTATCACAGAAGAAAAAAGAAAGAGAAAATAAAAAGCCATTATTACGAAATGGTAAGCAAATGAGAAAAAATATGAATCCTATGAATTTATAAAGTTATAGATCAGTATAATTAGATAATTTTAATCATTCGTTATAAAAATTGTAAAGAAAGAAACTAGAAATTAAAAAAATGAATAATCAAGGTTGTTTAAATTTATAAACTTTTTAATTTGTTTATATTCATGTGATCCTTATCTAAAGAAAAAAGGTGGGAAATAAATCATAAAATGGAGATATGATGGAGGTTGAAGGTCGGTTAATTCAATTAGTACTGGTTTGGGTGAGTTTATCTTGTGTTTTTTTATTGAAAAAGTTATTTCCCAGGCCCTGTATGACGTGTCCAAATCAAATAAAATAGGTCATATTTATCAACTCTAATTTAAAAAAATGCTACAATACAATGAGATGGGATGAAATTTTTAAGTCTTGGCATAGAACTTTAACGGTCACCTGTTACTCTTCCTAAAACCTTCGATCAGTTAAAACCCTTGTCGGAGTATGGATAGAAAAACCGAGAAAGAAACACTTCTGAGATTGCAACTCTCTCTCTAGATCTCTCTACAGAAAGAGCGAGAGAGACCCATCATTGACTGGCAATGATGATGAAGCACCGCCCATTGTTCTCTCTCTTCCTCTCGCTCCTCCTCGCCGCCTCCGTCATCCCCCGTCTCGAATCAGCGGGCGACGGCGGCGCCGGGGTTCTCCCATTGGAGCTCTGGTGCGTGGCAAAGAACAACGCTGACGACGACGCTCTGCAGGCGGCGCTGGACTGGGCCTGCGGGACCGGCGGCGCCAGTTGCGGCCCGATCCAGCCCGGCGGGTCCTGTTTCGACGGCATGGACCTCCTAGATCGGGCCTCGTACGCCTTCAATGACTACTATTTGAGGCACAATCTGACCGAAGATAGCTGCGATTTTAGCGGCAACGCCGCCCTCACTTCCCTCAACCCTAGTAAGTCCCCAATTTCCTAGGGTTTTAGTGGGGCTTTTCTCAGATCTACGGCCGCCTTTTTTGGCTTTATCCCCCCCCTCCCCCCTTCTCTTTTCCATTTTGGAGAGGAATGTACTGATAAGAACAGTGATTAGGGGTTTTTTTTTTTTCCTCCTCCTCCTGCAAGTGGCTGATTTTTTAAACTGTTGGTTTCTTTTGCTTTTGTTTTTATATTTCAGGTCATGATGGTTGCAAGCTTCCATCCAGGTAAATAGAAGTAATTGCTAATCATTATGTTTCTAAGTTTAGTGTTGTAAATTACATGCTGTTCCGTGCATAGAAAACTATATTTGGAAGTTAAATATTAAAGTTTATTGGCTGTCTTTGTAAACTCCTTAATTAATCTGAAATTTTGTGTGGACTTGGAACATTTGGAAACTTTCCGTCTTTCCTAATGTTGCCACAAGCTAGCATTTTTGTGATTATTGAAGCTTTTAATGGATTATCACTGAACTTTGGTAGTAGCTTTTTTTATTTTTTTTATATCCTTAGAAACCCCTTGAAAAAGTCTTTATTTTCATGTTTTGGGTGCAAATTATTTAGGAGTTTCAGTACATCTTCAATCCAAGCCTCCTGTTTTCTTGCATTACATTTTCTACTGAATCAATCAGAGACTTGGAGATTCTAATGCCTCTCTGAACTCTGTGATCTCTGTGACAGCTTTACCGTGAGCAATGGAAACTCGGGGGTTCCGTCGGCAATGCTGGGAACGGGGCAGGGAGGTGGCTACACAAGTGGTGGCAATCAGATCACCGGTAGGCATGAATGGGCTTTGATAATCATTCCCCTGTTAATCATAATTACATTGAATACTAGAGGACTATAGTAGACGTGGTTGATTTCGATTTAGGCTGTAAGTTAAGCAAGAGCAAATGCTTTTGTTTTGTTCTCTCTGATGGATGATGTCCATTCTGTGAAAGCCAGTTTTGATTCATCTCAGAATTTGTCTCAGTGAAGCTGAGTTCAATAGTCCACCTGTAAAGATCTCTCTTTATAGAAACAACTAAACTAAACTAAACTAAACTAAATTAACGAAAGATAATTCTTGCTTGACAAGGATTGAGGGAAAATTCACAGGCATCATAAACAAATTCACAGAATTGGTTTGCCAACTGCCAACAAATGTTAACAAAAGCAGACAAATATTTTCTTTTTAAGGACGTGTATGAGATGGTGTCCCAAATAATTCAACCCTAGTGAATTGAAGGAGGGTTCTCCAGCTTGTCGCTAAACTGACCCAACTCTTGGGGGTTGACAAGCAAACCATTATTTTAAAAGGTATCAGTTTATGAGAATCACTGGGAAGTACAGGACCCAACAAACAAGAGAGGTTGACCTCTTGCACATTTGACAAATTCAGTGGCAAGAGTCAGGTGAGTGAGATGATCATCTTAGGGTGGTCATTTTGTCTATGGATGCTTCTCTTACACTTGCAGTCTCTGAATGTTAAGAACCATGTAGCATCAACATCAATGTTATTGGGATTGTTCCTTTGTAGGAACTATACCTGTAACAATGAACCTGCAGAATGGATCTATTTGGAATTTACTGTTTTCGCTACAAATTTGAGCTGGCACTGAAGTTTGATAAACTACCCATGCTCTGAAATGAACTGATGGTTCGAAGGCAATTGGTACAGAGAAAGTGGACTGAGCTAGCCCCCTCAGGTGAGACAATTCCGGGCCTTGCCCAGTCAGTTGTGGCGTTTGAAGATGAACCCCATCTGTTTTTTCTAGCATTTACCATGAACGTTCTTGGAAACTTGTCCCCATAACTGGTCCCAAACCACATTCGGGTTGAAGCAGGAAGAAGGGTCTGATCATTTGGGCCATTTTGATCTGATTCTGCTCCTTGAGGGTGTTGAAAAGGTTGAAGGGACGAGCACAAAACTGTTGGATGTGAATCCAAATCTTCAAGTCAACTAAGGTGTACTATCAAGATGATATTCAATACACAGCCACCAAATTGCTTTTGATTTGTCAGAAGCAAAGATTGAAAGCAGCATGTGAAAGAGTGTTGCAAATTTTGTCAACGAAGGTAGGCTACCCACCATGTGAAAGTCAAAAATGGCATGCTCTGTCTACCCCTGGCTTCTCTATAAATAGAGAAAAGTTTGAGGCTTCTTAACACACCGAGCAGAGAAAGAAAAAAGGCACAAGTGTTTTGTGCAGGAGAGAAAAAAATAGAGTAACCGTGAGGTTGGGAGAAAATATAAAAAAAATTGTGGGTGGGCTCTCGTGAGAAAGTGAGAGAAAAAAGAGAGTTTTTTTTGTTACTCTGGGAGAGTGTAAAATACTGTGAGAGTATTTTTACCACAATTGTATTTTCTCTAAAATCAGTTACTAGTGAAATTCGCAGCACTGCCTCTACGCGGGGACGTAGCCCAAGTTGGGTGAACCTCGATAACAAATTTCTGGCGTGTTCAATTTTCGCCTTTTTTATTGTTACTCCGCATAATATTTTTCCACAATATTTAATTGTTTGCTGCAACACTATTGTTTTAGTGTGTCAATCAAGCAAACAAAATGGCGGAGGACAAAATTCGAGTTGATAAATTCGATGGGCTAGATTTCGGATGGTGGAAACTTCAGATTGAGGATTATCTTTATTAGAAAGATCTCTACGCACCACTTGAAGGTGTGAAACCTGACGTAGTGGAAGTTGATCCGTTGGCGGAATCGGCGTGGAAAATTCTTGATCGGAAGGCACTTGGCGTGATCCGTCTTGGACTGACAAAAAAGACGGGATACCACATCTCGAAAGCAAAGACTGCCAAAGAAGCTATGGATATTCTGACAAACATGTATGAGAAGCCGTCTACATCAAATCATATATTCTTGCTGAAAAGGTTGGTTAATATGAAATTATCTGACAGGGGTTCAGTAGCAGAACATATTAACAACTTTACGCAGGTTACAAATCAATTGGAATCTGCGGGGATAAAATTGGAAATAAAGCTCCAGGCCCTATTATTTCTGTGTTCCCTTCCAGACAGCTACAACACCGCGGTGCAAAGAATTTCAAGCACCATGAAAGAAGATCTGACTCTGGATGACGCCATGAGTAATATCATGGATGAGGAGATGCGAAGAAAAGTCTCAGGTGGAGAAAATTTTTCGGCTTCAACTTCTTCAACAGCGCTAGCCATGGAGAACCGTGGTAGAGGCAAAAACAGAGGACGATCTGGCGGACGTGGCAAGTCACAGTCAAGGGGAAAGAATGAGCCAGCCAAAGATGAATGTTGGTTCTGTCACAAGACTGGGCACCGGAGGCATCAATGTGAGGCTTACAAAAGGAAGTAGCAGGAGGAAGGCCAAAGAGCAAATGTAGTTAGCAATGAACCATTGTTGGAGAACATGTGTCTAACTACAGGAGCTATTTTGGAAACAAACGAGTGGTTCGTGGACTCAGGTGCTTCTTTTCACTGCACCTCACAAAGGGATGCATTTCATGAATACGCCAGCGGAGATTTTGGAGAAGTGATCGTGGGAAATGGTCATAGGTGTCCAATCGTCGGCAAAGGAACTGTCACAGTTAAAGTTCCTGGTGAAGGAAAACTAGTACTCCATGAAACTCGACACATCCCGGAGTTGAACAAAAATTTGATTTCAACCAGCAAGCTTGATCGAGAAGGTTATGTGATAACCTTTGGGTCCGGTCAATGGAAGATCACATCAGGATCAAGAGTAATAGCAAAGGGAAAGCGTGCAAGCACGCTTTATCTTCTCAGGGGAGACAATATTGGGGACACTGTTGCAACGGCGATGGTCGTAAGCAGTCCGACTACCCTTTGGCATTACAGACTTGGGCATTTTGGTGAAAAAGGTGTAAAGGAGTTACACTCAAGAAAATTACTTCCAGGACTCAAGAAGATCGAGATGGATTTTTGTGAGAGCTGCATCTATGGAAAACAGAAAGCTGTCAGTTTTTAGACGAAAGGAAGGCAAAATAAAGGCAAGAAGCTGGAATCGGTGCATACTGATGTGTGGGGCCCAGCTCAGGAAATCTCTTATGGTGGTAAGAGATATTTTGTTACTTTCATTGATGATGCAACTAGAAAGACTTGGGTCTATGCTCTCAAGGAAAAATCAGAAGTGTTTAGGATGTTCAAAGCATGGAAGACCATGATCGAGAATCAGACTGGTCATCAGATTAAAGCTCTCAAATCTGATAATGGAGGTGAATACACAAGCAAAGAGTTCAGTGAATTCTTAGCTCAAGAAGGCATACGTGGAATAAAGATTGTTCTGAGAACTCCACAAGAAAATGGTGTAGCCGAGAGAATGAACAGAACAATCCTAGAACGTGCCAGATGTATGAGGATACATGCAGGTCTGCCACTTCACCTCTGGGCCGCTACAGTTGATGCGGCTGTATATTTAATCAACCGGAGTCCATCTAGTGCGCTAGAAGGAGGAGTACCAGAAGAACGATGGTTAGGTAAAAGAGTTGATTACTCTCACCTAAAAGTTTTTGGTTGTATTGCATATGCTCTAATTGACAAGGAGGACAGGAAGAAGCTTGATGCTAAGTCCCAAAAATGTGTCTTTATCGGATACGGCGGCGATGAGTATGGCTATAGGCTTTGGGATTACAAAAATAACAAAGTAATCCGAAGCAAGAATGTTGTGTTCCATGAGGACAAGCTGTACAAAGATCGCCAGGATGAGCAAGAGAAAGCAAATGAACCAGAATATGTTGAGCTGGATGCAGAGCCAGAGAAAAAGATTTCAGCTGATCAGGGAGCATCTGAAGAAGAGGTTCATGATGAACCTGGTACTAGCAGTCAGACAGTTCAAGATGAACACAGTGGTTCTAAACCGGTTAATGAGCAAGAAGATCTTACTTTGAGGAGATCGACACGTGTGCGGAAGCTAAAGGTAATTTTTGATCCATCAGCAAATGCTGTTTTGAGTCATGTTTTGTACACAAATTCGGGAGAACCGGAGACGTATGGTGAAGCAAAGAAAGACATGTCTCACAAACAGTGGGAGTGTGCCATGAAGGATGAGATGAGCTCACTGCTTCAAAACAAAACATGGGAGCTGACTACGTTGCCACTGGTAAAAAGGCTATGTTGAACAAGTGGGTGTACAGGATCAAAAATGAAGCTGATGGGAGCATCAGACACAAAGCAAGACTTGTGGTCAAAGGCTATTCACAAAAGGAAGGAATTGACTACACCAAGATATTTTCACCAGTGGTGAAAATGACTTCAATCAGAGTGTTGCTGAGTATAGTCGCAGTGGAGGATCTTCATCTTGAGCAGTTAGATGTGAAAACTGCCTTTCTGCACGGTGATTTAGATGAAGAGCTATACATGGTGCAACCTGAAGGTTTTGCGGTCAAAGGCAAAGAACACATGGTCTGTCGTTTGAGGAAAAGCTTGTATGGATTGAAGCAAGCCCACGACAATGGTATTTAAAATTTGATGGTTTCATGAAACAACAAAGGTTTGCTCATTGTGAGTCAGATCACTGCGTTTATTTACGCAAATATGATGATGGTGATATTGTTTATCTTTCTTTATATGTGGATGACATGCTTGTTGCTAGTTCCAATATAATGAAAATCATCGAGGTAAAAAGGATGTTGGCATCACAGTTTAACATGAAATACTTGGGAGAGGCCAAGAAGATCTTAGGCATGAAAATCATCAGAGACAGGAAGAACAAGAAGTTATGGTTGTCTCAGGAAGACTATGCGAAAAAGGTATTGAAGTGATTCAATATAGATGGCGCAAAACCAGTGGCAACTCCTTTAGCAGGTCACTTCAAACTTTCAAAAGATAATTGTCCCAGCACTCAATCCCGGATGGATGAGATGACAAATGTTCTGTATACGTCGGCAGTGGGGAGTTTGATGTATGCTATGGTTAGCACGAGACTAGACATTGCACATGCAGTGGGAGTTGTGAGTCGGTATATGCATAATCCAGGCAAGGAGCATTGGAATGCAGTAAAGTGGATCCTAAGGTATCTAGTAGGCACATCTAGTTACTCTCTGTATTATGAAGGCACGTCGCAGGAGATACAGGGGTACGTGGATGCAGATCATTCAGGTGATCGAGACAGTGGGAGGAGCACCACTGGATATGTCTTTACAATTGCAGGTACTGCAGTTAGCTGGATGTCTCAACTTCAGAAGGTAGTGGCCTTATCAACAACTGAAGCAGAGTACATGGCTATCACAGAAGCTTCCAAGGAAATCATATGGTTACAGGGTTATATAGAGGAGTTGTATCGAAAGCAACCTATCAGTACACTATGGAGTGACAGCCAAAGTGCAGTGCATTTGGCAAAGAATGCATCTTATCACTCAAGGACAAGACATATCAAAAGGCGTTATCATTTCATCAGGTCAGCACTGACAGATAACGAATTGAAGCTAGAAAAGATTGATGGATCCAAGAATCCGGCTGACATGTTTACCAAGGTAGTAGATAGAGAAAAGCATAACTTCTGTACTACTATCATCGGTGTTTCTCCAGTCAAGTGATAAGGGAGAAACGTAGAGGCAGGAAAGTACAATCACTAGTTACTGAACGATGTTTTATACACAGTTGAAGTTTTGTCTTCAAGTGGGAGATTGTTGGATGTGAATCCAAATCTTCAAGTCAACTAAGGTGTACTATCAAGATGATATTCAATACACAGCCACCAAATTGCTTTTGATTTGTCGGAAGCAAAGATTGAAAGCAGCATGTGAAAGAGTGTTGCAAATTTTGTCAACAAAGGTAGGCTACCCACCATGTGAAAGTCAAAAATGGCATGCTCTGTCTACCCCTGGCTTCTCTATAAATAGAGAAAAGTTTGAGGCTTCTTAACACACCGAGCAGAGAAAGAAAAAAGGCACAAGTGTTTTGTGCAGGAGAGAAAAAAACAGAGTAACCGTGAGGTTGAGAGAAAATATAAAAAAAATTGTGGGTGGGCTTTCGTGAGAAAGTGAGAGAGAAAAGAGAGTTTTTTTTGTTACTCTGGGAGAGTGTAAAAATACTGTGAGAGTATTTTTACCACAATTGTATTTTCTCTAAAATCAGTTACTAGTGAAATTCGCAGCATTGCCTCTGCGCGGGAACGTAGTCCAAGTTGGGTGAACCTCGATAACAAATTTCTGGCGTGTTCAATTTTCGCCTTTTTTATTGTTACTCCGCATAATATTTTTCTACAATATTTAATTATTTGCTGCAACACTATTGTTTTAGTGTGTCAATTTCCTAACAAAAACCTCTTCCTGATTTGCCGGTCTCGAGGTCATTTCAGGAAAGGAGAATCATTTTGCTACGGTCTCACCCAGTTTGCCTCTGAAGCTGAAATCTATTACCTCCCCAGTTGTGCTGTCCATTCCCCCCTTCTTCTGATTTTCGGTACACAGTTGTTTGTTCACTAAATCATTTGTTGGAGTCGTCGTTGATAATAGCTTTAGATGTTGCATTAATGCTCTTTTTCTGAGATGGCCAAAAAGACAGAACGGATTTTATGGGAGGGATAATTTCTCTCTTTCTGATCATGTAAATAATTAAGTCGCGTTTGGATGATAAAAATGGGATGGTAAAGGAGTAGAAATGAGTATTGAATGGCCATTACAAAAAAAGAAAGAATGGTAATAGAAGCTAGGAAGGAGAATAAAGGGGGTGAGCACTCATAACAAGGCAAGAAAGCAAGCTCTTCTAATTCATCGATATGGGAAGCAAATTGTTGTGTCGAGGAATCAATATCTCGACATAAGCCAAGAGGCAGATCTTGTGCCACTCCACCTGGTTGTATGAAAGTGGCATGCATCCTGGCTCCCGGGACTGTTTTATAGAATTCCAACAATTTCTCTTGCTCCTCAGATTCCCGGGTCTTTCCGCTGCATTCACTAATAACAAGAAACAACCACCAGCGTTTGGTGCAGCACCTGCATTTTGGTGCATTCTTCTTTCTTTTCTTGGCCTTTTGTTCCATGCAAAGAGAGTTAAAAGCGGTAGATAGCCTCGTTCGTATAGGCCGTGGTCAACGAGCAAAAGCAAATGAGCAATTTATTACTTTTTATATTACCCGACAGTGAAATTGGAATCAAAATTCTCAATTTCAATTCTCATTTCAACCATCGCCGTCATGGAAGCTCCTCCTTAGAAAACCCAAGCCCATAGTATTTTGTCAGCTTTTTCAAAAGCCCATGACTAAGGCTCATAGCCCACGTAAAAGCCCAAGCCCATTAAAATACTCCTCGAAAAAAATATCGATAAAAAATGTAACTTTAAATAGTATATGCCATGAATGAATGGTAAACCTAGAAATACGGATTTTTTTTAAAAATATAATATTAAATATATATTTTTTGTATATTTTTCAATTTAATTATAATTTATGCCATCTTTTATTATTTAAAGAACTATATGAATTTTATTACGTCAATCTGGTGTGTGTGAAGAGGTAGAATATTTCCTTCTTAAAACAAAACCTTCTCTGTTCATTCATTCACGCAAAAAGTTGGAATCTTTTTTTCGCTCCCATGTATTTATGATAATCTTCGCGAAGAATAAATTGCATCATCCAATCTTGCGCAACAACCTCTTTGGTGACAACAAGCTCTTCTTTTCTCTTCCCCTCCTCTCCTTGCCCTGTGCTTTAATCCATTTTTACCATGGAGTCCTTTCTCAATTCTTCCACGGAGACTCCTTCACCCACCTACCCAACCTCAATCCAATTCTTCAATCTTGCAAAAATACTCGATCCCTTGATTCAACAAAGTCCCTCCATGCCCTCCTCATCACGATGGGATCCAACTTGGACCAATCCACCTTTTTTTACAATAACATTATTAATCTGTATGCGTCCCTTGGCGAATTATGTGTTGCACGCAATGTGTTCGATGAAATGGCCCATCGAAGCACAGTGTCGTATAACACGATGATTTGTGGGTATGCTCGTTGTGGGAATATGGAGGGATCTTTGAAGCTGTTTAATGAAATGAGGGCCATGGGATTTAGCCCTACCCAGTTCACATTTGGCGGGCTCTTGTCTTGCGAGGCACTGGACCTTCACTGGGGGCTTCAGTTGCTAGCGTTAGTTTTAAAGAACGGATTGCTCTATTCTGATGCTTTTCCGGGGACTGCTTTGTTGGGTTTGTTTGGGAGATGTGGGTGCTTGTATGAGGCAATCCAAGTATTTAAAGCAATGCCTGTTAAGAGCCTGGTGACATGGAATTCGATGCTATCATGGTTGGGGCAGTACAGGTTTTCACAGGAATGCATGTTCTTATTTCGTGAACTCATGAGGATTGAGATGGATTTATCCGAATCTTCTATTGTTGGTGTTTTAACAGGATTTGTATGGGAAGAGGACCTTGAATTAGGGAAACAAATTCATGGGTTAGTTATAAAAGATGGATTGGATCATAGAGTAGCGGTTGCTAATTCTCTTATGAATATGTACATAAAATGTTCGGACATACCCCAAGCTGAGATATTGTTTGAGGATTCACCTGTCCGGGATGTTGTATCATGGAACACATTAATTTCGGCATTTTCAAAAACTGAGAACGCAGCCAGAGCAATAGAAATCTTTCTGGTAATGCCTGCAGATGAAGTTAATCCAAACCAGAATACATTTGTAAGCATCATCAACTCTTGTGCCAGTTTGCAGATCCTCATGTACGGACAGTTCATACATGCAAAACTAATCAAGAATAATTCTGAATCTAATGTGTTTGTGGGTAGCGCCTTGGTTGACTTCTATGCCAAATGTGATAGAATTGCAGATGCACATAGCTGTTTCCATGAGATCAACGGTAAAAGTGTGGTATCTTGGAATGCTTTGATTTCGGGTTATGCAACTAAATGCTCTCCTACTTCTGTTTCCCTATTACAAGAGATGCTTCGATTGGGTTTTTGTCCTAATGAGTATTCATTTTCAGCTGCTCTCAAGCCATCCTTAGTCTTCGAGCTGCAGCAGCTTCACTCTTTGATCACAAGGATGGGTTACCTCGACAGTGAGTATGTATTGGGTTCTCTGATCACTTCATATGCCAAGAATAATCTGATATCTGATGCTTTGACTTTTGTTACGGATTTTGATGCCCCCCTTCCTGTTGTGCCCTCTAATATTATTGCTGGCATCTATAACAGAACTGGGCAATATCATGAAACCCAGAATTTATTTTCTTTACTTGAAGAACCCGACATGGTGTCCTGGAACATACTGATTGCAGCTTGTGCAAGGAATGGCGACTATTGTGAGGCCTTTGAACTTTTCAAACACATGCAGATGGATCAGATATGTGCGGACGATTACACATTCGTAAGCCTTTTGAATGTGTGTACTACGCTGTGCAACCTTGCTTTGGGCTGTTCCATTCACGGTCTCATTATAAAGACTGATTTTACATGTCGCGACACATTCATGTGCAACGTGTTAATGGACATGTATGGAAAGTGTGGGAATATCGGCAGTTCAGTGAGAATCTTCAATAATATGACGCACAGGAATCTAATTACATGGACGGTTCTGATTTCAGCCTTGGGGCTGAATGGTTTTGCTATCCAGGCACTGGAAAGGTTCAGGGAAATGGAGTTGCTAGGGTTTAAGCCGGACGGAGTTGCCTTCGCTGCAGTTCTTTCGGCGTGTAGGCATGGTGGGTTTGTGAACGAAGGGATTGAATTGTTTAGGCATATGAAAATAGGGTACAAGGTCGAACCGCAAATGGATCACTACCATTGTGCAGTGGACATGCTTTCTAGGTATGGACACCTTAAAGAAGCCGAGCGATTAATTTGCAGCATGCCTTTTCCTCCGAATGCGCTCATATGGCGCAGTTTCCTCGAAGGTTGCAAGAGACAGAGGACCATCAATGAATTAGCTATGGTTTAGATAATACTTGTAAGGGATATCTCATTCAGAAACAGTAGGATTGCATTTTGGTAGATATTATTCTTACATGAAAATTTAGGTTCTTCCATATAGTTTCTCTCTTTTCTTCAAATGAATTCGACAAAAAGAAAAAAAGAAGAGGTTGCATCTGGAACAGATTGAACTCAACACATAAATGGAGTGATTCAATGAATTTTGACACGCTAAACATTAATTTATAAGAAAATAAAGTGTTTAATTTTCATTATTCATTTGCAACATCAATAAATTTTACCATTCGGTTGCAATATTAATAAAGTATTTATCTTTTATTATTCAAGACGAACATCCATAAAGTGCATAAAAAAAAATATTAAATTTCAAAATTCAGGTCCAAGACGGTCCGAACCAGACCAGACCTGATGGTGCATTCTGGTCCTAGTCCAACCCAAGACAATTGGTGAACGATCCCAGTTCGGATCAAGATCATCTAGTCAACAGTCCCTGCAGTCCAGTAAGCCTCGGACCAGACCACTCGCCATCTCTGTCCATCCGCAGAAATTTATAAATAAATAAAACGCGCCAAGTATTCTCTGATCAGCAAAGAGAAGGTTTATTAAACAGGAAAAAATACAAAGGGGGGAATTGCAAGATCCAACCCCAAGGACCTTTTCAAACCTTTTTTTTTCAACCCTAAGGGCTAATTCAATAGCAAATATCCTCTAGGGTTCTATTCTTGGACCGGCCATCCTTAATTCACCTGGTTCGATTCGTAGCCATCACTCCAACCCATTGGGGAATTGAAGGTTCTACTTTAAATTCATGCAAATGATCCCAGAAAAGCTAGGTGCTTCCTTTTCTAAAACACAAAGCAAACAAAAGAGAGAGCGCCAAAGGAAAGGGGAAAAAAAGAAGCAGCCATAACCATGGAAGCATTTTAGATAACAAAAGACTAAGCTCATAGGCAAGAAAACATACCATTTGGAAATGCATCAAAGAAACAAGTCTCAGCAAAAGATGAAACGATAGTAAACTCCATCATGCTGTATGGGGAGGGGATGGAAACAGTCATGTCACCCCCTACACACGTGACATCTCAGCATTCATAAATCATTTACTACTCCCATTAACATGTGAGTTTCTTGATTAGCCATTTTACCCTCTTTGTTTCTAACAAGGTCCAACACCGATTACCCCAGCACAGCATTTTTATCGCCCCGCAGAGACAGTAAAGATTGGATTATTATTTACATAGCCTTGATGGAGAAATCTAGAGAAGCTCCCACTCGGATTCACTTATATCCTGACGCAGAGATTTTTCTTTCTGTGGCTGAATTGTTAGTTTAGGGGTTGGATCCGCAGCACTTTGTTGGTTGGATCTGGATCTTGTATTGATTTCTCCATACTTAATTGCAAGCTGTTCGTACTCTTGCTTCCTCGCTGACTTCTTTTTTGTTGAAAATGCTTCTCGAATCTTTTTCTATGAACAACTAAGAGTCAATCCACATACACAAGCAAAGAGAGGGAGAGAGGGAGAGAGAGAGAGAGGGAGGGGGAGGGGGAGAGAGTACCTTGTAAGACCTGTGCTTTATATCTATTTGAGAAACGAAACAAGATTTGGTTGGATCAACAATAACACAGGTTTCCTCGACTTCTAATTCATCAAGTGGTTTGACAGTTTCCTTGCCACGCTCGATGGCACCTGAATCCCGATCCTCCAATCTCCCTGAAAGTTTGAGTGACAAAATACCCATTATCAACCAAAAAAGAAAAGCAGCTCCATTCTTCTTTTACAGATTACAAACATACTTTCTAGCTTAATTCTCCAGTTTAAACCAAATTACCCAATTAAACCAAGAGACGTGAAAATGCACTTCACTGTTCCTTATTTATTTAACCTTTTTAAGAGAAAAGCCAATTCCAACTTCCTAATCGAATTATTAGCCATAACCACTGCTGCAACACTAACTTCACCCAAAGGCCAACTTAATTATTATTATTATTATTATTATTATTATTTTTTTTTTTTGAAACAAAATCAAGCTAGCTAGCCTAATAACACCATGACTTTTACTGGAATCCAAAATCAGCAGCCAACACAAATTTTGGAAAGTCTGAGGAAAAAAAAAAAAAAAAAAAACCTAGGCAGGATGGCAGGTTCTTCTCACCCCTGGATTTTCAATTGCCAAGCTCAATCCAATTAAAACTGGCTTAGTATAGACTTGCATGAACATATATCAAAATCTATCACAATTAAAGTTTTGGCAGTATTGGTTGCTAAAAAGTCTAATCTTTTAGCTTATGCAACAGCAGACGTACAAAAATGAAGACAACAAAGGACTGCCAAAATTAAACGTAAGAAAATGGTTATACAAAATCATGTAAATGCCAATTTCGTTTCAAAACAGCTCCAATTTGACTTTGCAGTATAAGTTGCAAAGTCAAATCTTTTAGCTCATGCAACAGCAGACATACAAAAACGAAAACAAGAAAGGGTTTCCAAAATGAAATGTAAGAAAATGGTTATGAAAAATCACATAAATGCCAATTTGGTTTTGAAAACAGTTTCCATTTTTTATTTTAGTTTTGAGAGATAATTACAAGCCTGCCACCTTGTTTTTACTGGTTTTCTTTTTATAAAATTTGCATGTAAAAGCATAATCTGATTTTGTTGTTTTGCAATGGAATTTCCAAAACAGTGAAATCCAGAAACAGAAATAAGTTTTGAAAAGTATTTTCCAAACCAATCAGGCCCATAATGTATAAAACAGAAATGGTTATATATTGATGACGAAGACCTTAGTCTCACAAATGAAGAAAATAGGATGACTGTCATTCTTGATGGGAACTATGATACAGTAAATATGTCAGCCATTTGTATTTCACGCATTACTTCTGTACAGTGAATCATAAGGAGGCAACAACAAAAATTCCTTAACTCGGTCTCAGTAAAACCTCATCAAAGGTAACTGAAATATAGTGAGATACCTGGACGAGGTACCAACATCTCTTCAGCAGATTCAGCACATTGCGTGATATCTTCAGAGGATCCTGTCACAGGTAACACAAATGTTAATACAGTGTTGTCTGAGAAAGGGAAGAAAGGAGTAT
Organism: Santalum album; assembly: GCA_034195605.1. Classification (NCBI taxonomy): domain Eukaryota; kingdom Viridiplantae; phylum Streptophyta; class Magnoliopsida; order Santalales; family Santalaceae; genus Santalum; species Santalum album. The sequence goes on along the minus strand of CM067267.1, from coordinate 7,753,723 downwards.
AGGAATCTGAAAAAATCACCATTGGTTTCTTCTGCTAATCCACTGTTGAAGGAAAGCCTCATCTTTGCTCCTTTTTCCCCAGCAGTTTCAAGCAAACCAATCTTGTCTTCATCAGTATAAATTATCCCTTCTTCAGAGGCACACTCTTTAATTTCAACTGGTGAAATCATATCTGTCTGGTCAATTGCCACTTCATGATTTGATAAATTTCTTAAATCCTTAAGAGAAGACTTGACTAATTCAGATGTCTCTGATTTGATTCCTACATTTGACTGTTTACGCAAGCTACTGTCATTATCCTTTCTCGAATTCAAATAAGGGCACTTTCCTTGGACACATTCCGCAGTAGGCACTGAAGATGGATATTGCAGTCTGCAAACACAACCCGCCCCTTTAAACACATAATCTATTTTATTTGGAACTTGAGTTGAATTCTGGATATTAGCCTTTGAAACATCCTCCTTAACTCCTGATTTTGGCTTTTTATGGATGCCAACATCATCCTGTTGTTCCAGATTCAAGCCTTCTGTTACATCTGAATATGGCAATTTGGCAGTAGCATCAACTGTTTGTGACTTCACAGCATCAATGGGAGTTGCAGATAAATCCTGCATTACATCTGAGTAGAACCTTTTAACACTTTGACCAACAGTTTGCACCTGATTTTCCACATATTTAAGTGTGTCCTGCCCAAAAGTTAAAAACAACCTATGTGACTAGGGAAATCTCACCTCCTTCAATAAGCATATATGTTCGGGAATGTAATTATTTTGAGTTCACCACAATCAGATAAAGAAATGGGCAGAAAGTCCTATATGTTTGGTTTGCAAAATGGAATAGAGCGGAAATAGAATAGTTATTCCACAGGAATATCCAAAGGACTATCAGGAATGATAAGAAATAGCTGTTCCCACAGAACATGAGTGGAATAAATAAGGAATAATTATTCCTGAGGGTCAAGAGTGGAAGGGGTATTCTCGATTGAGCGAGGAGCTTTAAAGTGAACTAAACAAGTAATAAATATTCCATATGAATAGAAGCAGAATAGAATAGATATTATCATGAACCAAACATGACCAGTCTCTACAAAAGTTAGCTAAAAAGATAAAACATTATGGATTCCATGGGGAGGGAGAGATGAGCCAATATCTTAGGTGCAAGACAGGGACATCTAAAACAGAAACAATGAACAGATCAAAGCATGAGTGTTGCAGGTCAATAATGAAGACTGCAATTGTGATCTTACGTTAAAGCTTTAGGGGAGGTTCAACTATATATAAATAAAAATAGGACGACAAAAAAGTATACCTGACGCATGTGTTCTTCAACCTCCAAACACATAGCTTCAAACTTCCCGTATAAATTTCCGACCCAGGTCGTACTGTTTAAATCCATAATGATCATTAATTAACCTTGCTGGAGCAGGATATATATTTTCACCAATTCCTCGCAGTCAGAATAAGGATATGATTCTGTCAACTCCACTACAAGATGGTTATTCTTCGTCTGCAGAAATTTGGACGAAATTTTTATCACGCTAGCATGGAATGACTGTAAAAAGAGATCCTAATGGCTTGAACACATGTAAGACTGAAAGCAAAATGAGAGTTCCCATAAAAAGTCTAATAGACATCCAGAACGAGGTGCAATCTCATAGGCATCAGCACCCATTACTTATTGGGAAAAAAAATTGCACTTAGAATAGAAAGGGAAAAAGAAATTTCTGGCAGTTAACCAGTTAAAATTCAGAACTTGGGAAGTTTCAATTAAGAAAAACTAATAAACAAACTTTAATTTCTTTAATCACATTGAAGATACACTCAAACAATGACAAGTATGGCCAACAGTGCACTGAATAAAGAGCTTTCATGCTGATCAACTGGTGAAGTAAAAGCACAAGTCCAAAAACTGCTCAGTAGAACATTGCTACAACAAAAAAGGATTTCAAATATGAAGATAACCCAGCTAAAGGAAATGATATTTCAAATATTAGGAGAAAGGAAAACCATGAACTACCCTATTTGCTCAAGTAAGGCATAATACAGCCAGGATACATTAGATGGAAGACAGGAATCCTCAAATCCATTCAACATAATGCATTAATTTTACTCGATTACAATTCAAAAACAACAAAGCTAAAATTAATAATTGATGTTTCAAATTATATAATACCGTAATAAATTGCAAACACTTGAACCAAGCATTAAGCACATATAAGAAACTTCCTCCCTTTTTCCATATGATTATCCAGTAAAGTTCTGTTAGAAAATATAAGGCCGGGGAAGGAGCAGATCTGAAACATATAATATCAATGAAAATACGGACAAACAGTTGAGGCAAATAGAACAGAATCCAGGACTCAAGGCTCTCCACTTTGCAAGGGTTAGAGAAGAGTCATTTATCATACATGCATCCATCCCTTTCTTTGTGTCAAAGAGGCTGTTTCCATAACTCAAATCAGTTCTGGAAATTTTCCGCTTCAATCTGGTGCTGGAAAATCTTGACTTTGGATAAACTAAATTGTCAGCATATCCATGGAACCAATAGATGAACTTCCCAGGATTAACTATCCTGTAGACTCATCTATAAATTCCATAAAGCCTAGTCCTTTATCCTGCAAACTCATCTATAGATTTCGTAAAACCTAGTCCTAGAAAGTAAATAGAGGTGGAATTAATGACATACTAAAGTGCTTTCTGGGATGGTAGATAGTTAGCTGATATTAGAGAGCTACCCTTCTTTTATGCAGGATTACCCACAAAAAACTATATTCACACGTCAATATATCATGCGACAAAGAGGAAAGGTGTTTTTCTATTGTTTATTTTCTTAATTCCTATATAAGTAAATTTATCAAACAAACGGGTGTAAAGGTTGCAACTTTGACAAACCAAAACGCATATTTCTACTGAACCAATTTTCTGTGATCACCAGCTCAAAACCAATAAACTCTATCTAACTTTTCTCTCTTCCTGGCTTTTGGTTTTCCCAGCAATCAAACAAAACATAAGCGCGATAAACATTCTACCCCTTTCATCGATCATATATTGAAAATATTTTTTTGGGTGGATAGGGATTTACAAACGAAAAAACCCACCCTCAAAAATTACGAAGCACCGAACCCATGCTATAAATATTCAAAATTGATAACCTTAACCTGACCGAACAACATAAACCCCCCCTCCCCCCCAACCCCCCAAGAATCATCGGAAAAAATCCCGAAGAGACGCCTGATGACTATTAATAAAAGAAAAACTAGGGTGATTACTGGAAGAACAGAAGCTTAAACACTTACCCGTACTGAAATATGAAGCCGATGAGAGGAAGGGCTATAGGAATCACTGAAAAAAAGAAAAACCCCCAATCGGATTTTAGCTTAAAGAAGCCGAAAAGGGGTGGGAGCAGAGATAGAGGCAGGAGAAGGAGATAATTCTGGTTCGGGTAGGGAAATAAGAAACGTATTGACACAGTCCACCGCGCTGCCTTTGGGCCTCGGTGGTGCACTTCTGTTCTACGGATCTCTCTTGCAAGGGAAAACCCGAACCCGAATTTGACCAAACTAAGCAAGAAATTATTGTTTTTGTTTCTTTTTCAGTTTCTAATTTCTCTGTCTCGATTTCTCCAAATCCCTTGGTTCACCTCGTGCATCAACGATTACAAGTTTAGCATGTATGATTAAAGTGCCTATATATGAAACATATAAGAAAAAGAGGGGGGATGAATTTGAAGGGTGGGATACGAGCATTAAGTACTAGCCTTGGCCACACGTAATGTGTGCGGTTACGGTCCTTGATGCGTCTTACTTTTAAGTATTTTGTGTTTCGGGGGCGTTTATGATCATTTTAGTACATTTTTGATAGTTTAGTATGATTATTTTGACCTTTTTTCTCTTTTTGCTTTCAAGGGTATTTTGGTCATTTTGTAAGGCATTATTGAGTTTGTGCAAGGATAATTTGGAAAACCCAAAAGAGCAGCCGGTCCAATTTCATTGTTCACCCTCTTTCCCACATATAATAATAGCAATAGAGATTATAAGAAATAAAATTTAAGTCTGCAAAAGTCGAAGAGCCTTGAGTGGATGACATGTATCAAAATTATAGTGATATAGTAGTTGCCACGAGGTAAAAATGAGCTCTACGCATTGTCATCGAATCTCCACCGGTTTGTTTATTTTATATACAATTTTTTTGAATTGTATTCGAGGATTTTTGAATTTTGGAGTGATACCTTTTGCTTTTTCGCCTAATAGTGAAAATAATCCTATATTCTCACTTTAATCGATTTAAATCATGAACTTTCACCGTAAAGGAATTTGAGTTGCGTCTCTAACGTCCATCCACTTCCATCAATTTATGCTGGGGTCCCTATGGGTAGAAAAAATTTAAGCATAATGGACAACATGTCACTTTATATGGTAAAAAAAACTCTTTACTTTCACCTTACCTTAAAGTAAATCATGAACTTTTTTTTTTTTCTAATTTATAACCTAAGCTTTCCTTATAGAAGTAAGTACAATCTTAGAACTATTGACACGATAGTTCTAACAATTGGATGTAAGACGCTAGTATAAGAGGAGCGAACATTGTTCGAGTGAAAGAAAATTTAAACCGAAATATTATAAAAATATGAGATTCTTTCATCATATAGGGCAAGTTGCTAATCGTGTTAACCTACGTAGATTTTTCTTGACCATGTAAACAACCAATCAAAGATAGATGGAAATGGATGAATATTTTAAATTGCTTCATAAGTAAAAGTTTAGTTAGAAACTCCAAAATATATAAATAAAAGACGCCACAAAAAAATAAGTTCAAGATTTAAATCAAATAAATGATTATTTTTATCATTTGGCATCTCTTTTCTATATACTAAAAGTTTAACTTTGTTAGAGTTTTGAGTAAAGTATACTTAACTTCCCTGTGATTTGATTTAGTCACAAATCACCTCCCTGTGATTTTGAAATCACCGCATGACTCTCTTTATCTTTCAATGGAATTGCATAATCCAAAAAGTGATTATATTACCTTCATTTAACTGTCTCATTTTAATCCTTGTCATTCCTCTCAGAAAGTCAAATTTCCTTAAATCTTACAGACACAGGTGTTTCACTTTTAATTTTTTATTCTAAGATTTTTACAATTGCAACTCTATTATTGTTAGCATAAATTTATTAATAAATATTTGCTAATTTATTTGAAGAATAAAGATCCACAAGTTTGCTCGTCTCAGTACAGGGGCGATTCGGTTCTTGGATTTAATTAATTCCTTAAGTAGGCTTTTATATTTATTTTCCTTCACTATGGTTTCTTCACAATTGAAATTATATTATTTTTAGTATATTTTTTTATTAAACATTTACTCTCTTTTTTTTTCAAAGAAAAACAACTGCCCGTGTAGATCTAAAGTGCAGTTTGTGTTAGAAGTTAGAATATATCTACTTTATAAAATAAAAAGTAAAAAAGTATTATTGCATAAAGTGGAAGTAACTCAATCAAATCATATGGGAATTGAATGTAATTTACCCTAAAGCTTTCAACTATAATTAAAAAATTTTGAGAAATTTAAAACATAAATTCCTTAAGAAGTTTCAGCAAATCCCAATACCCCTCCTAGAGTTTCAATTCTACAAACTTTAAAATAAGACTCATGTAATCCCTTATTAACAATTTTTTATTAATGTTTGCAACTTTTGTTCGTTTTCTTATGATAAGCATTATTTTAAAGTTTAGTAGGTAAAATGTAATTGTGGAAACGTACAAAGGAACATTGAAACTTCGTTAAAATTACATAAATGATTTGTATAATTTTCCCCATAAATTTTTATTTAAAAAAATCACTTCTTTATTAGTAAGCATTAGCTCAAGCGATAACGTGCCTTTCTATAATAGAAATCAAGGATTCGAGTATTCTACGTTATAATGTGGAGTAATTTTCTTATTTTCTTCCTCCAGCCTATAATTTTCGAATATCAGGGACCTCATAAAAAATAAAATAAAAAAGCTCTCTCCCTCCCTCCCTATGAATATATATAGAAAAAATATTCATAATGGAACAGATTAAGATTGTCGCATAGTATGACAACCAGAAATAAAAGCTTTTTTATTTTATTTTTGCATTTATGTGTAGGTGCATGACCATCACGTGCGTGCAATATCCGCACCCAAGTTATAAGGTTCACTCAAAACAAGGAAAATAAAAAATAAAATCAGGGCTTTAATTTTTATTTATATTCTTTTAGTTCATAAGAAAAAGGGAAAAATCACGTACAAGAGCAAAGATGAAGTCAGGATATTTTTCCCTTGGGGCAAGCTACCATACAATATATATTGCAATGTGAAACTTTATGTCAAATTTTTCTATGGATTCTCAAATTAATTAATTAATATTTTATATAGTTGTTTAAAATTTTTATTGAAGTACTAAGAAAAAATAATTTTGTGTTCATCAAGTTTGAGGTTAGTTTTGATCTCTTATTTGAGCGTGGACAAATTAATCCAAATTTTATAATTTTTCCATCTAAAATCGATAATTTCATTAGTTTCGAGACCAAATTGGCTACTTTATAATCTTCAAAGACCAAATTGACTACTTTCAAATAGAATGGACCTTTCATTAAATATACATGCATCAAACCTAAAAACTACAAGGTTCCCAACCCTTGATCGGCTTCGCAATGCACGAGTAAGTTTTAATTTCTCTTTTCTCTAATCTAATTGAGTTGTAGAAATGAAAATTTTAATTTTACTTTTTGACATTATCTTAAATGCGGGATTAAAACATATGACCCAACTTGTTCAAAATAAATTTAAAATATTGGTTTTGAATGCATATGATAAATGATTGACATTTTTGGTCTAAGTGTGGGCTTGAAATATGTGGCGAGGGCGATAGCATACCCTTGCCCCCAAAGAGCTTTACTCCTACGCAAGAGCCTAATTTTTTAAATATGAGAAGCACCTATTTCTAAAATGGCCTAATTTTAAGAGAGGAAGAATAAGGCACTCCGACCTAGAGGTGTTAGGATTGGGACAAGTTTTTTTCCTTTTGTTGAATTTCCTTTTTTTACACAAAGTAGGCATGGGAAGGAGAATGGAAATTGGTTCTCAATTAAGGATAGTGAATACTGAACCCTTGACTTTAATAGTAGAGAGATTGGTTGATTCTAACTAAGTTAATGCTTGTAAGTTTTTTTTTTTTTTTTGAATTCATTTTGTGGGAAAAGAGGAACCACACGAATGGGATCTGGGATCACCTCAAAATTTGAAAGGTCATTTGGAATTCGGCTATCTCAACTACTACTCATTACAAATTAAAAAAAAAGGTCGAGAGAAAAATAAAATGTAAAAAAGGAAATGGTTAAGCTTATTCAAATTTACAATTTCAGTTTTTTTTAAATTTATGTGAAAAATAACGCGCTTAAATATGAATAAGGATTAACTGAATTTAATAATATCATGAATTTAAATAATCTTAGTAGTTTTTTTATCTCTAATTTATATATTTTTTTCATAATAGATGATTATGACTGTTTAATTACATAATTTCACAAGTCCACAAATTCAAAGGGTTTATATTGAAAAAAATCTCCAAAAATAATACTAAAAAAAATTCCAAAATAAGTGTACAGATTTTATCTTTTTCAATATAGGTGTTGGTCTCGTAATTTGATAGTGCGAGACTAAAATTGGCAAATCAGTCTCACAATTACATATCGGGAGTGTTACAAAATTTTGAATAAATGAAGTTGTACCACGTGGCTCCAATATATAAATTTATGGTGCAAATTACATCATTCTTTCATTCAGTGCATTTTAAAAAAATTTGAACCGTATAGATAGAAAGAATAATAAAAAACACACACGTTTATCAATTTTCAGGTAATTTAGAGATTTAAATCTTATTCATCCTAAGTAGAAAAATTTTAGGACTATTTTTAAGTTTGAATCTTTTTCAACTTTGGATGAATAGGTTTTACATTTCTAAATCACTTGAAAATGGATAGGCATATGTGATTTTTATCATTGTTTCCATCTATATGGTTCAAATGTGTTAAAAATGCATTAAACAAAATAATGATGCAATTTGTATCATAAATTTGTATATTGGAGACACATGTATGTATCTCTCTTAAAAGTAGACTACTTTTTTTAAATGAAACTTGCAATTTGTGAGTTTTCAATTGAGAGTTTGCATGGTGTGGCTCAAACATACAAATTTATAGTATAAATTGTATCATTCTTTTGTTCAATGCATTTTTACAAAATTTGAACCATATAGATGGAAAGAATAATCCAAAACACACATGAATATCAATTGTTAAGTGATTTGGAAATGTTAAAAATATTCATCCAAAGTGGGAAAGATTCAAGCTTAAAAATAGTCATAAATTTTTCCTGCTAAAGATGAATAGGATTTGCACCTTTAAATCACTTGAAAATTGATAAACATATGTATTTTTGCTTTTTCTTTCCATTTATGCGGTTCAAACCTTTTACAAATGCACTGAACGAAAGAAGGATGTAATTTACATCATAAATTTGTATATTAAAGTCACACGGTACAACTTCCTTTCTTCCAAATTTTGTGACACTCCCGATATGAAATTACGGGACCAACATTAATATTCGTACACCTATTTTGAAAAATATTTACTTTTTAGTATTATTTTAGAATTTTTTTCGTTTATATTCCAAATCATTCTCTATGTGCACCCCCATCACTTGAATTCATGTCCTCTCACTTTTTAGGTGATCCTCTCCGGCAGAGGGGACTCTTGAACACAAGTGTCGCCAATAACAAACCACCACGTAGAATGACTGCGACAATATCATTTAATATGCCTAAAATACCCCTAAAGTTTTACCCGTACTCCTGGCCAAAGTACCAAAATGCCCTTCATTTCGCCCAAGCGCTATAAAATATCTTCTTGTCCCATCTCATGTCTTCTTATGGTGTGATCCATGGCGGCCGCAACTGCATTATCCCCTTCAGTCTCCACAGTCACAGCTTTCAAAACCCTAAGCTCATCTCACTCCAGATCCCACGGCCCCAATCTAGGGTTTCTCTCGTCCTTCTCCTCCTCGAAGCCCTTGCGATCTCTCACTGCTCGCTTTCCTCAGGGCGGTGGAGGAGGAAGTGCAGGTCTCGGAGCCCTAATGGTGTCCTCTGCCCCCGCGATGACCCCTCAGACTTCGCTCGATTTCGAGACCTCTGTGTTCAACAAGGAGAGGGTCAGTCTGGCTGGTCACGAAGAGGTAATCATCGCCTTTGTTTGATATTCCCATTCCCTCTCGTTTGATCTCTTGAAGCTACGTGATGAAATGCGTTTGGGGATTCTTTGTGTAGTTTATTGTGAGAGGAGGAAGGGACCTGTTCCACCTGATTCCGGATGCATTCAAGGGGATTAAGCAGATTGGAGTTATTGGTTGGGGGTCCCAGGTGAGTTCGCATTTTCCGTGATCCACACTGCTATAGGGTTTGTCATTGATGAATTAGCTGAGATTTTTGGTGATCCGATCTGTTTACGGATTCTGTCTTGATAAACAAAGAAGATTTTGTGTGTACAGTTTTGGACGACTCTTGGGTCTGAGTAAAATTAGTTAAGAGCTTGAAATTTACCTATGGCTAGAAAGCTCAAAGCTCAAACTGTGGCTGATTTAGTCGTATTATGTTAAATGATGTAAAAAATTGTACTGTTATATGGCTGAGAAATGATGAGAGTATAATTTAAACACTGTATTGTGTATGTTTGCATTCTCTTGCCATTAATTCGATCCACTGACGGGGATGATTTTTCCTTTTTAATTAGGCCCAATTTCAGGTTAAATTTGTTTAAATGGAAAAAAATTTATTCTTAAATTGCGAAATTTAATCGATCTGAAATTGACAATTACTGGATTGACCATATTTTTTTTTTCCTCATGATTAGCCTGGTTTGGATATGATGCCTTCCAGTAACTGCTGATATGCTTTCAGAAATGAATTTGGCCTAACATGACTTGTTCAATGCTTAGAAGCGCCTCATTACTGCAATAAATCTCCATTCTAATTTTAGAATTGAGGGGTGGGGTTACGGGACTGGTTTATGGCCACATGCTTGATTCACCTTGCTGGGGAAAATGTCAATTTCTATCAGATTCCATATTTAATCAGTAAGGTGTGGACAATAATGTATCTGTGGTAGATTTGTGATTGTACTAACATTTTAGCGGATAATCTGAATCAACATGGTACTGCAGGCCTAGTTTATTTTCAAAGGACGCATGTATTTTCCATCTTCTTGAGGAAATGGCAACTTCTTGTGAAATAGTCATTCTTATCAGATTCCATGTTTAATCAGTACAGTTCTGGACTACTGACGCATAATTGTATCTATGTGCTAGATTTCTCATTTTATGAAAATTTTAGGGGATAATCTTGTTCATGCTAATAAAGTTAAGAGTAAGCATGGCTGTTGAAATGGTCTGAATATAGCACATTATTTATGGAAAAGAAAACATAGGATATTGTTTTAAATTTAACCATTTCACTGTTCATTTACATGTTCTATTTACAGTAACGTTCTTTTGTTCCATCTAGGGTCCTGCTCAAGCGCAAAACTTAAGGGATTCTTTGTCAGAAGCAAAATCTGACATTGTGGTGAAGGTGATTTTTCTGCAATAGTAGTCTCGCTGTATTTGTTAAGATTTTTGATGAAGCTAACTTTCTCATTGCTTATATATAACTTTACCTTTCTACTTTACATGATACTAGATTGGACTTAGGAAGGGGTCCCGTTCTTTTGCTGAGGCACGTGCTGCTGGGTTTACTGAAGAGAATGGGACGCTGGGTGATATCTGGGAAACAGTTGCAAGCAGTGATCTTGTGTTGCTATTGATTTCTGATGCTGCCCAGGTTTGTATATTTAATTATTTTCATTTCTCAATGTTTCAAGCATCTTTGAATGTTAAATTATTGGCCGATTCCTCATCATATGAAATCCGTGGGCCTCTCCTCCTTGATACAGGCAGTTCATTCAAGGCTATTAATGGTAGTTGATAAAGTCTGAAACTAGTCTGTAGGAATCTTTTGACATCTTTTGTTTGCTTAGGGCTTAACAAGGAAATTTTAATTGTTGAATTGTAAATATATTGGAGAATGGATAAACCTACATTGTTTTTGGGACTACGTCATGTGTTTATGTAGGATGTGCATGTTAATTTTAATGGCAATCACTTGTATTATAATTTCAATCATGCACTGCAGGCAGACAATTATGAGAAAATATTCTCACACATGAAACCAAATAGCATACTTGGGCTTTCCCATGGGTTTCTTCTTGGGCATTTGCAGTCACTGGGCCTGGATTTCCCTAAGAACATCAGCGTGATTGCTGTGTGCCCTAAGGGGATGGGTCCATCTGTGCGGAGGCTTTATGTCCAAGGAAAGGAAATAAATGGTGCTGGAATTAATTCCAGTTTTGCTGTCCACCAGGTAACTCTCCTCTTTCTCTTCCCCTACTCTTTCACCCCCCCCCCCCCCCCCCCCCCCTTTTCCTCTTCCTCAAATAAAGGAAAAAGATGGTATCTACAGGATGTTGATGGGAGAGCCACAGATGTTGCCTTAGGATGGTCAATTGCATTGGGTTCTCCTTTCACATTTGCCACCACCCTAGAGCAGGAATACAGAAGTGACATCTTCGGGGAGCGAGGTGAGTGTGCTTTTTTAACCTTTCAGAGGCTTGCTCAGCTAGATATGTTGTATCTTATTTACATCTTTTGTTTGCTTTGTAGGCATTTTACTTGGTGCTGTTCATGGAATTGTGGAGTCCTTGTTTAGAAGGTACACGGAAAATGGAATGGGTGAAGATCTGGCATACAAAAATACTGTTGAATGTGTAACAGGAATTATATCACGGACAATTTCAACTAAGGTTGGGTCTTGTGATCAAATACCCGAACTAGTGCTTTCACCATTTTAAACCATAGACTAATATTGTTGAATAATGCGATCTTGCCTCTAACAGGGTGTGTTGGCTGTGTACAATGCTTTGTCAGAAGAGGGCAAAAAGGAATTTGAAGCTGCTTATAGTGCCTCATATTACCCTTGTATGGACATCTTGTATGAGTGTTATGAGGATGTAGCAAGCGGGAGCGAGATCCGCAGTGTTGTCTTGGCTGGGCGTCGATTTTATGTATGCAATATTTCCTGATGCTATTGATTACATGTTGATTAAGCAAAGTTTGGAGCTTTATGCATTTCTGAGCTTTTGTTGTGACCATCCTGTTCATTTAGTAGTGAATAATCATCTTGTCTTGCAACTTTTGATGTCATTACTGTTACAGGAGAAGGATGGTCTTCCAGCTTTCCCAATGGGTAAGATCGATCAGACACGAATGTGGAAAGTTGGTGAGCGAGTCCGATCAGTAAGGCCAGCGGGTGACTTAGGTCCATTACATGCTTTTACTGCTGGTGTCTTTGTTGCATTGATGATGGCCCAGGTAAGCCTGCTGAGAGATAATTATCTCGTTACTGCTTAGAGATAATTTCACTTGCACAATTTTTTTTGTATAGAGACTGAAAAAAGAAAAAAAAAATGATAACTTGTGGATCCATTTCTAAGGTGAAAGATGAATGGTGGGAAGTACATCACATCTTTATGTTTGGAGTCACAAAAATTTTCTTGGGATAAATAACCCCATTTAAGGCCTGCTTGGTTCACAAAATCTGCTCGAAATGTGCTTGAAAATGTCACATTCTAGCGTTTGGTATGACTCTGGAATGCGATATTCCTAAAATGTCATATTCCTGGAATCTCACACTGACAAAGGGGAGCTTAACATTCCTGAGTTGAGGGGTGGGAATGTGAGATTCTGGGTAGGCCATAATTTGCACATGCAATCAAATGTCGAAACTATCCTTGTAGATGGATAGATTGACAAAATTCTCATTTAAGTACTTAGCTCATATAATTTAAAATAATATATTATTCATAATAAAGAGTTGATAATACCATGTTGAGAAATTTATTATTATGTTATAGAAATTTTATTTTTAGTTAGTAAATGTTTGAATTAAATTCTTCATCATTTAAAATTAAAAAATAGGTAAAACTTTTATTTTAGTGGTAACTTTAAACTAAATGTTTTTTTTATTAGGTAAACAATTTGCTATATTTTATGTTATGAATATTATGTATATTTATTTATAAAAGGGTATTAATGAAAAATTTTAACATTCTTTGAGTCTAATTGTTTATGACAAACGTAATATTGTCATATTCCGATAAATTCGACTAAATATACCGAACGGAAGAATGTCACATTCCAGGCATCGCATTCCTAAGCATTACATTCTAGGGATTGTGATGTCAGGTGAGAATTTAAGATTCCGTAAACCAAACAGGCCCTTAATCAGAGGTCTCAAAATTAGAGGTTTCAATGGTAGAACATCTAAAGTTTTTATATTTTAAGCTTTTTTAGTTAAAAAGTTATTTAGTGCTTGGTAATGCCTCTTTCCCCCACCTCTCCCTTTCACTCTCCCTCCTTCCTTCTCTTTCTTCCGGTATTCTAAAAAGAGTTAGGCGGACTTAGGCGTTTGACCTATCGCCTAGTGCCTAAGCCACCTAGGCGGACCTAGGCATAGGTAGCCTATGGGGGTTTTTCGTTTTTTTTTTTTTTTTAATTAGTAGTTCTATACAACTGTTCAGATAAAACCATAAAATATTATTGAAATAACATAACAAAACTGTATAAATGATATCCTTTCACAGCTTAAGATAAATAATATTCTTTCAAGTGTGCCTTATTGCAATAATAGATTTACAATTGTAATTTTTGTTATTTTATTTTTAAACAATGGCTAGATGTTAGTGCTGTAAAAGAAACAAAATAAAAAATAAAGTATGCTTAGGTGTAATATCCACCTAAGAGTTTGCTCTTTTTTTTTTTTTTTTTTTTTTTTTTTCTGATTAACAGTGTTGACTGCTTTGGAGAACAGTGGCCTAAATGAGGCATTTCTAGGTGGTCACCTAAGTATTTCATGACTGCTTTGTGCCTAGGTGGGGCCTAGGTGGCCGCCTACACCACTTTTTAGAACATTGCTCTCTTCTAATTATGGTTGCAATGAGATAGCTTCATTCAGTTCTATATGAATGCACCTTCCTTTAAAATCTTATTAGTTTTATATTCACTCATTCAACTTAAACATATAAATGCGTACGTGCAGATTGAAATTTTGAGGAAGAAGGGTCACTCTTACTCTGAGATCATCAATGAGAGTGTGATCGAGTCGGTGGATTCACTGAACCCATTCATGCATGCCCGTGGAGTTGCATTCATGGTCGACAACTGTTCCACCACGGCACGGTTGGGATCAAGGAAGTGGGCCCCTCGCTTTGATTATGTTCTCACCCAACAGGCCCTGGTGGCAGTAGACAACGGTGCACCAATCAACCGCGACCTCATCAGCAACTTCCTATCTGACCCTGTTCATTCTGCCATTGAAGTCTGTGCTCAACTGAGACCCACAGTTGACATATCTGTCCCTGCTGATGCAGATTTTGTTCGACCGGAGTTGCGTCAGTCGGGCAGCTAGATGGTGAAGAACTATTTGCTCAAGCAACCCTGCTAAAACCCCCATTCTGAAGGAGAAATATTCGAGGGAGAAGCTTTGCTCAGCTAAACGAGTGTTACTCGATATGCTTAGCTCTCTTATGTAGTTGGTTGGTTGGACAAATTTGAGACGATGTGTTTTTGAGACGATGTGTATGCCACTGGAGGCCTTTCCAGCGCGTCTTCGAGTGAGGTGATTTGCTGATTTGAGATGTTGAGAATGAAAAGGCTTTGCCTCCGTACATTTGTTACTTAACTGAAGGTTTTCAATTATGGTACAAATGGCTCAACAGAATGGGTTGTGAGTTTCATCTGTTAGGAATAGCTCTGAAGGGAACAGAATTTATCGCAGCATTCACCGATCTTTATTTGTAGGGTCTGAATAGCATTTCCTTTATGACTTCAAATGAGAAAAACAAGAAACGGAATTTCCTTCTTATTGGTTAACCCCTATTTTCTAGTCAATCACGGGCCTACTAAATTATTTTAAACGTAAGGCACTACGTTGCATGGCAGTTTTTTTTTTTTTTTTTTGAAAGTTGTTTTTGGTTGTTTTATAATAAAATTTAAAAATAAATAAGTAAAGGTTGGAATAAAAAGGAAACAAAAACAGAGTGGTTGATTCTTAGTCAATTTTGTGAGCTACGCCTGTGAGTTAGAAGCCTCACATCAAAATTAGATGGAGAGGTACGATGGTTACTATTGGTAAGATGAAGCCAAGAATCGTAAGTTCAGTTCTCGGGCCTCGTACGCTTCTTCCGTTTCTATAGGGTGCCTGTGTTCCCCAGTTTCTTGAACTAAATTAGGAGCCATTCTCTTAATTGGAGAAAACTTGAATAGAATGGAGTTCAAAACAGCATTCCTCTGCCCCTTGTTCATTTTGTTTCCCTTTGAAAGCGTATACTCCTCGTCCATGGAGCCACATTGCCATGAAGAAGAAAGCTCTGATCTACTTCAGTAGTTCAATAAGAGCCTCTTCATCAACAAAACTGCATGCACTACCACTTCTTATCCTAAAGCTGCATCATGGCGTGAAGGTATCCATTGCTGCTCGTGGGATGGGATCGAATGCGACAAAAACACGGGCCGCATTGTCAGCCTCAATCTTAGCAACAGTTGTCTTTATGGTCCTATCGATTCCAACAGCACCGTCTTCAACCTTCTCCTTCTTCAAAGGCTTAACCTCGCGTACAACGGCTTGATTCATTCTGAATTTTACATGCATACAACAGCTCATTCTCAGTAACGTGAACATTTATGCTTCAGTTCCCGGTTTATTGGCAAATCTGTCTTCTTTGACATGTTTGTTTCTTGAAGATTGTGGATTGCAGGGAGAATCCCCAGCAGACATTTTCTCTCTCCCTGACCTTTGTTTCCTTGCCGTGCAATTCAGTCCCGATTTGAAAGGATATTCGCCGGAATTTCATAAAATCGTTCCCTTCAGGATCTGAGGCTTGCCAGTACAAGTTTTTCAGGTCAGCTACCGGATTCGATTCGGAAACCTTACTTCGTTGAACCATTTAAAAATCTGGGAGAACGTAGTTTTTCAGGTCGAATCCCATCTCGGATCTCGAATGCCACCCGACTGAATTATATTGACGTCTCCATGAGCAGGCCGCAAGGCCCCATTCCGGATTCAATTTTCGAGTCGGTAAATCTCAAAACTGTTGAGCTTTCCGCAAATAATTTGACTGGTTCTGTGGAATTTGACAAGCTTGTGAAGCTCATAAACCTCGCTCATCTCCATTCATCCCATTAACAAAGTGTCGGCGAATTATATTAAGAATAATTCTTAAAATACAAAAAATAGTTTTCTCTCAATCTCTCTCCTCTTTCTCTTTCGCACGCTCCTTCATCTTCCAAATTTGGTAGTTGAAATCGTTTTCGTATTATTAAAGACAAAATTTGCATTATATTAAGAATAATTCTTAAAATACAAAAATAGTGTAATTAGTTCTTTAAAAAACACGCAAACATATTATAATCAAAACCAAACGTAGCCTAGATAATTTTAAAGGATAAGATGAGGGTCAACCTAAAATTGACCCAAATCACATGGAAGCTCATAGATAATTTTTTTTTTTTAAATTTTTTGATGATAGGATGAAAAATCGAAAAGAAATTGATACAACTCAACATTTACTAATCCCAATCTTTCGGACAGGGTCAGAGTTCTCTCGATTTTATATCACGGGTAAAATAAAGCTTGCAAACCCCGCTAAAACATTCATATATATATATATATATATATATATATATATATATATATTAAAAAAAAAAAACATCACATTATTCCCATCAAAAAAAAAAGAAAAAGAGGAAAAAACCCTTCACATTACGCTACAACCATGTGGGTTCTCATCACTGAACGTAGCTCCCGTCTGATCCCCAAAAATGGCGGAATGTGCCGGCCGACTATAGTATCCCCGGTCACTGCTGGCGCAGCCGTGCTTGTAGTAGTTGTAATGAGATGATACCGCCGCGAACTGGCGGTGTGCAGCGGCGGGGGCAGTGGTGTTGCTCATCAAGCCGGAATTGTTCCGGTCGTAATGGCTGTTGGTGTTGTTGTACTCGGGATTATACGCGAACGGCCACAACTCCGCCCGTCGGCCGGTTTTCCGAACCGTTTTCAGAACCTTCTTCTGATCAGCCCACCCGGTGACCGTCACTTTCTGCATGGCCATGTCGATTTCCACGTTGTCGACTCCTTATCATTGTTAGAGAAATTATGAAATAAAAACAACGGGACGAGTATGAATGGAGGATAATAAATTAATTATCGCAATATCTTGACTTATTTTCTTACTCGTACGCAGCAATGTTTAACTTTTTAAAATTTTAATTTTGATTTTTTGCAGATTAAAATCAAGCATGATTTTTATAAACGTAATTAAATCATGTACATAATTAGCAAGAAGGAAATCCAAATTATACCTTTGAGTTTTTCAAGGGCTTTCGTCACCTTGCTTTGGCATCCAGCACAGCCCATGTGTACTTGCATCTCAGTGATCTATAACCAACAAGAAGCCATTCATTTCAATATTTTGCTTCAAGGGAGGAACAGTAATGGGGGAAAAGGTGTAGGTTTGAGCAGGCGATGCACAAGGGAAAGCGTGATAATATTCAAATCTACAAGTAATCTTGAATATATAAGAACTTTTCCAAATCCACGAAGAAGATATTTTTTTGGAATTCATCAGAAAATAGAGAAAATTTCAAAGTTTCATATATAACTCATTCTTATTTCGACCAAATATGATAAGCCTTATTTACAGGCTTTAGAAAATCTTAATTACTACGTAAAACATTCTTAAAATGACTTTGTGATCTATGATATCATATCAGGATTCTATTTAAGCTAATATACCTAATAAAACACTCAAAAATATAAGGAAATAAAGTCATTACAAGTAAAAATCTGAAATTACATAAATAATAAAATAATTCTGAGCAGGAAAGGACTCTAATGCCTTGTTAAAAGCCTCATAGAGGAGGATATCTGAAAACAATACTGCAACAGAGAAAAGAACAGCTATATAATTGTATTTGGAAGCATAAGAAGAACACACAAAGCCATAAAAATATATATACACTGAAAAACAAAGAAGTACGTAGCTGGCCAGAGAGAGAGAGAGAGAGAGAGGGAGACCGTAGTCATGTTTGGATGGTAAGAAAACTGATATGCTAACCGAGAAAATGCAGGAAAGAGGATCTGTCTATATATATAGCTCAAGTGTAGAGCAAAATGAGAATTGAAAGGGCTTTGCATCGTCCACCACTCTATTTATAAGTGAAGCAGCATCCTTTTACCTAAATTTTATTTTTCCCGTTTCTCCTCCTCTGTGTGTGTGTGTGTGTCCACATGCACTAAAAAGTCCACGCCCACCGACTGTTTCCTCCACTTCCGCAGGCTTGGACGGAAAAAGCCTTGCACCGCAAGGTTGGGGTTGCCCTAATTTACGGCAATTTGGTTGCGGAAGTACGTATTGTAGTGGCGAATAAGAATTCGCTACATGGCAGCCTGGCGAGCCCGATCTTAATAATCGCAGTTCATCAATTCCATGTGCTTGAAACTTATGGGTGCCTGCGTTGAAAATCTAGTATCCAGTGCCCCTATTCCTATCGACACTCGCAGCTGCACCCTTAATAGGTGTAGTCTTGGTAAATGATTTTAAAAATACGGTACATTTTTTTTTTTAATCAAAATATCATCGTTTTAGGCGTTTCTCTACACTTTATTAGGAGTCCGCTGTATAAAAGATATGCTTATAATTAATTATGCCCACAAAATTATAAATTTTATGTATGAGAAAAAAACTAAAATTCCAATTGGCGCGGGTGCCCTATCTCACACCCCTTGCTCTGCCCCTATATATATATATATATATATATGTGTGTGTGTATGTATATGTATATATCTATGTATGTATGTATGTATGTATATATATGTATGTATGTATGTATGTATAAACACATGAATGTTTAATAGGTTTAGAACTAGTAACTTTAGCTTTTCTATTGAATTGAAACAAATATTATTTGGGAGGGGATCCATGATTTCATTTCCTTAATTTGATCCGTAAGGCCATGAGATTATTTGGGGCTCTATTTGGGTTGTGCAGAATTAGCGATCGTTTTATGATTTGAATGGCCTCTAAATTGGGCTCAAATCTTATTCATTCATACATTAGGGTAATTCAGAGTATGTGTTTGTTTCTAAATGCCTCTGACCAAATCATTCATGATTTCATGTCTGTTTCGGTCGTAGTCCTCGTTCAGATCTATTCAAATGAAAAATATCCTAAACATTGAAGTTTTTATCGCCAAAAATACTTTTTTTTTTTACCTCATTCATATCTATTTGGACAAAAAGACCACTAGATTAGAGCCCGCCTTTCTACATTCTGCATAGAGACTAAGTTAAAAAAATTATAGTCCCCATTGCTGGCCCGATAGTGGCCTTTCTGTTTCTTCTTTTTTTATTAATATAATTGGTTTTGAAAAAAGGACAAAAAAATAATTTAAAATTTTATTTTCTTTCACCCTCATCCCTTAAATTCAGATACTTGTTGTGTAAACAAGCAAAGTTATTATCCGTTTATTTTCGAGAAACAATTAATATGTAGCATTTTTAATGGACAATGTTAACATCCGATTTTTATTTTTCTATTATACATGATCAAACTTGTCACTTAAAAAAAAAATTTAAAACCTAATACTTTTCAAAATAAAAATAAAAATTAATCCCATAGCTTTATTTTTATTCAATGTATTACATTCATTTCTGGAAGGAAACTCACCCAATATAATACATGAGCTTCCCGTCCCATTTGTTACATTTTTTTCCCCTTCCCTCAGAATGCTTTGCGTAAGGGATATTTCATGGAACTGATCAATTAACAAGTGCAGGTGAATTTACTACAAAATGCGTTGACTCTACCTTAACTTTTTGGTGTTCAATTTTAAAATTCAAACTTTATGAATCGGATGAATATTAAAAAAATGAAAAAGAAAGAAATATAACCTCAGGGTATAAATCTTGTAATATAAATAAATAAATGATAAAATTATGCCAAAATTATTATTTCTCCATCACCATTCATTCAATAAAGTTGGAAAAATTGTACTTAACCTTCCTGTAGTTTGAAAATAAGCACATAACCCCCTTATGGTTTCAATCGAATTCCATAAGTTAACTTTTCCATCAAATTAGAGTGTTAATAGGAAAAAAAATAGACTTTAATTTCTTAAATTACTCAAAATTAACTTCTTATCTCAATCACAATAGTTCTCAAAGAAATAATCATTTTACTATTCTTAGGCCATAAAAAGGTATATTTATTGAATGAAAGAAAAGCATTTGTACTCGCATTTATGCTTTCACCAAAAAACTTACCTAGATACTTATAATATTCATATATATTTTTCTAATTATCATAATTAGCTAAAATTATGAATATATAACCCCTACATGATATATATTTTTTCAAGATACAATAAATATAAAAGCGTCAATTTATTTGGGCAATACTACAATAAGAGTTAAAAAACTAGTTTATACATAATTTTAGAAATTAAAGTCTTTTTTTTTTCATATTAAACACTAAAAAATTTATGAAAAAGTAAACCATTAAATTTGATGAAAAAGTTAATTTTTACAAGTTGATTGAAATCGTAAGAAATGTAATTTGCCCAATAAAGTTCAAATATAAAACATAAAAATTAAAAAATTATTTTAGGTAGCTTAGAGCCTATACAAAATAAAATGCAGGATTAACACGAAACTGAGTGAGGTGAGAACCAGTGACAAATCATCCACAGCAGCACAATATCTTTTTCATTTCTTCGTTCCCTCTCACCAAATTATAAGTACTCCTCATCCTCCTCTTTTTCATCATCATCATCCTCCGAATTGATGATGACAGTTGTGAATTGCATTCCAGTGACCTCCACTGCCACACCCATCTCCAAAGATTCGCCACCTCTCCCTCGTCCCAACCCCGGACAGACCAAGGTCATCCTCCCCGACAAGAAGCCCCAGAAATGGTCCACCGGCGTCGCCCCCGGCGACTACGCCGGCCCTCCGGTGACCACCAAGCTCCGCAAGTACTGGGGCGGCGAGGAGGAGGACCCTCTAACGTCCGATGACTTTATCTGGAACAAAGACTTCATGGGTCGCATGAAAAGATTGGTTCAGAGCCCTCAGGAATCTCAGTCCCCTCCTGCAAAGGTTCAATCGACTCCTTGTTCTTGCATTCTTTATTTCATTTTATTCCTGTCTATTTATATTTTGGGGAGAGGGTTGGTTTGCGGTTGTGTCTGTATATATTTTGCTTTAGTTATCAATTACACGTGTTTCTTCCATTTCTAGATGTTCACCGGAGTCCATTATTGTAATGAACTTTTGAAAATGTTATTGCTTAATTGTTCGAGTATTCATATTTTTAATTCTTTCTTAGGCAATAAATGGGATTAGGTTTTATTACCGGATATCTGTGGTTTGAGTTGTTTAGTTTCTTAGAGATGGGGTGGGTCTTTTTTATTTATAAGC
This sequence comes from Santalum album, assembly GCA_034195605.1. NCBI lineage: Eukaryota > Viridiplantae > Streptophyta > Magnoliopsida > Santalales > Santalaceae > Santalum > Santalum album. The sequence goes on along the minus strand of CM067267.1, from coordinate 7,732,081 downwards.
TAACTAGAACCTTTCTGTGAAGTGATTGATGAATAGAAAAGTTGTAAGCAAATGTTCTTTTTGGTAAATAGGAGAAGCCATCTGGTTTTCTCAGCCTCAATAGAGTGATGAGCCTTGACAGGTCTGTTCTTTCTCAACTTTGAAAAGGTTAAATTACTTATTCTTGGCTTTGTTTTTGCTTTCTCTGTTTTTTTCTTTTTTTTGTTGGGGTTAAGAAAGATAAGTTATTGAATTGTAGTTTGGAAGTTGATTTAAGCAAAGAGCTTACAACACCATCGAGGGTTGCGTTCAAACAGGAGGTTGAGGCAGATCCAGTAAGACAAAATTGCATCAAGTGTTCTTCTTTCAGATCCCCTCTTTCTGTCTGGGGGTAAGTTTTGCACCTCTTTTGTTTAACATTGTAATTAAGTGATGTTCAGAGTAGCAGTAATGTGTCGCGGTGGAAATTGGTACCAACACGACGTGAGCAAGAGAAATGGGATAGAGCGACTAAGGCAGCTACCGGAGGCAGTGTAAGTATACTTTTCCTCTAATTGATAGTTTATATTATTAAGTCATGAAAGAGAAGTGGCTTAATGGACTGTTTCTTATGTGGTAACTAAAATCATATCTATTTAATTCTACATCATCAGACCACATGAATTTCAAATTGAGTCTTATTTATCTACTTTCCTTAGGATGTGATGTTTAGAGAAATACGGCGACCTCAGGGAGATCCAGAGCTGCTGGCTGCTGAGTCAAGGGAACAGTATTTCAAGGTACTTCATTTAGTGTCTGAGGCTGTTATAGCAACTCTTCATTTTGGTAATTTCATGCCATCCTCATGTTTCTGAAATCCATAATACTTACGCAGTTGAAAAAAAAGATGCAAATCTTCACACTGGCTATAGGTGGCATTGGATTAATTTCAGCTTATGTTTCATATTCTCCTGAAATCACAGCTAGGTAAATTCGTAAGGAGTATTTTTGACTTTTGAGGTGTAGAGTACATATGGTTTTTGTTCGAAAGTATGGTTATCCCCACCAAGTCATGTCTTTTAGACGTTACTTTTTTAGTTCTTTTAACATAATGCAGTTTCAGTTTTATGCTGTTCATTATTGAACTTCGGCATAAAAATTAAATAGACTTCTACAACCCTTTTCTCTTGCCCCCACACTTAGCTAGTTTTAATGATGTTTTCTAATCTTTCCCATTATCAGCTATGGTGCTGGATTGGTTGGTTCTTTAGTGTACATCCGTATGCTTGGGAGTAGTGTCGATGCTCTAGCGGATGGGGCAAAGGGGCTTGTCAAGTATGTATTTTTATCACTGTTTACTGTTGGATATTATGCGTCTTTAATAGATAACTTATTTAGATATGGTGTGATATTTAGGTACTTTACTGTTCAATGAATACTTGTAAACCAATGTTATTAATTTATTAATGAATTTGTACCATCATGAGCAGCTGAAAAATAACTGGATAAGATAACGAGCTGACTTCAGTTCTGGCCACAGTTTGATGATCGATGTTTAATGTGATTTGTGATGTTGGTTGGAATCGAATGGAGGTGCAAGCGTAATTATTTCGTGTACACTTTGCAACGCTGTACCATACCCAAGTCGAACTAAATGTTAGAAAAGAGTACTTTCTATGCACCGTAAAATTTGTCAAGTTTATGCTAGCGCGAAGACCTATGGTTGAACATGATATAATGAAGGCTGTGTGGCTACTTGTATCAAGCTTATGTTTACTTATTAATTGATGGCAAAGAGTGGTCTATACATAATTGCAACTGCTGAAGGACGAAAGAAGTATGATCTCTGTCTTGGATGGTATTAACTGATTAATATTCCCACCCTTCCCCTTCAAGAGTGCCACACTGGTTTTATGAGATGATATAATGAGGTATATTCTATTGCTTGATAAGTACTAATTTCACCTGCAGGGGTGCAGTTGCACAACCAAGGCTATTGGTTCCTGTTGTGTTGGTCATGATTTTTAACAGGTGGAATGAGTAAGTATCCATGCTAACATTTTTCATCTTTATCTTCTTCCCCTTATAACTCTCCTAGGTTCCGCTGTTCTGAGGCAACAAGGGTATGCCAGTAGCACAGCATGCTAATCTCTTCTGCTAGATCTTTGAAATATGATTGGAGTACATTATTGGACGTAACTGATTCAGATTGATTAGGTGTATAGTTTTTTGAATGTATTGCGTGCACCTTTTACTACATGAGTGCGTGCACAATAGACTTCTCATCTGTAAAGAAATTAAAAATATGCATGTAGAGAGCAATTAGAGTTGTCATGAAAATGAAAATCATTAATCTGTGTTTCTTGTTATTATGTGAAACGCAATGATGCCAGTTTTTAGTTATCTATGGCACAACATTAATATATTTCACTGTACAGTACCTGACTACACTCTTTCTGGTAGCAGGATTCTTGTTCCGGAATATGGTTTCATGCACTTGGAATTGATACCCATGCTTGTGGGATTTTTCACATACAAGATTGCCACATTCGCCCAAGCTGTAGAAGAAGCAGTAGCTGTGGTTAGTAAAAAGACTTCAGTTTAAGGAAAGCCACTTTGTAGCATACAGAAGCTTGATCGTTCCATAGTACATCTGATGCAACTTCCTGAGGTATCCTTTTTTTTTTTTAAGGATTGTTTGTTTTCTCTTTTTGTTTTTTTCCCTTTCTTTTTAATTGCAATGTAAAAAATTTAGATTCCCACACCATCACTTGTAATTTCAAATTTCATTTCAAGATGACGCTTTTCTCTGAAGTACTTCTAATTAATTTCTTTAGTTTGATGATTCTGATTAATATTTTTAATAGAAATTTTGTTAGATTCCCTCCCCCATGAGGACTTTACTATGATAAATGGACAATTGTCTATATTCATTTTGCCTCATATTTGATCTCCATATGAGGTTGACCTCCTGACTGAAGTCGAGTTTTCCAGGTTACAGGTAATGAATCTGGACAAGCTAGCATTTGGATACTTGGTATACTTTTCTGTCCTTCTTTTCCTGTTTTTTCTGAGGTCCGTTTTGGCTGTGCTCTTTCTCTGGAGAATTGCAGAAAGGGTAAAGAATATTATATAAAATATATGGGTACATAGAGAGGAGATTATCTACTCTAGTCCATTGATGTAGGGAAGCAAGGAGAGAAAGGAAAAGGATAGATAGAATTATGGAAAAGAGGGAAGAACCCTAGGGGGGAGGAGGAATTCATCATTCAAGTGTCTCAAAACCCTAATACATAAGTCCTGTATATAGAGAATAGATAAATCAGGCTTTAAGCAGAACTCATTTATTCTAAATTCTAAATTTAAAAATCCTCATAATATCCAAACTATTCTCCAAATAAAATTCAATGATTATAAAATCCTCAAATACAAAATAATAAATAAATTCCTAAGGTATTTCCCATCATCTATCTTCCTCATCTGCTTCCCAAAGTCTTCAGAAACCATTTCTGTTTACTCGTAAACAAGGTGCACCCAATTACCATTCTTATCATTAGCCCACTTGCGTATCCCATCAATATCATTGCCCAATCAAATAAAATTTTGGATTCCAACTCTTGATCTGTTTGAAAATCATGGTTGTTGGTGTTGGAATCCCGCTAGAGTCTCCACGTTCATTCAACAACGGATTTCCCCACATTCCCGAGTTTCCCAAATAAGAACCGCTCTGAAATGTATCGAATTGCTTGCCACATGGTATCGACCTTGAGAGATTGTTGTATGAGACTTTGGAGAGTGAGAGAAATGTGAGCTGCATTAGTTGCTCAGGAAGTCGTCCCAAGAGCTTTTTATGTGAGAGGTCCAGTGATTCGAGCTCAGTTAGATTCTTCAAAGTTGACAGGATGGAACCTGTAAGAAAATTATTAGAAAGGTTAGGCGCATTTAACCCTTCCAAATTCCCATTAGATTCTGGGATTTCTCCTTTGAATCTGTTACTCGAGAGATTGATGACTCAATATATCAGGGATGTTCCCGTATGCCGTCTCTATGCCCTTCTTTATCACTTTTACTGAGTACATGGTCTCATACTGAAGAAACATGCATTCATTGTGCAACTGAATGTTGATGTTCGACCCCATATAGGTTGAGTCATTTGTATCTGATTCGCTCATGCTGTTCCAGCTGTCAAAGTATTTGGAAGGTAAGCTTCCTGAGAAAGCATTGGAAGAGAGGTCAATGATTTGCAACTTGGGAAACAAGTGGGCTGCAATTACCAGACCACCCTTCACCTCAATGGTGCCGTGGAATTGGTTAGATTGCAAAATGAGTGTCCTCAGCTCCAGAAGAAAGCCCAACCAGGATGGGAAGGTATTGTTGATTTGATCGTTGCTGATATCAAGATTTTCCTGCGTGTTACACTTGGCCAATGATTGTGGTAACTTCTCCTGCAAATTGTTCTGACCCAAACTGACTACATGTGGTTGATTCTCAGCCATGAATGTTTGAGGAACAGAACCATGAAAGTTGTTAACTTGAAAATTCATTATCAAGAGATAGTTGCTGAAGTGGCTCAAGCATTTTGGAATCTCACTGCTAAAGTAGTTATCAGAAACGTCGAGTACGTAAAGCGAAGTCAGGTTGTAGAGAGCTGGTGGGAGATTTCCGGAGAAGGAATTGCTCGAGATCTTGTAAATGTAGGTCGAGGGTGGCGGGATCGGAAGGGAACCCTGCATTCTGTTTGAACTGAGCAATACAAAGCGAATGCGTTTCCATGGCAGGAAAGTGGCTGGTTGCATGGACCCAGTTAGAAAAGTATGACTAAGGTTCAAGAGCCTTAGAGTTTCGATGCTAGTGTTCCATGACCATTTTGTCACCGGCCCATGGATTTTGTTTTCGGATAAATCTAGTAATGCCAGTCCATTTTGGCTTCATAAGAAATTCGGGAACTTGTATAAGTTGCATGAAGCCATCCTAATTACCTTCAGCTTGGGGAAAGTTGTGTTGATATCGCCATCTGTAAGCACTGATAATCTGTTACCTGATATATTGAGATTACTGAGATTTCTTAGATTCCTGAACATGTCGAATTCCACATTGCCCCTCAAATCATTTCCACAAAGGGAAAGGGTTTCAAGCTTCACCACGCTGAATATCAATCTCGGAATGGATCTGTTCAATTTAGTCATGGAGACTTATAGAGAAGCAAGCTGGGTCAAGTTCGCAAGCGAAGGCAGGATAGTGTCAGGTTTGTAAGAGAAAAGGGGATCTCGCCGATCAAATTCATCCCACTAAAATCCAACACTGTAAGCTTAAGCAGTTATCCAAGCCAGTATGGCAATGTCGATACATTGATATCGTTATGCGAAACTGAGAGGTGAGTGAGTTGAGTAAGATTCACCATCAATGCTGGAATGGATCCCCAAAAATCACACCCACTCAGACCCATCCAGTCCAAGGAATTAAGGTTTCCTAATGAATTTGGTAGTTTCCCAGAAAAATTCGTGTTTGAGACCCTTATTTCTTGGAGGGGACTATTTTTCCGTAGTTCGGGCAAAAACCCAGTCAACTTCAGGTTGGAGCTCAGAGAAAGAAACTGAAGGCTTGGTAGGTAGAAAGCGTTAGTTGGAAATTCGTCGTGCAACTGATTACCTTCAAGATTAAGCTTCTGAAGGTGAACAAGGTGGAAGAGGCTGCTGTTGGAATCGATGGAACCAAAAATACAACTGCTGCCGAGGTCAAGGCTTGCAACGTGTCTCGTAGCCTCGTTGCATTTGATCCCATCCCAGGAGCAACCATCTTCTCCTTTCCCCCATGAAAGAGCCTCAGGATATGCCAGGCCAGTGCAAGCGGCTTTGTTGATGGAGAAGTTATGTTTGAGCTGTTTCATGCCATGACTCAGTAAACTTAAGAAAAAATAGGAGCAAGAATAGGAAGGAGAGGAATATTTATGAACCATATTATTAGAAAAAACTAGGAGCAATGACTTGTTAGCTTCTCTCTCCTTCTGATAAATTCTGGAGGTTGTTTGGGGCAAGTGGAAAAGGGACTTGCTTCTTTCGACAGAGGAAGGTGAGATGTGATTCCATTTTTCCCCCCTTTTCCTTTGTTGTGTTATAGAGGAGATTGCTACTCCTAGAGATAACATAGTGATGACTTGAACCCAGTCTCCACATAGGGGCATGTTATCACTCGCTGAGCTAATGCGTACTGATAATTCTCATTGATTTTTATAACTTTTTGCTCATTTGCTGCCATACTTGGGCTACATAATAGGTTGGGAGAGAGAAAAAGAAGGGAACAAAAGTTGTAAAATAAATGAGAAATCATCAATACTTACTGTAAGTTTTGGCGTATTCTTTTTTGTTTTGGGTTACAAAGGATGCTAGTAGCTTGTGAAAGAGCGGAATGAGCTCCATTATTCAACAGGAATGAGACTCGAACCCATAGGAGGCGGCTTGAAACCAACTAAGATCGATTTCATTGATTAGGGATGTGAGGTATGATTCTTATGCACAAGTAAAGTCGCGACCAGGATTTTATTAGACCATTCTATATTCTTATGCACAAGAAAAGTTGCGACCAGGATTTTATTAGACCATTCTATACATAACGAGAAAAAATGTCGCATTGACCAGGGTTTTGTTAGACTATTTTATACACTCACAAGGCTTACATTTGATGGAGGATGGATGGTGGAACGTATCTTTCTTAGGCTTGACTGGGATTGTTCACTCCGATGGGATCATGCATTTCATTCAAGTCTTTTCTCCAGGCCTTGAATTGGCATGTGAGACTTTTCGTCCCAGTGGCTTTCTTTGAACTGTGAAATATCCTTAAACTTCAGTGTGCGAGGGATTTGCAGAGGAAACCCATGGGAACACACACGATGTTATGGGAAACTGGATGTCCAGGCCGACATGAGTTGGACATGACGAAGAAAACCTTGTGCTTCTGGCTGAAGGAAGCAATCACCATCTGGGCATCTGTGGTCTGGGCCAGCACCAGGGCGTGGAGGCATTTTCGACGCTTCCATTGCTGGGAGGTTCGTATAAGATTAAAACATCCCCCATGTTTTAGTTTTAAGCTGCCCTTGCAAGGTGGGTGTGCTGAGCCGTATAATTTTATAGATCCCGCATCCGCACCAAGTGATCAGGTAAGCTATACTACTCTCTGGCCATAGCCTGTCTGCTGAGTGCAGGATGGTGCATGAGATTATACTGAAGGGCTGCTGGTATATTGGCTCATGACATGTCCATGAATTATGCTTTGGGCCTTTGGCTCATGTGTTGCGGGGAAATTGTCCTGTGGTTCAGACCGTTCCACCCGTTAGCCCAGTCATTCCATTTTGGGGTGGCAGCTGAATGGCTCGGACAGCTTATGAGAGGGTCAAACAGGGGTCATAGGGGACGGATTATGAATGGATCATACATGGATCGACAAGACATGACATACTGACTTAATGGCAAGGTCAAAATTATTTTATTGACGGTGAGTTTTCATATCATTTTACATTATTTGCCATCTCTAACGCATATAGATCTTTCTTATCCATGTTGGCAACCAAGCAGAGGTGGATGGAAATTATGACTCGATTTGCTTCCCTAGTGAGAATTGAAAAGAAAATACAAACAAAAAGAAAAGAAAAGAAAGAAAACCCGGTCGGTTCTATGACTATCTTTAGTGGGGTATATACAAGTCGTCCTATTTTTCACTCTTGCCAGGCTTGAATTGGCAAGCCTGACTGATTATCACTGGTTTATAATTTGTTGACGTGCCTGTACCATACTAGAAAAGTTCTTATCAGTGAAAAGTTGGAAATCCAAAAAACAAAACTATTAGAGTTTAAATCAAATAAAAGTAAAATTATAAGATTATTTTTACCATTTTGGTCATATAATATTATTGCTAAATTATATTGGGCTTCATACAAAATGTTCGTGAATTTCATTAATTTGTGAAGAAGTGACTAAGAAATCTTCTGTTATTAACTTTTTTTTTCCCTTGCAGCAAGTTTCTGCGATCCACAATAAGAGAAGCACAAGGGTGCCAATCGACACTAGCAGCCCAAACTGATTGGATCGCTAATTATTGTTTTGTTCTATAAAATAGAAAAAAAAAAACTCTCATATGTTTTAGCTCTCCACTCTAAAAAATGTTTCATTAATTTTCTCGAAATGAGAGTGCAAAAATTTGATAAATCGAATTATATATGAATCCAAATGGGAGGTGCTTGGATTCTGAGGAGCTGGCTCCTCCATTTACTCTCTCATTTTCTCTTTCTGGTCAATTTTAATGTATTTTTAAATAATTTTAATATATGAACTAAAATAATATTAAAAAATATATAGGCTTATAATTTATCATGAGTTAATGTTAGAATATATTTATCCTAAACATCGAAGCTTTAGCTGTCTTTAAAATTCAATTGGGAGCACTCGGGTCCGAATTAGCCAACGAAGTTTGCGGACACCGCTTGAACGGTAGAAGTTTGAGTTTTCCTATTCTTTTTTCTTTTATTTTTTTGGTCCTTCAAAAAACATAAAATGAAAGTTATAATTATTTATTCTATATTATTGTCGACGTTTTCAATTTTATTTATATTTCACGTAACTGATTCTTTTTTACTTTTGTTTAAGTCATGTTTAATATCAATGCCTGCGTTGATCAATGCTCTTTTTTTTTTCTTTTGCATATTTTTTTACAACCCATGAGTATTTTTTTGTATAGAAACCGGCAAATGGATCAGTCTAGCATGTGTTTATCGAGTGCCTGTTTGTTTATTGCTCAAAATTAAGTTTTGGGAGTCAAAATTAAATTTTGTTCCGATTTGCTAACATATCTGATTAGTATAGGGATGGGTTGCACTTGAAAAACCATGGTTTTGACCGATAAAAAGCTAAATTTTGACTATTTGAATTTTCACAATTGCCCTAAGTCAAGTCTTGACCGTTTTAGTTTACCCGTGTTTTATTTTTTATAATTATTTTGCCCAATTTTACCTTTGACAATGAAACAAGCATTTTACATGAAATTGAGCTCTAAATATACGGTAAGTGAGTTGAGTGGTGATTTGTAAGTAAATGTCACTTTTTTCTTCTTTAATTTTATCAGACTTAAAAACAATTTTCTATTTACTCCTTTTTGTTTCCGTCTTAGCCGTTGTCATTGTCATGTTTATTCCTTTTATTTCAATAAGCAAGGTAAATGGAAGAACATAGGATGAGAAGTCGATAGAACATGTATGAGCTAACAAAAGAAGTCACAATTAGCTTCTCCTTAGGCTAATAACACCTTCAAAAGTTTTTGAATATGTGCTGATCTTAGTAATCTTATGGTTTCGAATTAATCCTTTGAATATGTGTAGATCTTAATAATCTTATGGTTTCGAATTCCTGAATACGTGCAATTCTGAATAATCTTATGGTTTCAGATTCATTGCATAGTCACACTAGCTTAAACAGTCACTTCTTAAAATAATATTTTAGTACGTTAGAGCTTTATTATAATTTTGTCGCGGTTCATTTGTGTTGTCATATCACAAAACAACTATGTAATACTTAATTAAAGAAGGAAAAAAGTAAGGACTGAATGCGTTGTCTCAAAAAATTGGTTGTGCAAGAAATCATGCCATCAATTTTGGCGTTATATCACCTCCCCCAAAATAAGCAGCCGGTGATACTAAGATCTTAAGATCCCTAATCATTCAATCCTTATCTTCACAACTTAATGCGAATTTTGTGCACACGTCGTGTCTATATTATTTTTTTAAAGTGGTGAGCCTCAAATTCCATGCGATTCTATCTTGATTGGTTCATGCCATCACTATTATTTTGTCACATCTCAAAGCGACTTTATGGTGTCTCTGCAACACCCCGGAGGCGGGGAAATAAGGGTGAATTAAATTACCAAAATACCCTTTTCATTTTCCTCTTTCATTTTTACCTGGAAAATCATGGCAAAATTACGGTCTCCATCTCAAACCCATGGGATAGGATCACAAGGAGGGATGAAAAAGATTTTAACCTTTCTTCTTTTTACCCAAGCCGACAGAGTCCATGTGTTTAGAAGCAATCAGAGTTGGTAAACTTTAGCTCTCACAAATCCAAGCCTGAAATTACTGGCGAACAAACATAAAGCATTTGTAGGTTCATTGACATGATATATGCCCGTGAGGGGGTCAATTATAGTCAAATCATTTACCAAAATCATCTCTTCAACTGTTTAACTGCCAAATCTGGTAATTTATAAACCTTCCACTTCGAAATAAGTAGATAAATAAAGGACCCCAAACCTTGACCTTTTTATCAAAAACATTAAATATGAAGCTGTTCTTCAATTTGGTGACTTTTAGAAGGTATCATGAGCTAGCCGCCATCATCACTGGTATGCATGGCTATGAGACCACAGTTCAGAAATCAGTTCACACCTAAACCTTGAGAGTAAAACTCAGAGTTTCAGCCGTTTGAAGCTCAACTGGTACAAACCCCCTGCTAGTCAGTGTAGAAACCAACTCTATGATTAATCCCAAAAACAACAGTGGGATGGGCCTTACGATTCCCATTTTTGTCGAATCAAGCAAAAAGGGGTTGTGGGGGAGGAGACCTTCCATCTACAAAGAAGGAAGAGAGATCTGTGGGGACGCTAGTGGAAAAGAAAAAGGGACAATTTTGGGGTGTCCTTTCATTGAATTTTGGTAGAGATGGTAACAACATGAGATGCCAATTTGGAACACATCCATCCACTCCATGCCCCCACTGGTTTAAATGATTCACATTTTTTGTACAAATGTCATGGACCATATATTCCCTCCAGTTCACAGAATTTGCATTATTTCATGCACTTATTAGGGCTTTTGCTTTAAATGGGAGGAGAATGGGGATGCATTCAAAGCTATGTCATGTGCCCCACCGTCCCCATAAAATAAGGACCATCAGCATCTAAGTGCGCTTTGGTTTTGCAAGTCCTATTGACACGGCGTGTTTGGTTTTTAAAACTTGGATTTGTAAATTAAGGGGATGGTGCATTTACAAAATCATGATTTTGACTAATGTTAAATCAAGTTTTGACCGTTTGGATTTATCGATCCTTGAGTTTTTGACCATACTATTTCAATTTACCCATTTTTTTTATTTATTATTTTGCCTAATTTTAACTTGGGCAGCCAACCAAACACGAAGACTTGCAACACTCAGGTTTTTGAATAAAGTTTTACAAGACTAGATTTTGAATCCGGTTTTGCCTAGAGATCCGACTTTAGTCCATGTTAGAACATGTTGAGTTCCCCGTGTAAAATGGAAGTCCAACATCGAAAGTGGGTGGTGTTGTCAAGTGAGTAATATAAAGCCGGGATCGATCGAAGACCCACAATTTAGGCTTTCCCAAGCTTGAGGAGTCATGTCTCTTATTCGACTGTGAAAAAATGCATCCACCTAACAATCAAAGTGAATGCAAACATACAACCATCACTTGGTATGTCAGTTTCTTTTGTTTGGAAACTAAGTTTTCATAATCTTTTTTTAATTTTTTAAAAAAGAAGAAGAACAAATTGGGGGCCATTTACCGCAATTTTGGAGAGAATATTAAATTTTGATTGGGATCAAATAGATCAAGTTTAATCCTTTGAGACAATATTTAAAAACTCAAGATACCTATGACCCACGTTGGTCTACAAAAGCGCAGCCTCCATATACGCAGTGAATTTTACGTTTATTGGACGGCTCACATTCTTTTGATTTTGTGCTCCTACAGGCCAATTTAGTACAATCATATTATTACCTAGAAGATTTTTTTTCCCAAGAAAATGATATATTTTCTCTTTGTCCAAACATAAGAAAAGAAAGGGAAAAGATTCTGGAGGGTAGGATGAAAAATTGCGTGGGGAAGGCTTCAAACAGAAGTTTCAGAATATGCATTGTCCAGATGTCACCTAACGGCAAACATCCCCACGTGTTCTCCCTTGATATTATTGACTCCTGCTTTAATTCCTAGTTTACTTAAACCCTAGGGTTTATTTATTTATTTATTTGCTAGAATAACCTTAGGGTTTAAATAACTTGGAGGCGAAGGAGAATAGGATTTTCCTAACCCGATAAGGTACCACCACTAATAGAAAGATTTTCATATTGAATAATTATATACATATAGATTTTTACAATAAAATCACAAAGAATTAATGTCATGCGAATTGAGCGAAGGGTTTTTATATTTTTAATCATTGAATAATATCCCAAGCAGTGGGAGAGCCTTAGGTTCTGACCGCATGCCGGTGGAAGAATGAGTTGGCGACTCATGGGCCGAAGCAGTAACAAAAGTATTTCTAGTTAAACATTTTTCACAATCCCTAGGCCCTATTCGGTCTATACCACTACCATAATATTAGATTGGGGAGGAAGATCATTTTTAAGTCGCCCCTCAAGGAAGTGGTAAGAATAGAGTTCAATAAATATACCGGTGAACAAGAATTTGATTGAAGGGTGTGTTGCTAAGTTAATAATGTGTCAACAATTTGAGTGTGTTGCTAAGTTAATAATGTGTCAACAATTTGAGGGCTTGAAAGTGGACTTGGGGAACATTTTTCATTTTAGGATGTGGGTGTCAAATTTATCAGTAGGCCCACTAATCTCTCGGGACAGCCATTCCTGCCTATAATAATAAGTTTTAAGTAAACTACATCCATAACATATCTAGTCGTCATATGAGAACTTAAATGTATCAACCTAGGGTTGCGGATGTTACTTGAAATTTTTAAATAGACAATCGAACTTAGAACTTGGTGAACATTTTTTTGTAGCATTAGTCCTGACGCTTGTTCATAATTTGTATGTATGAATATTATTTGTAATGGCTTGGTAATTGGCTTAAAGTTTAGCAACAATGCAGTGAAAACAACATTTTATTTCACCCCTATTGTCACTTCAACCAGTTTACTGTGCCATTGGCAGCTGATAGATGATTTGTGTTTTTTTGGTTTTTTTTTTTTTTGGGTCATTCAACTGTTGCATTCAGGATGGATCTCACCGCTTAAGCAGTCACTCATGGATGGCATAAAGACAATTAAGATTGGCAGCCGCATACGTCATAGTAGCACTCTTAACTGTTTTCAGTGGACAGTAATTTCAGAATCAAATACATGGTACTTGTGTACACATCGTTCTAAATATTCTATCACTCATTTAGATTCGTTGAATTAAAAAAGTTATAAATTTATGAATTTAGATGATTCTAATTATTAATTTTAAAAGAAATAATATTAATTGAAAAAATAAATGCATTTATTACTCCAAAAGGGGAACTTGTAAGTTGTCAAAATCTTACAAGATGATGATGATCTCCATCCAATAGCCTATCTATGGAAAATCTTCAATTAAGATTTTAAATTAAAAGAGGTGGGCTAGAAGCCCGGAATGGAGTAGGTGACTTTCATGAAATGAACCATACATCTGAAAGTGGAGGAAGAAGAAGTGTGAAGGGAAGATGAAGGTGTAGATCTAGGTAAGGATTGAACTCAAAAGGTTTCTTATATAACTCTCCATGAGAGAATCAGACTTATGTAATTCTATGGCTCATAGAACTGTGGAGACCATTGGAGCTTTGCTCATCTTGCTATTGATGGTTACTTTGTGGTTTCAACGAATAATGGAGGAAACTTGAGTTTTTTTCTCTCTCTCTCTGTGGCAAGTCGCCTTCTTTTTTTCTTTTTTCCTTGAAGGAAAACGACCTCCTCTTTCTAAAACCCTAAGGTTTCGTTATATAGGAGAAGACCTCCTTGTGCTGTCGGCTAAGGAATTCTCCCCAAGAAGAGCGAGAGAAAATTTTTAAAAGGGAACCTCGTGTCACTAGTACAGCAAAGTAGAGCAAATAATTAAAAAGGCTAAAAGCTTTTTTTTACTGTGCAAGGCGCAGTGTACTAGAGGCCTAACGATGGAACATAGGTCCAGACAAGAGGCATTCCTTTAAAGGATTAAGTAATAAGCTCAAGAACGAGATAAATATCTTGTTGACTTGGTCAACAAAGCTCAAATTGGGTTTCAAAAGTGCCACCTGTCTTATAAGGATTGGGTAAGAATAAAATTTTCTCAAGGAGAGAAAAGTGATGCCAACCGTTAAACAAAAATTAAAGGTGATTGCAATAAATGACGGTGATTGTCGACATCCACAAATACATGCCTTTTTAAATTCAAACAACACATATTCAGTATTCTAAACGAATCATTCTAATGAGTCAGCAAGTAAATTAAAACAAGTCTCATCCCACTTGCTTGGATATGACACATATATTCAGAGTTCATGTTCATAGGCATCAAGTTTAAAGACTTTTTAGGTAATAGGGTTCAATCTTTCACGTGGAATCTTGGATAAATTCTTTTATTGGAATGTCAAAAAAAAATTTTAAAAAAATTGTTTTAGTCGTCGATGCCTCATTGAAGTATTGAAAAAATCATAGCAAATATATAAAAAGTAAACCTTGAATAAGAAAAAGACGAAGACGTCGGTTGAGGCACGATATCAACAGTCACTGATGTCAATGACAAGGGCAAACGCATGTTAGAGAGAACAGTATCATCGCATGTTGCCAAATTAATACTATCTTTGCTCATTTATTGACACCATACCTAATATTTTACCCATAACAAAGGAAAAGCAAGGAATAGTAAGGTGGAGACCCTTAAAAGGACACCCTAATGAATCCCTAGTAAACTAGAGAAAGCAAATTTGTGGTAAAAAGGATTTCACTCATTTGCTTTAACTAGCTGGCAAAGCATCCCATTGTTAGTGCAATTCATGCTATCACATGATGACCTGTTCAATCACATTCCCCTCTAATTTAACCTTTGTTTGGTGCTTTGCAAGGAAATAAAAGCATTGGACAAATAGGAAAATTATCACATCTAGGGTTCTGATATCTTTATTAAACTTCAATTAAATTTAGAAATGTTATGCATCAAGATATGAAAGCAGTAAGATATTCGATCATTATTTTCGATAAAAGTTGGCATTCAGGGGCTCTCATCTTTGAGGATGAGATTTCAAGTTCAACTCTCTTTTAGAAAGTTTAGAGTTGCACCCGTTGCCCTCTAAAATAGCTTCTAGGTAAATCAGGTTTCATGTATGCATAACATATCAAGCCGTTTTTAGGGTCTAAACATGTTAGCTTAGGATCGGGATTGTCGTCCGAAACTCTCATAAGGAACATCAAACTTCTGACTTCCTCAAAGAGAAAAACCTCTAAATATCAATTGAACGCTAAGCTTGCAAGCATTTTGAACCATATTTTATTTTAATGCCTTACTACAACAATTTTTTCCAGAGTTAAATTTATGGCATAGGAATAATTACGTAGAAATTGCAGCTTTCTCGTGAGCCGAAGCCCCTTAGAGCCGGCGGAGCATTATTCTTCTCAAAGGCCTCAAAATCTTGAAAATTCGAGTACCCCCACACTAGAATAGTCCGTACAATCTAGGAACTAAAAAAAGGTAAAAAATCAATCACCAAAAGTTTTTGTTGGATCAAGCATATTACTATACGTAATGGGATCTGTGCCGTCCATTGTATGCAGACCTCCATATTTTGAAGCCTAAGAAAACGTAGACGAAAATTTGGAGGGGAAAAAAAAAAGAGTACTCCCATTTCTATGTCCTTAGTACACTCTTGATAAAATTTTTGAGAGGTATTTTGATCAAATACAATAAAAAAATTACTTAAATTTTGACATATTTATTAAAGGTGCATGAATGATGTAGAAGTAGAATTCTTCAAAAAAAAAAATATCAACAAGATATGATTCTATTTTTGCCGTAATGATATTGGGATCATCATTAAGGTCCCTTGCCAATGTTGTCCCTCTAGATTTTCCAATGCAAGTTTTTTAATGGGGTATATTCAGTATGAATAATTTTATGAATACAAAGAATTTTATAATAAAATCATAAAATGTCTATGTGGGACAAATTTATTAGAGGGTGTTTCAGCAAATAATAATATGTGCTTTCGTGAATGTGTAACACACATGTCTTTTGTGAATTTGCCGTGAAATTCTTTATATTCATAGCATTGTTCTGTCAGTATTTGTTCTATGTAGTATTCGTTACCCAAGGGATCCTATTTTCCATACTTTCTACCTTATTCTCTAATGAAATTTTTTTCCCTATTAAATTAGCATTGATGAGATTTATGTTGAGAAGTATGTCCCACGTCGGGAAACTAGAGCCTAACGTTGGAATGTTTCATCCGTAATCTCACAGGCATCAGATTGGTCTTGTGGAGTTCTTGGGGATCCCTTAAGATGTCAGCACATCAATAGGCAGCATCGGTGCCTGCATGAACCAAGTTAGGTATTCATAACTAGCTCGAGAGTCGAGCAATTAAAAAGGCACGACCTTCGACCTTTCAGCGACCTCAAAAGAAGTTGATCGTTGAGTTCACTTTAGCCCCTATTTTCATGTGAAAATCTCTTTCAAATCCTATCTTCCTCCTTGTTGGTGAAGCCTTCACAGCGATATGCTTCTTCGTCTAAGAGGGAGATTATGCCCGGCTTGATTTTGTTCACTACAATGTTTTGAGGATTATGGAATGTGGCACAAGAAGAATAGAAACTTTCAGACCTTATCATGGTATTAAAGCAAACAATCAAACACGTGTATCACTTAATATAAATATAAATTATTTATGTGCTTAGCTCATGCAGCAGCAGTGCACATGAAAAATGTGTCGAGTATTTGTCTAGCATAATAAAGCTAAAGCCTTGACAACTCAACTAATAACAACTCAAAGCAAGTACAATCATAATGTTAATATTCCCTAATAAAATGTTGTACACTATCCTGTACAATTGTGCAAACACAAACATGATCTTAATATTCCATTGATGAAAGACGTTCGAATCCCAATAGACTTAGGGGTGAACAAGTCAACAAATATCGCCTCAACCTTTGTCAGGCTTACTATTTTTTTTCTTACTCATACCAAAAATGGAAATGAAGTACAGAATCATATCAACTTGGGTGGGCATAAAATTCAAGAAAATTTTGTATTATTTACCATATATATATATATATATGTAGAGAGAGAGAGAGAGAGAGAGAGAGAGAGAGAATTCCCTAGGCTAATAAAGGAAGGGTTGCATGCAATGTATATTGTTTCCCCTTGGGCTATGCATAACACATTGGGGTTTGGACAACCCTATCCTATGATAAGAATTTTATGTAGACACAATTCCTATATGAATCTTTCTCTCGAGTATGAACGTTTGGCCTCGAAAGGAGTCCAATTATTTCTCACTTGGAAGAAGATTTCTTCAATATCTCTTTAACATGGGAATTTGAGATGTGCCTTCTCTCTCCCATCCTGTAAGTGCCTACTCATCTCCAAGGATACCGATTCTCTTGGTGTGTGTTTTGTTTGGAAGAACGATAGTTCCATTTAATGCAATATCGCGTTAATTAAAATACAAATATTACGAAATAGTAAATGGCCTAAATTTAAAAAGTCATGAATTTATGAATTTAAAAATTTTGATCATTCATTTATTTCAGCTCATCATGAATTTATGAATTTGGATAATTTTGATCATTCATTTATTTCAACTCTAACTTTTCTTTATCTTTTTATGCAATAAATGGCTAAAATTATCTAATTCCACGAATTCATCGGTTCTTAAATTTAGGAGATCTACTTCCAAAATAGTGGACCCACTCGAGTCAATATAATATTCAAGTATTTTCTTATCACACCACATCTATCTAGCTTTTTAAACTCGGATAAAAGACACTCACACCTCTTCACCTATTTGAAAAAGATACTGACACTTTATGTTTTTCAAAATCTCCCGAATCTTTTAAATTGTAGATGGAATGCTTCAGTGACTTGCAATTAAGATTCGCAAAAATCTCATATCTCATGTGCAGTAATATTCTTTCATCTCGATTGACTAAAAACTCGCTTAATTAAGCTAATCATGCATTATGCTCGATCGTACGTGAGACCCACAAATCTCATCTTTTGCAATTAATAGTGTTATGCTCTTTCGATCTAAAAGGGTGAAAATCACTTGACCACAAAGATTGGAAACTTCGTATTAATCGGACAATATCTCACTTATGAAGTTTTGATGTACCCCCGACATTCATACCCATGTTCACTCATCATTTAATCTCCGAATAACAAAGTGATGGACACATCTATTGTCCTAGTCGTCATATATTGCGCACATGCCACTTGTCCCCTACATTGGAAATTACGCGAGAAATTGTGATGGATCCTTTCAGAAAGTACGCATAAATTATTTTGAAATTGGATTATGCACTAAAAAAATAATGTTAACTATTAAGCAATTAAAGGGGGGTAAATTTAAGTCACTGAACTCTGGGGTTATCTCTAGATAATTACTATATTTTGATTTGTCTCATTTTTTATACCAAATTTTTGTAATTTTGTGATTCCATAATTGCCATTAAGTCTATTTAAGGGGGAACCCCATTTCATCTATCAATTTTTCACTCGTCATTATTTTGAAGGCATTTTAAAATAATTTTAGTCATTTAGGTTGAAATAATGTACAAAAATACATAGGCCTATTAGTTTTTTCATGAGTTTTATAAATGTGGAATGCATTCATCATAAACCTTGAAAGTTTAGTATAATTTATCTTTGAGTTTCTTAATTTTCAATGATTATGGTGAATATTTTTACCATTTAAAGGTCTGTTGAAAATTGATAAGTTTATGTATTTTTGTATGTTATCTCAATTCGTACGGTAAAAATTATTTTAAAGTACCTTGAAATTAACTAGGGTGGCGAAATGTAGAGAGAAATCGTACAAGAACGGAGGGGAGCAAGAATTAAAAGCAATGATGAAATTGTGACACTATGAAAGTTTAATAAGAAAAATAAAACAAATCAAAATGTAGCGATCATTTTGAGACAATCCCTACAATTTAGGTATCCCTAATGAAATTTACCCATTAAAGGGGGCTATATTAAATGTTGGTACTAATATCAGACATGGTTGAATATCACTCATCAACAAATCCCACACCTCTCTGTCAAACTAATAAACCCCATAAATAAACCTCGTACATGCATGGATGGACCTCGGCCCTGTTGTGTAGGGTCTCTAATTTCGACCCAGAGGACATATCCAGCAAATTGCTTGTCATCTTAATTAATGCATATAGGGAATAATGAGTGTAAGGATTTTTTTTTTAGATTCTTTATTTATGAAAGAGGAAATCACTTATTTACTATAAAAAGAAAAAGAAGAGGTAATCACTTATCATTTAGGTCGACTCTAAACTTTTTTACCATAGAGATGGAAAAAATATGAAAAATCACGAGAATGTGCCTATTTTCATGCAATTTGATGTTGTATAGAGCCCTTACTAAAAATAATGAGATATTAAGAGATCTAAACAATTATAAAAATTTTAAATTTTTTACAATTTATAGTACAAATATGACTAAGTGAACAAGGTTTGCTTATATGAGAAATGTCATAAAGTTTATAGGAGCCACATGAGATAAGCTGATTTTGATTGTGGGATTAAACAACTAAGAGCCCATTTGGGAGGCTTACTTTAAATGGATAATAGTTTTAAATCATAAATATTTTTTAAAAATTGCTAAAAATAGAAATCAAATAAGTTGTTTAGTGTTTGGTTAAAAAACATTTGAAATATGTAAAATAAAAGATTATATTATTGAGAACGTTATCTCATAGTAGTGAGAAAATAAATCATGACTATTTATTTAATAAGATATTACTAGTTGCTTTTAGGATGAAACCTCCAAGGATTTAACATGGTATTAGAGCCAGACAATTTTCATACCTCTGGTGTTATCGTTGCAACGCATGCTTCATGGTACCCTCAAATTATTATCCAAACCTCTGGTGCTATTGTTGTCACACATGATGGGGCATGTTGAAAACATTATCCCATATTAGAAAATTAAGCCTTACCTATTTAATTAATAAAATCTTAGGGCCAGCTCACCCATTATAAATTGGTTTTAGGATGAAAATCCTTCTAACTTTAACATATATAAATTAAACTGTTTGGCAGAAGATAACTAAAATTAATTATTCACTATTACATGACAAAAAATATATATAACAAACTGGTATCGATTGATTATTATATTAGGAGTAGCTTTTAGAAAATGTATATTAAATTGATTGTGAACATAGAAACATTGTCTAAACTGAATCGGCTAGACCTTTTTTTTTTTTTTTTTTTGGGGGGGGGGGGGGGTAGTTGAATTGTTTTGCTCCTTTTTCTTTTTTCTTTTTCTTTTCTTTTTTATAAAAAGAGTGAGGTGGTCAAACTAGTTTTTATGGAGAAAAGCTTCCTTATGGAGCGTTTGGTTTTGTCAAAAAAGCATGTCTTCTATAAATAAATAAAAAAGAGAGGGGCTAATTGCCTTTTAAATACATGCATAACTCACAATCACTTAAAATAAATTAATTTGAAAAAAAAAAAAACACCCTCTAACCCTCAAAATCACTTGAAATAAATTAATTTGACAAAAAATAAACACCCTCTAGCCCATATACTGCTTTAAATGCACATGTTTAGTTTTCAACTATACAAAAAAGGGAAAGGAAAAAAGTTTCAAAGTCTGCTTAAACTCACAAACTACCACACATAAACTTGCCCTTGAAGCAAGAGAGTGAAATAAGGAAAAGAAAGTGGTAAAAGTAAATCCAATAATATAATAATTCACCACTTGAATTGTTTTTTCTTTTAAAAGCTGTGTTCTAATCTATACCATAATTCTGGATTGATGAAAGACCAGTCCAATACTGTCAAGTCCAATTTGGAGCTTATTTGCATTTGGCCACAAGAAATTCCCTAAAATGATGTAGCATTGAAAACAATTTTCATTTTTTTGTTTGGTCAAACTTTAGAGAGAGTTTCAATTCAAGCCACAACTTCAAACCCCAAATGCAAATGCAAACCAAAAATGGGGTACACACTTGTTGCACCAATGATAAAGTGTGGTTGATATGAATGTTATGTCATTTTCTGATATCTGAGTAGTCAGTTTGGATCAAATATTTTATAAATCCACCAAATACAGCCAGATATGGGCGATTCTTCGGTTTTGCTTTTAAATTTACAAACATTTTTAAGGCTCACATTACTGCCACTTCACTAGAACATCAAGGCCATGTCGAGCCTTCACTGCCCCATTCTGTAACTTCCCTTCTTTCATTCGATCTTGATAGCGACGCTACCTACGAAATTTAAAAAACCTTGGAATTACATCGGCTTCTTTTCTTTTTCTTTTTTCCCCTTTCTTTTCTCAAAGCTATTTTGTCTTCAAAGTCAGCCCCTAGCTAGCCTAGATTGCCCTAAGGCACTTACATATAAGCAAATCAAAACAAGATCAAAGCTGTGATCTCCTTTTGATTTGAACCACACTCTCCACTTCAACATATGTATATTAAATCCATTTTACACGACACACCTAAATGGTTCATAGTGGTCTGATATAGCTTCAACTAGGACTTGCTTCCAATGATTGATAAAACCCCTTACCTCCATGGGTAACGAGAGTATAATACAACAGTACTAATGTAGGAACGTACTATTATCTAAATTTTCACTACATCAAATCGTTTCAACTGAAACATTAAATACCGATCACTCATTTGGTTCATAGAAATAGAATAATATTTCATAAAAATATAACATGAATAATAAAAAAAGTATGTGAGCAATAACTCTTTTTAAGACCTATGAGTGTAATGGATAAATAATAATTATTGCACCATTAACTATTAGTGATAATTTTACCTTGTATATTCCTCTCATAATCTACGGAAGTCACCATTTCAATTAAGTTCAATGGAGATATAACTCCTTAAATATTATATTTTTATGAAATACATAAACCATTTTATTTAGCGAATCGAACAAATGATTTTCTAGTACTGAATAGGTTAACTCATTGCCAAATCTATGAAAACTTAACTCGTCCCACCTCTTTTCATCCGTGAGATTAAATTTAGAAAAATCTAAAAAATCATTCTTATAAATAGTGATAGCATCTAAATTAAGTTTTGTAGGCAATAATCCTTTTCCCAATTACATTAACTCAGCTTTCTATAATTAGCTGGTGGGCCCACCACTCCTTGTGAGGGTCATGGCCCCCTTTTAGACTTTTTCTTTTTGAATAATTTGAGACTTTAAAAGCTTTAACACGACTAGATTCAACCCCACAAAATCATGAATCATTTAATAATAATTATAAATTTAACATATATGATTAAAATTATAAAATTATGTGTTCAAAGTTTAAGAGAAAAAATAGACAGTTTAAATTGCATAGCAGATAAATGTTAACACTATGGCATGTGGCAAAACTAAATCACCTATACCATCAATATTGTTTTGCTAAAAATTTGAAGTACACTATTTGAAACGCTATGCGTTCGTGGCACCTCATACTTATTTTTGACGTATCTATATATATAGAAAATTAATATTATGAATAAAACCTTGTGCTAGTATTTGTGTTCATCAACGACCTAGGCCCCATTATGGAAAATCTACTCATATGGGCTGAAAGAGTATTAAAATTAGTGAAACCGACAACAAATTTCATATTGTTTAGTGATGCATGGCGTCATTACTTTAGATGGTGAAAACTGAAGAGATTTCACCTGCTATAACTTTAATCTTGTAGATTATTATTGCACTCTTAACATTAGTCATATGAAAATTTATAGGTTCTCTCTCTCTCTCTTTTTTTTTTAAATGTTTTTATATACTTCTGTTTCGATTCATACAGACGAATTTTACAAGGCATTTCTCAAGTAGCCACACATAAACTGAGCTCATGATATCAATATATAGATTATTCATTCTTCTTTTAAGAAAAACAGAATGCTTTTTCAAAAGTTTGAATCTTTAGGATGTCTGTCCACAATTTGGAACATTGTCAGGTTTAGGCCTTGGTTAATAATGATGGATTCGCACGTGCATTTCCAAACAAAAGTCTTTTACCACTCCATGTAAAATCATTTAGCATAACATTTCATTACGATTTTACCCTTTTCTCTTTTATCAAAACATTGTTGGAAAACTGCAGCTGTGCTGTTTGATAATGGGCGAAACTGTAAACAAAGCCTTTAATTATTATTTGGATCTTTCCTTCTTTTAAGCATAACAAAACTGCACGAATCTTTTTGTGGTCCTCTCTAAAATAATTATAATTACATTTTGCTTTCATTAAATCGATTAAAAAAACTCTCAATTGTAATCTTGTGATTGCATTATATCCTCAGGAATATTTCTATAAAATAAAATAAAATTCATCAAATAAGTAGCTAGAAAAAGTTGTTGCCAGGGAAAAATGAGTAAAGAAACATTAAATTTATATATATATATATATATATATATATATATATGTATGTACGTATGTATATATAAATGAAAACACATAGTAAAAAGCATATAGAGAAAAATCTTATGACGAAACTTTTTGCTGTTTCGTTTATATTACCCCCTGTCCCTTTCCTAGCGTTGGCCACAAATTTAGGGATCAAGATCCTCATTTCACTCTTCTAACACATCCAAATTATGTGGTCGACCAAACAATTTGCGGTGCTCATTCTGAACTGAGATCGAGTACCATCATTCTTACACATCAAGGGCATGCATACTATATTTAAATTATTTTTTTACACAACTGTCCTGATGCGTATAGACATCAACTCCCAATGCTCAATGAGCACCAAAATTTTTTCATCTGTGAAAGACTCTCATGAACACTTTATTTCCTATGTTGAGAATATTAACCCACATTAGGAACTTAAAGGGTAGTAATTCAATTAACGAGGTCATGGGACCAAAACATTAGCTTAGATATGATTGCGCATGAAGGGGTGTGTTGAGAACATGTTGCCCCACTAGGGAAACTAAATTATAGCAAATCAATTAATATGATATCGTGATTGTTGAAAATATTTGTCAAATGATAATAAGTGTTTAACTCACACGTGAAATAAATGAAGTGAAGCAACAAATTTATCATGAACTTAATTAAACTAGACAAAATTTATTTGCAATTAAGGCTTTACACGAAATTAAATAAACTCAAAACTAATTGAACTACTTAAACAGATAGTTTGCAATTAATGATAGTAATAACTCAACACAGTTTTAGTTATCACAAGAATAATAACAGGTAGTGAGGCAAGAGGACTAGCCTCTGTCCTAAGGAGTTATTTGCTGCTTACAACCCCCTCTCCATGTCCGCTTCCCCACATGAAGAGAAGTCGGAGTTGCTCGTTACATTGAACTTTTAGATAGTCACAACAATAACTAAGCTTTAAACAACTTAAGAACTTTGAAGAACAATTGCGAAGCTCAAGAATACTCTGCAGAGAATAAGAAAAGAGAAAAATAAGAGAATCTTTATCCATAATGGCCCGTCAATGCATGTCATCAATATGCTATGAAACGATGTAATGGGCACCATAAGGGTCAGTATAGATGACTCAAAAGGGCCCATATTTACTTTGGTTCACCCAACATAAATAGAGACCAAAAATCAAATAGTAATAAATAATAATTCGAAAAGCAGGGTTTCAAAAATCAAATAGAGATAAAAAAAAAATCCTAACCTAAGTGGCGAGGCAAGATATCTAACCTCTGTCCTAAGGAATTATCCGCCACCCACATGTAGGATTATATAGCGATACTCCTTAGTGGTTCAACAAATCCCTCCCGAAGTCTGCTTTCCCACATGAAGAGAAGTCGGAGTTGCTCGTTTGATTGACCTTCAGATACTCACAGGAATCACCAGGCTGTAAAAATATATATAAAAAAAAAAAAAAAAAAAAAAAACTCCCTAGAATGCAAGGAACTTTTGCAAAACATTTTCGAGAGCCCAAGAACACTCTGGACAGAATCAGATAAGACAATGCTTGGTTGTATCTTTTGAAATACGAGGCGATGCCCCTTTAAAAATGGCTCGTATGTAAATCACTCCATAAAGGCCAAAAATAAATGACTCGAAAAGGACCCAATAAATGGCTCATATTTAATCTCATCCACGTAAAATTTCTATTTAAATCGGGTTCAATACAAGGTTAGAGTTCAATTCGAATCAAGTCTTATATAAACGTTCAAAAATAATTCGGAATGCATTATTAATTTCATTTTTTATTTAAATTGATTTCATTTTTCTTGTATTAATCAACTTAAAATTATGTATTATTCCTCCAAAAACTATTCCTTACAAGTAAAGAAATTTTTCCAAGGCGATTTAGTCAACGAAGCCATGGAAAGAAATGAATTGCCTGTCATTGTTCTCATCTTTTAAATGCTATCTCACCCACTAAACTTCAATCAGTCGATCATGTCTAGTACAAATTTCACATCATTTCAACAACTCTAGAGATTAATAATCATAAACCTCAATCACTTCGATAAGTTTCTTGTGCGGGGAGAGGGTTACAGGTAACTATGCCCAAAGACTCTTTACGAAAATCACACATCAACAACGAGTTTAGAGAGTGAGCGGTTCTTTCGGTTGGGAAGCAGGCCAGGCCCTACGGGCAAGCATCTCCGGCAACGGAAGCAACATTGTTCGCCACCACTCGAGAAGCGAGTTTTTAAAGAGAAACGAGCAATTCGCAACTGTTCATGGAAAAAAAAGGGACAATCAATTGGTTCTGCTTTGTTTTTTTAACCTTTTCTTCCTAACGACGTGCTTTCCGTCACTAATACACAACATTACTGAATATTAGTCGTAATATAAAAGGGAAAAAATAGAGTAATTTCCCGAACTATGCGCAATAGCTTCATTTATCGCTAAAATTTATTAGAATTGTCACAGCGCATAACATGTAGAACAAGGACTTGACGAAAAAATTGGGAGAGATAAAAAAATGAGAGGATCTCATCCCATCTTATCACCCCTTATTTGTTGCGTAATGATTCAATTAATTTTTATGAGTTTCCAAATTTACTAGAATTGTCACAGTGCGTAACTTGATTCGTTTTAAAGGGCAGGAGATTTATATCAGCCGTCCGATCGATCACATTTAGCCATCATCGAATGGTCAAGATCTGTTGATGGAGGTGGACCTTGAGTATCTTCCTGGTGGGCTCACAATAGATTGGTCGGCTTTCACCCCATCAACATGACGTGTACCTCAGGTGTCCTCACTTTAAATCATATCAAGTGGGATGCAAGGTATGTGAAAAATAGAGTTAATGGAGAGAAGACATATAAATAGAGTTACTCTTCGATTTAATGGACTTGTTATAATAAGCACACGAGCAAAAATAGGTATATTATACGGAATTTATATCATACTATAGAAGAGAATCTTGACCATTGGATTAAAAACCCTACTTATAGCAACAAGATAATAAAATTTGAATTTCATCCATTATAGATGAGAAAGCATCCAAATAGGCAAATCACACAGTCACATTGTTCGCTTATTTGTTAAAAAGTACTTTGACATTTTAGATGAATCCTTGTCCATAATCAAATGAAGTTGGCCTCATATAGTGGGATCTCGCGTCTCTCCGGTCCAAAAGGGTGCAATCCCTGTGCAATTTTGGTATTTTTTTTATTTTTGATGAAATTTTAAATAGTTTTAACTGTACAGATGAAAATAAAATTTTATATATATATATATAGGCATATCAACTTTCATGAGATTTGAAAATATATAACATATTCATCCTATGCATTGAAAATTCAGTATGACTTTTAGATGTCATTTTTTTCCCATGCTTAGGATGAACGGGTTGTGTATTTCCAAATCTCATAAAAATTGATATACCTATGTATTTTTAAATGTTATTTCTACCTGTACAGTTAAGATTATTTAAAATGTATCAAAAATATTAAAAAAAAAGTGTAAAACTGCATAGGGAACTATATACTTGGACCGCAAACACCCTGGATCCCGTATAGTGTTTACAATTCCATGTATCACATTACACCATACCAATCGGTGGTAGAAGAAAACCCTCATATCAAAACTCCTTTGGTTTTCAACTATAAACTTTTATAGAGATTCAATTTACCAAAAGGAAAAAAAAAAACTTATATAGACATTCAAACTTAGAAATAATAGTAAGTAGACTCATACTAATTATGTATGTCTACATCCCATAAAATATGTATAAAAAGTTTACTAGGTTCGCATTTTCTTTTCGTCATGTAAACTTCTATACACCTAAAATTGCTCATGAAAGAGGTTGAAATTTACGAACTTATGAGTACGAAAAGGAAAACTACTAATTGTTAGCTCTAGCTAGGTTAACCCTATTCGAATTTCGTGAATGCAACCCTATTGGAATTCACACAAGAACTTTCACACAGTCAACACATAAAAAATAATAATTAAAAATAAGAAACTTAACGTCGATGATGACATAAGCGTAGTCAGGGCGCCCCGTGCAGCCAACCATAAGGGTGATTATGCTTAGTAAAAAAAAATTTAAATTAAAATTAAAATTAAAAAATTAAAAATAAAATAATGAGAACGATTAAGTTGACAAAGTGGTATACAATTATTGTAAGCTATTTTTGTTGGGGTGGGGGGGTTCCTATAGTCAGTGTAATTACACATAATTAAAGGGAAAAAGAAAAAAAAAAGAAGGGACAAAACCCAAAGCAACAATGACAAAAGATAGCAATTAGAGAGAGAAATTTAACAAAAGTAGAATTGTAAATTTTTGAAATAAAAACAAAAAAAAAAAACAAAAGAAGAAAAAAAAAAAAAAAACCACAAGAGAAAGCAACTTATTCAAATGGCCCCTCCAATAGCCCCATGATGTGATCTTCATCTTCCTCCTTCACTCTCCCCATTTCTTGCATCTTCTTGCATCTCCTTTCTCTCTCTCTTTCTTTCTTCCACCATTTTCTTTCCTTTTTCCTCTAAATCTTTTTTTTTTTTTTTTGTTGAACATAAATCACATCTTTATTAAGCTCTACGCCTCCTCCTCCTCTCCTCATCAAACCATAATCTCAAAGATGTCTGGAGAGGGTTCATCATCGTCCTCGGCCGGGGCGGCTAACACGCCAAGCCGCTACGAGTCACAGAAGCGGCGCGACTGGAACACTTTTGGTCAGTATCTGAAGAACCAGAGGCCACCCGTGCCGCTGTCACAGTGCAACTGCAACCACGTCCTCGATTTCCTCCGCTACCTTGACCAGTTCGGGAAGACCAAGGTGCACCTGCAAGGCTGCATGTTCTTCGGACAGCCCGAGCCGCCTGCGCCGTGCACCTGCCCACTCCGGCAGGCCTGGGGCAGCCTCGACGCCCTCATCGGGCGGCTCCGGGCAGCCTACGAGGAGAACGGTGGCCCAGCCTGAGACTAACCCGTTCGCGAGCGGCGCGATTCGGGTGCACCTTAGGGAGGTGAGGGAGTTCCAGGCCAAGGCTAGGGGGATCCCGTACAAGAAGAAGAAGAAGAAGCCCCCAGGGAGTGGTATTAGTAATCCTCAAGGGACTGAATCCAATTCCATGCACTTCTCTTGAATTTTATTTCAGAACCGGTCAGTTTTTTTTTTCATCCCACACTTCGTTACTAAATCTATAATTTATTCTAATTTGCATATATTAGATGAATTATTTGCTAATTAATCAAGGATCCGAACCCTCGGTAGTTCTTTATTCCAAACCACACTGATTTTCAAGACCAGAGGTATCCACCACTACCACATCTGAGAATTTTGTTCTTGACTGTTACTCGGCCAGTTTTGCCCATCAAAAACTAGTTAGGTTAATCTGATCTAGTACCATATGTGCAATATGTAAAACTTGGGTCTGCCAAGTGTAAAATTGTGCCATTGCTGGGGATTGAAGAGTTGATTTTTATAGGTTCTATTTTTATTTTAAGAAAAATTACTAAACCCTAGATCATCTTTGGGTGTCATCAGTTCATATATAACTAATCACTTCGAGGTTTCTTGCAGAATAAATATGAGAGGAAGGGGAATTAAGAGCTGTGCTCATCAGAATTAACTTTACCCTTCAGCATTTTTCACTAAATGGAAGTCATTAATTACAATAGGGTTATGTGGTATGCAGCAGTCAGTGTCTCCAAGTACTTGCTTGAGAGCATTGTGTTACTAACGAAAGACGTTCAAAGAGATTATTTCCCAGTTAAATAAAAATATCTCATTTTCTCTGCATTTTGAAGTTTTCCTTGGCGTTGGCTCTTCTATTTTCAGCATATATATCATTTGTGATGTTAACACTATATAATATCCAAGGAATGATTAATTAACTATAGGTTTCCTATAATCACTCATCTATTTAGCCGCTCGCTGCTAAATTTAGGGTTCATTGGTCATATTAGTTTCGAGATAAAAAATTGCCACACACAAGATATCCCAGCCATGTGCTAATAATCATTGATTTTGATTTGCTATTTGTTAGCAGCACAAACCCATTGTTGTTATTATTCAGACCATACCCCACTGCCTGTTAATTGCTGTTCTTTTCAATTAATTATCCATAAGAGATATGATTATTGTGAGGGGGGACAAAATTTTGAAAATTTTGGCATCTCCATCCATAATTGTCCTTTGCACCTCTCTATAGCTAGCTCACCAGCTAGGTACCCCTTGTCCTTACTAATTACCATGTATATGAATAGGTTAACCTTTCCAATTCGTACCACTAACATTTCAACCCAAGTGTTAGTCCATTTATGGGGTGGAAGCCCCTCGATTTAATCCAGTAAGGTTCGATTCTCAGATGTATTGATCTTTAATTTGCCTGATTCGAGTGGCCAAAAAAACTGTATGGGCCCAATGATAATGCTATCTCAAACTGTCATTATTATGAACTTATGGCATTAAAATTTAATCTTTCCTCCCTCCCCCCTTGTTTTTTTTATTTTTATTTTTTATGTTTATCTTGAAATGTACAGGTAATCAAAAATGGCATTAAAGGTTAATTACCAAATCTAGACACTCTGAATACTTCTTGCATTTTGCTTTCACAAGTTTGATTCCTTTAACTTGAAACGTGTAATACTTATTTGTTAATATTTAAACTCATATTTGCAATCACTTACACGGTCATTATTATTATTTTTTCTTGGCAGAAGAGAATGAATTAATGATGTCCCGCTAGC
Source organism: Santalum album (assembly GCA_034195605.1). Lineage (NCBI taxonomy): Eukaryota > Viridiplantae > Streptophyta > Magnoliopsida > Santalales > Santalaceae > Santalum > Santalum album. The sequence continues at coordinate 7,702,004 of CM067267.1, read as the reverse complement.
CTAACATTGTGACATGTAGATTGCACCGACTGAACTTGTACAATTGTTGATGTATGATTTTACTATAAAATAAAAAAAAGAAGAAAAAAACACATTTGTCTATGTATGATTTCAGTGCCTCAATACACACAAATTGTTTAGAAAGTGTTTATATTGCTTTCGAAATTTCAAGTATTGAGCTCCAGGCAAACTTCTGCCAGCTCAGCAATTTTTGTTAACGTTTCGTAAATGCAATGTGTGTAGTGTTGTCCATATGATTTTCCCTCTGGACTAAGTATAAAAAAAAGGTGTGACAATGTAATTTCCAAGAGAGAAGTCAAATTATTTCGAATTCTTTTCTAATCTATATGATATATCCATATGAACTTTCCTTGGACCCTTTGTTTATTTTGAAATGGATGTATGTGAATAGCACTGGATAGAAAATGCCTTAAGTTTTTCCTAATAATTCCATATCTAAGAACTAAGCTCTAAAATTTTGAACATATAAAAATAATATTAAATAAACTCTTGGTTTTCGGTCTCCATTTGTGTATTCTTTACTTCTGTAACTTGAAATCAAATAGTCACATGCTTGCATACGTACCATATATCTATCTTTGCATATGGTTTTCTTTTCCTTGCTCAAAATCCTATAATCTTGGTGGTGAAACGGCAGGCTTAGACCATCCTTGAGCCTTTCGCAGGACTCCTTTCGCAATCTCCTCTCTCCCATATGTCAACCCCTCGGAAAGTTTTTTTCTCAGATTTCCTCTTGGAACCGTATTTGTGGTCGCCTGATTTTTGTTCTCGTTCTGTTTTCCTCATTCATGTATTCATTCTTTTTTACCCCTCAAGAACAAGGAAAAATTCCCCCTTTTTATTTTTATAGTACCATTTGTTCTGAGCAATAAAGAGAACCACTATTTTCGCCATGTCATTAATTCATTCATTCTTTTTATCCATAAGAAAAGGGTGAATAATTTAGAAAATCCATGCCCATGCATGCCGAAATTATGCAGCTCCAACTTTCCCTCTTATCTGCATCAACACTTGATCTGCATATGTGCCAAAGAATTTGTATATTACCTTGAATATGCCATAAATTGATTACCCTTAACATCTGATAAATTGCATGCAGGATCATCACGTGTCAATGAATGAATCAGATGAAGAGGAGGAGGTGATTATGATCAATTGGGAAGGAAATATATATATATGAATATATATATCCATGGAGAACGGAAGAACTTGAAGCTTTTATTACTTTTGGTAAATTATTGCCCTCTTTTTTTTTCCCCCTCTTGCCCAATATAAGTATATTGCTGGGATTTGATTAAAATAACTCTGATGGTGAGAGTTGGAGTTAGGAGAACCCCGTTTTGTTTGCCACAGAAAATTCCCGAGGCTCTTATTATCATTACTACTACTACTACTACTACTTATTATCCATCTGTTAGATGTTCCTGTGGTTTTTGTAGTGAAAATAATTACATCCTGTTGGTTTTTTATCAGATCAAGTTTCTCCCGTGTACAGTACTGTTCATCTACATATCAATGGGGTTTTATTTATTATAGGGCAACGCTGCAAACTTGCATTATTTTTTTGGTATAGAAGTTTCAGATAGGAAGCTTAAAAACCTTGGTATTCAATGTGTGTGTGTATGTATATATAGTTATCTCTATTCCTAGTTTATCCATTGGCATGGATTAGCTGTTTTATGAGTCTCCTCATAATGCCGTTGATACTATTATTGTTTTCATGAACTATTTGTTTTTGTACCTTACCTAGAAGGCCCTTATTACCCTCCTTTTCCCTTTGAAGAGCATGATTCTTTTGGTTTTCATTCCTTTAAACTTAATTAATTTTGTTTCGAAAGGAATCTTAATATTCAAGCTATCATTAGCTCGTTCGCTAAAAAGATATCCACCCATGTCACCAGTTAAGAGGCTTTGAAAAAGAAGAGGATGCTTAGTAATCGAAGTTATGCACCTTAAACAATGTTGTGAAGACCAATAATACAACTAGCACATTTACCTAAAAAATAATGTAACTAGCACAGTATTTTGAGGAGAGGATGAACATCTTTCAAAACCAAGTCAAACGTTTATCTTGATTTTTTTTTTCCTCCTTTTTCTTTGAATTCTCAAAAATCTCATTATTGTATAATCTTTCCTTGAGAAAACCTAGTCAACCAGATCAATCTATTCAAATTTATATAGGATGCAATAAGAGGGGGTGAAAAGAACCTGTAAACCATCCATTGGAGAATTAGAAAGAACTTGATCCCATTCATGAGTATAAATCTTATTGGGTTTGATCTCTAATTCATTAGGTTAAACAGATGGACCCACCCAATCATGTTCACCAAGAATCCCAAAAGGATGCCTTAATAAGACAAGCATGATGAATATTTAATTATTCATATATAATTGCTGACTTTTTTTTACCTTCCTCTGCCTAGTGGATTGACCCTTTTATTTTAGCTTATAATTTGTAATCTTCCAACCTCAGAATGATGCCCACCATGAACTGTCATTATGTTGTCAGCATTAACCCACTACCACTAGAGAGAGCTTTTCAATGGTTTTGCAAGGATTGCCCAACTTTAATTAGGGTATATCTTTAAACAATGCATTATCCGTACACCCATGAATTGAAACCTTGTATGCAAGTGTCAATGCATCATGATTCAACCTAAATTTTAAATGGTGATCCACTTAAGTGGCACAACCCTTTTAATGCCTCGATTAATTTTATGTTTTACGATGGAAAATTCTCATAATTAAGCAATTGCCTTTCGACTCAAGTTATCCCACCAAACACTTGAATCTAATAAATCTAAAGATATAATCCTAAAAGATTGTAGTAAGATCTCCCTCCTTGTCACTAAAGGAAAAGCCAAGTTAAGAAGAATAAAGTAAAAACATGTAGAGGTTAGGTCCACCAAGATGTTGGGCTACAACATATAAATATTCAAACCTCTCTAAACCCAGGCCATAGGCTTTGGGGGCAAAAATGGAAAACAATGAAAGTAAGCCGAAAGCTAAGCATGTATTTCTTTTTGCACTCATATGTTTCTGATTTGTGTACTGAGAATTCTATACCAGTACTCACTATTAACGAGCCGAGGTGCTAATGTTAGTTCTTAATGTCCAAAACTTGGGCATCCATCTCTTTGCCTAACCAAAAACAAAGGCCTCTGTAGTGATTATCACATATGTTTGATGAGTTATAAGACTCGAAATGAAAATCGCTTTTGCATAAACTGCACCATTGTCCCAAATATGATCAACAAAAATTCGTTAAATCCGACATAATTCGATAAAGTATTGAACTAATTACAAGTTAAGTCTATGCAGCCAAAAGCGAAATCATGCTAAACCCATTCCCAAATCAGGTCCCAGCCTGTATCTTTACTGAATAGACTGAACACATAAATTTATTAACTTGATCAACAGTCATGAGGGAGGATTAAAAAGTAATATCTATCGTAGCAACAATGTTCACAGTAATAACAGTATCCGCTAATGATAATTGCTACGGAACGTGGGAATCCCCCGGATAGTATGGTCTGCTAACATGTATAGCATCTGGCTAAGCCGGTTTTTAAATTATTGATATTTTGAAAAACCCAAATTTTCAGTTTTTGAAATTTTTTTTTTTTTTTTCAGTTTTTGAAAAAATTATTGGTTTTTTTGTTTTCCTTGATGAAAATAGCTTTTTCGGTAGAAAAGCTAACAATAAACTTAGTCAAACTGGTCTTTAGGTTTTTAAACACGAATCCAACACTAGTAGTTATTTATAAACATAACCAGGAAATAACTTGTATGACCTGCCCCTCCTAGGACATTTTGGAAAAGATGGTCGTAAATAATTAAAAACATGACAACCCAAGCTTACATCAAGCATTCCTATAAAACATATCCATGGATTTCAAGAAAAAACCATGATAGATATCCTCATGGATAAGCCCACATCTTGCATGACCAACCACCAGCTTAATACATGAAGGATTTAGAAGCGCAGCACGCACCAGTTAAAACCAAGATTTGACACCACTGTAAGAGTTTCTAGCTTGTCGAATTTGTGCATTAATTTTGAGATTTATAATACACTGTTCTTCCCTCAAGGAAAAAAGAAAAAAAGTAAGTAATTTGACGGACATCTTGCAAATGGCATCACCATAAAATCTACTAATTAGAGTAGCTAATAACACAATAAGTCGCAAGACTCTCCACCTGCCATTATAGGCAATCGATTATTCTTCTCACTTTTTACACAATATATATATAGACACACACACTAATACTGCCAATAGCAACACAAATGACGGATCAATAAGCGCGTTCCATATCCAAGAGAACTACACTGTAAACTTATATGCTGAGGACGAGACAAAGAAGGTCTACAAAGTGAACATCTTAGAAGATTACGATACCTCAGTTCCACCTAAATTAGATTTCAAGTCGACATTCCCTCATCAATTTTCACCATCTAAGACTGGTTATGCAGCCCTAAGATAAAACCTATAAAATCTTAAATAGTTTTGATTTAGAAGCTTATGAAGTCAACTGATATATCTAATTCTATATGAGTAGATTTTTAGGGCTTAAACCTAAAAGTTAACTTATGCATAGATATATAAGTAGCCTGCAGTGGGGTGCCTTAGCTCGCCTTGGCAACTATGAGCAGCTTTAATACCAAATGTTATTGTTGACCCAAGGCCCGTGAATTAATTTTGATGATGCCAAACTTACAATACTAATATATTTTTCCACAAACTTTATTTCCATTTTCAAGAGATTTATTACAAGGGAATATAGTTGGAAGATTTGAAGAGCAAGATTTATGAAAGATTTGATAGGATATTATTGTAAGTCTATCTCTCAAAATATTGGATAGATATTCATATTGCTCAAAATAAAAATATTTCAATCTTGACTCTCTCCCAACAATTTTATTTTTCAAATTCAAAAACTTTCTTTAAGTGATAATTCTTTAAAAACAGATTTGGCAAGTATTTAGAGAAAGATTATTTCTCAGAAAAATAGCCTTGACAGGATTTGAATTTAATTTAAACTTCCTTGATTCGTGGTATTTGATTGAAATACTCTTTGCATGATTTTCTCTTGAAAGATTTTCTTAAACGGCTATATACTTTCTCCACATAAGTTGCAGCAGCTTTACTTCGAAAAATAATAGCAAGAACAACAGCAAAACACACACAAACTGATTTCTCTCGACAAGTGTTCAAGCTACTTTTTTCTCTTTCAAACGTCTGTTCATTTGAAAATAGGCTTTTGCAAAGTGCTACGATTGAAAATTCCTGGTGATTCTGATTTCTGAAAGGACTCTAAGTTTTATTTGTGTTACAGGAATTTGTGTGTGAAAATAAACTCTATTAATGTGACACCCCTACATATTACACATCAACAAATGTACAGGGGTGCACTCATCCACCAACCAATAAACAATTCCTGGCCATTATCACAAAAGTGATACTATGTCCAACACACTCAAACCGTAACACAGGATATATTACATCTCAAAGGATAGCTCGAAGCTATAAAAACTTAAACATTTAACTATTGGCGACCCCTTTCCCTTTGTCGCCACCACCGCTCACGTACGGCTCATCTTTTAAGAGTTTACCTGGAAATGATCAACTGACAAGGGTGAGTGTGAATGAACACTCAGTAAAGGACAATCAATCAGAAATATGCTCAGGAAAGGTCTACACAATAATTTCAACATATTTCAGCTCAAAGCAACAACCACTGAGAGACCCTTAAGGTCATGAACGGTGTGTCTGTTCAAACCCAGACACGGGGTCCGACTTTTGTGCATTAACCCAAGCACGGGGTCTACTCAACGTATCGAGCCCATCAACTAGCCATTACGGCTCATACGTGCATTAACCCAAGCACGGGGTCTCCCATTCCGGCTTTCGCGGTTGTTCATCTCAGTCGACTGGTTCAAACGCAACATTCAACAATCAACACAACAAGTGGGACTGAACAAATAGGTCCAACCACATTCAAATCAACATTTGGAATTTCGACAATTAAAATGGCAATAATTGGGTTAGTGAGTTCCAACGGTTATTCCCACTCACAATCAAATCAACGGTTCAAGCTCAAATAATGCGTACAACCACAAATCGGATAAACAAATCAATATAAACATATCAGAAAATGCCCGAAATAGAAAATAGTACTCAAATACCAATAAATTCAACTAGATTTAACAGGAATCAAGACGGTTCAACAAAAGAACTGAAATTCCTCACAGAAGAATAAAATCAAAGTAAAAGAATGGAATTTCTCTTACAAAAATAGATCACCCTTACAAGAATAGATTACCCTTACAAAGAATAAATTACCCTTACAAAGAATGAATTGCCCTTACCTAGATTGATCGCAGGGTCGAGATTAGTTCCTCTCCTTTTTTTTTTCCTCGCGTTGCTGTTGCGCGCGTTTTTTTTTTTTTCCTTTCTCTCTTCCTCTCCGCGCTTCGGCTTCTTTCTCTCTTTCTCGTTTCCTCTTTAATTCTATTCCTAAAGCTATAGCTCTCCACGTTGTAATATATTACATATATAAATATATATGTAGTTAACTTCAGGCGACCGACTTAGTGAGGTGACTCACTAAGTTGGCTTTCCCCCACGTGTACCAATATATATATATATATATATTAAATTAATATAATACACTTTATACTTCTAATACAATGCACACCCGCATTAGTTACGTGCGTAAATAAATACCAGTACGTTGTTCATCCACCTATTCAATTTTTTTCGCCATATTTCAAATTCTTAAATTATTATTGACCTTCCTACTACCTCATTTTATCATCTCAATCCCTCGTCCAACGCAAACATTGCAACCATTTATCCATTCTTAATATTAAATTTACTACTTATTCAGATAAAAATAAAATAGAAATTTCAAGGTATTACAATTAAAATTTGGTTTTTCACACTTAGATTTTTAGAAACGCTTTAACTATTTGAACTATACTGATTTCTAGAAAATCTATTTTATAGTTGTTTTAAAAGTGTTTTGAGCCACCATAATAATCTAATATCATTTTCTGTGACTATCCAATACGTTAAGAAGTTGACAGTAGTTCCATTTGTATTTTGGTAGATTTGACCACAGCTTGATAAATTGTTTAAGGTTAGTGTTTTAGGAGGTTTGTTTATTCTCTTTCTAGCCTTAGAATAAGAAAAGTTATAGGTTTGTTTATTCACTTTCTTGTCTTAGAAAAAGAAAGGTTAAAGTTATAAAGGTTACTTGTTCCTCTAAACTTGTAAAAGGAACTGCGCTATAGTGTTATCGCAGGGCAGCAACGGGTTCTGCTTGGCAAAGTGGACGTAGCTTCTAGTTGAAGTGAACCACTATAAATCCTGATTGTTCTTTATTTTTCTATATTGTTCATACTGTCTGTTCAAAACCATAAAATTGTTCAGGCTAGTCTGGTTGTTTTTAAACCACTATTTTACATTCTGCATCTAACTGGATGATTGCAAGAGCTTATTAATGAAGGTTTTTCAAAGAGCATCCTATTCACCCTCCTTTACACTACTCAACAGTTATGACCTTGGGAAAAAGCTAGCCGTTACCAAGAGGGAACCCAAGGCTATAATAACCCGCATCAAATATCTCATACCATGTGATGTGGGATACGTGATTCATAACATAGATCCTCTCTTCTCATTTGACCATGCTTTTTTGAGTGCAACCATTCATTTTCAATAACTATATCATGCAAATAGTTATTTAAACAAAAACAAAGAACACAAAAGAGAAGCACCCATCACAAGCATAAATGCGGGATTTCTACATTAGCTTTGAATCCTCCCACCACCCAAAAAAAAAAAAACAAACCATAATATAAATAATCATCAGCATTGGTGAGAAATTCCAATCTCATTGAAATTCCGTACACAAGACGGCTAACATCGTACACTGCAATCTCATAATCTATGAAAGTAATAGCACAGAATTTAAAGGAGAACGAACTCACCCACATAAAGCCGCTGCAATCTTTGAATCTCCAAATCGTCAGCGAACGGCGTCGTTCTCGGTTAGGGTTAGATAGGCCTTGTCGATGAGCCTCGTGGGGCCCATGATTTCGGGAAGGATTTGGCCCTTGGCTTTAGACCTGCATATTATTTCATTTTAATTTAGGGGAAAAAGTGTTTATACAGGGCCGACAAGAAACTCACCCACTGTGTCACCTTAAAATAACTTTTTTATATCTCTTGGTCAAGTCATGTATTGGATGTTCATTTATGTTACGAACAACTGAGAGATTTAATTGTTCTGAATAATTAGGTTCGAAGGATCAGAAGTTTACACATAACAAAATTATATAAAAATTAATATTGTATCATTTTTTTTATTTTCATTCAATCTATAAATTTTAAATTTAAAAAATAAACATCAAAAAGTTAATTTAGAATGATATAGTGGACTCACCAAGCCCTTTAATTTAAACTATGAACACAAAAAAAAAAAAAAAAAAAAAAAAAAAAAAAAATTCTACCAATTACCAAATAAGTTGAAGGTATGTTAACGGAAAATTTAGCCCTGAAAATTTGGCACTAAAAATCTTAAACCAAACCTGTAGCTGCGTCCTGTGTTCTAGTCCAATACTGAAAGTTTCTATGGAAAATAACATAACAAGCTCAATCATATTTTGAAATTTTATGCTCTCAATTTTTATTATTAAACGAACTGAGCATTTAAAAACGAACAATGCCCTAGGATACACCACGTCCACTTTGTATGATGACACGATATAAGAAATCATCATTGTTTCTTGGATGCTTCTTCAACGAAAGGAAACCATAGCCACTCATTTGGTTGGCGGAATCGAATAGAATAAGTATTGCATAAAAATATAACATGTAACAAGTAATTTCTTTATGGACCATTACTGAAATGACTGCTGCCATAGACTATAAAGGAAACAAACTAGGAATAAATAAGGAATAATTGTTACTAATGGCCAAAGAAATAATGGCTATTATTGCAGCAATCATAACCCGAAACCTGCCAACCCATCCAACCTGTTTATATGATAACTCAACCTGCTCATAATCTTGACCTATCGTCCACCCAATTATCATTTTCTATTAAGTTTTTTTAAGTTTTAAGGTTTAGAATTGTAGTTATTGCTAAATATTTATTAGTTAAAGTGAGTACCAAAAGAAATATAAGTTGTACTAGGAATAGGAATCCTTGACCTGCAAACTCGCCTAGCCCATTCATATGATAACCCAACCCGCTCATAATCTCGCCCGTCTTGACGCCACGCAACTCGCCTGGCCTCACCATTTGCCACCTTTAATTTTGCCATGGGCTTTGAAAAGACCTATTATTCACATATTTCTCTCATTGTTCATGTTATATTTCTATCAGATAACTCGATGTTCATGTTATATTTCCATCGGATAACTCAATGCATTCCATCTTGCAAATGAAACCGGTGGTAGGTCTTGAATATCACCCTACTGGGTATTAATCAGCATCCCTCTTTGCCTATTGTTATCGATTGGAAAAAGCAAGTGTCGACAAAAAAAATCCTTGGCGCAAGCACCGAGTAAGAAAGCTACATTCATCTGCTTTATTTTAAAGCTATGCTTCTCAGCATTGAATTACCATATCTTTAGGCAGAGAAATGTCAGAAAGACAGCTGAAACAGAAAGAGAATGTCGTGAATTGTTCTTTTCGACAAAAAGAAACCCCAGATCTTCAATATCATGCAGTAGGGTCGACTCGTGCAGTCTCTATTGATTAAAACAATGCATGGCTGGCTCTGTGGTGAAGGAAATCTCTATAACAAATGTGTAAGGAAGCTCCTTGTCATGAAGAAGCTATTGCAAGGATGATCCGTGCTACGCAAAATTAAAAGATCCGTTACGCTGTTTGTGCAACCAATGGACAATCGCCTCGCACAACAACTTTTCTTTTAACGCGACATATTGAACAGCTCTACCATGATTTCTGTACACAACAAACAGATGTAACTAGCACAGTGAGTATTCACAGTCTAGCAAACGCATAAGTATCTCCTCACAGCTTGGTCGTTCCTGCGGCGCTGCCCAGCAATCTTCAAACAAGGACATTTCAAAATCAGAGCTTGTATGGATTTTGTGCAGGAAAAAACAAGAGTGTATGTTGAAATCATCATCAGAGAACTTTCTAGGGTTAAATCATCAGACCTGCAATGAGGCTCCCTATCGGACCTTTGGGAATCTCCAACCGAGATCCTTCGTGAGCAACAGCATAGACTACCTGAACAATATAGTCCCAAAACGGGTCAAGGCTGGCCCACATTCTTTACCCTTATTCTAGCATCAAGCATAAACATTTCAAAATTGTCCAAGTTGGGATCGCAAAACTACATTGTTTCAATATCAAAATTTAAAATGGAATACACTTTTTAATTACTATTTGTTGGTTAAAACAGCATAAATTTGGAGTCCAGAGTTGGGAGAATCATCCAAGTTTAGACTCGAGATCTTCGGAATTATATTGCAAAAGCAGATCTGAATCCAGACTCGGGTAATTGCCCAAGTCCGGAGCCCAAAACCACGCCATTTTAATAAAAGTTTCAATACAGTGGGTCGGTCCAGACTCGGTCACCTAAAGTCTGGACCCCACAATTATGTCATGTTTAAAATTGATATAAAGTGGGGCCCATTTTACATATATATCAAAATAGCATTGTTTGGTGGCCAGATACGGGCTCCTTTTCACAATCTGATATGAACAAACGAATGCATATAAAAGACATGGCGATACATGACATACCTGCTCTGGTGGTACGCCTTCCCAGGGTCTATTTAGTGTACAAAGCTCCCACATTATCACACCAAGGCTGAAAATATCACATTTTTCTGTGAAGGGCTCATTACGTATAAGTTCAGGGGCCATCCATTCAGGAGTTCCTGCAGATGACAAGTCTCTCATGGGCACGTCTGTGATTATTCGTGAGAGCCCGAAATCACAGATCTTGACTGTCCAGTGCTTATTCACTAGGCAATTTGCAGTTTTAAGATCACAATGGACGATCTTCATGCGGTGTATGTACATCAACCCCCGGCATATATTAAGCAGCATTTTCAGTCTCCTCCGCCAACTGAGCTTTTTCTTCTGACCACTCAGATGGATCAAATTATATAAGGAGCCCATCTCCATGTGCTCGGTGAACATGGACAAATGAGGTGGCTTTGTACATGCACCCAGAAATAAAATTACTGCGACATATTGCAGTAACAGAATCAATACAATTGAAGGGTACAAAATACTATTTAGTACAGAGCAGGGGAAAAGTTGTATATGTAGAATTAGCAACAGAGTGCATACCATTGGGATGTCGAAGACGGCTAAAAGGAGAAAATGGTGCCAAAAAAAGAAGAAGAAATCAGAAAAAATCTGTAGGAAGACAGACACTAAACAATGGAAAAAAAACAGTAGGACAATAAAAGGATACCTTAGGATGGATATTTCATTGCAGAAGTCCTCCATATTGTCAGCACTCAGATCTTGCTCAAGGAAAACCTTAATTGCTACATCTGTCCCATTCCAAATGCCACGAAAAACTTCTCCAAAAGATCCTATATTTTCGTTCAGAAACAGACATAAACCAACATTAAAAAAAAGAAAAAAAAACTACATAACTATGAGACCGAGATATTAACAATTAAGAACTTGCCATGCATTCTTTGGCCAGCATGCTGTTTTTGAAAGTCTGAAGCCATTTTTAGTGATGAACTAAACTACAAACAGAAAAAGACTCCCAGAAGACAATTGGATGAAATTACAACTCATTTGGTTCGTATTCTATAGAAATGTAACATGAACAATGAGAGTATGTGAGAATAGCACTATTCAAGGCTCATAAGTGGAATAAGCAATTAATAGCTATTATTGGTAATAGTTATTCATTGTATATTCCATGATAGTAGTCATTTCACTTATGGTCCAAGGGGATATTCTTCCTTGTATGTTACATTCCCCTCTATTCTATTCCTGCCAACCAAACGAATGGTTGGTCATGTATAATTATTTATCAACAAACCTCCAGAGTTATGAGATCAAAGAAGTTCAAGCCGAGTATAAGCAATGAGGAAGACTATATTACCGCAGGAAAAAATAAAACTAATGGACCAGTACTAACTAGTTCATCAGTTGTACAGGGCCGGGGGAAACAACTAATTCTGCAATTTATTGTTCTAGTAGTTTGGAATTGATAAAGCAGCTTGGTCATAGGACCAGCAAGAAGGGCAAGGAAATATTGGATCAGAGAATCAAATGCCCAGTTGCTGGACAGACATGTGCAAAGGCGAAGCATACAGCACTTGCAAAATTTGCATTATTCTAGAGCTTCTATGCTAGAGAATAACATTCACACGAAAACATTAAAGCTGAAAAAAAAAAATTAAAAGCCAAAATTATTGCAGAGAATTTTGTGAGGGAAATTCATACCAATCCCAACACGGGCTCCAACAGTTAATTCTGAGAAATCAATGTCCCATTCTTGAAAAGGCAGCAAAGGCTTGTCATTAAACGATAATGATTCTAAAACTCTGTTCCATGTTGTGACCATTTCCTCATTTTCTCTGTAATTTGACATTCCACACCTCTCAGAGCTGTGACTCCTAAAATCATGAGGAGACGAAGGTAATGACACCGCCTTTTGAGGGCCTACTTGATCATTGGGAGTGTATACTGCAGAACTTGCAGCAGGAGCTCCATCATGACAATCAAGATGGAAAGGAGATGCCTGAAATATTGCACGAAGTTATTAACAAACTTTAAAAAAGAAGCAAGAAATATGATGAACTGAATGTAGTGATCAGAAGCAATGACTTTAAACGTTCCTCCCCACGCCCCTCTCTCTCCAGGCTAGCACGAAATGCTTGACAGAAAAATAACACTGCTTTTTATGACTCAATATTGGCTGAAATGATAAGTGGGTGAGAGATTGATTAGCAATAGTTGAATATGAAGAAGATACAGAATGAAATGAACAACATGGTAGTCAAAACCACGCCTGATTTTCTATTATTTGGATACATTTTTCTGTGTTTGGGTTGGGCCCTGTGGTACCCTTTTTCAATAAAGACCTTTCTTAACTGATACCAACCTATAATCTAAATAAATCAAAAAAATAGAAAAACTAAAACCGTAATGTAAACGATGGGCCATGACAGCAGTATTTTAAAGGAATATAATTGCAATAAAAACCAGGTTTCCAAGATCAGAAATACTAATCAGGTAACGTTTCATAAATGCTCAGCTGCAGTAGTTGAAGCGGTTCTATTATTTATGAATATTAAGATCAAAGAATCACAGCTGTAAGTTATAATTACATTTTACCCCTTGTACATTCCTTTTTATTGATAATATACTTTTTTATTTGAGAATGCAGATTTCATTTTTTTTATCGCAGGTGAGAAAGACTAAATATCACCCATCTAGCCTTTGCAGATGATCTAATTAATTTTTACAGAGACTTACCATCTATCAATCTGCTTGCTGATACCTTCTTTCATTTTTCAAGGGTGTCTATCTAAAAGCGAACACTCAAAAACTAACGGGTGTCTATCTAAAAGCGAACACTCAAAAACTAACTTTACTTTGGTGGTACGAATGAAGGAATTAGAAACCAGGTGCTTATGAAATTTGACTTTGTTCAATCCAATACAGGTAAACTGACTTTTACAGTGTTTTGTTGCGGAGTTTGGTTAGGGTTTTTCCCCTGGGGTCTCCTAGGGTATTTTCTGTACGTCTGATAAGTTCAAATTATGAACTGATAATAATAATAATAAAACACTAGTAAGAGTAACAGAATAGTAATGATTGTTATTATATTTTATCCAAATTGTTTTGATCCTAAGTTTTGTGACCAGCATTTTAAACACAAAGGTAATAAGGAATTGAATCCCAATAGGCACTAGTAGACCGATGGCAGAGATAAATCCCAAATCACGCAGCCAGAGCCACAACCTGAATTCGATTATACAAGCATTCCAATTCCAACAAAACAAAAAAGTGAACTTGTCCATTTTACACAGCAATGTCCATAAAAATTACTCAATCAACTAGTGCACTTAGCAAATGTGTTAGATTTCACAACATGTGCATAAGCAAGACAAATAGACTAACTATGAAGACAAAACATGTTTGTTGGGAACACAGATTCAACAGGTAATTATGCATGAATGAACAGGGCATGAAATTTCAAGCATGATGTGAAAAGTACAACAGCGATCCTGAATTATAAGAACAAAAGAATCATACATTTTGTTGAGGATCTGTAGTACTGTTTCCATCATTCGTAGAGTAGGAAAATGATCTACCGTCGTCAACCTGCTCTCTCAAAAGACGATTTTGCTTTAATGTTTCATTCATCGCACGCACAGCCCTACACATGGTAAAAAATCATAGGCTGAATTATGAACCAATAAGTGGGCAATATAAGCATCATAATAAGTTAAATAAAAGAGCAGGCCTTACATCCATGATAATGGTAAATATGTTCTGTATCTACTCCAGTGAAGATTGTTCAGTTATATTGAGTAAAATTGAGATTATTATATTATTTTGGGGCCTCAAGGTAAAACATCTAAAAAGTTTATTTGTAACTATAAAGAGGAAAGATACTACAAATTTGCCTCTTCGCAGGGTAGCAGCAGTTTTTCTAACCCTGGATGTATCTTTGCTCAAGTTAAGATTCAATATATCCACCAATGATGGCATTGGCAGTATACAAACTTATCAGAACTCTGATAAGAGGCAATTAATTTGGTTCTTCATTCTTAATGGTCATAACACATCCTTAGTTCTTTCTGCTGCTGTTGCTTTCATTACTACCCTTGCTTCCCCTCAAAAAATAAAGGAAACAGGGAGAGGGAATAAATTTTTTAAGTTTAAGCCAACAATAATAAGACTTTGTTTGCATAGTCTTCCCTCTGCCAATGCCCTTATACCACATGGCACAATACACATACAAACATACAAATGCCTCCCTCTCAATACTGACCACTGCATTAAAAGTAGCATATACAATTACCTGCCTTCAAAGCAAAGCTATTTAATTTTGTAGCCGTTTAAGAAACATCCGCACTGCTCTTTTAAGTAAGAACAAGAATGAAGGACTAACTAACTAGCTAACCTTCTTAACGAAATACCACTACCATATAGGTAGAACTCGTTGTGATATATCTATTACTGCCACTAATACCGCCAATCAACAAAAGCATAACATCATTCTTCCTACCAATGTTAAAACAAATAAATAGAAGAAAGTCATTGCATCAATTCTAATATCCTTCCAACTATGAAAGTTGAGTAGCAAGGAAATTGGGAAAGTCAAAAATAAGCTGAGAGGCTAAACAATGGTAGTGCAGAATATGGAAACACTTTTAGCAAACCCATGTTTTTGAAAATTATTTACACAACCCAGCTGATCCACGAACCATTTGCAGAACATGGGTTATGTACTACATGCGTTTTTAAAGAAAATTCATGTCGTGCATGTGAATTTTAGTTGATTCCATTGGCAACAATGGCCAATGCCAATTAGCTCCCTGCCAGTGTGGCAGCCAGAAATTGCACGTAGTATATGTGATTTCAGCATGCAGCCAAATGCATGAACTCCTGCAATTCCAAGTTACCATGTGCAGTTCAGCAACCTGGCTTAACGAAATCTGCACCTTCTTTACACGCAAAATCGCTTAACTACTTCAGATTTTACATGTAAATAAAATAAAAAAGACCACTCATTTGAATTCAACAAAAATGTAATATCAACTCATAATAAAGTAACATTTTTCAATGAAGTGAGGAAACAGACATCAACCTTACGATATCATCACTAATCTCTGGAGTAATGCTAATGCTTCTTCTTATTCTACGAGAATTTGACGTTGATGTACCATCTGACCTGCAGCTATATTTGAAAGTTTACATAAAGATCAATCGTTGTGATACAATATGTGCACGCATGAGCATGTGCACAGAAATGCATCTAAACATGAAAGTTTGCTTAATGGGGCGCTCAAAGTTCACTCTGCAAAGAGGGAAAGGAAGGAGAGAGTGGGAGAGGGGCGAGTAAGGAAGAACTGGGAGCAACAGAAAAGAAGAATTGCAAAGAGAGTGAATATTCAATAATCAAATTCTACTTTATACCATTACATAAGAGCCTGAAGAATTATTTGGCAATCAAATAATTATAATAAATTCTAAGATAAAGAAACCTAACTACAATAAAAGTTACAATAAATCCCACTAAATACTAACTTTAAGAATGTTAAGGTTCCACCTAAAAACCAATTCGTAATAAAGGGAATAACTCAACATATATTTCAAGTCCCAGAAAAGCAAATCCCAAACCAATGTGGGATTCTCAACAGTCCGCCTCATGTGCAGCCACAACTTGGATCTGCACATGCACAATACGGATGGAGGCAAACGTAAATGGGTCACTCTTGGATGAATAGAACCAAGCTCAGATACCACCATGTTAAGATTCCACCTCAAAACTAACTGGCAACGAGGGGAGTAAACCAACAGATACTTCAAGCCCCAAAATAACAAGTCCTAATGCAGGATTCTCAATAAAGAATATCCCCAATAATATTTAGTGTATCTTGCTTCAAAGCATTCTCAATCAAATACTTTCTGATAGTTCTATAAAAATAGTCACGAAAAAATTAAAACATATAAAAGCATCAATGTGCTGACTGAAAACATTCTAGCATACGAGTTTAACAAGTATATTAGTACAATGATACAACGAGACATTCCATAATAATTCGACTTGGATCATCTATCTGACCAAGTACCCCAGTACTATGTGAGATGATTTATTTATATCATGCGTTTCTACTGATGTATGTGAGATGATTTATTTATATCATGCATTTCTACTAATGTATGAATATGCAAAATGCAACAAGCCTCAATAGCAACCATACTGTTAAATCATGGATGTTCAAATTGATGAGACATCACTTTAGTTTCCCACCACCACAGGCATAAACAAGATAAATATAAGTTATATACAATAAATAAATTGCTGTTATCTCACCATAAAGCATATAATATTGTCAATCCATCTAGTTTTAGATTATGTCAAAATATCCATCCAACATACAAAAACCTTAAGTTTGTCTTCCTCAAGATACATACAAGAGCCTGTTTATCAGAAGAGAAGTGCATCAAGACAGAGAGAGACCTCGATGCAGCTGTGTCAGAAGAATTTCGAAGTGACTTCTTATCACCGCTAAGCAAGGACCGGCGTGCTCGAACTGAAGGATGCTCTGGACTTTGAACACCAATAAACCAATAACAATTACTATAACTTCACAGATTAAACATCAATGTCACACAACAGTTGATGGTTCAACTATAGATACTCTTGGCATAAAAAAATGACGAAGAAAGTGTCATAAAACCAAAAGAGACTATGTCAAAACCCATGAATATTGTCCCAAGAGGGGGGGGGGAATATTTGACCAAACATTTGGTATGCAGCTTAATAAAAGCAACCAAATAAGAAATGAGAATACAGAGCATATACCAGGCAATATGCACAAATAAATTTAATACCATAAACAAAATAAGCATGAAAAAATATCTCATTTGCAAAAATTCAAATAAAAAATAACATTAAAGAAAACCTTGAACTAGCTGTTCGTTGTTCAGCAATGGCCTTCCTTCGATTCCGCCGCAAAAATGAAGTTGCAATATCAGGCTCGCTTTTAGACAAACTAAAGATCAAGAAGAATATTGACTAAAATCAGGCCATAATTTAAACATCAAATATTTAAAATTTAAAATTTTAAAAAATAATAATAAAAAAAAAAGATAAACCTTATGATAGACGTGGAGATTAGACATTTTGGACCTCCACTCGTAACTCTTTCTACAATCATTTGGTCAAATCCCATAATGCTTCCACTACAGTGATTATAGAAAGCGGGAAAGCCCCAGAAAATCAAACCTTTCTTTTGGATAGTGATGCTTAATAGGGTTAACACTTATGATCTCGTGCAATAAAGAAAACCTCACAGAGCTCCCTCTCCTAAAGTGTGCGTGCTGTGCTATCATGATGAAGGAACTAATGATCACTTGTTTCTGCACTGCCCCTCCTCTAGGACTCTTTGTTCAATCCGTTTGAGACATTTAGGCCCAAATCAGTGATAATGCCATTGGATTTCGTTTTCAGTAGCAAGTGAAGATGCAAGTTGAGAAAGCATTCACAGGACCGACATTTTTCTGCTGTCCTTTAGTGTAATTCGTTGGCAAGGAACTCTAGAGTCTTCCGGAACAATGACAATTTTTTTTTAGCTTTGGGGATTGTCTCAAGGGGTCTCTCTGAGAAATTTCTTAGAGATTGCAGAGCTTCAATTTTGTACTTCTCTTGAAGGAGGATTACTTCCTCTAGTAAATTCTTTGCTTCTTTATCAATAGTATCTTCTTTGCCCATCAAAAGAAAAAGGGCTATTGCAACCAAATGGAAGAAGGAAGAGGGAAGAAATGTTATCTCAAACAAAATTTGGTTCGAATTAGATTTTCATGGGGAAAAAAGGAAAAAGAAAATACCACCTTAAGTTTTGCTCCAAAGATGAGCCAGGCCTTAGCATCATACTCCGCAATGAAGGGCCGGACATATTTGAGGAGGCATCTAATTTCCGCTGATATTGAAGGCCTTCATCTCTATCAATGCTGTAGCACATGGAGCAAGAGCATTCATTATCCAGAAACTTAGCAAGGTCCGTTTTAGACATCACGTAGTTTCTGAAAAAATTGCATCTTCTTTAAAGCACTAATATTGAAATGCTACAAGCCAAGTCCTAAACCATATACCTGTCAGGGTTAACTCCTTCTGAAAACCCATACAGAGGACTGTTTGGTTCTAGGGGAGAGTCACAGGAATCATTTTCTGCAGAATCACTCTCCCCTGCAGCAGAAACATGGGTCATGAAAATTGCCTTGGTTGATGGAGGTATCAGCTGGCCAGGAAATCTCATAAGATCAACTACTAGTTCCACAGAATTCAGCACCACAATCACAGACATGTGCTTGTATGAATCCGTACACTCAATGGCCCCATCACTAGGCAGACCCTGACAAGGAAAACATGAAAATAAGTAGGATAAGGCATGCACCTTAAGAAAACAAGCAACTGTCACCAGAACCAAACATATGTTTAACATATTATGACAAGAAAATTTGATCAGAACAAACAAAAAAGAAAAAGAACTACCCTCCAAAAAAAGTGAAGCTTACCACCACAAGCCTACTTTCAAGACCTACAGTATCAGCCAGTACTTTAAACAAGATCGCCCGAGGACGGCACGACCCATGCTTTATTTGTCCCAGCACCTGAACTCTATTCTCAAAAAAGTGAGAGATTTCCTCAAGTACAGCTTTTGCTGGACTTGATTCCGAATTTGGCCGTTTATAAACATCAGAAACCTGCAGATAGTCACACAAGAAAATATGTAAGGGGATTTTCTGAATGCAGGTTTTGCTGAACCTATTTCGAAAGCAGGCCTGCTTATGGAAATGGATTACCCCAAGATAGTCAACAAAGAAAAAAAACTTGTAACGACTAGACAGCATAAACTTGTCACTGTAGAATTGGCAAAACAGAAATAATCAGGTTTTGATCATTACACAACCAAATTCCTTTTATATTAGGATCAATTTTATAGTCAATTTTAGAAGAAAATATTTTCGGTAGATCCATGTGCATAAAAAAGTCTGAGCTGAAGGCATAGGCACAAGAAAAGCTCATAAAATGTAGGAAACAGCACACGCTCGTTCCAGTGCTGCTCCAGAATAAAAGCCTGCATGGACCCTTTATTATATATGTTGGGTTTTGGGCCTAGTATTAGTAAAAGTGGGCTAACCTGGCTAAATGGGCTAGGTTTTTCGTTGCTTTCTTATCAAAGCGTATTATTGTCTTTACTTCTGATTGGCAACAACCTCTTTCCATTTCCTTTTTCTTTTCTTCTCCTCCTCTCTTTTTGTGGATGACTTATGAGTGGTTTCTACCCCTGGATGATAATTGTTAAGTCGATCTGCAGCATTGACTTGAGCAGGGACTTGACCAAGAGGTTGTCAGCCTGCTGTTTGACGAGGTTTGAGGGGTGTGCAGCCTTCTGTTACAGTTCTTTATGGTTCTGTCCCTGTTTCCTCCAGGTTCCTCTCTGGCCAGCTGCTGGTTCTGATTCTTGAGGCATTAGGCTTGCGGTTTTAGGTTTTTGCACCCCTTCACTGCATCTCTTTGATTAGTCCTTGTTTGAAGCAAATTTTTCCCTCTGAATAATAATCATGGCTACAGATTCGAAGAATGAACCAAATAACTCTAAGGTTTCTGTGTCTGAGGTGGTCTCAACCTCTTCATCTAAGACTACAGATCAGCGCCTTAATGGCACCAACTACCAGCAGTGGAGAAAGATTGTTTGCGTGGCTCTCCGTGGGCAACACAAACATTCACATCTCACCAAGGACCCCCCTGATGCAAAGGCTGATCCTCTACGAGACATGATGATTGGCTATATGACGGTGCCTGGATCTTTGGGCAATTGCTGAATTCAATTGAGCCCATATAACTGCTTTAGTTACTCATGTGAACACTGTGAAAGAAGTATGGAATTATCTAGCTATTCTATACTCTCAGAAGCTTAATATGTCTCACTTGTTTGATGTTATGAAAGCCCTTTGTGGCATGGGACAGCAAGGTAAATCTGTTACCTATTCTTTTGGACGTTAAGACATTGTTTGAAGAATTTAATACATTCTCCCTATTGATATGGATCCAGAGACAAAGCAAGAACAATGAGAAGAACTAGGGATTGTTTTGTTCTTGGCAGGTCTCCAACCTGAATATTTTTTAACTCAATCTCAGGTTCTTGCTAGTGCTTAAGTGAGCTCTCTTACAGATACTTTCACCTGAGTTGTGCATGTGGAGACTCCTATCCAATCTTCTAATGATATTTCGGACTGAACTGCATCAGTTGTTTATGCCCCTTTGGCAAATGAACGTGGTGGTCACACTGGTGGACGCAACTCCCCTAATACCAAAGTTTGTCACCATTGTGGCCAGCCCGGACATGTTCAGAAGTATTTTTACAAGCCACACGTGCCCCCTCGATATGCTGCAGTGGCCTCCACTCTAGAGTCTCTTCTGCCAAATCCAGCTAGTTCCTCTGATGGGAATATGGTAATGATGTCTGATGATGAATATGCTCGATATACCCTTTTTCACATTATCAATCTCACCCCTTCCTCCACCACTACACTTGCGCAAATATGTAAACCTACTGCATGTATCTCAGTAGCCCCCGGATGTGGGTGATTGATTCTGGGCCTTCTGCCCATATGACCGATAACACAGGTATCCTATCTTTCTACTCTCCGAGCTCTGTATTACCAGAAGCCACACCTCCTTAATTCCTATCCAAGGGAGTGGTTCTGCGTTACCGACTCCCTCTCTTCCCTTATCATCAGTCTTCCATGTACCTAATTCCCCAGTTAATTTGCAATCTGTAAGTAAACTTACCCATGATCTCAATTGTAGTCTCTTTTTCCCCTGATCATTGTGTTTTTCAGGGTCTCACTACTAAGAAGGCAATATGTAGAGGTCGAGTATGGATGGCCTCTGTGTGTTGGATCCTGCTCTTACCTATATTGCCTGCTCTGGGGTGTCTCCTATGCAACTCGATTTCCACTGTTGATTGGATCATCCCTCCACATTAAATTTAAAGCTCTGTCCAAATCTTGAGTCGTCTTCATAGTTAGTCTATGAGTCGTGTCACTTTACAAAACACCATTATGTGTCTTATCCTCCTAGAATAAATAAACGAGTTGCTGCTCCATTTTATTTAGAGGCATTATGATGTCTGGGGCCCTTGTTCTATTACAGCACGACTACGGGTACCACTACTGTGTGACTTTTCTTGATCATTATTCACGAGTGACTTAGATTTATGTAATGAAAAATCATTCCGAGTTATATTAATTGTTTTGCGCATTTTCTGCTGAATTGCAGACACAATTCTCTGTTCATGTTTGCTTCTTGTGAAGTGATAATGGTCAGGAAATTTCTCTACCACTTTACATCATATATGACACAACATGGTATTATTCATCAATCCTCTCAGCTCGACACCAAACAACAAAATGGTGTGGAAGAACATAAAAATAGACATATGATGGAGGGGGCTTAGGCAATTTCATTTCACATGAAGGTCCTGAAGGTGTTCTAGGGTGAGGTTATTAAAACTGCATGCCATCTTACCAATCCCTTCTGATCTCTTTTTCTGACACCCTGAGGATGTATTGTAGCATTTGTCTTGGTCATCATACTCACCCTTCGGTCACCAAGCGCAATGCCAAGTCCTTAGTGTCTTTTCACAGGGCATTCCCGCCACCAAAAGGGATACCATTGTTTCCCTCTTGATCTGGGCCAGTATGTGGTCTCCTTGGATGTCAGTTTTCTTAAGTAAGCTCCACTTGATGCCCAATCTGTGGGGCTACCCTCTCATCCTCTAATGATTATATTCTGATTTATTGTGTTTCTCAGTCAGGTTTATTCCTGTCGAGCATGCTCGCAGCACACAGACACCTCTGTTGCTGCCCTGACTGACCTGTGCCTCCCATCTGCGGATCCACCTCCACCACCTAGTTCATCTGATTTGGATCTCAGCAAAGGTACTCGTAGTTGCACTACACATTCTTTATATGTTCATCTCTCTTATGAAGGCCTTTCTATTTCTTCCCATGCCCTCATCTCTAAACTTGATTCTATTTATATTCCTAAGTCTGTGTTTGAGGCAGTTTCCCATTCTGGGTGGTGTCATGCCATAAAGGAAGAGATGTTGATTCTTGAGCATATCATACCTCGGTCATGTTCCTTTACCCCTCCACAAGACAGTAATTGGATGTCAATGGGAATATACTTTAAAAGTGAATCTTGATGGCTCACTAGCACAGGTAAAGGCCCGGCTTGTGGCCAAAGGCTATGCCCAGACATATGGTATTGAATATTGTGATATTTTCTCTTATGTGGCGAAGATGGTTTATGTTCGCATGTTTATCTCTTTGGCCACTACTCATCATTGTGAACAATGCCTTCCTGCATAGTGATCTACATGAGGAAGTTTATATGGAGCAACTACCTAGATTTGTTGCTCAAGGAGAGGGGGGAGGGGGTCACGGTCTGCAGGCTCCGTAAGTCCTTATATGATCCTGAGCAGTCACCCCATGCTTGATTTGGGTAAGTCCTTACATGATCCTGAGCAGTCACCCCATGCTTGATTTGGGTGATTCAGTGATGTGGTACAGGAATTTGGGTTGCAGCACAGTGCAAGTGATCATTCTGTTTTCTTTCGGCATTCGTATGCAGGGCATATATTGCCTGATCATGCATGTTGATGATATGGTAATCACAGTGAATGACAGTAATGGAATTTCTGCATTGAAGAAGTTCCTTCAAACACAGTTTTGAATGAAAGACCTGGGGGTATTTACGTTACTTCATCCGGATTGAGTTGGGCCGATGCAAGCATGGTTTCTTCCTTTCTCAAAAGGAAATGTGTTTTAGAACTACTCCAGGATACCGAGATGCTTGGAGCTAGACCAAGTGAAACACCGATGGATTTAAGTGTGAAACTATTCCCCGATGGTGGTGATACATTTCCAGAGCCAGAGAGAGGTATAGGAAGCATGTTGGGAAGCTTAATTATTTGTGTTACCAGACCCAACACTGCTTTCCCGGTCAGCATTATCAGCCAGTTTATGTCATCTCCCCACGTCTCATTGTGAGGAAGTAGTTCACATTTTAGGGTACCTGAAAGCCACCCCTAGGCAAGGTGTTCTATATAAAGATCATGGTCACATAGATGTTGAAGATTTTTCTGACGCTGATTGGGCAGGGTCACCCTCAGATAGGAAGTCCACGTCAAAATACTGTGTATTTGTTGGAGGAAACTTGGTTTCTTGAAAATGTGAAAAAAAGATGTGGTTGCACAATCTAGTGCTGAGCCAGAATATTGGGCCATGGCCCTTGTTATTGCTGAGGTATTGTGGTTACAACAATAGAAAGAATGGAAAAGAATAATAAATAAGCCATTCTTGATTGGATTGGGAATCCAATTTTGGATTCGGCATGGATAAAGGATCTTCCTATGTTATACTATTCAATTCTCGACGATGAATAGCTTCAATAGCTCAGAAATAGAAATACTAAGTATTAGTATGAGGGGCAGATGTGGCCGAGTGGATCAAGGCAATGGATTGTGAATCCACCATGCACAGGTTCAATTCCTGTTGTTCGCCCAAACTAAAAGTCGACGGTTGATAGAAAGGCATCACTGATTGCCATTTGGCAGGTTAGACTTTCGAACTGAACCAAGCAGCAGACGGGAAAGAATGCAACGAACAGTCACACAGCAACTCACCGAAGCTGCCAATCGCTTTCCGGTTCGAGGATGCCCTTTCCTTAGTTGAGAAAGAAACCGGGGAGAAGGTGAAAGGCTTAAGAACGGACAATGGTGGTGAGTATACATCAGCTGAATTTGATTGAAAAGTTCACGCTCCTATAGCTTAGCTGCAAAATCAATCAATTATTACTCATTTACGAGGGAAGGTCGCTGATCCCTATTGCTTGAAGTTCGGCCCCCACTGCCGAGATACGGAAACTTATTGATGCGCTCCCTGCCTATGTAACTACAGGAATTACAGTTTTACTCCTCCCACCTGGACTGCTGAACTTGACTTGGACAAAAAGAAACGAAGTAAGCAGCCATTCACATTGCATCCAATCTCGTGTTCAACGAAAGAACAAAGCATATTGAGGTAGACTGGCATTTCATCCATGAAAAGCTTTTGCACAACCTTATTTCATTTGGACACATGAAGAAAGGAGATCAATTGGCAGGCATCCTTATAAAGCCTTTAACTGGACATCAGGTTGGGTATAATGTAACAAGTTGGGCATGACAATTATTTATGCTCCAGCTTAAGAAGGAGTGTTGGGCTTTGGGCCTACTGTTGTTAGTAAGGGTAAGTGGGCTAACCTAGGTAGACGGGCTAGGGCTTCAGTAACCATCTTATCATAAGTGTATTACTGTCTTTATAGTTGTAAACAGTCTATATAATGGAGTTTCAGCCCCTTCTTGGGTTCACAGGTTCTCTTTCTCCCTCTCTCTCCTTCCTCCCTCCCTTCCCTCTCATTGAATTGTGCACCCACCATTTATTTACAACAACAACTAATCCCTTCAATCTCCCTCCACCATCATTTTTCTTATTACTGCTACGATTAGCTTCATCATCCCTCTTACCATTCAAACTGCCTTCATTCATGATGAATGAAAAATCAATCCCCAAAAGTAACAGCCAATGTACAACTATGGGTACTGATTCATATAAAAATTATGGCTGCATAGTATCTTAACCTATGCTACGCAATATACGCCTGCATCTTACCGACCAAAAAATATATGTGTGTGTGTGTGTGTGTGTGTGTGTGTGTGTGTGTTCATCCTTACACAAACACATTTACCCATCAGCATAATTGACATGAAGTCATAAATTTGGCTAATACTACATGCCCAGGTTATACATGTATTCACCTCCAGTCATCAACAAATGTGCAACAGGAGTAGCTGCACAAAATGTTAAGAATGACATCCTCCCCTTGACGCCACATTTAAAAACACAGGTTTAGCCACCCTGTTTTTGACCCTCCCCTTGCAGTAACAATGCCTTTCACCTCAACTAAAAATGAAATACAATAAAAAAAATAAATATAATACATGTTCATTACCAGTGTAACCATTAGTCTCCATTTTCTCATGTTTTCTTTGGTGTTCCAACTCTTATGTCTAATCATCTCAATTTCTGTCGTGCCCAGTATTGTTACTTATCCATCTAAAGATTCACATCTAAGTTACACTCAGTTAACATTTCTCAGTAGCCCCAAATTGGGGTTAGTCAATATAGTGGGTCTTGCAGTCATCTCCAAGCATTTTCCTTTTATCTAAAATGTAGAACATTAAAAAAGCATGCACTTCATTATAACCACTTTGTCTTACCCTCATCCACTCCTCAATCTCTCCGAGTTAGCCAATAATTGATCATATCAATAAAAAAAAATCAACTCCTCCCTGATCATTAATATCAGTCTACTATATTATTTGCTCACCGATCCTTCCTACATTTGCACTGCATACACTGAATCTTACCCGAGGGAAACAGAGACTATATGGTCTCTCAGAAAAGGTATAGCTCTAGTTTAAAAGAAAGCCCCTACAATGGTATTGGTGCAAGATTAAATGGCTAGCAACTAGGACCAAGAATAGTTGAGAATATATGACAGATCTATGATGGTAATATAGAAAAGCGTAGGAGATGGAAGAGCTGGAAAACGGAATGAAGATGCTTGGGATAAAAAGGATAGTTATCAAACTAGAATCACACACTAGTTGCTTCACCCGTAAGAGTTTCATCTAAGCCCGACCAAGGAAGCACCGATGCGCTCAACATGCCTCCGCACCCACACTTGATGCATTTCAGGTGCCAGCACAGTCTGGTGCGACTTCAATGTGAGTCTGATGCGCACAGAAAAATTTCAAAACAAGAGAAAATATAGTGTGCGGTTGGGTGTCACCAAAGGGAAGAAAAAATAAGAATTTGTTAACACCCACCACCCCCAGGGGGGGGCCGGGGCGGGGGGACCCCTCAAATCAACTTCAACACGTTCTCCCTTATAGCAAACCAAACCCAACCTCTCAGTCTAAACCCTAGGGTTTCTGTCTTCTCTTTTCCCTTCTATCCCTCAGCCGACGAAGCCCCCCCACCCCCCAAAAACCTCATGCGCCCCTTGGGTTTACTCTTCTCCTCCTCCACTCGATCTCCTCCTCCGGCAACCGCTTGATCTCCTCTTTCTCAGAAACTGCAACATGCAATGCCTCTATAAATTCCACACCACCACTGTAAATTAACATTTTCCATCTACTGGTTTCTCTTTTATTTTTTAAGTATATATATGAAATTTGAACTTTTATATGATGGATGTTATGCTACATTTTCTTAAATTAACATATACGTGTGTGTATACATATAATAAATAAATTTTGATATTTTTTTAATGCATCGTGTCACACTGTACCCTAGTTTTTGTGAAAATTGTCAAATTTCACACCCGAATCTCCTACCCAAACTGCTTCTTCATTTGCCTAACCGAAGGCATCCCCCATCTTGGCCACCTATTGAATCACTGCAGCCCTTGATTCTCACAAGTTATATCTCAATAAAGAGTATTAACAGAGTTTTTTCTGGGTTTGCTTAAAAGAGAGCAGCTCCTAGTCTCTTTATGTGAAATAAAAGGAGGCTAAGGACTCCAATTATAACAATTCAACTTTGAATTCCAAGACGAGGAATCCCCAAAATTGAAAACACCTGTAAACCAAGTAAAGCACCTCACGCTACCTAGGAAATTGAAAGATAGATAACCACAGCATCTAGAACTTGTTTGACTTCACAGAAAATAAAAAAGAACACATAGCCACGTGTAGACTCAATTAATATGGGCTACTGAGCAAGCTTGAGTTGGGCTTGGGCTCAGGCTGCACGCAGGCTGGGTTATGGCCAAATTCTGGACCAAATTTTTATACGATCCATCTCCTAACTGCATCAGGTCTCCCTTTTATAAAATAACATTTATTAAAAAGGGAGAAGGCAAAACAAACATCACTCAGGGACAAGGAGTCCTCCCAAACCTAAAAAGAAAAATTAAATAATAAAACCAGGAATCGAACTGATGGGAAAAATTAAACATAAATTACTGCTCACCAATCCAGCAATCTTTTTAATCGTTGCAGCAGCATTTGAGTTTGATCCTCTCGCTAGTGCCACTATCAACTGTTTTAGCATAGTCAGCTTCTTATCTTTCACTGCATCTACAAGGATTACATCTGTTCTCAGACCCTCGGCCCCCAAATCTTTTAGCTCATCCAAAGTTGGAATGAGATCATACCGTTCCTTCAGCCTTTTATCCTGTCCAAAGAGATGTTGCTGAATAAAATCATAACTCGTAACTCAATAGAAACTGTTTCATAAATAGGTCAGCAACTTAATCCATCACGCATCATGCTATCACAAACAACCATAATATAACTTAGAAAAAGATAACAACCTTACAATAACACTGAGCAACCAAATGATACAAGTCTAGGTTCTGAGATCGATAACTGGACACACTCCAACCGGTCGAACCAATTTAGCCCAAAGAAGACCAAAACGGTGGTCTAATACATCCAGTTCATGATTAATCAGGAAAAGAGTGCGAAGTTAGAGATGGAACGGAACCATCAAACTTGTGAAGTGGCGTGGTAGACCAAATTGCCCTTTGAAATGAGAAACTGCAGAAAGTAGCGTATTTTAACAATCTTATTGTGGGCCAAGAATCCACAAACTGAAAGTTTGACTATAAGCTACTGTATTTCCCTTGAAACTCTTCCATTCACCCTTGGTTTCTTTCTGTACTACAAGCATACGCAAACAGGTAGTCGTCTCTAACACAGCAGTACAATAATACCAAGACTCAGGTAGTTTTACCCCTCATCGATTACACTAAATCTAAGCTTGAGCAGTCAAACTTTTCAACATTTTGTGGCATTAGGCAGCTGATTGTTACCCTGGAAATGCAGTAGTTAGTCAAGAAGGCCTCCTCTGCCTACTCATACAGGGTGAAGCTCCCTGCTGTGCAAACTTGATCCAGTGCCCTCACTAATGAAGACAGAACAGATTTAGTGTTTCCTACAAGAACCTCTCTACTCAGGCGCACTTGAGTGCTTTATCAGAGTAAGTGACAGAACCCAACTCCCATGACTGTGGAAAATCTTTTACATCAGTATTCGCCTCAAGATAAACCAACAAGTTTATTAAGAGATTATAATACAATGTAATTTTGTGATATCCTAGGTATTTATTATGTGAAAATACATTTAATAAAAAAAATCATAGCCATTGCTATGTGAAAAATACATTCTAAACCATTGTCCAGAATTTTCTTCTAATAACTAAATATAAAAGCCAGTATCAAACACTGTAACAGGAAGCAGGATGGTTTACATAGATATTACTTTAAGCATATACCCAGGAGGAGAAGTTTGACAGAGCATAACCTTCAATGAAGTTTGATGTGTACCATAAGAAGGATTTGAAACTATGGGAAGTTAAAGATAAGATTCTACTCAGCAATGCGTTCTTCAAAGCAATACATAAAGTAACATCACCACTTTCTTAGGAAAATATATGGAGTAATTCATTCTTCCAAGCAATACATGAAAAGGCAACAGCTCTTTCTTAGGAAAATTTATTAATAAATGAACGTGTTTGTAGTAAGCTGTGAGTAAAACTTATAAAAGTTAAGATATCGAAGGTCATCTAAAAGGGTGTGCAACATAGACCAGAAAGCACCATCATATAAGAGTGATTTATTCAGGTTAGAGGTAGTGAAATGGGGAGGGTTGGCCCTAGGAAAATATTGGTAGAAGTAGCAGGGGCAGATCAGCAGCCCTTCAATGTTTCAAGCATCTGTTCCAACATTAAGCAAGATGGTGGGAAAGAATCCATTCAGCCAAACATTGTATGGGGACCTAACACTTTGTATGTGTGTGTGTGTATATTATCTATGCATAGTAACGTTATAGGTAATGGCATGTTAGCTAGGGCCACATGGGTTTGATGAGTGCAGGGGACCTTAGTTATGCTCCTATTAGTTGCAGGGGCCCGACTACAGCTTATTGGTCCTAAAAATTGGCTTGCTAAAACAGTACATAATATAACAATACCAAGTGGGGGGAAAAAACACCTTATTAACTCCAAGATTATAAAATTCAGTGTGTACCGGGATTACAGAGTAAAAAGCCATTTGGAATTGGTCCAGAAAGCATTCCAGTGCTCCAGAGAATCTGAGTGGCTGTCTGAGATGACAAACCCTCCTGCTCAGTGTCGCTGTTCGATTCTTTACTATTTAAAGTTTCCTCTTGAGAAACCAAAGAAACATATCCAAATTTTTCCATGAAGTCTGAAGGCAACCAAGTAGTACTAGGAGACCCTCTTTCTGCTGGCCGAGCATCTCCTTGTGTCTCCTCCATGGTTTTAAATTTTTGGAATGCAAAATCATTTCTGCCCACTCGTTACCCCATACAAGCCCCCTTTTAGTCGAGAATTTCTTATACGACAACACATTGGTCTAAATGCTGCTTTTGTTCCGACTCCCTCGAGCTGGAGGCCACATGACCTGCAAAACGAAAATCAAAGGTGTTCTCAAAAGCATTATGCGCTCTTAGGGCATTAAGGGCCAAAGCCACTTGTTGCTCGAGGCATTAGGCGCCATTCCAGGTGCTCACCTGAGCTGCATGGACACTAATTATTAAATAATGTAAGTACCCCATGTATAAGATTAATTTAACGCTTGATCACCAAAATTATAATCAAATAAAAATAATAAATAGAAAATACTATATAAGTCTAATATCATAACTATGCATCAAAACAATTCAGAAAAAGTTAAGGGAGGAGGTCTTCTAAGTCAAAAAAACAGTAAGGCACTCACCTGAAGCACCTGCTGCCTGGTCCTATGCAAGCACCTAGGTAGCACCCAGGTGAGGGTGCCTTGCCTGGGGCCAGTTGAAGCGCCAGCACCTCCTATCACCTAGGCACGCAAGGTGAGTGCCTTCGAGAACACTGGATAATAATTCATTCATAAATCAAAGAAGTATCAGAGTAAACGAATATTAGGGCCTTTCATAAATCAAATAAGTATCAGAGTGAATTAATATTAGTGTCTTTCATAAATCAAAGAAGTATCAGAGTAAGACGAATACTAGTGCCATATGAAATATGAAACATGAAAACTGTAAGTAGGAAGAAAATTAAATCCAACCACAGCAAAATACAGTATTAAAAAGAAAAACTATGAACAGTTAATCGTTCTCGATATAACATACTGCAAAGAAGCATACCTAATTTTATCTTAAAGATTAATTGAGTGAGCCTAAAAATTCAGAGTTTCAGTTATCAAGAAGGAAGCCATTGCAGCATGATGGAATTTTCCTTTCGTTTGTAATCAAACAAGTTGAAGATTCACAAGCTGTAATGCTGGGCATTCATATAAAACGGAATCCGTTAGCTGCTACAGAAACTCAGAGATCCGGTTGGAAATTGCTTCCCATATTGTCAACCACGACTAATCACAACAAAGCCATCCATTGGATCTAAGATGCAACTTTCCCTTGCGAAAGATAGAAGACCAACACAAATGACCTCTTGTAATTGAAAACCAAGGGATCCTTCCACCTCGATCACTCATATACCAACCACAAACAAATAGCTTTCTCTAATTTATTATCAGGAATAATGTGATACCTTAAGTATCCAAATTTCACCCTTACTCTCTGACATGCTTCTGAGTTCTATGAATCAATCAGTACTTAAATTTTTCTTTCTTCTGCCTGGTGTCTCTACATGCACTGAAACTTTAGCAAATGTATAAGCACGGTACAAAGGAGACGCAACAACTCAGCAAGTCTTGTAAACATTTTGCACAATTCAGCGAGGATATGTTATTAATATATGTATGCACAACTAGAACAAATGAGAATCTTCAAATATACCACTTACAACACCAACGTTGAGTATGCATAATAAATTAATTCCATGATGATTCCTAATCATGAAAAAGCTAAATGTGTAACATTCTACTTTGTGCTTTTCCTCATAAACTTATTCTTAAGTTCATAGCTAAAAATTTACATTACGTAAAAGCATTCAATCACAAACTGTATGCACCTCCTAGGCTCAAATTGGATCGAAAAGACAAACCAAGATCAAAATCAACAAGCAATCCAATGCGGTTTACAAGTACAAAATCCACCGATCAATTGAACACATCGAGCATTCTATCAATACCAGGGCAGACAAAATAATACCATAGACTCATCACAAATCCAATCCATAACCACCACAATCCTACCACAGCTCCAAGAACTCAACAAGAAACGATTAAAGAATTCAGCGGACACCGCCGACAATGATTTCCACGAATATGGGAAGAAACTGAAAGGATCAAATCATAGACAATAAAGACAGAGAGAGAGAGAGAGATCACCGCCAGCAGAACCGCGAACCCGAACCTCCGCACCCGAGCTGGCGCATTTGAATCCTAACTCCCTCTATACTGAATCTGCATCTCTGAGTCAATGTTCAGAAATTCGAACAGAAATCCACCGAAAGAATCTACAGAGAGAGAGAGAGAGAGAGAGAGAGGAGGGAGATTTGATTCGGAGCGTGGCATATAGCGGATCAATGGGGAAAGCGACGAAGAGAGAGAGAGAGAGGGGAAAGGGTCACGTGCCTGGCGCGTGTGGGGCCTTCGCACGCAGCCAGCTGCCTACGGGGTGAAGAAAGCTCACCAACACCCACGCACATCCGCCCGCGTGAACCCTTTTATTTATTAATTAATAATTATTCTTCTTTTCTTTTTCCTTTTTCAGGTTTTTCAATTCGAAAAGGACCAAAAAAAAAAAGGGGTGCGAGGGGGGAAGTGGGAGGCGTGGATTGCGAAACGAACCACCGCAACAAAACCAAGCAAAGAAGTTAGCACCGCCACCACCATGGGCGACTCGTGTGTGGCTCTGTTTTTAGACTTTTAGTAATAATAAAAGCCTACTCTCCATCCATGTGCGTGTAGACTTTGGATGACAATAAGTCATCACGAGTGGTGTTTGTTGAATTAGGTTTACAACCATCGGTTTTGATCCTATAGACGTTATTCAATGAAACTTAATCCTATAACTTTGATTAAATCTAGGTGATTCAGAGCTATATTTACGGTTATAATCATACATGAACAGTACATTTGTGTTCGAGTCGTTATTAGAGTTTTGAGTCTCAAAATTATGATTTTAATAAAAAAATACTGGTAACCGTGGTTCCCCTTTTCTTAAAAAAAAAAAAAATTGCCAAAGTGAGGCTTGTTTGAAGTCTTCTCATATTTGAAAATATTATATTATTATGTTTGGTATAAACAATTACATTTAATAAATATTAAAGTTTTCCATTAATATCCTTTTTATTAATATATATATATATATATAAAATATTCATAACATAATATATAGCATATTATTTACATGTTAAAAGAATATTTATTTTAAAGTTAACACTAAAATAAAACTTTTCCCTGTTTTTGAATTTCAAAGGACAAAGAATTTAATTCAAACATTTACTAACTAAAAATCGTATTTATACAAAACAATAATAAATTTCTAAAAATAATATTTTCAACTCTTTATTGTGAATAATATATTTATTTTCTAATGATATGTATTATTATTATTTTAAGTTATCTGAGCTAGGTATTTAAATGAAAACTTTGTCAAATTCTTCATTTATAAGTGCAGTTTCAATATTTTATTTCATAGTGCATATTTCAACTTATTCGAAATTTCAAATTCTCAACTCTCAACTTAGGAATATTAAGTCCCCTTTTTCAGAAACTGAGATCACAAGAATGTTACATTTTACGAATCTCACATCTCATTGGCATACAAAACATTACAATGTGACATTTTCGAGTAAATTTTAACCAGATTTCGTGAACTAAACAAATTCCTACAAGTTTCCTTTTAGGTCCCTAAACTTAATTCCTTGCATTTAGAGACTCCTACAATTGTATATAGAGTTTCAACGAATTTGTAGCCTCCCCATCCTAAGGAGGACTAGAAGAGACTTTAAGGTTTTTTCTTACTTGTTGAAACTTCAAATATGGTGGGCTTTGTGGGGGAATGTGCTCAAGCTCCCTCGAGTATATTTTAGGAATAGGCCGCGCGTCACGCAGCCTAATTAGTGCTAACGTTAGTTTTCAATATAAGTGCCCAAAGTAGGGGCTTTTAATCCATTTATTTATTTCCTTTTAGTCAAAGTGGAAGCACTATGACAATAAATTATGTTGGATTATTGATTTAAATTTCGTAATGCTATCTAATTTTACATATGTATAAATTAACTAATCAAGCTATAGACCTTCATACCCTCCTAAGTAGACCACTTCGCCTTTATGCGGTGCCTTCGTCGAATCATCTTAGACGATACTCTCATCTAATTTAATTAAAGCTAATCCTCCACAATTTTTTTTCCCTAATTTTTATTTTCTTAATTTCACAATTTATTAATCTTAATATGCTCAAACCTACCTAAACTTCAAGGTCAATACCGCCATTGCCTCAGACGTATTGTAAATGACTGACTTAAGCCCTAAAAATGATCGCTTTTCATACTGTATTCCTTGAATTCTTCTAATATGTATGCTAAGAGCACTAGTAAGAACCTAATAATAAAAAGTTTTGTATTTTTAATACCCTCAAATTCACTTTAATTGTTAGAGAAAAGAGAATATGGGTCCAAACTTGTGTAACTTGTCTGAGTCCACCCCTAAAACGGCTTAGTTTTATTAAGATAATATTTCTATTCATTTATAGTTTTTAGCAAAGTTATTTTAGGGACAAATTCACGTGCATTATATAGGAAAATTTTACTTATACATTATTTTTATTAAAAGAATGAGGTAAAATATGTGTGACTTTTTCAAAATTATTTTGATTTAATAATAATATAAGATCACATAAATTTAACATGTGATCAACTTTTGGTATGAAATACATATATATATATATATATATATATATATATATATATATATATATATATATATATATATATATTAATTCCACTAATCTAATCACCTTATCTTCTAAACTAAAATTTTCTACCCTAGTGGCCTTTTTAAAGCCCATAGTTGGAAGGGAGACCACCTCTTTCTCTATTTGTCGTTTTTTCTTTCTTTTAATGAATGGTGGCAACACCGATGTGCATTTATCGCCATCATATATGGACACATGGAGCAAAGAAACTTTATTGGGCACTAATTACGAAAGGGGAGAAGGGTGTGGACGTGACTCAACCCGCTTTTACTTATGTATATTATTTATATAATTTTTATATTTAAAAAGTCACATAATAAGATAGGTATAATTATTTTTTAATAATATTTTTTAATTAAATAATAAAATATAATTATATATATTTTATCATAGTGGTTAATTTTAATATAAAAATTATAAAAAAAATATATACGTATACTATTGATCATGCAACAATTTACGAACCCCACGCAATGTCGGTTCGCTGGACTGATTGCAATGGTACCGGATCCACGTTGGCTCAAAATTGGGCTCCCATGCATTAACGCAATGTCCAAGTCAACGGTCAAACTTCTCCCGAAGCTCCACGTGAGTTCACACCGCCTAATTAAAGGAAATAATAAATTAATGCAACTAAATCACATTTTGCTTTCTTAACCCTCGCATCCGTTTCAAGTCCATGTTGTGCGGGGAGGTGGTTTGTACGAATCATCTAATTATTAATAATTAGAAGTTTAACATATTAATTAAAGTGATAAAATTTTAAAAGTATTATTGAGGTGAAAAAAGGTTTTAACTTGAAATGTATATTAACTAAGCATTAGAAAAAAATAGTTACAAAAAGTTTAAATAAGAATGCAGAATTCGGCAAGTTTTAAGTAAATGACACGTATCACTTTATGAGTGTTTTAAATTTTAGGAATGAAAATGATAGCTAAAAATATTTAATATGAATCTTAAATTAAAGAGGTAACTATATATAATATTATAAAAATATAAGTGAGTATGAAAAGTTGACTTCTCGCTCGATTGCCAATAACATAAAATATAATAAAATAATTATTTCAATAAAAAAATCTTCCATTTGTACGAGAGAATAGGTTGTACTATTTTTATTCATATTCCTGTATTATTTCGTTCTCATTATCGTCATTCAAAAGCAAAATCCTTGTGATAAGAAGGTAATTAGGTTGGATAAATTAGTAGGGCCGACCGTTCAGCATTTGACCAATGACTTATCTCGATTGGACCTGGCCTTCAGAGCTGGCTCTCAAAACTATGAACAAGTCTAGAAAATGAAATAAACGAAGATTCTTGTCTAATCATGTTATAGACCTTAGTTTGGCTAATAAGAAAAGAAAATTCTGTGAACCAAGTTTATGTTACAGATTCAGTGCGTTAATTTTCAAATTTGACTAGTCGTTAAATTTATTAATGATAAAAATTTGTACCTTAACTTAAATTACCATATGTCAAATCGAGTGTTACAGTTGTATAATAACCCAAGTATTATAATTTGGCTATGACTCTATCGAATCCTAAGTCAAACTTAAACCAATAATATCCCCTCAATAATTATTACAACTATAAATTAAATCTAAGACTCTGACGTCACTTGTCCGATTGTGCACATATCATGGCTTGACTGTATTTCGATTTAATCCTCAATTTTTGTCCGGAGATAATTGCAGTCAAATTTAGGTCAACGGTTTTAAAGGGTCAAATATTCCTACATGTCCCAAACAACTTGACGTATTATGACTTATACCCGTCACACTAAACCTGAATACAGAAAGTCAAAATAAATAAACAAGTTCTCTTTCACAGGTCCCGTTGACTAAGCCGCCCCTCCCGTTGCCATGTGCAGTCCATGGGTAACTTCTCGAGTTTAAAGTGATTCCCTTTTAATTATGACGGACTCTCTCCCTCCCCCCGGCCCCACCCCCCCCCCCCCCTCCTTTTGGATCCATTCATTATTTTCCGACCGTTGAAGAGGTAGGTGAATTAACACCATTCAAGCTAAAAGCGAAGGTGAAAAATTAGCATACCAACGAACTATCAAACGTAAATGGTGGAGGATGGTGGATATTCCTCTCAGTATTATATTACTATTTTAATGACTAGTATTAATGAAGCTTTCCCCTCTGTATTTTTGACTAATTTTTCAAAAAAAAAAACGTAAATGGTGGTGAATTTCAATAGGGTGAGGATGCTATATAGCTCTTTCAATAATAGAGCAATACTATATTTGCACCCTGAAACTAATTATACGAATTATGAGATAGTCATTGAGATATAATTATTTTTATACAAGCCTAAGTAGAGATAGGATCCAATGCTTGGAAGGCCTAAGCAACGAGAGAAATTTAAGGTAAAAAAATTTAATACACGCTAACGAATAATTCAAATAGAGCGCAAATTTTTTAGGCTTTTGATATATCGTGGGCCTAATAGAAGAAATGTATGAACTTTAAATAATTTAAAGCAGAGACTTTTACTTGTTAAATGGGCTTCGTAAATGCATGAACCTTAACTTAATATATGGATCCTTATGCTTATTTTGGGAGGGGACCAATTAAATAGATTTGTGAATCTTTCAAAGAAAAATGCACTTTATAAGAAGAGTTCTTCTAATCGATAGTTAAGAACTTAATTATAAAATTATTTATCATTTCAATATAATAAAATTCACAAAAGTTACTAAAGCAATGCATCGAGAATATGAATATTCTAAACAAGGAAGTATTTTTAACATATAGAAAATGTTTAAAAATTTCTTTTGGTCCTGGGAGATTGGTTATATAATTAGCCCGTCACCGGTTGTCTCAATCATCCATTTGAATTATTGTAAATGCTACTCGTTGCTAAACATGTAATCCGTACAATGAGGTGGGTTCCATACACAAAATGGTGGACCCACCAATTAAAAATTTTGAACCAAGAAATTAATTATGGATAAAATTTGTAAATTTAATTTTCAAACGAATGCCTTTATAAATGTTTGACAAAACATTATCTGATTAGTGCTCATCATGAAATTGGTAGTGCACAAAATGCCAAATCAGCTTATTAGCCTTCGCCCACTCTCCCTCTAACGCTATTAGCATTAACCTTCACCCTCCCCCAATTTTCCCTTATTCTTTTGGATTATCCCCATCCAAAAAAATAATAATAATACAAATTTTTAAAACCCCCCCCCCCCCCCCAACCCTCAACATTGTTTTTTCACAATATAGTTTATGGAATTTATAAAATTTATTTAAAAAATAGACGAGGGTAATACCAACAAAAATAAAATTATAAGAGCTGTTAAAAAAATGGGGAGGAGAATGAGGGTTTTGTTGTTGTGTTTTAGGTTATAAAATTTCATTTTATAAAGAAGGTATTGTGTTATATAAATGACATTTTAAAGTAATAATAATATGATAATTTTTTTATTACTCATAGGACAAAATTCCTAAAATAATTCCAAAATAAAAATCCCAAAGTAGATGTAGGGAGAAAATTTTTCCTAATATAAGTTTGAGTCTCGCAATTGGTAATTGTGAGATTAAATTTCAAAATCGAGTCTGACAATTACCAATTGCAAGACTAAATTCCAAAATTCAATCTCGCACTTGCTAAATTGCGAGATTGACTTTCAATGGGTTTTTTTTGTACAAAATGGAGAAGGAAAGGGAGGCAGAGCCGAAACAATGAGAGAAATATGGTGATCTAGAAGGAAGGAAAGAAAGGAAATCAAGAGTATGGAGTGAGGATTAGATGTATGGAATGAGAGGGGGGGGGGGGAAATTGTACACAAAATTGAAAAAAAAAAGTACAAGTCACACTTACGGACGAGAGGAGAAGAAGAGGGAAGCAATAGTGGCCCTATTTAGGTTGTGCGTCGCCGGAAGAAAATGATGAGGAAGAAGAGGGACTTAGGATTTTCTAGGGAAAAAAAACATATTAAAATATTGATCTAGTAATTGGGGATTGTGAGACCAATAATAAGACCATGAAAAAGAAAAAAATCTTGAGAAAAGTTTTCTCCGTACACCTACTTTGAGAAAAGTTTTTCAGGAATTTTTTCTACTTATAACTCGTAATAGCAAAAAATATTAACTTAAAAAAATTTAGAAAAGTGGGGAATATTATTTCAGAAAATAAAGCGGTACCTATGCAATGGCGAAGCTAGAACCCAATTGTAGATGAGGCAAAAAAAAAAAAAATTGGATCAAATTTTGACTCATTTAGTAGACAACGAGCGAGCAAGTTATGCACAAATTTGATGTCTTAATTCAAAATAAACGGAAAGATTTGTAATGTTAATCTCAACATGAAATTTTTTTTCTTTTTTCTTTGTTTTTGTGAAGATGATGATTCTTTAACTAGTAGAAAAGCATAATATTAGTTAATTACTGGACAAAACGAACTACAATAAACTCAAATTAAATTTCTCAAACTTAGTTTGTCAAGCTTAAAAAAGATGGGAACTTTTGAAAATTAATGAGAAAATTTCATGTGTAGTGCCTCTATTTAGGTATAACTACACCCTTAAAACATTGTTTCAATAAATAATTTTTAAAAGATAGTAAATTTCACGAAAATATAATTATTTAGAATGTATTTGTGCCTAATTAGAAATCATGACATTACATAAAAAAACAAGTCATAACTGTTATTTGTAAATAAATAAGAGTGTGCTTGAAATAAGAGAAAAATAAATAAAAAAAATTAGCCTCCTGATTCCTTCATTTTAACTTATCATTATATATTTTTAAAAAATTTAAAAATATATCAAAAAAAATATCGAAAATGCCGGTCGGATGCCCCACCTGACACCCCTGGCTCCGCCACTGTATCCGTGTATTTTTCAGAGGAGTGAAGGGTGGGTTTTAGTCTCCCGAGTATAATCTGATGACATTTAGTAAGAGAGATATGTAAGGAGCCGACGCATTTAACGATGGCCTTTCTCATGGCCCCTAATTTATTTCGTTTGGACCCAACCAACTTGCAGATTTTTCCCCCTTATGAAAGAAGAAAGAATCAAAGCATGCATGTGAAAGTGACTTACAGGCTGTTCAGATATAAATATCCTCACATGATCCAAAGCTGGAGATGCCATCACAAGTTAACGAAACCCTTAACCTTGCAATTTGCGCTACAAGGCTGGGATCTAATTTCCCCCATCATAAATTCAAATATATATATATATTTATTACTGGGGAAGATGTGGGGATGGGGGCAGTTGAGCACAAGCTTACAGGGTGTTTTATTCCTCATTTCCCCTCTTCTTTATTCTTCCCCCCTCTCTTTCTCACGCTTCCCTCTCCCATCTCTCTCTGTTTCTCTTGTTTCTGGCATTCAAAAGCTCTAATTTTGGTGGGTCTTTGCTCTGGGTCTCGTTGATTTCTGAGAAGGTAATCCGACTCTTCTGGGTTTTGTTTTTGGTACCGTTCCATCTATTAAGGTTTTAACTTTTTTTTTTTTCATCAAGAAATATGGTGAATCGAGTTATAGTTTTTGTTGGGTATGAAAATTTGCTTAATATTTATATTTATGATAAAATTTTGGGACGTTGGAGTGATTTTGGATTTGGCTAGCGAGGAATCATAAAAACTTGAGCTCCTCAGGGTGTCTTTTTTTTTTTTTTTGGGTAAATAAATTTTGTAAGTTCATTTTAGAGATTGAAACATTAAAGGTGCTCAAGTTTAGAGGGGGAACAGAAAAGCTCTCAGCTTTTTGATAATTTTTGAGTCTTTCCCTCACTTCTGTCTCAGTAAATCTTAGATTTCCTAAGGGATCAAAAAATAATAGGGCCTGCAGGAATTTATGGGTGTTTGGTTAATGTTGCTTTTTTGGCTAATATAGAAGGAAGGTTTGAGTTTACTGTTTCCCCAGGTCGCAAATGATGGAAAATTTGCAACAAAAAAGAAAAAAGAATTTTAAAAAATATATATGAAGAATTGAAGCTTTGGTTTCTTTCCATTTTTCCAAATTTTTAATGAAAATCGAGAAATTTGGGTAGATGAATGTGTACTGCTGACCTTAAGTTGATATACACTTCTCAAGTTGTAGGCTAATATTATAAACATAGCTATAAGAACTAGAAATTAACTGTCAGTCTGAGCATGTGGAACTAATAAGGATGAATTAATCAATGTTTGACTCTGAAAAAGAAGGCTAGTCGCATAATCTAAGCAATCAAAGAACACTAGTGCAGTTTGAAGCACAATTCAAAAGGTATACATTGATTTTCATGGAGGACATGCAAATGTTGGACGACAACATGAGTGCATGAAATGAAAAGCAGACAAAAAAATCTTCAAATTGAACCCACGCCATTGAAATTGGAGCAATGAGGGTTCTGAACTGATGCATGTAAGATCTTGGCTATTGGTATTTTCCTTGTAATCCTTGTTTTATTTTATGTTTTCAAAGAATGAATAACTGATATTTGAGAATTTGATCTGTGAGTTTCCTGTTATGATCACACACACCTTTTATTGTACAATGCCTCAGTTGGCTTTGATGGAAGACAAAAAGCTGGACTTCAGTCAACCTTTTCTGTCCGTGAGGCGATTCGCCTCATCCCCAGCTGCCTCGGGAGTTGACTCTAAAAGGAAACCCGATAGGCGCATCCCCTCTGTCCCTCCCATTCCTTATTACAAATCAGAAGCTAAACTCTGGTCCAATAAGGAATCCGGGGACCGTTCCTTTTACATGGGAGCGAACCCCTGGAAGGCCAAAGCATGAAAACAAAGCGCTATGGCCTCCTTCCGCCCCAAGGCTTCCGCCTGGTCGTGCTCTGAATGGGAATGAAAGTACTTCTAAGCCTCTGATTAAAAATGTCATTTCTTATGTGAATGAGATTGACAGCTCCAGTGAGGAAATGGAGGAGGAGGGGAGTAGTGATTCCAGGGATAGTGAGGAAGCTTATTTGGACGCGGTCGACACGCTTTCGAGGACTGAGTCGCTCTTCTTGAATTGTAGTTTGAGTGGCGTGAGCGGAGTGGACGGTCCAGATTTAAACCAGCCTGCGGCCTTGGATTCGCAGGCCCGCGATCTCATGTTGAGTCGGTTCTTGCCGGCTGCCAAGGCCATGATTTCCGAATCGCCCCAATATGCTTACAGAAAGCGGCCTGTGGCGCGTGAGAAAGAAAGGGAGGAAATAAAAGCAGTTGGAAATGGTGAAACCTATAATTTACCACGTTATGATCCTGTACCAAGGGGGAGAGGAAGATAGCGAGGAGGAAGGAGAAGATGCTAAAGCCTGTGGGTTATTTTCTCGGTTTTGCTTTACAAAATCGGTTTTCCCATTGAATCCTGTCCCGCGAATGAGAGTTCAGGCTCCCGCTTCTTCGGTACGTAGGATGAAGGCCAGACCTCCCAGTGACAGCTCACATGAAAAAGCCCAGACCACATTTCATGAGTTATTGGCTATTCCTGTGGTTGAGAAGACACTTTACATAGATTCTGTATACAAGGAAGAACCTCGAAATTCAAATTCGAATGCTTCGGACATGAAGGAGTTGACCGAAGTCGAAGGAAATGATCCCAAGACTCTCATTAGGAGTCAGGCGGTCGAAGAGAACCCATTGATAAAATCTTCACTTGGAGATGATAAGGGCTCAAATATTGTGTGTGAAAAACAGGTATTGAAACAAAATGACACTTTGCAATGTGTGCATTCAAGTTTGACAAAGAAATCGAGTGAAGTACTAATGCACATGAAGAAGGATTCTCAAATTCCTCTTA
The DNA here is from genome assembly GCA_034195605.1 of Santalum album. NCBI lineage: Eukaryota > Viridiplantae > Streptophyta > Magnoliopsida > Santalales > Santalaceae > Santalum > Santalum album. Next base: position 7,659,474 of record CM067267.1, on the reverse strand, counting down.
ACCCACCTTTACCGAAATCTCCTTCAGAATCTTGGCTCTGGCGTACGTTGCCTTCTTTTTCGTCAAAGGATCGATCTTCATTGTCTTACCGTAGCTACCAAAACAAGCCCAGGGTCTGGGGTACTAAGACAGCGACCTCGGTCGATCCCAAATGGGAAACAATTGTCAAAACTTCTCATAATCATCATGAGCATTCACAGTTTCCTGAGGTAAAATTCTTACTGAAGATGTTTCAGGTCATGTTTTTATATGTAAATACTGAATTGCACTAACCATTTTCCCTCCTTATTCTAGCTGGAATGAAGGGTGCCTGCATAACAGACTACAGATTCGAAGGCGAGGTGAAATTTTTTGTTCCCTTTGAGGTGCTCTTCTCTGTTGCTGTTGGGATATAATCAGTAATGGTAAAAGAAACATGTGTATAATTTTATTTTATTTTTTATCTGTTTCATCAGAGTTTAAAATAAGGCTTTTGAGTTTCTGTTTGCCCCTTGTAAAGATCACAGCTCGTTTGTTGACCTAAGCTTGTTCATACGTAATGATAATTCTGTAGAGGGAATCTAGAGCTGTACTATATATAGCAATGAACTGTTGAGGATGCCACTTTTGCCAAGCTTTTTTTATTTTTTTCCTCTTCTTTTGATATGTTTCTTAACTTGAGGCTGTGAAGCACACATGGTAAATATTCTTTTCGCCTTAGCCCGTTTTCGATATTTTCAGGCACGTGTTGTTCACGAGCCTCTTGACCCATCGGCCTGCCCAGCTAGCCCATAAAATAATTGGTTGGTTATGTATTTAAATGATTGATCAACACGGCCTGTTAGATATGGGTTACTTGCATTTTATGGGGTCACACCCCTATGAGTCGCGCAATTTCTGTATGCTCCCAATTTTATTTTTGGGCTATAATTTGATTTAACTATGGATTTGAAAATAGTTACTGTCTCATCAGGCTAAATTCAACTTTCACATATTTTATCCTAGCCAAAAAAAAAAAAAGAGAAAAAACAAACTTCAATTTATGCTATATTCTGTTCTGGTTGATTGCTTCAGAAAATTGTTAGTTCTTTTGTTTTTTTTCTTAATCAAGTGGGAACACTTCCTACTCTAAGGAGGCTAAATCCTTTTTCTCTGCACAAAGAGCCCTGAGAAAATGATACTTATTTCCACAGGTCAATAGATATTACTGTGATGTGTTTCTTTCGCACATGCTGATGTTCATGCATTGGACCTCGACCTCTGAAAACTTCCGGAGTCAAACAAGGAGGGAATCGTTAAAAAAAGTTCTACCAAAGAATTCTCTTATAATCGAGAAACGCATCCAAAATTTATAAATTTCGACTGTATGAATATTAAAGGAGAACAAGAAAACAAGATGGCTTACCAATTCTAGTTTGATTTGATGATGAAACTCATTGATGGGGTGAAAGATCTGCAAAAGTATGAACTGTTAGAATTCATTTTTCACCATTTAAAGGTCATATACGTTGTAAAATAGTATGGAAATTGGTAAAGGTGGACCTATTATTTACTTTAGTGGGTTGGGGCATGTGTTTGCAGCCCATGAATAGTCTGCGCTAAAGCAGCGGTGTGCGAACCCTATTGAGAGTTTCTTGTTGTTGGTCTATTTACGCTTTTATGTATTCAACGCATTGTGATAGAGAATATTATAAAGAGATTATCATGGAAATATCTGATAGTAGGTTAAATCTTGTCTCTCTTTTCTCTTTTCCGTGTGTTTATTAAGGATCGAGTCTATCAAAAACTTACCCGATCCATCCGCCTGCTGTTTCGTATTCATGCTGCACGCAGATTTCTCCAGGCATATCACAATCCTAATAAAACGAGGATAAAATTTATTGCAACACATACAAATAAGGTTAGGCCTTTATTGCAATCCTTATAAATAGGGCTAAACACAACTCTTATAAGACTAAATCTTTATTGATATCCAAATTTTAAAGATGGCTAGAGGTTTATTTGTTGTGGGTGGTGGGGTAGATGATTTTGCAGTGAAGATCTGCTCTGATGGTTTTCTCTTGCTCTCCTTGATTGCTATGTCCCTCTCAATTATATCCATGGTCATATTTGCTTGTGGCAATGAAGACCTCCATAAACCTCGGAAAACAAGAGCTGGCGGACGGGGTGGCATTCACGGTGGTGGAGGTGATGGGGGAGGAGATAAAGGGGCGGAGGGAGGAGGAGGAGGAGGAGGATGAAGAGGGGGATGTTGAAGAAAATGGTAGGTATTCCATAATCTTTATCATTGTAATATCTATTTTGGTCTAGATGTTTTGTTTGATAGATACCCCTTGTAAGAGAATTTATGCATAATAATATGTGTGATTCGATGAGGGTCTTTAAGCATTCGTGCTCAAAACCTGGAGTAAAAGGATTCGAACCTTTGCTCGATGAACCTAAGTTCTAAGTAGATCTTCCGATCATACACTGTAGCGAGGGTGGACTGCTCTACATTCAGCACACCAATCTATTCAATAGGCTTGCTGGTTGGACCGATAAGATCCGCCTTTCCCGTTGTCTCTCCCTATTTAGAGATATTATGTATGGTGTCTATTCATAACCAGTGATAATAAGAACAACATGTATAATTGTATATCCAGTCATATCGTCAAGGTTTTTCTTTTTTCTTTCCTTTTCTATTCTTCTTTTGTTTTCGTATAACGGAGGGGTATACTCATAAACAGAGCTGTTATCTCCGAATTCAAGCAGCTCCCTCCGATCAAAGTGAAAACAAGTCGAGTAAATTTCTGAGGTGTTGGATAACAAAGCTTTGGTTTGTGACATACAATAACATACGATGAAATATACTTTGAAATTAATAACATTAATAATGGGATGTTCGAAATCCCATTGGTGGTTGGAAGAGATGCTAAAGGGATTACTGCAACATTTTAGAAACATTAAATACCTAAGAACGGCCGTTTAGATTATGATTACAGTACCACTTAAAAAAGATCAAACTGAAATTATTTAATATTAAAGCTGACCTAGATTCGTAATTATGGATAAAAATAATAAGTATTAAATATGCAATCTGACCAAAAAATAAAACTAATAAATGGACTGTTCGAGATTAATGAAAAAAGATAAAGAAAAAAGTCATTTCCGACGGAAATCACTGTTGGTTTATTTTGAATGGCCTTTTTAAAAATTATTATATGGTACTAGCATAAGGACATCAATGCCACCTCGCTTAGGTATTATCACTATCTAAAATCACATCTTTTTATATCTTTTTAATAAATCCAACTATACTGAATTGAAAAAACACGGAAAACCCATTCATTGTAGCATTGAAAATTTAGTCAATCTTCAAGAGTTCAGGATCTAAATTTTCTAATACTGAAATTAGGGTCCCTCTTGTTGCCGAATCTAAAATTAAATGTTTCCTATTATTTTTATCGTGTGACATTCACTCATGAAAGAAACTTGAGTGGTACCATATAATCTGGTGCAGAGGTTGTCCAATAATTATTAACAAAATATGTAATCAATGGTGCATCCCATAATTATTTTGATGAGGCCCACACAACTGATCCAATTTATCATCGTCGCCATGTGTATATTCTCAGAAGTGCCCAATTGTCATTGATTTATAACTTGATGACAGTGGTAATACTTTACCACATAAATTTTATAGTTCATCCACAAGGTTGAATTTTCATATTTGGGACCTTAATGAACCAATCAAACAAGCTCTCACTTTGACTTAGTCCATCAATCTTTTTTTTTTTTCCAAATAATGAATGAGACTTTTTTGGTTGGAGAAAGTCTATAGATGTGCCATGGAAATTTCCCATCAGAACCTTCATTGAATCTTCAAATAACCTTATTAATTTGCAACACAATCTTTACAATAATACACACAACGAGTTGAAAACAAACAAGTAGAAATTGAAGATAGACTATAAGTAAGGTTACAACTTTATTGCTTAGAAGACATCAAATCTGTAAAGATGGCAAGAGAGTTATTTGTTGTGGGAGGTGGTGATTATGGAGTGAAGAGTTCCCAGAGTTTAATCTTGTTTTGCATGGTTGGCATGTCTCTCTTAATTTTATCCATGGTCATCTTTGCTTGTGGCGAAAAATCTTCGCATAAACCTCCAAAAAGGAGGAGGGGCTTGATCTTTGGTGGAGGAGGTGGGGGTTGCGGAGGCGGTGGTGGTGGCCTGCGGAGGTGGCGGTGGTGGTGGCTGCGGAGGTGGCGGTGGTGGTGGCTGCGGAGGTGGCGGTGGCGGCGGCTGCTGAGGTGGCGGTTGAGGAAAAAGTTATTCCAAGGAGAAGCCTTGTCATTCGAATTTGGTTTAATGTAAGAAGTTATTTTGTTGAAGTTGAGTATATGTATGATTCTGGTTATGATTATGTGGTGCTCTTCATTTATTCTCTATTTAGTGGTATTGTGTTTAGAGCTTTATATATTATATATAATAAATATGCCAATTATGTAACTCAATCGCGCAATCATGCTTTATGTGTCTTTCTCTCTTCTCTTTTTTTTTTCCCCCCTTTTGTTTGGAAAGAAACTGATAATATGGCAGCAAAAACAAAGCCCACAACTCTACTGCACAAAAAGGAAACAAAAGAAGAAATCATGAATAGTGATCTTGGTAAAGCGTTCGAATTTAAAACTAAGGTCTTGAGTCTCATCTCGATAAGGTTTGGATCAATATCTTTTTACTAATCTTAGTGGAGTGACTTTCCCTACTCTATTCGTTTGTAGTTGATTTTCTTTTTATTTTTTTGCTTTTGTAGCCTTTCTTTTGACCAAAAGAGAAAAAAACAAACAAAAAAAAAAAAGAAAAAGAACCAAATATCTCATCTTCTCGGATTAAGATCATCTGCCTTTCATCTCCTCACGTCTCTCTTCAACTCTCCCTCCTAATCAATTTTAATGAAAATGTGCTTGATTGAATATTGGATTTAATGAGAGAAGTTTCGTGGAATAAGTTTTTATATTTTAATTATAAAATATCCTTTTATCTTGTTTTTTATATACAATAAACTATTTTTTGCCTTAATTTTCATTTTTTATTTTAATTTTAATGATTTCCTGCTTTCAATTTGGACAGGAATAGGATGACAGGGATCTATTAGGCTATTTTCAAAAGTATAGGAGGTGTGATAGAAAAAAAATAAAATTACCAAGGATCTCTTCAATAATCATCCTAAATTACAGAGGGCGATTAACATATTTTTCTTTAAATTTTAACGGAGGAAAGTAATTTGCGAGTTTAGGAGAGAAAGTTGTGTATTATTTTCCTTCATCTTATTTGCAAGTTAGAAAGAAAAAAAAAAAGAAATTAAAACTTATGAGGGAGCATTTGATAGGCCGAATTAGTGATTTGTTAGAGGAAAAATCTAATTCTCTCAAATGTTGATTCAATCAAAGGGTTTAGCAATGCATTTGAATAAGCTTGAAGTCCATCTGAACTAATCAGATTGAGAGGCCCATCAGTTCAATATGGTGAAAGTTCGAATCTCTTACCTCAATAATGGCGACGCAGCTCACTACCAACTAAGGTAATGTTTGTCAATAACTATTGTGATTTTCAGTGCATTGAAAGTACAAATATTTTTAACCTATATCTAGTGGCATTTGATCAATAGTTACAAAAACCCAAATCTCAGAAAGTAGGTATTCCATCACGTTGATATCGTGTGTTTAATCGCGAATATAAACCTATTGGATTCCAGAATTAAAATTTTGGTAGCAAAATTTGGTTTTTTGAAGATTATTTGATCAATAAATTCCTTCTCTAGGCCTAAAGTTTCCTCTTTATAATGAACTTGATGTTATCAAAGGATGAGATTGCTAAGGGGATTACTGCAATATCTGAGAAACATGGAAATAGCCATGACCAGCCGTTTAGATTATGATTACAATGCCACTTAAGAAAGATGAAATTGAAATTATTTAATACTAAAATTGACCCAAAATTAGATTAGTAATCTATGGATGAAATAAGTATTAAATAATCAAACTTTGACCCAAAAATTAATAAAAGGACAGTTCAAGATTAAAAATAATAAATAAATAAATCAAGAGAGGGCCATTTCCGGTGGGAATCATTATTAGTATGTGTTGACAAGGAACGAATGGCCTTTTTTAAAATTACTATGCATATATTAATATGAGTAAAGGGACCGTCAATACCAACTGACTTTGGTGTTATCACTGCCTAAAATTACATCATTATATATATTTTTTTAGCAAATCCAACCGCACCTATTATAAGAGCATGTAAAACCATAAGATTTCATATAAATTGATGTTTTAGAATCCATTTATCAAAAATTTAAAACTTAGTCGATGTTTATCGATGTGCTTGGATAAGGTACTTTTAAAAAGAATTTGATTTGAAGAGGGTATTTAAAATTTCTTTCTTCAAATTCACTTATTTGGGTATGTGACTGAGATGAATTTGAAAATCCACGTGATTTTGAGGAGGTATTTACACCCTTTCAAATGCCTCCACAAAGAACCTCTTAGTAAGTGTTATTTTGAACAATTCAGACAAGTTTCTAAAACTTGTTTTTTGGCCCCTAGATGTTTATGAAATTTTAATTAGGTCCCTAAACTTTAAATAATTTTAAATTTCACTTCGTAAAGTTTTAGAAAGTACTTCTCCAAAATTTTCAATTTGGTTCTCAAACTTTTTGAAAATTTTTAGTTTGGTTCTTGACCTTTTGAAATTCCTAGCTTAGTTCCTAAATATTTTAATTTGGTCATTCCAATTTTGAAAAATTCTCGGTACAAAAACTCCTATCCAATAAGCAAAATTTGAAAATCCTGAATTTATAAATTTAGAATTTCTAAATCCTATCATTTAACAAATTTTTGATTTTCATGAATACCCTATGTAAATGCCCCCATAAAGTTAGATTTGAGTATTGTGAAAGTCTAACGAAAATTAAACGTTTGCTATTATTTTTTTTCATGTAATTTCCATCCGTAAAGTTGTATTTTTAGATTTAAGATCTTAAATTAGTCGGTCAGACAATTTCTTATTTTAATCTCCAAATGTTCTCTCTTTTTCTTCTCTCTCTTTGGTTTTCATAGACAAAAAGAACAAGAAATAAAAGTTAACTAAAGCACATAAGGCAACGGGCGGTTCAGCCCGATTTTGCACTGAACCGGCACGGCCCGATTAACAGTTTGATCAGGTCAGACCCGAATCGGCTCACTTCCATGGACCAATTTTGGCCCCCAGTGTCGAGGCCCGAACCTGACCCCCGGTTTTGCCCAGAATGTTGGCTCGACTTGAACCAAAACCCAGACCGGCACTGCCTGAACCGGTTCATAGGCTCTCAATCGATTTTAAGATATTGTAACTGAAAGAATCGTGAAAACACATAAAAATATATAGTTGCATTAATTTTCATGTTTTGGGGAACGTAAAACATATTATTCATCATAATCGTTCAAAATTAGAAAAATCAAAGGTTTATAAAACTTTTATTGAATTTTCATTGCTTATATGTTACACATTTCAAAATCTTATGAAAATTGACTTATCTATGTATTTTGGAGTAATATATAATGTTAAAACTATTTTCAAATTGGAGAGAGAAATTAAAGAAAGGAACGAGTGAGGAACCCGACCCGTGAAAATATTGGACGGACTAAGAAGAAAACTCAGCTTGTGTAGTCGCTTTCCATTTCTGAAATCATTAATTTTCCCATTTATCCCATACTTTCACTTAGTCCATCAATCTTTTTTTTTTTTTTTTTTTTTCAAATTATGAATGAGACTTTTGTGGTCAGAGAAAGTTTATAGATGCAACATGGAAATTTCCCATGAGAACCTTCATTGAATCCTCAGAAAACCGTATCAATTTGCAGTACAATCTTTTGAATATTAAGACACAAAGAGTTGGAAAAAAAAAAAAAACAAGTGCAAATTGAAGATTGACTATGAATAAGGTTACAAGTTTATTGCATAGAAGACATCAAATCCGTAAAGATGGCAAGAGAGTTATTTGTTGTGGGAGTTTTGTAAAATCTTCGCATAAACCTCCAAAAAGAAGGCAGGGCGGCGGCGGTTCCGGCGGCGGCGGCGGCGGCTGAGGAAAATGTTGTTACGAGGAAAAGCCTCGTCAATGGAATTTGGTTCAATGTATATACTGTCTTTTTCCCCACGCCCTAAAGATGCCTATGCTAAATTTATTGTTTGTTTGTTTAATATAAGTAGATGTATGATTATGATTATATGGTGCCCTTCAATTATTCTCTATTTCTGTGATGGGTAATATTATTCTTTTCAAAAAAATAAAACCCGAATAAATTTCAACACTCGCTTGTGAAGGTGCCACATATACAAGTAGATCTCACTTATTACACGTAGGTAGCACAATTTGTTTGGAATCACTTTTTTCGACATAAATAGATTTATCTTTTAGTAATATTGTGTTTAGGGCTCGGTGATAATGAAAAATATGAAATTTTATAATTCAACCGTGCGATCATACTTTTTTTTTTCTCTCTCTTTTCCCTATTTTGTTTGCAAATAAATTAATACTTGTCAAAACTGTGGCAGCAAAAACAAAGCCCACAACCCTACCGTGCAAAGACGAAACAAAAGAATCAATCTTTAATAGTGATCTTGATAAAGAGGACGAATTTAGAACCAAATGCCTTTATCTTTCAGATAGTATTATAAAGTTGCGAGATTTTATTCCCAATAACTATAGCCTATGCAGTGTAGATAGCTTAGCAAATGATGGCGGGACCTCACCAACAAGCATATTGCCGAATCGGGAAGCTTTCCGGACAACTTAGTTTTTTGAAAGTTTAAACCAATCAGCCAATCATATGCTATCCATATTTGCCAACTAACCCTTTCGATTTTGAAAGAGCTTACTTTTGGAAGGTGGATGCGAAATTCTGATTGTTCAGAGAATCTGATCAGTTCTATTAAGTACAGGTCACGTTGGTTCTAGGATTTATCTCACGTCAGATTTGAATGATTTTTGTATTGTTGGATTCCTTTTTTTTTTCGTTGTCTTCTATTTAAAACTTGTATTTAATACTTTCATATGATGTCTAGGTCCCCGATTCTTGTTCCAAAATTATTATATTGTTCTCTTATAATAATTTTATTTTTTAAATTAGTATTACCAAACACTTAAAAATGATTTCTTGTAAATTTTCAGCGCGTCAACATAACAACGAAAAATGATCAAATTCTAATGAAGGCAAGAATTTTTTTTTTTTTTTTTTTGAAACAATGGATTACATCCTTTCGATTTTCTTTTCATTTTAAAAGTGTCAAAGTGTTAATCAAACAGAAATTTCAACGGTGGATGTCGATAGAGAATACTCATTGAAAATGTGGAAATATTGATGGTGATGAAAGCCACTTACCAAACAACTTTTACTTTAATAGGTTGATGTTAATAAACCATGGTTTAAATGTGTAAACAGAAATTATAATAATGAGTCCCATGCCAACACCTCTTGTCTATAGTAGAGAAGTATACAGTTTTGTCTTACAATCCAACTTCCATTTATAAAGCCAAATCAAAAGGCCTACATTAGCCCCGTCTAATTTTCTTTCAATAATCATGAGGAATCACTATTACGAGGCCAAAGAGCCTCTCTATCTACCTTTTTTTTTTTTTTTTTTTAGTCTTTGATAGCTATAGGTCTCTTAAAAAATAGAGTGAAAACATGTTTTAAAAATAAAATAGTAAGATAAGCATATAAACTTTTAATTTTACTAGCAAATATATATATAAGAAAGGAAAAATATTTAAAACACACTAGTAATTTGGATCATTTTTAGGCTGATCTCCTCTTTTTTCAAATTATTTAATGTGAACCCCTTAACTTTGAATTTTATTCCACTAGACCCTTCTTATTCAAAAGAAAACGAAGAGAGAATCAATCTAAAAATACTCTAAAGCTTCTTAAACACTAGGGAATCATTTATAAAATATGAAAATGAAAATAAAAAAATTGCATCTCATTGCAGTGGTTACTGGTGCCTAGATATTTGCCATCAACTATCAATTTTCTTAATAGAAATTATAATTATTTTTGAGTTTTAGACAGCTTTATATTCTTATGTTTTATTCATGCTTTATATGGTCGACTAGAAAAGGAAAAAAAAAAAAAATTCCTGTTGCACTTTTCGGATCAATCTATATTAATTGACTGCCTCTATTACGTTGTTGCTCGTAAATACTACTATTTTTTGTTCAAAAAGTTCATTAAGCATCTTTTTCCTTTTGGTAAAACATATAATATGAGTAATATACATAATTACTGACAATGTATGCCATAAGGCATGATTTTGAGCCAACTCTAAAATTCAATAACCGTGGATGGAATTTACTATTAAATTTACACCTATTTTATTTAATGAATATATACTTATAATTGTAAGTGAACACATCACATATTCCCCCCCTTGTCGGGTTCATGAAAATTAAATATAAATGATGACAATAATAATAATACCAAAAAGAAAGATTAATCATGCAAGGCGGGGCTTCTTTGTCTGAGAATTCATGAAACAGTGGAAATGAGACTAGTGATTGATTGGACCGTTTTTGTCTTACTCTCCTGACCAATCGCGTGGAATTTATTCCAATAAATGGACCAATAAAATTCAAAAATGGCAGTTGTATATAAATTAAAATAATATAATGTTTTATAAAAATATAATGTGAAAATAAAATACGAGTCTGAAATCATACAAAATACATTAGTGTACTCCCAAAACGATGGATTTTTATTAAAATTTTACATGAATATGAATCATTATTTTTCATAAAATTATGTCATTTTAGGAGCAAACTTACATAAATTATGTGAATTCGAAAGCTTTTTTTTTTCTAATTATAAAATCATTATTCACTAACCGATTAATAAGATCCAAGAGTTTTAAGAATTTTAGCTCAAACTTTAGCAATTACCTAACCTCGAGTTCAAAATTCGACTCGCTTTTATAGGTATTTGAATAAATGATGTAAGTCTAACGTTTGAACATAGACCACCACTTAAATCGAACTGAAATTTCATTTTACGAAAATTATGCTCATATAGAGTTGACAATTGTGTGGATTTGATGGGTTAACAGGTCAATAGCTCAATTTAGTGGGACAATAAGTGGTTTGATGAGTACTTTTATAGGTCAATTAATATTATATATGAGAAATATATCAAAATCTTAACTATAAATGACAATTAGAAGGGTTGAATTGATTAGGGGAGGATCAGAAAATAAAAAATTTCGCATTTTCCTGATAAAACCCTCATGTACTCCCGCAACCCTTTCAATTCCTAGGGATTATTTTTGGTTCATTTCCTTACTAAATAAAAAAATTCACGAACCCGAGTTTTTGAAGGGAAGCTATTACGTTTTTTCCATTTTCTTTACTTTAATTATTTTTCAAAATTTGAAAATGAGCTATATTTGTGCACATAATAATTCGAGGGACTTAATTTGACTGAGTATCGTCTTTTGAGTGTTTTTTCCTTGAAATACCTCAAATGAAGAAAAATTTTTTAGACATATCTCACTCTTTCAAAACTTTCTTTAATGAGAAAGTGATTTTAAAAAGTTGAAGTAGGCAAAGAAAATTTTTAAAAAATAGGATATATTTGGACAAAATTTCTCCATTTTGGATATTACAAGAAAATTCTCTTCTTTCTAGCAAGAAAATGACGTCATTTTCTCTGCAATAAATCCAACAAAAAAATTTATTTATTAATTTATATTATGATTGACGGGTTAAATTAAACCCGAAAATGAAAAAGTAACAAAGTTGGGACGGAGAAAGCTAAAATTTAGTGACAGCTTTGACCTGTCAGACTCTGGAAGAGCTCTTCACACACTGTGTGCGCGCTATTCTCCCCTAAGTCAGAGGAGGAAAAAAGAAAGGGAAGGGGGAGGGTGGGAAAGTAGGAGAGAGAAAGACAGGGAAGGGGAAAATTTGGTAGACCAGAGGCAGTAGAAAGAGGAGGGGGAAATGGAGGAGAGCCTGCCTGTAGTGAGAGAAAATTGAGGAGACAGAGAGAGAGAGAGAGAGATTAGCAGTAAGAAGACGAAGAAGAGTTGCGCTCCAGCACATGGCTTCGATGCGTTTCGTCTTCTGAAGATTTATCCTCGAACCCTCGACATGGACCGTGACAAGGTACATCTCTCTCTCTCTCTCTCTCTCACATATTTTCCGGTCACTGAAAACCCTTATTCTCTGTCGCCGTTTCTCCTTTCTGCGAATTTGTCGTTTTTTTGGTTCGATCTAGCTCCAGAGATCTTGGTTTTAGCTGGTTTCGTCCGATCTACGTGATCTCGCGTTGTCTCGATCTCCGATCGGAGCTAGGTCGGATAGATTTCGTTGTTGTTATTCTACATTTTGTTGTTCATTATATGCGTGTTTGAGGTTTTCGATATTGGTTAATTTACCCTGGTGAAGAAAAATTTGAGCTAGTGAGCTTGATTGCTGTTGGAGGCTCAGTTGAGTGAGCTTTCTTTGATGCCAAAATATGAGTATTCTTTGAATTTAAGGGATTTTCTTGTTTCTACCTTTCTCGGCGACCAAACTTAGCATTAGGGTTTTATTGGGTCGAAGATCCCGTGACTTTTATCTGAGTTGTTGCATTATCTCATGTTCAAGGACCTTGAAGGAATCTTGCGTTGATATCTTGTTTGCTGCTTAAAATGCAGAGATCGTTACAGTTTAGATCAGATCCCTTTTGATCCTTTTTGAACTTCTGTTGTGAACAAATGTTTGTTAGCTGCTCTACTTTATTTACCTTTTTCTTTGCCATTGTGTTGCTTTAGGTGGAATTTTCTTCAATTTGATGTAAGTTTGCTTGAGGCATTAGATTTTGTTTGTTTCCCTTGCAATACCCCAGTGTTGTTTAGAGTACAAGCTCTCTATGTGATGCTTTGTTGTGACCCATGGCCACGTTGTTTTGCTTTGTTTGCCCTTGTTTTTTCCAGATCTTTCCACTTTTATACGGTTCCTTTTATTTCCTTTTGTTATCCCATGACCGTAATTAGTTGTTTGTGCTTTTGTTGTACGATACAATTTTCATTTGTAATGATAAAAAGCGCTGCTCTTCCTCCTGGCCAGCTGTGATTGGCGGATGTGGATAAATGAATTTTCTCTTTCTAATTTTTAACTCAGTTTCATGTCACAAATAACCCAAAATTTAAAGGCATAAACGTTGCATCTATCTCTTTTTTCACGAATTTATGTACCCCATGGACTCATGTCTTGTGTGAGGGCAAAAACATAGGGTATTGACATTTCAAATTACCCATAATTCTGGACAGTCAGTTTGGAGGAGCTTAGTTTTTCTCGTATCTGTTAGAAAATCTCTTTTCAACAAAAGTAAACATTTGTCAAATTTCCAAAAAGCTCAAAACAGCCTTGCGAGAGGCCCAATTATGCGTTCGAAAGCCGGAAAGCTGCTTATCATAAGCTTCCCCAAACTGACCATAAGTCATCTTGTTTGTAATCCTCTATTAACATACTGCATAAAACATGTGGTGGTGAATGACGGAAGTTCAGATTCCACACCAGAAAAATAATTGACTAGTTTTTCAGTGCATTTTAATTGTATTCTAAAACGAAATCTTCTTCAGGTGCCGAAATTGGCATCAAACACATGGGTCTGACTTTGTTTTGTTACTTTCTTTTTACCAATAATCATTTAAAAGCAGTTTCTGTCTTATCAAAGGCATGTGCTGTACTTATTTTAGTCTCATGAGATCATTTATATTGCAGGAAATGTCAGCTTCTGTTATGGAGGGGAATGATCCACTAACTGGCCACATTATTTCTACCACCATTGGGGGCAAAAATGGTGAACCAAAACAGGTTTGTGTACATATCTGTCTTGCTACAATCATTATATTGTACTGGTAAATTCCATTTCCTTCTATTACGTGAGATGAGCGTACTGTTTTTAATCCTTTCTCAAGCTTTAAGGGTTCAGAAATTGCTACTTCTGTAAATATGTAATATAGAGCAGTTTTCTTTTGCTCCCTAATGTGATAGTATTGAAGTGGTTGGAAGCTTTAACTAGCTGAATTGGTCATGAGAAGCATCCATTGTTGTTTCTGATTGTGTTATGTTGTTGATTAGTTTTGCTTCACTCCTGAGTTATTTCTTTTTATACTTATTGCAGACTATCAGTTACATGGCAGAGCGTGTAGTGGGGACAGGATCATTTGGAATTGTTTTCCAAGTAAGGGCATTATTTTAATAACAGACCTTGTGATTCCATCATTAGTTACTTATGTTGGGATCTATGCTTATCTGCCATAGGCAAAATGCTTGGAGACTGGAGAAACAGTGGCTATAAAAAAGGTCCTACAAGACAGGCGTTATAAGAACCGAGAGTTGCAGTTAATGCGCCTAATGGATCACCCGAATGTGGTTTCCCTGAAGCATTGCTTCTTTTCTACAACAAGTAGAGATGAAATTTTCCTTAATTTGGTTATGGAATATGTTCCGGAGACTATGTACAGAGTTCTGAAGCATTACACCAACGCTAATCAGAGGGTGCCACTTATCTATGTGAAACTGTACACATATCAGGTGCGAAATAATCTTTTATTTTCTTTTTGTTCAACTTATTTTTCAATGGTTTTCTGTGGGGATAGTTTTATTTATTTTTTATTTTTCCTAAAATGATATATGGATACTTGGCAGATCTTTAGGGGGCTGGCATATATTCATACTGTTCCTGGAGTTTCCCATAGAGATCTGAAGCCTCAAAATCTTTTGGTATGTTAGTCTTTATTAGTTTTCTTGAATGAGAGAACTTCTAAATCTGAGCCTATTTTTCATATCGTACAGGTTGATCCTCTTACTCATCAAGTGAAGCTTTGTGACTTTGGAAGTGCAAAATTTCTGGTATGCGTATCACATATTTCTGCACTTTTGCCTTGTTCAATTATGCAACTTGAACTTGAACAAAATAATATCAAGGGCTATTAAAGTCTTCCCATCATGCCTTAAATAATTTGGAGATTGTCATGAACTCATCTGATAGAAAATTTTAGCCTTATGGAATCTAATTATAACTGAGGTTTTAGATATGAATTAGTTCTTTGGCTCTTGGCTGCTTGGATGGATACTGATCGGAAGTTGGGTGATACTTACGGGACAAATGACGTTTGACCCAGTTAGTAAAATTATCAACCCTAAGCGTTAGTGTGTGAACATGATTAAAACTTTATTGTTGTTCAAACTTCAGTTGCATTGGCTGGCTCAAGGAAGTTGATGAAAGATTGGAGTCCAGTCTGGGGTTTGTACTAAAATGTTCTGGAAATGGAACTGGCTAAGCATTTACTTGATGGGCTCAGGAAGGGCTTTTGGGATTATTAAGATGTCAGTCCGACTATAGTTTTAGGTTTCAGTGTAATGGGCTATTGGAGAATGATGAGGGACTTGAAGATTAAGACCTATAATCAGTGTGAATTTTGCTGAATTCATCTGAGTTCAAGCTCCCTATTCCTGAAACATTATTTTGCTTGGGATTCTGTGGGTTAGGCTATGAGTACTGACATCGGTACCTTTAGCCCTTCTTGCATTAGGCATAATGATGAGTTGAAGAAAGCCGTTGGGGTTGTCTCCTTTTGTCTCTTCTCCCACTTTTTTCCCCCCTCTGTTTTCCAGTAAAGTAAGAGAGTTAAGTAAACCAACATTTAGTGTCCCCTTTAACAAAAAGATAATAACTAGGAGGTTTCTGAATGATGTATACAAAATACTGTCTGATAGTCTGATTTGATAAATATTAGCCTTTTAAGTGAGTGAGAGAGTGAGAGAGAGAGAGAGAGAGAGAGCGCAGGGAGAGCAGGGTCTGATAATGCAATGTGCAAACTTTTATGCATGCTCGTGCAGCATGAAATTTGTTTTTGCTTCATCTTTCTTTATTCTGTCATCAGGTTAAGGGCGAAGCAAACATATCATACATATGCTCCCGCTATTATCGAGCTCCAGAACTTATATTTGGTGCGACAGAATATACAACATCAATTGATATTTGGTCAGCTGGTTGTGTCCTTGCGGAGCTTCTTCTTGGCCAGGTGAGTAAACAGTCCCACCAGATTATATTCTGAAGTAATCATTTATTTTCTCCCTTTGGGGTTTCAATTTTCTATATCTACTTTAAATGTTGCTTAATTTTCATAATTGCATCTCTTTTGTAGCCTTTGTTTCCCGGAGAAAATGCAGTCGACCAGCTTGTAGAGATTATAAAGGTTCACCGCATCATGGCCTCCTTTTATAAATCCACACGTTATACAAATTTAGTAACTTTCTCATCATATCCTAGGCACATGGTTGCAGGTTCTTGGTACTCCAACTCGAGAAGAAATCCGGTGTATGAATCCAAATTATACCGACTTCAGGTTTCCTCAGATTAAAGCTCATCCTTGGCACAAGGTATGCTTTTATAATTTATTTTGTAGAATTACTTTCTTTCTGTTTCCTTAGTAAAAACCTTGAATGCAATAGAAGTCAAATAATACATGCTTGATAAAAGAGTAAATGAGAAAATGATTGGTACTGGTTTGATCATTATATTTTATTGGATGAAATCTATGTACTTGTATTATGTCTTAGCTAATCTTGTAGGGAATGAAAAAGAGGTGTAGCTGAATTTCTCTCACATCTGCCATAGTGGAGCTCTTCTTTTTTGTCGTTTTGCATTTTTTTTTTTGTTGTCCTTTTCTTAGAGAGGGAGGGGTGGGGGTTGACGTGAACATAGTTTCTAACAAAATTGTGGGAGGTTTTTTGGGACAAGGTAGCACTTTCCTGGAGTCAGGTGTTTATTTTATTGCTGTTGTTGTCAAGTGTTGTATTCGTCATAATTTTGTCATTGTAGATTTCCTTTCTGTCTTAGTATTTTTGTAGCTCGCACATTTATCACTCAGCTCTTCGATCCAGGTCTTCCACAAACGTATGCCTCCTGAAGCAATTGATCTTGCTTCACGGCTTCTTCAGTATTCACCAAGTCTTCGCTGCACAGCAGTGAGTGCAATTTATTTTTTTATGGAACTGCATAACTAGGGTTTTAAAACAACTCTTAAGAATTTCAGCAGTCATGATCTGATGTGCAATTTGGAAATTTCATCACTTTTCTGATAAAAGTACTTTGAATAATTTGGATAACTGCTCCCCTCCAACTGATCATTTCTTTTCCTGATATTGCAGCTAGAAGCTTGTGCACATCCTTTTTTTGATGATCTTCGTGAACCCAATGCACGGCTCCCAAATGGCCGTCCCTTGCCCCCACTTTTCAACTTTAAACAGGAGGTATGTCTTAGAACTAGTTTCTTGTACTTAACTCACTATGACTTGGGAGGTGTAATTTGTTTGTCTGATGCTATGCCAAATGAACCTTTCAATCACGCCTTTCATTGACTCCTGTAATGCACTGGAATTATTCCTTTACCAGCCAAAGATGATATGATTATGACCTAGAAATTAGCTCTAATATTTCAGTGAACTTCACATGCATGCAAGCCAAGGACATATATATGCACTTTTTCATGAACATCGTTCATTCATTAATAATGAGTGCATTTGCTACAGCTGTCGGCAATAGTTGTAAAGTTACCACCATTGTTATTTATTAACTCCGAACTTTTGTTGCATACTGATGGATCTTTCTCACACGTGTACACTGATTTACTCATGTCATATCTGATTCATGATAATAGTTATTCCATTCTGCCTCTACTCTTACAGATAGCTATTACTTCATTTCGTTCAATTCAGAGCTCCCATCCCATTCAAGATTACCTATTCCATTGACAGGCCCTTGAAAATAGATATTCCTTATGGATTCTATTCCTAAGGAGTAACCATTCCATTCTGTAAACCTATACATTGGTTTGAGGATGTTGCTCATTCTCATTTACTCTATAGACTTTTTTATATTCCATGCAGTTATAATTTGAAATAATCTACTTCTTTTCTTTATGTTTTCTCCTGATCCTGTGACAGTTATCTGGAGCTTCGCCTGAACTGATAAACAGGCTGATACCTGAGCATCTGCAGCGGCAAGCTATGCACGGCTTCCCACATCCCGGCAATTCCTAGAGTGAAGACAGAGACGACGATGAAGTCACATTTCTTCTGATGAATGAAACCCTGATTTCTGGCGCGCAAAGGTGCATGCATATGTATATGGCATAACACGGGAACTGGTGATTGTTGCTTAGAAAAAAAAACTGTCCCTTCTGTAAATTGTTTTGATCTTAAAGGTAGGAGTGCGAAGATGAAGATGCAATTTATGTCTGGCTAGTTAGGTGTTGTAACAGCACAGCAGGATAGCTCGAGGGCCTCAGTAAATTGGCTTGTGTTTTATTTTATGGGATTGTTTCTTTGCGAAAGACTGATGGGTTTGTGCTCCGAAAATAGACTCTTTTTTTTTAACCTGTCTATTTGCTTCGCTTGAGCTCATGCAGGCAGTTTGTGCACTTCTTGTTTGGTTTACTTTGTGCCTATGTATTGTTTAGGTTCCTAGTCCCTTGCATCTTTCTTCTCTTTTTTTCTTCCCCCCTATCAGCTCTCTTGTGAGGTAGAAACAAATAGAAAGGCTAATTCAAGCAAAAGACCACCTTTTTGGCTTGCTTTGTTTAAGGAAAATAATCCCCATGAAAAACCAAAAAATAAAATAATAAAAAATTGAGTTTTAAGGTTTTTTTTTTTGTTTTTTTTTTTCCCTCAAAATAATTCCCATGGTTCTGAAAAATACCCGATACAAATTGAAAATTTGTGGACATCGCAGTTCGTTACAAGTGAAAAACAATGAAATCAGTATACTTGTGATTTCTTGGAGTTGGATGACATCCAACTGAATCAAGCATACAAGAGGAGTCAGGGCTACAACCACAAGCAAGCCACAAAAATTTTATGCATCACCGCAGTTCTAAACTGAACACGTTGGGAGAAATACAAAGTATAGCTGAGTGTGAATTGAGAACCTGCGAATTATTCGAGTTTGATGCATCATGGAATCGTAGAAAAGTACATAACCGAGGGAGGACCAGTTTCATATTTCGACTTCAATTATCTGAATGCTGCCAGACCTCTCCTACAACTGCATTCATCTCATTTTCCCACAACTGAGCCAGAAGTATGCGAAACCACACCGTGGGTGGTTCAACAAGAACAGAAAGAATGTTTCCAGAAGTTCTTTAGGCTGCATTTTGTAAGATGATATGAAATAGAATGCAATGGAATTGATTTTTAAGGGCAGAAGTAATCCTTATTGGAATGGCTCAATCTACTGTCACTACTCTCATCATAGCTCAAAAAATAACTAAACCACGAGTATACACATCGCGAAGGAAAGGGACTGTAGCACAACATCGCTAGTGCAATTGCAATGGAGGCCATGGTACAAAGATATGACAATGTGATTGTATACACTAGCAACTCAGCCGACTCGCAACCAAAGAGAGGTCTTCATAGCTACTGAGAATATGCATCTCTCTGACATGATAAAAAGAATATGAGAGAATGGAATGACAGTGCCAAACTATTCATATTGCCTGATTTACATGAGAGAATGATCTAGAAAAAAAGAAGACTGAGCAACTATTATATGATCAAATTTAGTGTAATCAAAACAACCTTAAATAAAATAACCACTCACTAAAAGTATTTGTCAGCGCTCAAAGAAGGAACCTCCTTGCGTCTCTATTCATTTTTCCACGCATACAGAACCAATGAGAAATCGAGATCCTCTAACTGTGAATGTAGAAACCTCTGCGAGCCTGACCGGAGCAATATATTTGCATCAGTGATTGGTTGTATGGGCTGGCTAGCCCACAGCTTCTCAGATGAAACACAAGACTTGAACATAAATACAGCATTTCCAAGTGATGTACTATAAAGCCAATTATGAACATCCCAGAAAACTTCAACTGCAAAACCATCAATTAAGATTGTCTGGTTTCCCCTAAATTTCCATCTCAGATGCTTCACCTGCATAATGGTTTTACCATCAACATGGATCACGAGGCATGGCTCATTGCCACCAATTGTGCCATATTCAATTGCAAGGTCATGAATATGACCATTATCACAAAACTGAGTCTTGGTGACAAATACCCTCTTACCAAAGACGTGCTCTCTCTTGGCAATGAAATTAGCATTTGAAGGACAAGGTGTGGCACCTGTTCTCTTGAAAGCTTCCTTTCTCAAATCCCCAAGAAGGAGAATCATTTGGTGATTAACAACGATTCCCAAGTAGAATCCCTCGATTGGTTCAGGCCCGCATCCAAATCTAGCTGAAGAGAGGTCCCAGTGCATGTCAATCCTACTAGAATCTGCCTCTACACTCTTGGACCCTTTCCTTTTTGAGAACAACCAGGGTTTTATGTCTACCTTACATAAGGGTCGATTTGCGGAATCATCGATCCCAACACTTAGGCCTTGACCCATCAAATTTTTACTCCATGTAATGGTGATCAAGACAGGCCTGGCACGCAATCTACACCGGTAGATGCAGGAGACCAAATTCTGCGCAGTCCTAGCTGTGCTGGATGATGAAGAATCAGCAACTTGAACTCCATTTTCACCGAAACAAGATGGAAAGTCCCTCATTTTAATTCAATGCTCTTGAATCTTTACCTTACCACTTTACCAGGTATTTTTTCTTTTGACGGATTTCCACAAGCAGGTGGTATGCAACTCCTACCATCAAAAAAAAAAAAAGAAAAAAAAAAACCCACGAGAATCAGCTCAAAACTGAAAAATGGAGAAAACAACACACAATTCCTCGGAGTAGAGAAGACTTTAAAGACCCATCTCATAAATTATTGAAAGAACTGCTTCTCAAGTCTAGATTTGACCTGGGTAGGTACAGAATACAGATCCTATGATTCATCCCAGCACGAACCCTTAAATCTATAGTTTACGGGAAAGTATGATGGGTACTCCTACTAAATTGAAAAACGTAGAATAATTCAACTGAAGACGAGCAAGCAAGAAAAAAGAGACCACTCGAACTAATCTCACTGTCAACAACTCAGCCAAACGCATGACGTGCAATAAAAAATACCCAAAAAAATTTAAAAAGAAAATAAAATGGGAGAGAGGAAAAATAAGATGTAATGTAAGAGTACCTCAAGATGAAAAGGAACAGCTAAGAAAGTGGAGATAAAAGAGAGGAAGGACGAAATTAGCAACTGGGTGTTGCTGGAAATGCCGGATTTCAGGCATAACTCCTCACTGAGAAAAGGTAAAGAGAATCTCTGTCTCTCTCTCCTCTCTCACTGGATTTGGCTTTTTCTCCATCTGACTGACATTACAAAGACGAGGAGGAGCTAAGGTAATGCTAAATTTGAAAAGAGGGTCCCCACCATGTCATTGGTGGGGTCAGGCTACCATGACCGTAGGTTTTGGATTTTTTTCCTCACAATACCCCCCAAATATATATATATATAAATCTAACCTACCTTGTCAAGATTTTTCTGTAGTACCATAACTTTTTAAAATTACACTTGAGAAGTGCGATTATTAGAAGACATTCGATCCTTTGATAGGGGTATTAATTGAGGAATCGAGGATTGCGATTTTTAGAATTGTATTCATGGGGTGAGATTGAAGACCTATTTTTCACCCCGAACCCTTTCTTCCCCCATTTGATTTTTTCCTCCACTGCCGCACTCGAGGTCCTCAAATGCAATTTCACATGTTGTCCTCTGCTCTGTTTTAGCAGGCATCTCCGATGGTTTTCACTCTTTCCTATCGACCCTTTCTTCTTCGATTCGTTCATTTTCTTCTCCTACCATCGCAATCGACTTTTGCAAGTGGGATTCCCCTGCCTTCCAGGTTCATATGCAACAGTACTCTGCTGAATGGGGCGATGAGGATGTGGCATCCTTGGGTGTATAGGATACTACACCCATTATGTCTTCATTGCCCCACGGCACCAGAGATGACGTAGATGCAGGCGCGCCACAGTGCGACATGGCCCAACCGGAGGAAGCACCACAGGGCCAGCGACGATCCCCCTTGCTCGCCCGAGTAGTGCGTAGGTAAAGATGTTTTACGGGTGGCTCACTGTGTTGACAATATCGCGCATCATTGTACAAATTAAGTTTGTAATATGCGCCTCGTAATATGCTTCATTTTCCCATGCTGTGTCACACATTAACATAAATATTTCATTATAATTAACATTAGTTTGACAGTCCAAATGAAAATTAAAATTATGTACGGAAACATTCTAACTACTACCTTGTGCACTACCAGTGTTGTCCATCTCGGCATGTATGCATTTAGACCTTCAACGACTGTGCTGGTTATCGTCAAGAATAAGTAGTTCCCGGAATACTGAGTCCCTTATTGGCTTGAACTTAGGCTCCTAGGATTTCATGTATGCGTCAATACTAAAGCACGGAAACAAGCACTGCGAAGGGGAAACACCGTGGTGTTGACACATGGTGAGGACATAAGGGTACGTTATACCTGAATCTCACTTGCCGTAGGTACAATTTAACGTCTTAAGGTTAACTACATGCTTGTTGCCGCCCTTTCGTCCAATACCTTTCATGTGGGTTGCTGTCTTCAGCTCATAAAGACCCTGTTGGCGATCAAAAATTATTACTTCATGCGCACTAGCCCGTGTCGACCTGCGCTGAATAATCTTAATCACACGACGGGTGAATGGTCCGACATCAGTGGTGACCAATCATGATCCCGTGAATTGGTGAAGTATTTGTTGAGTTTGTAAAACATCCACTCAACGCAAGCTGTAATGGGCAAGGAACGGGGAGTTCTCAACATGCCATCGAAACACTCGACCATGTTTGTTATCATCTTGCCAAGGCAGTGCCCACCGTTATGCAAGTTGGTCCATTTCTTGATAGGAATGACGTCCAAGTATATGAATGTAAGTTGGTCCATGTACCAGTAGGCCAACATAACCTTTTCAGATGCCCACCGCTAAAATGCATTGCGAAGTTGCTCCATACATGTTTCAAGCAAAAGCGATGGTACCCCATGGCCTCGCCCATCAATTTCGCGATTTACTGACGACTGACATAATAGAGTTTGCGGGATCAATCATAAGATAAGACTTTAGTTCATTCGCTTGACACGACATGCCCCTATAGAAATCGAAGAAATCACATCCAATTCTCTGTAGTCTTCTCACTCACTACGTCAGACAGTGAGCGGATACACTTGCTTGTTCCCATTAATTTCCATTACTACAAGGAGTTTACCCCTATACTTGCCAACCAAAAAAGTCTCATCCACGGTTACCACTGGTCAACAATCCTTCCACCCTTTAATAGATGTGTCGAAGGCCCAAAACACATTATACATCGTTACTGTGCTTGGTGGTCCGCGGTTCGGTTGTGCTAGTATTACCACTTCTAATGCATCATTACTGTGAGGAACTTGGGTAGTGCATTGAATAACTTCTTCCAATCTTCGAACATCTTAGCTAGCGCCTTTTATTTCCTAGACCTTGCCTTCTTGTATTTCGAAACATACTTAAACCCTTGACGGATGTCTTTTTGGATGAGTTTGACTTTATAACTAGGCTATAGTCTCTCCTTCTCTTTGATAAGGTCATAAATCATCGCAAAGGATATGCTAAAGTGGTTCTGGTTGCACTTGGGGACATCGCAACTGTGGGTTCCTGCATACCTTGTCACAATCTAACCCCCTATCTTTTTCGATAAGTGCACTCGGAGCCTCCAATGACATCTCGAACTAAGAATGTGCTTGCAAATCAGTACCAATAGCTCTATATTTGAGCGACTCCTTGGAAATCCAGATGTGGTAGTAGTCCACTGCTTGTTGGAGTGTCTTCTTCAAGTCGAACACCAACCCCGTGCTCGAATTATCTGTGTCAAGATTGAAATTGTTGGGCCGGAGCTGTTCATATGTTGACGGCTATTCCTCTCCCATGGTGAAAATTTCTAATGGTGGCTGGCGGACTCATACAGAATTGACATCTGCTGCGGCCATACCTGGCTCCAGATTACTCCTATTACTATCCCTAAACTTTAATGAGATGTCATTTTCATTGTCAGAGGCGACATCATCGTCTTCAATCGGTGGATCATCAAATGACATGATTTGAATGTTTTAGGGTACAAAACTATTGGATCCAAACGAATTATACATTTCTTCATTCAACGTTGGAGAGTAATATGGCTCATCATAACCGCTTTGGCCACCAGCCTCCGCATTCAAATCAAACTCATACTGTCGGCATGAGTATTCCTGTGAGTGATCGTTTTGTGCATAAGAAGTGACATTGCTACGCTTGGGAATATCGCGATGTGCCATGGGTGCAGAATACTCATCCTGTCCTTGTTCGCTTATCAGCAGTTGATTGTAAACATCTATACTTTACTCCGGTGGGTACTGGATTGGTTTTACCTTCACGTAAAGCTCCAATATTGTTAAAGATGTGCACTGCATATGCGTGTTAATCATGTATTGGACCATCTTGTCATTGTACAGTGGGCACGATGAATACGTCGTAGATCCTCCCCAGCCAAGCATTATCGGGCACCTAAACACAACACTTACTCTGTAGAGGTTGCGTACAAGACCCAACAGAGAGCATACCTAGTCAAGTAACGATTCGAGAGTTACACCAGTGGGGATAAATAAACATTAGGCACGAGTCACCGCTAACGTAAGTGAGAGATTGGTGTGACTGTTCCACAATTTCTCCTCCTTAGTGTCAAAGTATTAGGACCATCGATGACTCCATCACAATTTGGAAGGACGGTGGGAAGATTTGGAGAGTGGGAAAAAAAATTATTTTTAACCATAACATTAAATTAACAAGTAGAGGTGTTTTAAAGGTGAATCTTAACTCGAGGTTAGGGAACTCAAGTTTAAAAATTGCACTCATTAAGTGCGATTTTATTTTTTTTCACACGGTCAACTTTGTTAGTTGGTCAGTGGTCAGGAAAGGCTGAAATTGCAAGTGTTTACGTGGCTGGCACCCCTGTCAGAAGGTGTAAGCAAATGCCTCCCTAGAAATTGCATTTCTCAAGTGTGATTTCAAAAAGTTAAGGTACTTTCAGAAAATCCTGAAAAGGTAGGGTAGGTTTATAAAATTATTTTTTTTAGGGTATTGTAAGAAAAAATTCGTAGATTTTGGCACTTCAACGGTTGAAAAAGGTCAAATGAGCCACAAAGTTCTACTTACGGGGCAAGTTAATACACAAAAATTAACAAGGACTAATGATAAAAAGAAATTAATATCATAATCCCTTTATTAAAAATAAAGACGTATCAACAAGCAAGCATTAGCTCTTACGATCTGTCTTCTTATAGTGATAGTTCGGGATTGAGTTTTCACTATGTTAATGGTGGAGTAATTATTTGTTCTCCTTTTCTTGTGCTATTAGCTGCACTAAAAGGAAAAATGGAAGTTGGTAAATTTACCAATTGAATCACACTATTCAAATTTCAACCTTACTGAATTAAATGAGCATGAAAAGAAAAATGTCATGCCAATTTTCATGCTATTATATCATGTATTGGGTTTTTATTTATTTTTATTGCGAACAACCAAGAGATACAAACCATTCTAACTATTTTGAATAACGAGATTGAATGAATGAGAGGTTTATACATGACAAAATTATATGAAAATATCTTCTTTTTTTGACTCATTCAGTCCGTAGAATAAAATTTATAGAATGAATTTAAAACAACTGTGGAGGTGACCAAATAAATCACTTACCATGAGAGTACAAACAGTTTTCTCCCCGAAAAGAAAGGCATATTCTTTGAATGTATGTGAGCATAAGGTATATAATGTCATTATTGAAGCCTCAAACATATTAAAGTAATTCTACTAGTTCATCCGAAAAACTCCCTTCACATTGAAAGTACTGATGTAATGAGTTTTAAGTGATTTTTTTTATCACTACATGACTAAAATACCCTCAGAAAACCACTTAGAATTTGCCACCTCAAAATACTTCGTTGTGATGGGCGTATTTGGGATGTACGGCTGTACCTATTAAAGCTTCTTTAGAAATTTTTTAAAGGTAATTAAAGCCCAATTAAGAAGTGAAAACTATAATAGAGACCATAATCATGATTTAATAGAAATATAATAGGAGTAATATCTTGAGCTATAAGTAATATAGTTACTTTCATGAACTATGAAAGAAATAGATAATGAACAACTATGACCAATGACCAAGCACGTAATAGCTATTACTTGCTCATTTCATTCATGGGCCTTGAAAATAATTATTCCTCACACATTCCTCCCGTTATTCAAGTTATATATATATATATATTTCTATATAATACTTATTGCATTCTTATCTTATTTCATGTTGCGAACCAAATGAGTGGTTAGTATTTGTGTATATATATAAAAATTTCTAAAATATGAAGGAGGCCAAACCGATTAAATTCAATACGTTCCCAGAAACTGAAAAAAAAAAAAAAAAAAAAAGAAGGGAAAATCAAGGGCGCCACGGCCCCACTTCGGCCCCAAGGGGCTCCTATTTGCTGGCTAACATAAAGTATGTAATGCCCCAACTTATATTTTGTCAAGCCTATTGTTTTCCTTTCCTATATGTTCCCTTTTGTGGGTTATTTTCAAGGAAATCACCCCCTTTCAAAATATCACTAAAGTATAGTTGTGAATGATTAGAGTACATGTTGTAATGGTTGGTGAGGCGGGTTTGATTCGAAGGAGTGGTTTGGTAGTTTTGTTTTCGGTTTAGTTGGATCTTCTTCTTCTTCTTCTTGCTGTGCAGTGAGAGTGGAGTTGTCATTATGTAGAAGGAGGCGCATGGGCGGCACCTTTAATTATAGATGCCAACCTTTAATCATAAGAACACAAATGTGACACTGTTCAAAAGGCACCTTCTCTTCACCCCCACTACCACTCTACTCTCTCCCTCTCATCCACACACACTTGCTCTTTCTACCAGAACAAGTTACCACCCAACTTGGAGAGCTCATTATAAGTTGCTTTAAATTTAACACAAGAATATCATAGACATTTTCTTTTCTTCCTCCCCTTTTCCTTTTTCTTTTTTTTTTTTTAATATTTTGGGGTTTACCATTATATCTAGAAATTTTTTAAGAAGTTATTTTGAACTCTTCAAAAATTTATCAAGAGGCCCACCGTACAATGAACAGCTCACTCTCAATTGTATTAAATAAAGGGAAAATCATTTATAGATAGTGTAAGGGTCGGGTCGGGTCTGCTGAAATTCACATCCGACCCTGAACCTGTTTAAGTAAAAAAACTAATACAATGCAATCATCATTTTCTTTTGTTTTTGTGAAAAAAAAATAATAATAATAACTTCTGCACATGGGTGAAATGAGTTATTTGAGTTTATACTTGTATTTTCTTTCTCACTTTGCTTTTTAATAATGAAATTTTTTTTAATTAATAAAGAATGTAATCTTCCATTTGCAGTTAATGCTCTAGTCATCATTTTCAACCCTTCTTGTGATTTGAAATTATACTATCTAGAGTTAATAAAAAATCATTGATAAAAGTTATCTAATTTAATATAACATATAAAGCTAATTGGAGCATAATTTTATTTATATTATGGTTTTTTTTATCTAATATTACAGTCTTATCTATTGATATATTATTTGAAAAAATTTCAAATAGGTGCAAAAGGTATTGAACAAACATCTACAACATAAACTGTAAAGCAAGAAAATTGAATAAAGATCGAAGAAATAGTAAAATAGAATTTAAGTCTTGTAAACATGTCTAGGATACACCCGTTTACCCAATGGTTTTAGCAGGTTTGGATTTGATTTCAATTTTTGGACCCGCTATTTAAATGGGTCAGGTCTAGACCCAAGGAAAAAGTGATGGGTCTAGGGCAAGTCTAGGTAAATCGGACTTAAACTCGGCCTATTGCCAACCCTACTTGTGATGCTTTAAAAATAAAAAAAAAAAAAAAAAGGTACCTAAAATAACATCATTTTGAATCTTTTTGTTCTTTTTCTTTTTTGTGCGTGTGTTACACTTAACTCAAGTGCAACAGCTCTACCAAAGTTAAGCCCTTAAATAAAACCAAAGGATCTCTAGTAATATAGTCGACCATGAATTTTTTTTCTTTACACGGTATCAATCTTCGCAAGATTAGATCTTATTATATCAAGCTCAAAATTATATAGTCCAACCACCTGTTTGGTTTGCAAAATGAAATAAAATAGCTATTTTCATAAAGTGAAATAGAATAGCCGTTTCACATATGAGTTACACTGAATAGTTTCTTTTGGTAATAATTATTTTTTATCGATTCCTCCGTGATGCATGAGAATAATCATTTTTCATTTATACTTCATGAAAACATTGTTCCTTGTATTTATATTGGATACCTATCACATTCCATTCCGTTAACCAAACCAATTATATAACCACTAAATATTGGCTTCTAAAATTTTAGTTGTAGCAGCAAGCGGTATGTTAAGAAATAATACAGCATTAGTAAATACTATATAATTTGCAAATTTTCCCCACTAAATTAAACTCAGAAGAATCATGGGCTTTCAACCTTGCAAAATTAACCCCATGTGTCTTCCTACGCTCTATCCTCATTCTCAAAAACATGGAAAATATTTTATTACACTCGTAAATAAACTTCACAACACAGTATAATATTCTTAAATATAAATACTGAGCTGAAAGGTTTACTCAATAATATATAAAATGTCTAAGCAATCCAACACAAGCATCCACCAAAGCTACTGGGAATCCCAAAGAATTTCAAGATAAAAACAACACATTCCATGTAAATAATGAACTTCCCTTGAGAAACCTACCAAAAAGAACATAAACAAAAAAATAAATAGACTACAAGAAAGAAACACAGCTTATAGCTTAAAACAAAAACACAGTATAAGCTTGAGAGAGCTGTCATGTTAGGCTTTAAAGCTTTGGGTAACTTCCGAAAGTCTGATAAGGTTCCGAATAAAATGCCTAAAACAAGATAGAATTTGGAGAAAAGAAAAGAAAGCAGGGAAAATAAGCTAATAACACAATGTTTTATAGCAAACATTGACCAATCTTTGGCAAAGAGAGATTACAGAAGTAAGGGTGCAATGCTACAAAAACAAAATCTCAAAAATGTCTCAAGATTGTAACTCGGGCCTAAGCATGGAGTTGCTGGGACTTGTTAAGGATAACTCCCTCATATTTCACCTGGAACCACTTCATTGCATCCTCTTTGGTGACCCTGTGCTGGATTCCGACGCGAGACTTGCACCTGCGACGGCGACCAACGCGATAACCGGGGCGCTCAAGTACGACATAGAAGTCCATACCATAAATACCAGTAGAAGGATCATACCTGCAAAATTGAAATTGGATGATAGATGAGGGAGTAGCACGAAGTATGAACCAAACAAACCATTTGAAAACCCAAGCCAGGAATGAAACATAATCCCCAATAGTCCAATATTTGCTCAGTAGCAAGCACCAAGCTACTAGTGTCACCCATTCAAAACCCAACATAAGCAACAAGCTAACAGCAAACTTCAAAACATATTACTAATCCAGGACTATTATTCCTGCCGACCCACAATAATAATTAATGCTGCTGAAAGATATATTCAAAAACCTAAACCATCCAACATTAGCTACATAACAAGCAACAAACAACTTATGGTAGCCACCGTGACCCATTCAAAGCTCATGATAAGAAACAAAGTCCAAGCAAACTTGACACCATATTAGTATTCCCACAGATAAATGTTTGTGATACGCAATACTCTTAAACAGGTTAAATCTAAATAAAGTCATATACCAAAAACTATACTTTTCTTCATTGATAGGTACATTATTTATTTGCCATTTTATAAATATACGGCATCAGTAGAGCAAGATATGTAATTAATATAATCAAAAAACATCGTTAGACTCAGGAAATGCATTTGGAAAGTCATACTGCATATATCCCCATTACTGATCAACCAAATAAACCCTTTTCTTTTGTAATTTCCTTAGTCTTGCAATGGATTTTCCCAGAACTTGTATAGCTTCAAACAATGAAAGTTATTAAATACTCCACCTAATGCAGGAACGTGAGAGAGCAACAGTGACTAAGTTATGGAAATTGAGTAGAGCACTTGTAGTTAGCAGGGCGTCGCTCTAATAAATTATGCACAAATAAACTTAAATCTTTTCGTAGTAGCATCTAAACCTTACTTTATTCCAAGATCAATGTGTTCCTGAATACCAAATCCGAAACATCCTGTATCACTGAAATTCCTTCGCAGCAGCTCGTACTCCTTCACCTTCAACCCACTCTCCAATAGTTGCATTGCCTTGTCTCCCCTAACAGTGACGTAGCACGCAATCTTTTCATTACGCCTGATCGAGAACGACCTCACAGTGTATCTAGCTATTTATCACATAATTCAATCACAACAAAACATTCATTAATTAAGGAGAAAATAGGTGCCATTGTTCCTAATTAGACACAGATGCACCCCAAAAATTTATTTTACCAAAATAAAAAATAAAAAAAATAAAAAGCTGCCTTCTTGGGGCGCATCTGACAAACCTTTATATGGTCAAATATTGTTTTTTTTCATTTTTCAAATTCGAAATAAAGTTCAAACCTTACCCTTGGAGAAAACGGGGGATTGACCACTCAGTTGCTCCAAAACCTATGAATAAATAACAGATCGAATCGAAAAAAAGATAGATCGAAAGGGGAATGGGTAAATAAAAAAATAAAAATTTGGAAAATGGGCACCTTTGCGGCTCTCGTGAGACGATCTCCACTTTCACCAACGGAGATGTTGAGGACGAGCTTCTGAACTTTGATTTCTCTCATTGGGTTGGAGAGCTTCTTCTCTGAAGACTGCATCCATTGAAGAAAAGGAAATCAGTGAAAAACCCACAAAACCAACGAACAGAACAAAAAAAAAAAAAGAAAAAAACGAAAAGGAAACGAGAGAGGGAGAGAGAGAGAGAGAAACCATGGCTGCTGAAGTGAAGAAGTCGCTGCTCCAACTGAGAGAAGGTGGGAACGAACTGGAGGAAATGGAAGAAACCCTAATATACAGATCAAACCCTAGGGTTTTGATGCGTAAAATGACAATATTGCCCTCTTTTTGGGCCTATGAGATTTTCTAATTTGGGCCGGAGTATACAGTGGGCCTCAATTAAAGATTCTCGGTTTTTCATTGGGCCGAAGGTTTCCCCTGTTTTTGAATCATTTTAGTTTTTAACGAGTGTCAAAGCTTGATGCACCGATCAATCGATTATCAATCATTGTAAGTATAGTTATCAAAAAAAGAAGTATGCGCCCGAATGTATGTAGATTACATATGTCCTACCCTAAAATAATAATATTTTTTGCTTAAAAATTTACAATTGGTTGCTTCGTCCAGCAACTAGAAGATCGCTTTGGAGCTCACCGTAGTGCGATTGAATGTAGAGCAATGCATGTCATGCCCTTATAATTTTAAGCAAAGCAATGTGGTTTCAGTGGATGAAAGTTTACAAATTATACGCCTGCGTGCATACTCTTTTTCTCTATAGTTATGATAATAAAATATTATATAATTTAGGGGAAGGGAGAGTTTTTATTTGCCACTCACGGCAATAAGCATTAAAAGTAAATAAGGTTGATAGATAAGCATTAGAACAATATAAGTATTAGAGAAAAAACTTTAAATAAGTGAATAACATGCGTAAAAATTATATTTATATAAAAATATGACACGTAGCAAAAATGAGTTGTACGTGTTCTCACTTGAGTTTCGTCAATTCATTATATATACAAAGGAAAAAAAATGCATTGTCTTGTGATGTTAAGAAAAGAATTAAACTCAAAACAACTTCCTTTCGAATTTTGTTTTTAATTTTTTGCTACTAACTTGGATGTAGTAACTATAGCAAATTAAAGCATAGAGAGAGATAGAGAGAGAGTGAGCAAGAAATCGATTTTTTTTTAGAGTAATACTACATGTACATCCTTCACACAGTCTTTACACTGAAAGTGGCCATGTGACAAAATATGTGTCATCTTGTATTGTTATTTGATCAAAATACTACTAAAAAAGAACCACACATATTTTACCACTTCATTATTTTCATGTGAAGGGTGTGTGAAGGATGTATAAGTAGAATTGTCCATTTTTTTATGCTCAGAAAGGGAAAAGTGTGCATAGTGTAGCACGGGAGGAAAAATTATTTAGAGTTGCACGTGAAATGATTTTTTGATTTCCATTGTGTAGATTTTTACCGCATGAGTTGATTGAGTAGACAAAAATAAAGACGACATATATCAATTTTCATACAATTTTATTAGGAATTGACTTTTCATTTGTATTGCGAATTATCAAAAAATATTGACCTATTATGATTACTTTAAATATGTAGATCATGTGGACGAGAATTTAAACATGTATGGAATTTATGTGGACTCTTTTTTTTTTATTTTATACTCATTCAATTTGAATAATTAAAATTTACGGAATAAATATCAAAAGATTCGTTTTGGAATGCTATACAAGTCATTTTTCTGTGGGTGACCAAGCCCTAACTTATATCTTTCATGCTCAGAATTTCAAAAAAAGTACAAAAATGAAAATATTTGATTGCAAAGTTTATTAACATTATAATTTTAGGAAAATTAGTAAGATATGGTGTGATACTCTACTTTACATAGAGTAGAGCCCCAACATTTTCTCCTTTCAATAAATTTTTAAAAAGATAAATGAAAATAATTAGTAAATGACATATTGAATATAAAAATTCAAGAATTGAGATTCTAGGGAAGCAATCAGGATCTCAGTGAAACAGGTGTGATTTTTTCATTGGATTAACAACATTTTTACCCCTTAAACTATCAACCAAATCTTCATTCAGTTTCAATTTGAATATTTAAAGCCTCAAACTATCAAATCACTATCAAGTCCCATGTTCACTAAGCAAATTAACGATTGAGATTCTAGATCAACCACCGGTCACATAGTCATTGGATCCGTCGTTTTGACAATGATCAATGCACGCTCCAAATCATTTACAATTCGAAATCAGAGAATGTACATATTCAAATCGAAACGCTGACTTAATAAAATGCGATCCGACTAATAGTTCGGAAGGATAGACATAGTGAATCTTTTTATATTTACTTTAACGAAAAAAGAATACGAGTCTAAATTTATAATTTATTTGAGTCTATCCCTAAAATGCCTAGTTTTATAAATTTAACTTTTATCCATTTATTACTTTTAACAAACTTACGTTATTTTGCGGGATAAACTTTCGCAACATAGTCATATTTTCTTTTCACTTACCTTATGGCATGTTGCATGGACCTTATCCTCTTTCCGGGTACGTTGACGCGGGAACTTATTCACGTGATCTTATTGGTCAGGCCTCGCCACGTCATCGCACCCGAGCCCCACCTTCGTTCGTTTCCTTTCCCCTTGACCGGTCAACATAACGTTTCTATTGGCCAGCGCTTAAGTGTGATTTATTAGCACGTACTTAAAAATCTTAATCAATTATTCACTTTCCTTCATCGTACTCGCCTACACGCACAGATGATTCTCAATTTGGAAGGGAGAAAAAAGAAGAAGAAAACCCTAGATTTGTTCCTTCTATAATCCGGATTCCGCTATTCATATATATTTGAGGGTTTGAAGATCGATTAGAACCTCTTTGGATTCAATACTGCATGCTTTGGATACAGAGGTCAGTCTCAGTTTTTGATTTCTTGATGCGTTCTCTGTGTCTGATGAATCGGTAAAGGTCGCGAACTTGTGGTTTCCTAGAAATTTTGATTGTTCTTGAGTATATTTTTGATTTGGGTACCTGAATATATCAATCGTTATTGCAGTTTCAGATCATGGCTGTTTTTTTTCCTGATGGATTATGTGCTTTAAGCTGCTTGTTCTTCCCTCCATTGTGCGTGCGATGCTTCCCTCCAAGAAATTTTGATTGTTCTTTAGTATATTTTTTCTTTGGGTACCCGAGTATTGTAGTTCCAGATCATGGCTGTATTTTTTATGGATTACGCGCGTTAATCTTCTTCCCTCTATTGTGCGTGGGATGGTTTAATCTGTTTTTTTTTTATGGGTATTTGATTATGAAGTGCTGGATTAGGGTTTGATTTGTTTTGTTGTTTTGGCACCTGGGTTCTTGCAGATTGTTGTAAAGTTACTTGAAGAGGAAAAGGATCTCGGTTTCTTGATTGAGATTAAAATCTGTTGTAGGAAAGATGATGTCCAGATCTTATACCAATCTTCTAGAATTGGCGTCAGGGGATCTGCCAGTAATTGGGAGGGAAAGGAGGCGGCTTCCAAGGGTAATGACAGTTCCCGGAGATGTGGCGGAGCAAGATGATGAACAGACTCTCAGTGTGACATCAGAAAATCCGTCTTCCATTGCTCAAGATCGGTTGATTATTGTGGCTAACCAATTACCTCTGAAAGCAAACCGAAGGCCAGATAATAAAGGGTGGAGCTTCAGTTGGAATGAAGATTCCTTGCTGTTGCAGCTCAAGGATGGTTTTCCCGAGGATATGGAAGTTATTTATATTGGTTCGTTGCGGGTAGATGTTGATGTGAACGAACAGGACGATGTGTCACAAATTCTGTTGGATAAATTTAAATGCGTCCCTGCTTTTCTGCCACCTGATATTTTGGAAAAATTTTATCATGGGTTCTGCAAGAAGATGCTGTGGCCTCTTTTTCATTACATGTTGCCTTTTTCGGCTGATCATGGAGTTCGTTTTGATCGAACTATGTGGGAAGCATATGTGTTGGCTAACAAGTTGTTCTCCCAGAAAGTGACTGAAGTAATAAACCCGGAGGATGACTACGTTTGGATTCATGATTATCATTTGATGGTGCTGCCGACCTTCTTGAGGAGGCGTTTTAACCGCTTAAGAATGGGGTTCTTTCTTCACAGTCCATTCCCATCATCAGAGATCTACAGGACACTTCCTGTAAGGGAAGAAATACTCAAGGCTCTACTTAACTCAGACATTATCGGTTTCCATACTTTTGATTATGCGCGGCATTTCCTTTCATGTTGCAGTCGGATGTTGGGTTTAGAGTATCAGTCAAAGAGAGGCTATATAGGGCTAGAATATTATGGAAGGACCATCGGGATTAAGATTATGCCAGTTGGGGTTCATATGGGCCAGATCGAGTCGGTGATGAAACTTGCTGACAAAGAGTGGAGGGTAGGGGAACTTAAACAGCAGTTTGAAGGTAAAACGGTGCTACTTGGTGTAGATGACATGGACATTTTTAAAGGCATTAATTTGAAACTTCTAGCAATGGAACAGATGCTGAAGCAACATGAAAAGTGGCAAGGAAAGGCTGTGCTTGTCCAGATTGTAAACCCTGCAAGAGGCAAAGGGATTGATTTAGAGGAAATACAGGCTGAAATACAGGAAAGCTGCAAGAGGATCAACGAAAGTTTTGGTGGGCCTGGGTATCAACCGATTGTTTATATTGATAGCCCAGTTTCGATTAGTGAAAGAATCGCATATTATGCAATTGCTGAGTGTGTTGTTGTCACCGCGGTAAGGGATGGGATGAACCTTACGCCATATGAATATGTTGTTTGTAGGCAAGGAATATCTGGCTTGGATTCATCCTCGGATGGCAGTGGGCCCAAGAAAAGCATGTTGGTGGTGTCTGAGTTCATTGGCTGTTCGCCTTCCCTCAGTGGGGCAATCCGAATCAACCCATGGAACATTGAAGCAACTGCAGAAGCAATGAATGAGGCAATATCAATGGTTGAACCAGAGAAGCAGCTGAGGCATGAAAAACACTACCGCTATGTTAGCTCCCATGATGTGGCTTATTGGTCAAGGAGCTTCTTGCAAGATATGGAAAGAGCTTGCTTGGACCATTTCCGGAGAAGATGTTGGGGAATCGGTTTGAGTTTCGGATTTAGGGTTGTCGCGCTTGATCCTAACTTCAAAAAGCTGTCCACGGCTTCTATTGTATCGGCATATACAAAATCCAAGAGTAGGGCTATACTTTTGGATTACGATGGCACAGTAATGCCCCAGACCTCCATCAACAAGGCCCCAAGCCAGGAGGTTATCTCAATACTGAACACACTTTGTGGGGACCCGAGAAACACGGTATTTATTGTTAGCGGAAGAGGGAGGGAAAACCTAAGCAAATGGTTTTCTCCTTGTCCGAGGCTTGGAATTGCCGCAGAGCATGGGTATTTCTTGAGGTTTGATTCCCCCTCACCCCTTTATCTCACAGACTCACAGTCCTTTCACTGCTCGTGGCATATTTTGGCACTGGATATCTTAGAGAGCCTATGAGTTTAATATTTTCCAACTCATATTTGAGTTGTTTTGCCACGATGTATTGCATTCTGTGAATATTTACTTATAGGCTATTTGATCCATTAAAAATGACGCATGGTCCCCTGTTTACTGTGCTGCAGAAAACATGAAATTCACTTTTCACTTTCACTTGAGTTTCACTTCCTCTAAAGTATCTTTTGTTGTTCCATCTAAGCTTGGACTTATACATTTCTAGGAGTGAGAAAAAAGCGAGAGGATAAGTAAATTTTGTTTTTATTGATGACCTTCAGGGATAGAGAATGACGAGTTAACAAGGATGAGGCTGAACTTTTACAGACTAATATATGTTCTTAAGCCAACATTACGAGCAATAGTAAAACCTTTCATATTCCTGCACGTTAATTGCATGGTACTGATATCTCAGGTTGTCACAAAATGAAGAATGGGAAACCTGTGGCCAGAATCCTGATTTTGGGTGGATGCGGACAGCGGAACCCGTAATGCAGTTGTATACTGAGGCTACTGATGGTTCTTGCATTGAGAAAAAGGAAAGTGCTTTGGTATGGCAATACGGAGATGCAGACCCAGGTTTTGGATCCTCTCAGTCAAAGGAAATGTTAGATCATCTAGAGAGTGTTTTAGCAAATGAACCTGTTGCAGTGAAGAGTGGTCAGTTCATTGTAGAAGTTAAGCCCCAGGTATGGGTTTATGTTTATCTCCCTTTCCAATAATGATTATATACTTAAAAGTACATAAGAAAATGTGGATTTAATTTGAGAGATGACACCCCTTCTATTATCACATGCAGTGGTAACCTCATTTTGCCATCTATGACGATTGTTCTTCATACTCTGGGACTTAAAATTTCTGCCTAATTTCGTGCCTTTGACCTGATTGGATGTCTCGTGGATGCCAAAAACCATATGAATAAATATATACATATATGTATATATATGTATGTATATACGTATATGTATGTGTATATATATGTATATATATATATATATATGTATATATATATATATATATATATGTGTGTGTATATATATATATATGTGTATATATATATATGGATATATTTATTTATTTATTTATATTGTTTTGAATCAAAAGGGTAAAAAAAAAAAAAAAAAATTGTCTGGAAATCCTTAATTAGAGTGTACAAAGGCAGAATGATAATTTGGCCTGCACAACTGTTACCATCCCCAAATATTCTTGAGGCTTGATCATTTTGATTGAAAAATATTCTAAGCTTCCGCATTATACTATTGCAATGAAATTTATGTGTTTATGCTACTGCAATAATTTCAAGCCAAAAACGTCAACTGTGATTGTGACTGCTAGCACCAGGCCTATATTTACCTTTTTCTTCTTTAACATATTCTGAGCTTCTTAGATTATGATTCTGAGTTCCCTGGCGAACAAATCTGCTTGCCAGTAAGGTTTGAAATGAGGTACATACATACGCATGAATGTTTTTCAGTGGATATATGGGAAACTATGTTGAGCCCCATAGAAGACTACAAAAATGGATACTGATCATATCCTACTCATATCCA
Organism: Santalum album; assembly: GCA_034195605.1. NCBI lineage: Eukaryota > Viridiplantae > Streptophyta > Magnoliopsida > Santalales > Santalaceae > Santalum > Santalum album. The sequence goes on along the minus strand of CM067267.1, from coordinate 7,621,628 downwards.
ATTGTGGATAAAGTTTGATCCAAACAATCAAAAGCTCGGTTAACAATAGAAGTTGCAACTCTTTGGGTGAAATCTCATCTATAACCAGATGCAGCCCAAATTTTAGTAGCTAGCAAACATGAGAGCACTTTTTTATTTCAAGGGTCTGAATTTGTATATGTGGTATCATTTAGACCCTACATAATTTTCTTATATATACATGTGCTCATAGTAATATCCATGCACACACGCACGCTGTGCATTTGGTGCTATAGGCAAGTGTAGATTGTTAGAATTCTGAATCTCATTCCTTTTTAATCTGTCTTCAGGGAGTCAGCAAGGGTCTAATTGCTGAAAGGATCTTCACATTAATGGCAGAGACTGGGAAACGAGCTGATTTTGTGCTGTGCATTGGAGACGACAGATCCGATGAAGACATGTTTGAAATCATTGCCAACACAAATATCCTTTCTGCGAACACATCGGTGTTTGCATGCACGGTAGGTCAAAAGCCGAGCAAAGCCAAGTATTATTTGGATGATACTGGTGAAGTCATAATAATGCTCGAGTTCCTTGCTGAAGCTTCCGATCCCACAGTTTCTTCGTCTGAAGAAGAAGAAAATGAGATTGGTGCCCCATGAATGAGGCTTTCTGCTTTTTGGTGAAGGCTGGGTTTCCTTTCCTCGACGGTGTATATTCCATGGCAGTTGTTAAATTTGTGAATTGAAAAGCCCATTTTTTGAATTGTGAATCGCAAGATTCAATAAAATAAGCTTTTTTCTTCTTTTCTTAGGCTTTTGGCTTCTGTGGGAATTGGACAATATGAAACCAATCAACATGGTGCATATTCATTTTACCATTGCCGTCGGCCATTTTTTGTTTTTCTTTTCCCATGGTTCACTTTTTTCCCCAGTATGAGAAGTCATGGCGGATCATTCTCTCGATTTACTACAGGAGATGGATCATCCATTTCAATCCGAGTCATTCATTTCACGTTCACATGCAATTTCAATCATTTATTTTACCTATTCATTTTAAATTTAAGAAGTTTACGTTATCGCTACAAAACATATGCATTTATTTTACCTATTCATTTTAAATTTAAGAAGTTTACGTTATCGCTACAAAACATATGAATGGGTGTGCGTGATTGCGTTTGAAAAGTGTGGCGTTCATTCATTCAAAGGAGAAGTGGACAGCCAGTTTTTCGCCTTACGATCCGGCAATGGGGGGTTGGCCCAATTGGCCAGTTCAATCTACCGGTCAGTCATTCACCATTTAAGACTTGTCATATCCAGTAACATTTGGCGAATGGTTCAAACTTTATGGACCTAATTGAGGGAATTTAAAGTTCATGACCAAATGGTTTTTAAGCAAATAAACTGGATGGACCAAACCCGAATAGATCTGCCATGGAAATGAAATGCTTGTATTCTAGAATTATGGGCAGTACTGAATCAAATATGACTAAAGAGACTTGAGATTAACAAATTACGTTTAAGGTTGTATAACGTGTACAAGGCATTTGCAGTATGACAGCGCTACATTTATACAGCCACCGGTGATGGCAGCGACGCGGGAACCCGGTTTTCAGCAGGTATTTCAACGAATTCCGAGAGAATCGCCCTAAACTCATCACCGGTCATCGTTTCCTTCTCAAGGAGGACCTCAACGATCTTGTCGATTGCTTCACGGTTTCTACGTATGTGGCTCAGCGCGATCTCGTATGCACTGTCGGACAGCCTTTTGACGGCACTATCGATATCTTCTGCAAGCTTTTCCGACATTGAATTCCTTGCCATCATTCTCATGATGACATCCCCACTCTGAGCCGACGAGTCCATTAGAGACCAGGGACCGATATCCGACATGCCAAATGTGGTTACCATCTGCAAGCACGTTAATGAATGGTCAAGCTTACTGAGATTATCTTTCAATCTAAAGACGGGGGGCAGTGGAAGTGAATTAATGAGATAATAATTATCCTATATGAATAGACAAGGAATAGAATAACTATTATTAACATGAACCAAACACGTTGTAAGAGTCCAAAGCAAGAATGTCATAGCACATGGCAACAAAGTAGTGAGAACTTGTCTGGCAGGACTTCGATTGAAGGATATTCATGTCTGGTTCATAGAAATATGCATTTCATTCCGCCTCTGTCCATACTGAACAACTATCACCTTGTTTAATTCAATTTAGAGCCCCTCACCCAATCAAAAATACTTGCTCCACTCATGACCCATGGGAATAGTTATTCCTAACCTATTTTACTCACGGTCCATGGAAATGACTATTCCTTACATACTCTATTTCCTTGGAATGGCTATTCCATCTGCACGCTCAAGTCTGTTTCTTGTGAGCCAAACATCAGATTTTGAACCTAAAACCATATCCTTCACATTCTTGTTTGTAGTTTGGTTTAAAACCATGTAAAATTAAAATTCATCATCGATTCCATTCGTTTCTAATCCTGATGTTAAAAATGATGTTCAATACCTTGCCTAAAAAGAACTGAAGTGAATGTTCAGTATACCTGTTTGGCCAAACCAGTGATCTGCTGTAGATCTCCCGCTGCACCGGTTGTCACCTCTGGCTCTCCGAAGATTACTTCTTCAGCAGCTCTACCACCAAGTCCGCCAACAATTCTTGCAAACAGTTGCTGCTTGGAGATTAGGGTTGGGTCATCTGCAGGAATGAACCACGTAAGTCCCTTCGCCTGGCCACGGGGAACCAGTGTCACTTTTTGAACTGCATCGTGCCCTGGAGTCAACGTTCTGTGCAAGGGAAGGAATCAAGTTCTATCATTCATACAATTTCTTCATATTTCAGAAGAAGCCGTATTAGGTTGCGTTTCGATGGTGGGAACGGAATGGGGAAAGGAATATGATGGAATGGCCATTGCAAGGGAAAAACCATTCCATCAGCTTTTATGTTACCAAAGGAGTAGGAATCAGCATTCTCATTTTCATTCCCATCATTCAAACAAGTCTTTAGAAAAGATGGATCAAAATGAGAAAAATTTATACTTTTTTTCATAATTCTTGTTAAAATAAATTGATCCAAAATAAATAAATGATCTAAAAACAATAGGTAGACAAATCCTTGCTATTATCTGCAGATAAAGGAGACACGAAACTTCAAATTTTGATCTTTCTAAACACAGGAAAAAGAAACATTTTGAGAAATAGCATTGTAATTCTAGCAGGGATGCCCTAATCTATAGCTTACCAATATGATCAATTTAAATATAAAATTGTACCATGTGCGCGCTGCATCTTGGGCTAGGAGACAGTCTTGAAAGGCTAGGGTAATTATGTTCTAAAGGATAAATCATATATGGTAAACTCACTGAGAATGGAAATTACGGCTTCACAGTGCATTTCTTACCCACAAATTGCATGGCCAACTTCGTGGTATGCCACCAGACTTTTGCTCTTCCCATCTGTCATCACTGTTCCTTCCATTCCAGCCACAATCCTATCGATCGAATCGTCAATCTCTTTTGATGAGATCGCAACCTTTCCACGGCGACCAGCCAATATGGCTGCCTCATTTAACAGGTTTGCAAGATCTGCGCCACTAAATCCAGGTGTTCTCATGGCTATCACTTCCAATGAAACGTCACTATCAAACTTCTTATTGCTGCCATGAACCTTTAAAATCTCTGTTCTTCCCCGTACATCAGGCACATCAACAGTTACCTGCAATAATGCTTCAAGTTAGATAATTCTCAAATATATAATAACCCCATGTTTGGTTCGCAGAAGAAGGGATGGAATCATCATTCAATGGGAATGTGATAGGTAAGGAATAGCTATTTCTATCCAATGGGCAGAATGGGTATTCTTGACTAGGCCAGAATAAGGCCTGAATACAGAGAGCTTACAGTGAATCAAATGAGGTTATAGGTATTCCATAGGGATATGGAATAGCTGTTACTATGAACAAAACATGGTGCTAGTAAAACACCACATGAAGATAAAAAATTCACCTGTCTGTCAAATCTTCCAGGCCTCAACAAGGCAGAATCAAGAATATCTGCGCGGTTTGTTGCTGCAACCACAATGATACCAGTGTTTCCCTCAAAACCATCCATTTCAGTCAAAAGCTGGTTAAGAGTCTGTTCCCTTTCATCATTCCCACCACCAATTCCAGTCCCTCGTTGCCGCCCAACAGCATCAATTTCATCAACAAAGACAATGCAAGGAGCATTCTCCTTCGCCTTCTTAAAAAGATCACGGACTCGAGAGGCACCGACACCGACGAACATCTCAACAAACTCAGAACCTGAGATGGAGAAGAATGGAACGCCCGCCTCGCCAGCAATTGCTTTGGCCAACAAAGTCTTCCCAGTCCCTGGGGGACCCACAAGAAGAACCCCTTTAGGAATTCGAGCACCAACTGCAGTGAATCTCTCTGGCTTCTTGAGGAACTCCACTACTTCCATGAAATCCTGCTTTGCCTCATCGACTCCAGCAACATCATCAAATGTCACTCCAGTGTTTGGTTCCATCTGGAACTTGGCCTTGGACTGACCAAATTGGAGGGGGAACCCTGGTCCGCCAGGCCCACCCATACCTCCTGATGAGCGCCGGGACAGAAGAAACAGGCCACCAATTAGTAGTAATGGGAAAGCAAGGTTCCCAATCAAGTTAAATAATAGAGAACCCGAGTCTTCTTGAGCATTATGTGCAGCAAAGTCGATGTTCTTTTCCCTAAACTTCTGAAGGAGCTCCTGACTGAGTCCTGGGAGTTGCACACGAACTCGCTGCACCCGGTTACCCAACTCAGGAGAAACAGCCTCAACAATAGCAATTGTTCCATTCTCAAACAAATCCACCTTATTCACCCTGCCCTTGTCTAAATACTCCAGAAAGCGTGAATAAGACATCCTTGAGGAAGAAACCCCTTGGTCATCAGCATAGGCTTTCTCACCACTGAGTAAAGCTGGTAAACCCAATCCCACATTTCCAAGTAACAACTTCAGAAACCCCCTTTTTCCTTCATTCAGAGTCTGATCCAAAGAAGCCTTCACGGTAACTGTCTTTAATTTGTTCTTACCATGCGACCGGGGGCTCGACAAGGGAAAAAGGTGCTGGCCATAAAAACCCTTGCTCAAGCAGGGTTTAGCCCTGCAAGTTGACATACCCACTAGGCAGCCTGATGATGTTGCCATCTGTCTTTTCAGGCAAAATTATCTAAAAAAACATGAAATAAAGTTAAAAAAATTAAAAGTAAATTCAAAAATTTTGTATAGGTCTGTACACACATGCACATGGAGAAAAAGAAAAGATTATTCGCAGCATTCTCAGAGGCTCGCATAATGGTTGCTATCCAATGTTACTATTTTGCATTCCAGATGCTTCACTATCTATGCCTACTTAGCTCACTCAGTTACCAAACCCACAAGACCTTTCTTTCTTATCATTATGCTCAGTCCTCAAATTCACGATATTGAGTATCAACCAATAAACCATGCCAGCGCTTGTGAATGGATTTTATTTCTTAACAAGATGGAACTTTGCATTATTAAAGGGTTTTGAATTTGATAAATTCCTCCTAAGAAAAACTGATAATCCCCCCACCAGGCATCAAGATTCCTATTGGCAGTAGGGACTAAACCAAACTCTTTCTACAATACATTACACAATGACATGTTAAAGCAGATAAAAATAATTAGAACTACTGCAGTTAATTAAAGAAGATGGGGAACATATGCTGTGATGGCAATATAAACCAGTGGCATGCATAAAAATTCGTTGAAACAAATTAAATACTGTATTATCTGCGAATTCTCAAGGTTTTCTCCTTTGATTAAAAATAAAACAACTTCCGAAAAAAAAAAAAATTAGAACCTGTATTGCAAAAGAAAACAGATATAATTATGACCACAAAACTAGAACTTAACCAAAATAAAGCAACATACCCCAATAATGCTCAAGCAAGAAAAATCAAGCATGTGAGATAAAGATAATCATCTTAAAGTAACGAAGACCCAAAGGATACTGTGAATGAACTAAAATAATAGAACTCAAGTAAGACCACTGACTATGCTACTTTAGGTTTTTTTTTTTTTTTTTTTTTTTTTCCTTTTTAAAAAGATATTTACAGTTTAAGCAAAAACCCAGCTTTAAATCTGAACTTAAACTACAATTCCTGAAGAATGTATTCATAAATCTGAGCTACAAAGCTAAAAACCAACTAATCTTATTGAAAACGGAAAAAAAATCCCATTGAATTCAACGCTGTATCTGGGCAAACGAAGAATGAATCTAAAGAAGCTGACCCACCTCAAAATCAACTGATTCTGAAGCCAAAAATCAACTAATCTTATTGGAAACTGGAAAAGATGCGCAGAAAACTGGGAAAACGAAGAATGAATCTAAAAAGGCCTCCACCCACGTCAAAATCTAACGATTCTGAAGCCAACAATCAGATAATCATACCCACCTTTAAAATATAATTTTATTCAATTTAAAGAAGGAACTGGGCAAACGAAGAATGAATCTAAAGAAACTGACCCACCTTAAAATCAAATGATTCTGAAGCAAATGAGCAGAGAGAACCGCGATGGGGTCGTTTGGGCGCAGGGGGAAGTAGCGGTTTTAGAGAGAGTGGATGTGGTTTTAGAGCAGTGTACGTGTCTTTCTTGGAATGGCATATTAATCGCTCATTCGTCTTCTGTTCAGATTATTTTGCTTAGTTTTGTCTTTTGGATAGAAACTAATATTTTATAAGGGGTTTAATTTTGGTACAACGGATGCACTTTATTTCAGTGCACCACATAAAAAAAATATTTTAAAAAAATATTTAAAATGACATCATTTTGAGTCTTATTTTTTTTTTTTAACTTATATACCTTCACTACATATTATTTTTTTCCTTTTATTAATTGCTCATGTGTCCCATTAAGTAAAGAAAATTTATTTTAATAAATAAAAACAAAAGAAGAAGCTCAACCATACAAATTCAATGAGCAAGGAAAAAAAGGCAAATTTCATTTTTATTCTCTAAAGATGTAACTATTTGGTATTTTGAATTGGAGTTCATCTGTTTGGTGTTTTAAAACTTATAGGAACAACTATTTATTTGAGTGGACAAAATTGAGGGTATTTATGATATTTTGTTAATTCCTTTTTTCATTTTATTAGTTTTTATTGATCTTAATTTTTTTTGCCATAAAAACTCATCCTCTCTTTGTATTTGCATGTATTGGGAGGGAGGGAGCGGATGTATCGCAGGGTTTGTTCTGGTTGCATTTAGAATTCAGGTTCAAAGTATAAAACAACCTCACCTTTAGGGCATAAAAATGTATTTCCCCTCCAAAAATAAAATAAAATAAAAGGACATGTCAATTTTTATACTATTTATTTATATATTATGTTTTCATTTATATTGCGAACTATCCAAAAAAATCTAATCATTATATCTATTTTGAGTATTATACCTTACAAGTACATACCAAGCTTGTCAATGGGTTGGATATAGACTTTGACTTGACCCAACCCTGGCTCATTTAATAGGGTTAGGTCCATCATATGAGGGGGGTTTATTATTTAAGTGAGATCCACCTAATTTGATGAATTATTCCCAAGTGTTCAAGCCCGATCCATTTATAGACTTGTACACGTATTGATTATGATAAAACCTAAACCCAACCCTAAGCTCGTTTAAATTTTTGCAGATTTTGATAGCTATCTTTCTGATTTGAAGTATTACACTGGAAACATGGATTGATAACAATCGCTTCAAGAGCGGGGATTTCTTAGCTAGTGATGATAGTAACGGAATTTTGCGATCAGATCAAGAATCTTAGAAATTTGAGCTCTTTCGATGTGAATGCTTCCTGTGATTTCTAGTTAATGCTCTACATTTCTCATTTTAAATGCTTCGAGTTATTTAAAATTGTTCTAACCCTAAGTTAACAAAAATCCGATCAGTAGAGGGCAACTAATTTAATGTAAGATATTGAGCTAATTGGAGCATAATTATACATATATATGTCGGAAGATTTGAAAATAGTAAAAGGTATCAAACACACCTCCCTAATATAAGGATATGTGGAAAAATGAAACGACCATCATAGAAATAGCAAAATAAGATTTAAGTCTTAAAAATGAGTCCAAGTTAGACCCACTTACCCAATAATTTTAGTGGGTTTAGATTTAATTTTAATTTTAGATCCATTGTCTAAATGAGACCCTGGGGCAAAATTGATGGGCCTAAACTGGTCCAGATAGACCCAACCCGTTGACAGGGCTAATAATACGTACCAACAAAATTATATGACAATTGAAATTTTCTCTTATTTTTTATGTTCATTTTGTCCATCTAGCTGAAATCTTTAGACTAAAAGCGATGTCACTTTATGGTGCTACCATTCTAACTCACTTAAAGTGGCACATTACAACCATTTTTCCCTTTATTATCTGTATAAAGTTAGGAGAAAATACAGATTAAAGTAAGATAGTTTACATAAGGAGTCTTCCTAATTTCTTTACTAGTAGCTTGAAAGAAATATTTGTAAACTGTCAAAATATTTGATAAAAATTATAATATTTAGAAAACTCTTAAACATTATCTATGTTTTATTATTCTTTCTTTGATTTATCCTCGTCAGCAAGAAATTTGCAATTTTATACGCTCCACATTGAATTATGAGATAGCTTTTTTTTTTTTTTTTTTCTTCCTGTCTCCTTGAAAACACGTTGCTTCACAGAAAAAAATAATGGAAGAGTAAACACAAGTCAATGCCACGCAGAACCCAAATGGAAACACAATAATATTTAATATTTTCTGTTGATATCGTATTTTGTTGAATTGGTGGCGAATATTTTTCATGTCAAGCACATTTCATAAATTTAATTCTAGCTCTTTTTAGGTGTTCTCTTAAAATAATGAAACAAATAGAATATTAGTCTCTTTCAAGTGTTAGAAAAAGGAGATGAATTTTTTAAAAAGCTTATGAAAATCTAGATTCCTATTAAATAAAAAGAGTAGAATTGATACGACAGGCATTCATTTTTGTTTGATGGAATCTCATTTATAATATGTTAAGCCTCAAATTTTTTAAGATAGTAAGATATAAATAGAATTTTGAATATAATGGTTATTGTAACCTCTTCCTGTGATCTTATATGGACTTACATGGGTAGGCTCTTATAGGAGAACTTGGCTCTTCGGCTCAGGCCAGTATTATTTATAGATATATAGATGCCTTAAATGTTGAAACTAATAAATAAAAGCTATTGAATTCTCGATTCAGCAACATTCAAACTTCTATAGTTGCTCTCGTGTGCTTACAAATCAAAATAAAAAGTAGCAATACTCAAGTTTTCAATATTCTTGTGGTCAATTACAACCCCACATAAAAGCCAAAAGCTTGAAATTCAATTAATAAGATCTCAAGACGATCCCACTTCCAACGCAGATCTACAAAGTGGGCAGTGATCACGGTTCTTAAACCATGGAACAATGCAGTCCTCATGATACACGTGGCCACAAGGGGTGAGAGTCACTTCTTCTCTAGCCTTGAATTCATCTAAGCAAATTGCACAACTCTCACCATCATCATTATTATGAACATTATCCTCTCTTTGCTTCTGTTTATCTTGGGAATGATTGTGCTCTCTATAGTACAGATTCAGTCTCTTTGAAGTCCTCTTTGGAGTTGGATTGTAGATTTCTTTCCTCAGCTTCTTTAATGCTTTCTTTCGCCCATCCTGCCTCAGGCTGGACCCTTCCCCGGTTAGGGCCTCCTGGCTGTTCTAGAATAGTTTATTAAAATCTTATTTCATTCGGGGAGTCTTGACACTTAAACAATCAATATATATATGCTGTGGCACCATAAATAAGTTATTTACTGTATCACTTTAAATTACTTTTGATGTCTATTTTTTACGATTCAATCTTATTGATTGAATGAACATAGAAAAATAATCTAACATGCCAATTTTCATACCATTTTATCATGTGTTGGGTATTCATTTATATTATGAATAACCAATGGATCTAAATTGTTTGATTGTTTTAAATATTTAGGCTCAACATGAGAGGTTACATAATAAAATTGAATGAAAATTAACATCGCACTTAGATTTTTTATGTTCGTTCAATGCATAAAGTTTAAATTTGAAAAATGGATATCAAAAAGTCAATTTCAAGTATCTTGATACATAAGTTATCTGCTGTGCCACCATATAGAAGGCCTCTATTAAATTCCTCTTACTTCTCAAAGTCTCGGCACTTAAAACAACTTTATATATATATACATATATTAACACAGAATTTTTGGTTCTAAATTAAATATATATTATGGGATGTCTAATAAAATTAAGTATCGATTCCTAAATACTGAAAATAGATATTAAAATTTGAAGACTAGTTTAGAATGTAAAAGAAAAAAGAAAAAAAAAAGAAAAAGCTACTCGTTTTGTTTATTTATTTTCATTTTCTACCTCGATTTGAAATAAGTTTGGTTTCTCAATTGGGCTCATGTGCATTTAAGGTGGGAAATGCAGTCTGTATTTGGCTGTTTGATGGTCACCATGTATACTTTGAAAATCCTGACAATCCATTTAAGTTTAAGAGTTACCAGATTTTGTTCGGAATTAACTTTTTAAAATGTTACAGTTTGCGAAATGACAGGTCCTAAACTTGAATAGATGGTCAAGATTTTCAAAATACATAGGATAGTGATTCAATGATCAAATGCAGAGTGCATTTGACGCCCTAAATGCACAGGAACACAGTTGCTGATTTATGTTTTGCTAGTCATATTAATTATTTCTAGTATCCTTCGAATATCCCCCCCAAAACAAAGTTTTATTCCTTCATGGGCCGATTTGGGCTATTGATAGTTATAAAACCAAACATTGGCTTCCTTTTACAAGAAAATAGTAATTTTGTAAAATCATTTTCCACCCAAAAATAAAAATAAAAATAAAAACAAGGAAAGGAAAACCAATCTCACCTTTAGCTGATTTATGGGCAAAGTGTAGACTCCATCTACATGGGGCATCCGCACCGTGTACGATTGCTTATTGTATATATGTATACCACAAAATCGCACCGATTCAATTAAGAAAATAAATTTTCCAGTCATTTAAAATGAGGTCATTTTTGATGCACGCGCATGAGTGAGAACCATGACACTGCATAAAAATTATAGCTTTGGACTATTCATTAACCTATGTTTGAAAGGTGTTTATCATGATACTTCTTCGAAGCTAGTTTTATTATTATTATTATTTTTATTTTTATAAAAAGGAGAAGAATAAAATCATCATTCTCAGTGGAGCTACTTACCTAGGAAAATTGAAAGGGCCAAAGTAATCATGCTCCTCCGTTGACCGTACTGGCCACGGCGGTGGCGGCGGCCGCATAAAGGACTGGGGTTCCTGCTCATCCAACGGCTGCCGCCTGCCCGAAATCTCGCTCCCCGGTACCAACATGGTGTCCCATGGAGGTGGAGGCGGCGGCAGAAAGAAGCGGTCCTCTTCGTCGGATGGCGGCGACAGGGGAGGCAGAGGCGTTGGAATATTGTTGCTGCCACGGCTCATGGTGGTGTTTCATATCATATGGTGCGACTTATCTTAAGTTTTTATAGCTCTGACAACATATTTCTCTTTTTCTTCTTTTGGTTAATACAGAGTTCTAACTCTTTAGGTACAAGGTAAGAATGCTCGATAAGAACGACCACGATGCTTATCATTTTGGTGCTTCTTCTTTAAGGCTTCGATTCTTTGCCTAAAGAAATCAATTAATTTGCATGCAATTTAATCATCTTTAGGATTCCTACAGAAACGTAGAATGCTTGATAGGGAACTTTAATACTTATCTTTTTGGTGCTTGTTTTTTTAAGATTCCCAATTTTTACTTGCAACGTAAAAATATCAACTAATTTCCATGCAATTTAACCGTGTTTAGGTTTATATATAAATTGAGAAAAATCAGAAGAAAATCTTTAAACCGACTGTTTCGAAATTCTCTCCTTAGATTCCACCGGTAGCAAATTATATGAAATTTGACGAGTTTATTCGCTATTTGATTTCCTTTTAAAGTGTGAATCTCTGTGTTTATTAAAGTATGATACTATTTCTTTCCTTTTCCGTTGGCCACTACTCAAAAAGGACAGTCAGTGAACATTAAGGTAAGAATCAAATTCCTCTAACATTAGATTAACATGAGATTGCTTAACTCGTTTCACTTTCTCCTTAGTGGCCCCTCTGCGGGCGTACCGGCGCTGGGCGGCTGCTGGTCGTCCGGCTAGATTGTGAAATTTTATTATTTTAAAATTTTACTGATATAGATGAAGAGATCATATAAAAGGAAGCGAGTTTGTAAATTCTCAAAGAACTTTAGGTGACTAGGGATTTTATCTATAGGAAAACAACCACGAAATTATGAGCTGCTTCGGAATTTATTGAGAAATTTTCTGAGTTTTTTTTTTCCTATAGATCAAAGCCTTACATGATATCAAATTATATGAAATTTTTGAATTTGCTTAAAGTTTTGCAATTTCTTCATATTTATGTTTTTAATTTTAGAATAGCAAAGTTTCGTGGGGCAAGCAAGCACGCGGTACTAAAACAACCAACCAACAGGGGAACCAGTTTCTTTTATGATGCATTCACATAACCCATGCGGTGCCACTCTACATACTATAACGGATATCCAACCCCTCTTCCGGGCTTAACCCGACTAGACCTATTAAGGTAATTAATAATCTATCTTTTGTAGATCTTAGGCTCATGGATTAAAGGATGGTGAAAAATAAGTGAAGTTTATTAATTTTCACATACTTTGGTGATTTGTCGATGTACTCATTTAAAAAGTGAAAAATTCAATTAAGTTATAATGGTTTGTTTACTTATTTCTTTTTGGTTTTTAACTTCTTAGAGGAGAGCGTTACTTCCACATTACGAAATTATGTTCCCCATTGTCTAATATTATTTATATAAGAAGATGCAAATTTGAAATTGAAAATTAAAATAATATATTAATATGAAGATGCAAATTTAGAAAGGGAAGAAAAAGAGAATAAAAAGCAGGTTCAAAAGGAGTAAGATCCTACGCACCACCACGCGGGACGCTGACAAAAAAGAAAAAAGGAAAAAAGAGAAAAGGAGAAAGAAAAAGGAAAAAAGAAAAAAAAGAAAAGGGAAAAGAAGATAATTTATATAAAATCTCCTAATGAGGCAAAATAATTTTTAATTCAAATTTCTTAGAATCCCTGACTTTACCAGCTGAGCTAATGCTTGCGAGTTAGAACCATCGACTTGAATGCATAATACTTGTACTCGAGTAAAAATAGTAGTTAAATCGATTCACATGTCAGACTTTTTAGTGCATCTTTATTTTCCTGTTTGTAACTTAATATATGTTTAGAATTTGTAAATTTTAATGATACAGATCGAAAAAATACACAACAAAAAAAAAAAAAATACTAAACTTCATTCTATTGAAAACATCTAAATTTTTATCCAAACTGTCCAAATCTTGAGGTTGTTCAAATCGTTCACTTTTTTCTTTTTCTTCCCAATTGTCAAAGTATTAATGTGATGCAGCCAAACTGGGGTCAGCTGATATGTTGAGTCATAATCTAATCTGAGCTAAGACAGCTAGCTTTAACAATGTTTTATCATACTTAAGAGCTTGAGGTGGTCATGAGTCAATGAATCCTCCCTCACCTGAAAGCTAATCGGCCTGTTCTGTATTTATGCCAAGAAATATACTCTTTTACGATAAATAAAGGATATATATACATGAAAATATTCTAATCGATAGATGATCATTGGCCCTTAATTGAAGGGATAAAAAAAAGTGTTCAACTATGAGAATGAATATTAGAACAGGTTAAAAATGTAAAATTCAAAAACGCTCTGTAACTATTATTAAAATTCCCATTTACTTTGCTGTCCGTTAAATGGTCAAAGTCTCAGAGTGGACAAATCTCAAAAAAATTGGGAGTGTTTAATAGTAATTTTGATTAAGCTGTGTTTAAAATATTCGTAATTTGGGGGCACATCAGGATAATATATGCAAATATGGAAGCAGTTCCTCTCTTAGGCGATCGAGTGCCTCGTGCCTGCTGATCACCCGGTTAGTCTACAAAATTTTATTATTTTGAAATTATAGCTATACAGATTCAAAGACGTTGAAAATTATACGGGGATTCATAAATTTTTCTATAATTTCATCGTGTGTATAGGCCCATCTATATTGGAAAAGTTAAAAAAGAAAGAAGAAAGAAATTTATAGGTAAACTTTTGAAACAGTCCGGAGGTTTTATGACTGTTTCTTTATAGATGAAAGGCTTACATCGCATGAAATTGTATGAATTTTTAAGGAACATTTTATTCTTTTCATAGCATGTGCGACTAAAATTTCAGAATAATGAGATCTCAAGCGCCAATGGATGACTTGTAGGAGGCGCTTCCCAGGCGGTACTATCGCGCATCCGGCAACGATCAAAAACTTTCATGTTGGACAAATATTCCACTTTAGGTACAAAGTATTAAAAGTGAAAATATAAAAGAAAATGCAAAAATTCATTGAAATAAAAGTGACAGTTTCTATAAACCTTTGATTTTTTGAATTTGTAATGATTATAATATGTGTAATAATTTAAAATCCCATAAAAATTGCTATGCTTGTGTGTTTCTGTATGTTTTTTTTGTCCAAACCGTTAGAATTATTGAAGGGTCCCTTGAAATTGACTATAATTTAAAATTAGAGAGAGAAAGGGAGTGAGATGAAAGGGAGAAGATCTCAATCTGCAAATGCCACGGGGTTCAAACTTTGGTAAGAAATAGCAAAATTCAAGAACATTCTTGCCTTTCTCCCTTCTAAATTACAACCCCACATGGAGAATTAATAAGATCTCGAAGCCCCGAGACCATCCCACGAGCCCCTTTTGCTTCTTTTATTAATAACGAAGGGACATATCCATAAGTTGACGACCTGACCTCCACCGGCTCTTTTAATTTGTATTCACTCACAAAATGAAGATCTACACACTGGGCACCGACCTTGGTTCTTAACCCATGGAATAATGCAGTCCTCATGATACATGTGGCCACAAGGGGTGAGCGTCACTTCCTCTCTAGCCTTGAATTCATCCAGGCAAACTGCACAACTCTTACCATCATCATCATTGACACCGTCCCTTTGCTTCTGTTTCTCAAGAAAATTACTCTGCAAACTGTGTTCTCTGTAGTACAGATTCAGTCTCCTTAAGATCCTCTTCGGTGCTGGATTGTATATTTCTTTCCTCAGCTTCTTCAGTGCTGTCTTTTGCTCATCCCTGCTCAGCCTGGACTCTCCCCCTGTTGGGGCCTGCTGGCTGTTTCAGAAACAATGCATTAAAAACCCCTGATTCTAAATCTAACATATTTTCAGTGAATTTGTGAACCTCCCAAGTGATTAATGATGTATGATTTGCTCCTACCAATCAATCACAACCCTTCATATAATGGTTAGACAGACAAATAACAGTACTTTGGTTGCTTTTGTCTGAAGAATTGAAAGACAGGAGACCCGCAGGAACAATGACAAAATCTTGAGGGGCGAAATCATCATCTAAAGAGATTTAGGCAGAAGCATCCACTTACACAGTAAGATTGAAAGGGTTAAAATCCTCCTCCTCCCAGGCTGGTATTTCGAAAACATTAGGGAATGGGAAGAAATAGTTCCACTCCCCCTCACCCGACGACGCTGGGTGCCTTCCCGAAAGCTCCGTCAGTCGTAACAAGGGGGACAGGGCTGGGGGAGGTAACGGGATACCGTTGATGCCGCGGCTCATGGTGGCGTTTCATAGCATGTGGAATGGCTTTGGTCCGTTGCTTGTTGAGTTTATAGGATCCATTTTCACCCACCCAACTCTTTATGCTTTTATTCTTGTCCCTCCAATGTTTGTATTCTGATTTATTAAAGTGTGATTCCCTTTCTTTATTAAAGTGTGATGCTTGCTTATGATCGGAATCAAATTCCTCTCAACTGGTTTCACTCTCTTCTTCTAACGTGAGATTACCTCAAAGGACATTAGGTTCTTATGAATTTGTGGCACTGCACCTTCAATTCTACACATTCACAAGACAGCATTCTATGGGAGGATCCTCCACCACCACCCCTTGAAAATAAAATGAACATAATACATAGACATGTCAATTTCATCTGAGTATTTCAAGTTCAGTTAGTTTTTTCAGAGGCCTCGATGTGTTGATCTTTTAAGTGGTACAGTGGACAAGAACAAGTTAAAGTATTTAATCCCAAGTACAAGACTTTCAAATAATGATGCACAAACAGTTCAAAATAATACCCAACACTGGAGGGGGGGGGGGGGGGGGGGGGGGGGGGGGGGGGAATACGTAAACAGAAACTGTAATCAGTTCTTCTGATCCAAAGCTTCTTGCTGGACCTGGGTTTCTTCAAGCCCACAACTAATATACCCAAATGAAGAGAAGAAAAAAAAAAAAGTGAGCGACATAAAAAGGTTAAAGAGAAAAATGAAAGAAAAGCATAAAGCATCATTAAAAAGGAAAGCTAAAAGACAGAAAAGATGGAAGTTTTGGCAGAAGAACCTTACCTGATTCTCGTAACTGCAGACGGACGTAAAGGTTACTTGCTCATAGTTGAAGACAGGCAGAAATTCCAGAATATGGAGCCCATGGACATAAATGCGACACGGGCGTGAAGAGGCACAACCCTGTGATGGCGTGTGTATAAGGAAAGGATCATGTTATCTGGAAAAGTTCTAATCACCTCAATTACTAGCCTACAGAGAGTAAAATAATAATGCCACCAACCTATGCAAAGGATGAGGGTTTTGTCCACTTGATTTGTGCAAACAATTGCATTTACTCAAACATAGTGGCATGTTTCACATTCGGAAAGATTGGCCTGCAAGAATTCAAATCCCTTCCAGACACTTTTCAGAGAGAAGGTCAGCCTTCCAGGATCCAGCGGTTGAAATTTTAGTCTCCGTATACAGCTTTCTAGGGGCCAGAAGTTTTTCGATACGAATTTAGGCATTAAATGGCATTTTGCTCATTTTTTTGGAACAAGCCATTATGCTCATTTTGGAACAGAGAGAGTATATTAAGTTACATACTAGGTGTAGACAAGCTTGTATCAAGAAGCCAATTCCAGCGAATGAAATCATGATGCTATTCTATACCTAATGGTTCCCATATTCTGCTCCATATCACATACAACATCTACTGATTCGATCTAATTACAGTTACGTTGAGACACTTCAAATATGAAAGCTAGCTTCTGCATGTACCTTTTTTTTATTGTTTTTTTTTCTCTCTAGAACAATTTGAACAGAGCAACAGAAGATAAATCCATTTCCGAAGGTTTATAGCCTGCATCAGACATTTACGTATCAAATCTTATTATAAGTAAGAAGAGTTACCAAAAATTTAATACACTGACAGGAATCCAGAACCTAAAACCTGCATAAGAATAAAAAACGTAAACTCAGAGTTGCACGAGATATGGAATTTCGAACTCGCAAGATCACAAATATTACTGCCATAAAAAAGGGTTTTACATGAAGAGTACAGCTATTAATAGGCTCATACCAGAAAGCAGTGTGGGAAGGGCATCATTCTGGTACTTCTTTGGAAGTTGTGAGAGCTTCCCTTGCCATAAATTATTCCATGCAAAAACAACAGCAATTACACATGGACCAAGCACAATTTGATTTAACAATACCTGCAAGAAAATCCGTTACATCATTTTGTTTAGCAAATATTTTTTTTAAAAATATAATTATTTTAAATTTATTACCACAAGTAATAATATTATGGGAATAGAATGTAAGCAAAATCCAGAGGCTACACTCTCCCTCAAAATGTCCCTTTTTTCCGGTGATATCTACTTCGATAAACAAATAAATGAGAACATGATCCTCAGTAGCATACTCAATACACTAAAGGAGAGTCTACCGCTTCGAAAGGTTCAACTCAATGTGAAAATCAAATAAACTATACCTTCAGCAACAGGTTCTCTACCGTTTGCTTTGGCAAAGCATGGTCCAGGTACTGGTACCATGCAAATGAACCAGGGCCATACAGTAGAAACCCATAGGAAGTCATCCGGAGTGCTCGAAGCCAATCATGGTTTGAAATAAGGTTGCATGTTCCATCCTAAGCAAAAAAAAGGTGTGTAAACAGATGCAACAGATCTGAAAAGGATTAAAAAGAAACAGTTATAATCTTAAATACATAAATATTGTTGTTGCATGGATATTATTAACATTATCTCGCCCAGCTAGCCATCCAATAACTAATAAAAATAAAATCGTAGTAGAACAAGAAAGGGATGTAGTCAAACATGTTTTCAACAACAATTAACTATGGTCAAAGAGGAACACAAGAACCACACATGCCCTAAACCATATCAATAGTTCTTCAGTGCAAATTTTCAAAAAAAAAAGAAACCATGGTAATCCATATTCCTATCATTTTCTCTCCAAAAGGCTTGACATGACCCAGATTAAACTTGACTATTTTTCAGGATCAGCCTTTTAAGCTTACTTGGGCATTGGCCATTTTCATAAAAGAAAACGAACTTCTTGCATTGGAATGCTGCACTTCCAGACGTCCGGTATTTTCTTTCTTCAAAAGAAACATATATGTGTGGATGTGGATGCATATATATTTTATTTGAATCCATTTGGCTTTTTGATCAAAGGAAATTGCAGCTCATCCAATTGAAAACCAGCATTCAGCCTTTCTCTGACCAACAAATTCAGTCTCCAGCGACTATGCAGGCCCAAAGCAGCTCTGGAATCAAATCAAAGCTGCTTGGAAAAAATTTCAGTGACACAAACATCCACATTAGACTCCTCTTTCAGTAGATGGCCCCTCCTAATTCTCACCCTCTAGCCCATTACAAAATCCCGAAACATTCAGTGGACATAGCACTAGGGTTTTTCATCCTTTCACTAGTCTTTTATTCTCAACAGTCAAACACATTTTCTTCCGCTCTTTCATTTTCAAAATGCACCATAATTCATAAAATGTTAATTTTTAAGAATTTAATTTTTCATAAAAGCCGAATAATATACATGACTCGCATTTTAAAACTGCAACTAAGGATTGTAAGACTAAAATTAACGTGCTTTTTCTTCCTCTTAAAAGATCTGGGGGACGAGGGTTTCACAACCAAGAAACGTACCTCAAATCAGCTCAATTGATTACATGTGCCAAATAAGTGTAGAATTTTGGATTTCCACAAAAGTGAAACCTCAGAAAATTCTAGATTAACACGCACACAGAGAGGGAAAGTCGTCGCAGCGGTGGCTACTGACCTTGATGTGTTCATCGTCAGAATGAATCAGAGGTTCATTCTCGAGAGGGGGATTACTTCTTAAGTACTGAGCTCTTATCTGTGCAATGGTGTCGCCGACGAGGGCGAGAGACGCCGCCGTGGCCGCTTGCCGGAAGGGGAAATGAAAACCTCCGCCTCCGGCGGCTTCCGGCGAGCCGGAATGGTCTCTCTGAGATCGAAATGGACGGTGGCCTCTCCGCGGCAGGCTCCACCACCGCCCGCCATAGCCGCCGCCCAAAGCATCCATCTCTCAAAATAAATCAAAAAGGAAATCGCGTCCATCTGTTATGGGATTTTGAACGGCCAAAACGACCCCGTTTATTCATATGCGCCGAAACGAGTTAAAATGGCCTTTTCATGGTAGAGAAAAAGCTAGGGAGGAAAATTTTTTAGGTAAAATAGAGAAAATGGATTATGCAGGTGCTATTTGCCCGCTTTCATTCCAAAATTACGTTAATTTGTCGCCCAAAATAGAGTTGTTTCGCTAAAAAAATTTAAATATACAGTTATATAGTTTTAACAAAATAACTATATTTTAAAAATGGAAGCACACAAATTGCCTGTATATAAGAGTAAAATAATCAATTTATAGATCCCGTAAAAGTAATTCTACAGTCCTCAGTTCTCAATAATGCACGTATGGTGTTCGACAGAATGACTGAAAGAGACTTTGTTGCGTGGAGCAGCTCGCATTCAGCTGATACGCTTCACGGGGGAGGCGACAGCTGCATTGGCAACTTTCAGGGAAATGGAAATGCCGAAAGAGAAGCCGAATCGGGTAAAGTTTCCTGGGGGTACTGAAACCATGTAGTCTTGCGAGATTGACTGACGAAGCAAAAATGTACGTCGCCAGGATGTCTAAGATTATGGATAGCGACCACCATTCCTGTTCGGTAGATTGTTCGATGAGAGCAGGGAATTGCATGAGGCATACGGTGTCATAAGGGAAATGCTGGTAAAGGTGGCTGCGGAAGCTTGGGGAGCCCTTCTCGGGGCGGGCCGGGACTTATGGGGTGGTGGAGCTCGCAAAGGTTGCGGGCCAAGCTCTTTCTGAGTTGGTCCCTAATGGTCCTTCCGCGCATCATAATTGAGCTAGGATGTGAAGAAGCTCAGGAGGTAAGGAGGGAAATGGAGGAGACAGGTTTGATGTAGTCCACACGGGGAAGTAGCGGGGTTACTATTGATTCTCTTTGCTACCATTAGAGGGATTCTAACAACACATTTGGTTCATGCATGTGAACTGGGTAGAATATAGGATCCACTTAATTTATGAAACCTTGCATCCTCGCTCGAACACTGTATAACACGAACTTACGTATATATGCAGCACATACCATATATAATATATAAAGTACGGGAGAAGAACAAAAAATAATAGTATTAAAAGTAGTAGAATTTTTGGCTTGGAAAAAAGAGTTATGTTGAAAAAGATGCCCTTGTCGCTGCTTCTACTCCGAATGGTCTCATGCGCTGGGATGATGGGTAAAAAAATATAAAACCTTATATGCATATGTATATGTGTGTATATATATATATATATATATATATATAAATATAAAACCTTATATGCATATGTATATGTGTATATATATATATATATTGGATACATTTTATTATCTCAAATACGTATTTATCATATTTTAGTGTAATTCAAGCTATATGTTTCCTGTATTTGGATATTCGATGTTTATGCATTGATTTATGTAATTTTTTCAAGAATATTGTTATTTTTATTTGATTTTAAATTTAAAGGTCTAATTTTTTGAATTTATTTTCTAAAATTCATAAAACTAATTTTTGATAAATTAGAAAAAAGTGACAAGAGCGCAAAAAAAAAAAAAAAAAGAACAAGGTTGAATAAAAAAAGGTGGAAAAAGATGAGGAAATGAAATAATTTATTTTTAGTTTTCAAAAGATGCCCAAAATTCAAAACTAACCCAATTTAGGTAAATAGAGGAAGAGAAGAACGTATGTAACGGTGACAATTGGAGGAGAGAATGAATTGAGCAAAAAGTTGATTTGGGTGGTTGGTTATCACTATAAAGCTAATGATTGTGATCGACTATATAAGTTTTTCTATCAAAAAATTCTAATATATGGAAATTTATATTTGATGGGAATAAAACACATAAGGAATATATAGTGTGTAATGAATCCCATGGATCATGAGCGGAATAGCTATTCTCATAAGAATGGCTATTTTCACACCCTGATAAGATTATTTTTAACTGAAGACAAGGGCTTTTAAGCGAATTTCATAGGAGTAGGGAGCAAAATAGAATTATCGATACTATAAATCAAACACGAGCTAAGAATTGAAAAGAGGATTTCCTTGTTATTTATCTTTATCTAGCCTTGCAAATTAATGGGTACATATATGCAAAGACAAATTATATAGTACAATTTTCTCTCAAAATTCGGAAGAACCCAATTGCAAATTACGGAAGAGTTCAAATGATTCGAATCACCCGAAAAAAAATGAATGATTTAAATTATCAAAATTCTAAAATTCATGATCCGTAACTGAATTCAAAACTAGATTGTGATAAACTGCGGGAAGCATTTTCCGCCATAATGCAATTTGGCAGACAACAATTCGTAACGCCAACCAAACCGACATGGCGTCACACAATTCAAACTATCTGCGCTTACTCTCTCTCACAAAGCTCCTGACCTCACATGTCAACGCCGGGCGCCATGAACAAGCCCTCTCCCTCTTCAACCAAATGCACTCTTCCCCATCTCTCCCTCTCGACCCGTTCGTCTTCCCCCTCGCCCTCAAGTCCGTCGCCGCCACCCGCCGCCTCCAGTTGGGCGCCGCCATCCACTCCCACTCCCTCAAGTCCTCCCTCCTTTCCAACCCCTTCGTCGCCTGCGCCCTCATTGACATGTACGGGAAATGCGCCTCGATTCTCCCCGCGCGTCGACTGTTCGACGAAAGTCCTGGCAGAAATGCCGTCGTGTGGAACGCCATGATATCTCTTTATGCACACTCTACTGAGATGTCTGAGGCTTTGCGCTTGTTTGAAGCGATGGATGTGGCGCCTAATGCGTCCACCTTCAATTCGATCATAGCGGGTTTGTCGGAGGCGGAGGAAGGGTCGTACAAGGCGCTGGAGTTTTATAGGCTAATGAAAAGGTTGGGACTGAAGCCGAATTTGATTACAATTCTCGCTCTATTGCGCGCTTGTGTTGGTTTGGCTGCTTTAGATTTGATAAACGAGGTTCATGGGTATTCGATTAGGAACGGGATAGGCCAGCACCTCCATTTGAGGAGTGCCTTAGTGGAGGCATACGGGCGCTGTGGGTGTTTGAATAGTGCACATATTTTGTTCGACAGAATGGCTGAAAGAGACGTAGTTGCGTGGAGCAGCTTAATTTCAGCTTATGCACTTCATGGGGAGGCGAGAACTGCATTGGCAATTTTCAGTGAAATGGAGGTAGCGAGAGTAAAGCCTGACGGGATAACGTTTCTTGGGGTACTGAAAGCATGTAGTCATGCGGGATTGGCCGATGAAGCAAAAATGTACGTTGCCAGAATGTCTAAAGATTATGGGGTCGAGGCGGGTAGCGATCACTATGCGTGTTTGGTAGATTGCTTGAGCAGAGGAGGGAGATTGCATGAGGCGTATGGTGTCATAAAGGAAATGCCAAGTAAAGGCGACTGAGAAAGCTTGGGGAGCCCTTCTTGGAGGGTGCCAGACTTATGGGGAGGTGGAGCTTGCAAAAGTGGCAGGGCAGGCTCTCTCCGAGTTGGAGCCTAATAATCCTGCCAACTATGTGATTTTAGCTAGGATTTATGCGAATGCTGGGAAACACGAGGAAGCTCAGAAGATGAGGAGGGAAATGGAGGAGAGAGGTGTGAAGTCTGCACCGGGTAGTAGCTGGGTTATATATCAAGAATAGTACCAAACGATGATTCTTTTGGCTCGTTTGGTCCTTGCAAAATGGAAGATGGAATAGCTATTTCGTAGGAGTAGAGTAACTAATGAATCTCGTGGATCAGTGAGCGGAATAGATAGATATAGTTATTCCAACAGGAATGACTATTCCCATTGCCGAATGGCAGTATCCCTGATTGGGACGAGAACTTTAAAGAGAATTCCATTGCCATAGAGGTGGAATGGAATAGCTATTACGATGACCCAAATATGACCTAAGAGTTGAAAATGGAGTTAACTGTTGTCATTTCTCTTGTTCTTGCAGCCTCAGTGGGTAGGAACTGATCATTGAATAGGCTCAGCGGTGGCTCTTTCATGGGCAAACAAGCTGCGATGTCTCGAAAGAAGCTCTTAGCAGTCATCGGGGAACTTAAACTCTTCCAGGCTTTCATAGATTGCTACTACATAACAACAGATTGGCATTGTCAAGTTTGGGTATTTTACCAAAGTAATTATATGATGGCATGCTCATATCCCCCAATTTTGCAGCATCTTCTTAATGGAGGTTCGTTTTGTCTATTATCAAGTCTGAGTCTTAACTGGATAAGCTTTCTCCCAAAACTTTCAGGTTTCCTTTTATGGTTATCTTAGGTGCGCATGCTTCGTATTCATAGCTAGTGTAATTATTTATTTAATTTAAAGAAATTTTCCGACGTGAAAAAACGGGCGTGTCATATCGAGTTTTAATTCAGGACATTTATTTATTTTGGTGAGAACATTTATATGGTTAAATATGAAAACATAGAATTAGATTAGATATTGATGGAAAGATTTGAAATCGTTTAAAATTCGAATTTTGTTATAATAAGTTTGTTGAATGATTTTGAAGGCTCGATTATTTACAAATAATATTGAATAGGTTTGTCTAATTTTGATCCTTATTTTATTTGATCAAATATTTGTTTCTTGCAGAAGTAAAATGGATTAAGTAGCATCCATTTAGGGGTACGTAGAATTCAGGAAATCTCAAATTTGTAAAAGATTCCTTGATGGTCGAGTCGAAAAATTCAAGCAAAAATCAAAAATAATTTTAGGAAAATACAGAGATCGAGAATTTGATCAGAAACTCTTTTGGAAATTCAGAACCTGAATTTCCCCCAATTTCATAAGTATTTTAAGGTTTTTTTTCTTGATTTCCTATTCTCCCCTTTCATTCTTTCTTAAATATTGAGGAAATATAATTTAGAAGATAATTTTGGTTGGAAAATTGAATTTCTTGATTTCTTATAAAAAATTAAATTCAGAAGATGTTAGAAATAATAATTTGATCATGACATTTTTGAATTTTTGGAATGAACACCTCTCACATTAAATTTCACTAACCATTTCAAAACCTAATCCAACATTTATTAACCCCCATGAGATATTAAGAAAACTAGAGATGAGGTAAGGCCGTTCAACACAGACCACATCGAATTAATGGGAAAAAAAAATCCTCAAATAATACAACTTTTTTCCCAAAGTAGTTGTATGGATCTAATCCTTTCCAAGATAGGTGTTAGTCTTGCAATTTACCAATGCGATACATCTTTTTAAAAAAAAGAAAAAAACTGGTCTCACAATAGACATTTATGAGACCATTATTTTAGTTTTTCAGTCTCGCAATAATCAATTTCAAGACCATTTTTTTTGTCAAGTCTCGCAAATAATAATTGCGAGACACCATTTTTCTTTTCAGTCTTACAAATCAGATTTGCGAGACTACTTTTTTTTTAATTTCGTCTCGCAATTATTATTTACGAGACCACATTTATTTGAGATGGTCCCACAAATAAGAATTGCGAGACCATTAAATATTAATTTAAATTGGCAATTACTCTTTGCAAGTTTATTATTTAAATATAACCACCTCAAAACCTAATTTCACCCATTTCCCCCCGTGTCTTTTTCTCTTCGCCCTCTCTTCTTCCCAGTGCTATAGTCATCATCCGTCGTGACAAAACCCATTTCACCCAATGCAAAACGTTCCTCCACTTCTCGATTTCATCCACTTCTTCACTTCTCCATTTCTCCTTTCATTCCTCCGCCACTCTATGGTAGCAACTTAAGAGGTATGTTCCCCCTTTTTTTGTTGTTGCATATATATATATATTAATGTCTTTATTTGTGCTAATTTAGATCTATAATGTTAATTATGGATTTAGTATGATTCTTGCGCATTTAGTATAAATTTGGTAAATTATAGACTTAGTATGATTCTGGTGCATTCAGCGTAAATTAAAATTGGAGGTCATAGCCATGTTATGTATTTGTGTTCATTTGTGACTTTCATTCCTGTGAGATGTGTTATATTTAGGGAAGACTATCCAATTTGTTTCATGTTTTACTTCATTGATGTTTTGATTGTTATTACATATTTACTATGACAAATGGATGAGAGAATGCTGACTGGACCCATAGATCCATCAATATTGACCTTGCAGACTATGCATAGGTATTTGGCTATATAGGCAGGGAACGATGATAGACCTTTACTAGTATGACATAACGATATTCGTCTATGGAAAGATATCGTAATACCTATGATGTTTACAAATAATCGCTAATGTAGGACTCTATTGCGTTTATCGTCTGAACCCATGAGGATTGATCATGCGTTGATTACTGCCCTGGTGGAACGTTGGTGCTAGGACACACACACATTTCATCTCCCTATTGGTGAGGCGACTATGACTTTGTAGGACGTCTAGGTGCTATTGGGGCTTCCCGCGGATAGGGAGACCCATCGTGCTCTATTGGTAGGGCACAATACCTAGGAGAACATGGGCTTCCCTGGCGACCTGGTTGCTTGACTACAAGATGCATCTGACAGACATAAAGTCTGGTCTGCGGGTGAAGATGAGCTGGTTCAGGGACAGGTTCACACAAGTGGTCGCTAATGATACTTCAGATGAGATGTATCCACGTTACGCTTGTACATACATTATGATGATGTGCGGTGGTATATTGTTCCCCAACAAGTCCAGCTCCCGCATCAAATTACAATTTTTACCCTTTCTTGAGCACTTGTTGAGCATTAATGATTACAGTTGGTGGGGAGTCGTACTCGCAGCGTTATACAGTTCCTTGTGCATAGTACGTCACCGGGGCGAGCGGTCCATTAGTGGGACATCGGTTTTACTACAGGTATGCTCTATATGTAGATGTTGTCCGTTATATTACTTTTTTTTATGTGCTCAATACCTATATGTGCTGACCTTAACTGAACTGTGTTATGTATCGCGTTGTGGCCATAGGAGCAATTAGTCTGATTCCGGCCTACTTTGCGTGTTCCATGGGTCGAGCGTCAGGATTTTAGAGGGTTTCCACCATTGACATGAGGCGCGAGGTATTTTTTTTGTTTACATTTTTTTGCCAACCATGCCCTAAAATTAATTGCGTCTAACTGTTGCTATTTTCGAACTAGGTGAGTATGCAATCAAAACCTAGAGACCACCACCATGCACATACACCCGAAGTATCGGTTCCAGCTCAATACAATGAAAGACAAGGATTTCGAGTGGTAGCTATATGTTCTATTGGGGCTCCCTAAGTACTGCGTATTTAGGAGCGCCCTACTAGATGAGTCGTACTCCTATCCTATGCCTCGATATTGTGAAGTGGTATCTCTTAGATCGAGTGCTACGACAGTTCAATTTCCATCAAGCGATCCCGACAGATGTGGACACGGACTCTAAAGGCCTGCACTATCATACATTTTGTGGATGCGCTGGCATGAATTGACAATCCATGTGGGCACCCTACATAGACATGTGGACATAGTGAGCTAGCTCCACATGTACTATAATTTAATTCATCATATGTAGTGCTAACACATTGTCACATTATTTTCGTTGCAGTATGATACAATTTTGCATGGTTGGGAGTTGCAATCTGTTGATGATGATCCTTCTGTGGTGAATCAAGAGGTGCGTGAGATGCTCGGTGACATAGTCTCGAAGTTTGATCAAGATTCTCGTATGGTGCATACCACTCGGCAAGGTGCTAAAGAAACCTCACAACCCCAAATTCCTTCACAACTTACAGGTGGTCGGTGGCGGTGCTCACCGGCCACTAGATTCCACATTATCACATCTGTTGGTCTGATGGATGTCATACAATCCCAACCACTTCAACCATCCTACGACGTACCGATTGCCGATATACTCGAATGCCGGCCACACCCACATAGTGCATCATTTTCCGATGAGGCCTACCCTCCGCCCGATTCGATATTTGACCCTGTGTCCTCAATGTTTATGACACTTGACCCTACACCACCTGATGACATAGTTGACCCCGTGAGAGAATCCCACGTCAATTGCCGATCTACCTCGACCAGTCACAGGATTCACATCGAGACAAATGGGGTTCAGTTCAACCAACGGTGACCTCACTCTGTTTCCATCATCTCCAGTCGACAATGAGACGGATGAGGACGACGGCTCCGATGATGGTCCTTTGGATGTGGATGGTCGTAGGAGAGGGAAGCGAGTGCAAAAACCCACCAAATGTGGTGTGGGTGATCATCATAGGCATAGATGATGTGTTTGAATATTTTTTGTATGATGATTTGTATTATTCACGATAAATGTTTAATGAGCAAGTCCCAACTAACATTTAATTGAATTTCAAAAAAATTCATTTTGACAACACAATACTGAATTCGCAAAATATGAGAATTTAGTCTCGTATAATAAATTGCGAAACTAACACCTATATCGAGAAGGATTAGATTTGTACACCTACTTTAGGGAAAAAAATTTAGTATTATTTCAGGATTTTTTTCAATTAATGATTATAATCACAACAATGATTGGATTTGATGGAAATTTAAAGTTTTAGTGGCTTAATTAAAAATCAAATTAAAGTTCAAGTAACCATGTTGAAACCCATTATGAAATTCCATCTGAAAACTCATAATATAAAGACATTTTTTGTTCAAGAAGAATTACATTCTTTTAAATAAAAAGAAAATATAAATCCGCCCTTAAAATTTGCTAAAAGCTGTCAGTACTTTCTTTTTCACCTTTCAAAAATAAAATCAAATGAATAATAGAGTAAAAAAGTTGATGCCAAGTTTGGCACAGGATCACTAGAATATTGACAGGTGTAATGCAGGAGTTGTCCTTTAATCATTCCCCTGTCCTCTGCAGTCATTGGATCCACCCTCTTCGGTGTATGCATATCAGCTGCTGAATTCCAAGAACTCGTCAGCTGAAGAAGAAGAAGATGAGGGTTTTCTCCTTCTTCAACAGAGCTTCAAGGTTTCTCCACCATGGTCACTCCTTCAAGTTGGTCCTCCTCTGCACTATCAGGTTCACTTTCCTTCACTTTTTTCCCTTCTTTCTTTCTCTCTCTCTCTTCCACTTGCTGTTGCTTCCCAACTTTTAGCTTAACTTTCTCGACGTTCAAGGGAATGGTAACCCTAGATTCATCTTGTGTCAAACTTTGCTTTCTTTCTTCTGCTTCAGATCAGTTTGTCATACGGTATGAAAAAGCCCCTTTTCCCCTTTCCTAAACAATCCCTAGTTTTTTTTTTTTCCTTGAGTAAGTATTGCACTCAATCCCCTCTGTGTGATTTGACCAAGTTGTGGAGCACTCAAACTACTCATTCTGACGTAAAACTCTACTCATTCTGACCTTAACTCCGTAATTGGGTGGTGTGCCTTAATTGTTTTATTCTAGGATTTCATAAAATTAAAATTATTTTGCTTGTAGTAAAAAATTATTAATAAAAAAATTGCCCTTTCTTTTTGAGTAAAACGATATAAAATGGGAGTGACGTATATATTGTTTGGCCTTGGAAATTAATTAATTTGAGGGAAAAAAAAAAAAACAAGCCTTGCCCAGAATGGAGACTAAAACCTACTCTCCCACAAATTCAATGGGTGTCGGTCTGAAATCACAAGGCGGCTGTTTGATGATTTCTGAACCAAATGAGTCCTCTCGATCAAATCAAATCACAGGGGCATTAAGTGCAAGTTTATTTTTGTAGCACATTTTCAAACACTTTTGATCAGCTCTATTAGTCTCTAGTCAGTACACTCTGTGGATCAAAACCTTCAAGATTATAATTTTCTTTGTGGATTATTGCAGTAGTGGAGGCGGCCTTGTGGCATACTCAGACTCGGAATCGAAACCTGAGATTAGCGCACATGGTGTCGAGCAGCTTAACCAAAAGGAGCTGGCTAAGAAGAGAGTGGTGGTGCTTGGAACAGGATGGGCTGGTACCAGTTTCCTTAAGGGGTTGGACATTTCATCGTATGATGTTCAAGTGGTCTCACCACGAAATTATTTCGCATTCACCCCTTTGCTGCCAAGTGTCACTTGTGGAACAGTTGAAGCACGGAGCATTGTAGAGCCCATTCGGAACATTATCAAAAAGGTAAATGTGGCTTTATGTATAATAGTTGAAGTGCAGCGCAAGATAAATCTATAACTTTTGTTTAATGATAGTATCTGAAATGTAATAATATCATAATCTGTAATTAAAGATTCAGTTGATGCATAGCATTTATATATGGTGATGTGGTTAAGGAAAGTACTCTACACATTTAAGTATATATTTACTATTATTTTTTTTTTTTCCCTTTGCTGGCCAACTACAACTTAACAACAAAGATCAATCCTAAAGTGACAATTCCGTCAGACTAATTCTAATTAAGAATCTTTCGAAATTGTTTTCTGCTGTATGCTGATGTCATTTCAATATCATACGGAATTTTAATCGCTATGCTGTCCTATTAATTTATTGGGAATATTGCTGTGTTTTCCTATTGCTTTTATCTATCCATTTCCTTTTTTGAATGGCCAAAAAAAAAAAAAAAAATCTCTTGCACTGCAGAGAACTGGGGAAATTCGGTTTTGGGAGGCTGAATGTCTCAAGATTGATGCAGCGAATAAGACGGTTCTATGTCGGGTCTAGCATTGACGGGAACTTATTAGGAAATGGTGAGTTCCTTCTGGAATATGACTATTTGGTTGTAGCGATGGGAGCGCAAGTGAACACTTTCAACACGCCTGGCGTTGTGGAGAACTGCCATTTTCTAAAGGTAAATGGGGGCAGGAAATGTGGGTTCTGAATTTACTTAACGTTAAGGAAGGAATTCTGAATCTCGTGCAGGAAATAGAGGATGCTCAGAAGATCAGGAGGAGTGTAATAGACTGTTTTGAAAAGGCTGTTCTTCCAGGACTTAGTGAAGAAGAGAGGAGGACAAACCTGCATTTTGTAATTGTTGGAGGGGGTCCCACTGGCATCGAATTTGCTGCAGAGCTGCATGACTTTATTCAAGAGGACTTAATTAAGATATATCCTATGATCAAAGATCTGGTGAAAATAACAATAATCCAATCAGGAGATCATATCTTGAACATGTGAGGATTTCAGTGCTCATGATTCGATAATTTGCTTTAAACATATAATGATGTATGGCAATGTCTTTCTCAAGATGAGGGTGAAAAGAGAGAGATAAATATGTGACAGTTTAAGTTTCTCTTTGTATTGTTTATGAAGATGAGACTTAACCTTGTAGTGAATTTTTTTTTTTTTTTTAACTCCCAATGCATGTCCTTTTGTGCTCAATAATCTAACCAGATTATTGATTTTATTTTTATTTCAGACGAAATGAGAATAGATGGGTGGCACGGTGAAGACAGACTTCTTAAAACTATTTTATGCTTTTATGCAGCTTTTTGGATTTTGATAATGCTAATGTGGAGATGTACTTTTTGTTTCATTTCCTTCATATGCAAACTCAAAGACAAGGCTGATGCTTTAGAATTTAAGAACTTTATTCTTTCCACAGGTTTGACGAAAGAATAAGCATCCTTTGCTGAAAGCAAGTTTCAGAGAGATGGTATTGAAGTCCAAACAGGGTCTCGAGTCGTAGGCGTTTCAGACAAAGCAATTACCGTGAAGGTGAAATCGAAGGGAGAGGTTTCGTCGGTACCTTATGGGATGGTTGTGTGGTCCACGGGTGTTGGGACTCGCCCAGTTGTGAAGGACTTCATGGAACAAATTGGACAGGTTACTGAAGCAAATCCTACGTCTTTTGGATTCTTTTATAGATGGGATAATTGCTTTTTAGTCAGGGTTTTAAATTTTGTGTGCAGAACTATATTCCTTGCTCATGTGTTGACTTTTTCTCCATGCAGTCCACATGTGTGATAATTGTTTTCTTTTTTTTTCTTTTTTCTTTTGAGAACCATTAGACGCTTGATCAGCATTAATTTTGGTTTTGTTGTTTTATACGCAGATTAATAGACGGGTTCTAGCAACTGATGAATGGTTGCGAGTGAAGGGATGTGATGGTGTGTATGCAATTGGTGATTGTGCAACAATAGATCAACGTAAAGTCATGGTATGTGAGGGAAAAACTTCTGGTGCTTGTGTCCACACACATCACGTCACGTGTTCTATCTAGCTATAATTTTGAAATTAAGCATTTTTTTTTCCTTGCATTGTGTCTTAATGGGTGCTCAATCAGCATTAGAAAATTTTCACGTCTGAGGGCTGTTTCTTGTTGAGAGACTATTCTCATAGTCATGTCTGTTTCTCAATGCCGTCTTACAGTTTTGATGATATTACATACGGGAATTCTCACTGTATCATTGCATCTACAGGAAGATGTTTCGGCGATCTTCAAGGCTGCAGATAAAGATAGTTCTGGTACGTTAACTGTCGAAGAATTCCAAGATGTAATAGATGACTTAATCGTAAGGTATCCTCAAGTGGAGCTCTATTTAAGGAGCAAGCATCTGCGTGATGTGAAAGATATGTTGAAGGATCCCCAAGGGAATGAGAGAAAGGAAGTGGATATTGAAGGGTTTAAGTATGCTCTTTCTTTTGCTGATTCTCAGATGAAAAGTCTCCCTGCAACTGCTCAGGTACTTGTCTCATGATCTCGGATGCTTCAGTTCAACCATGAAATCTATCTCATTCGAATTGCACGCTGTAACTTTTGTCTGTGTCACATGTTCTTTCTCTTCCAAGAAAAGGAAATCACTTGGAGTTTAGAGGCGAGGTCAAGGGTTCGAATGTCCTTGGAATTGCTAGATTGAGTGTGTAGTGTATATTTACTTACCTGTAAAAGAAAAAGTTCAACATGGCATCATTTGGCATTTCAGGTTGCTGCTCAACAAGGCACATATCTTTCTAGGTGCTTCAGTCATATGGACGATTGTGAACATAATCCGGAAGGCCCTCGACGTTTTAAAGGTTCTGGGCGTCATCGATTTCGCCCTTTCAGGCATGTCACATACTTTGGCCTTTCTACTTCCAAAGTAACTATATCTGATGTGGTTTAGAGGAAATATAACTGGCCTTAATATTGTATTTTATTTTGCTTAATTGGGAACCCTTTTTAAAATATGCCCTTCTTTCTCCTCAGAAACATTCATCTGCTATCTTCTACATTTATGTTTATATGGAGAACATATTATTCTCATTAGTTTTGATCCTACTGTTCATGTAGCTTACTTATGACGACTCCATGAGCTACTGATAAACTCTGATTAATTTACAAGGTACAAACATTTTGGGCAATTTGCGCCATTAGGAGGGGAGCAGGCAGCTGCTGAGCTGCCCGGGGACTGGGTTTCGGTTGGCCACAGTACTCAGTGGCTTTGGTATTCTGTGTATGCAAGGTGACTACTACTATTATCGGAGTAATTCTACTCGCACCTCCTAAAAACACCCCTCACACAAGAAACACTGATGTTGAGATTTTTAAGCGGCCCTTTTATTATTGCTTGACCAGAATATCCCTTAAAATAACCTCTTAAAATTTGCCACATCAGCATCCGGTGTGAAGGGTGTATTGAGGATGTACACAGAGTAGAATTACTCACTACTATCTGCCATTTTTTATGCTCCACATTGCTATTTCCTCTTGAATGGGATGTGTTCCGTGTATCCGCAAATCCTCACTTGATTTCATTTTTTCAGCAAGCAAGTG
The DNA here is from genome assembly GCA_034195605.1 of Santalum album. Classification (NCBI taxonomy): domain Eukaryota; kingdom Viridiplantae; phylum Streptophyta; class Magnoliopsida; order Santalales; family Santalaceae; genus Santalum; species Santalum album. The sequence goes on along the minus strand of CM067267.1, from coordinate 7,588,423 downwards.
AGCTGGCGCACAAGGTACCTGGTGATATCCGATTGGACGAGGAGATTCATTTTCGGGAGAGATTCAAGTCGTATATGATGCATAAATTCTATCAATCTTTTGTAGGGTTTTTCGGCTTTACCCTGCTGATAGCTGTTCTAGTCTCTGTGTGATTTTATTGTATCAGTACACTACAAGCAAGGAAGATGACGCAATGTGCGTTTAGTGATGCTATATTATATGATCATTGCAGTGTTAGAACTTGAGTAAACATTAGAGGCTTTAAACGTGGGCAAGTTATTGGTGATCAATATAGAGTAGTCTGAATAATTCAAGTGTTCCACCATCTTGCAGCATTTTTATTTTTATTTTTTTGTTTTTGTAGCAGATCTAATTATTTATGTTTTAAGATATAAAACTAAATTACTACTACCTTACCAGGAAAAAGAATAAAATAAATTACTGCTACGTGCAATGATTTATGGGAAAACTGTGTAGATAACGTGGCGCCGCCAGTTGCTGGAACTCTAGCACTATGATAGGGAGTTTAGGACATAAAAATAAATAAAAAAAGAATATTAATAGGGACATAAAATAAAATAAAAGAAGGGGGACTTCCCTCCTCGATTGGGAGTTTGTGAAAGAATAATAACATGAGTTTCAACCTAATTCAATCCATTTTCCCCTTCCGGAGTGACTAAGAAATGATTTGAACTAATTAATTTTATCATATTAATTCCTTTTGTTCTTTGAAAGTAAGTAGGAAAACATAATTGCTCCAAATAAGGCTTATGTTATATGGTGTGGTATTCTACCCAATTAGGTGTAAAAGTGCCTAAAACTAAATTATTTTGATAGAATAATAAATTATATTTTTAATATCATTTATCAAGATGGCGTAGCTCTTGAGTAGTTCTATAAAGAATTGGGCAGAGTACCACAATATGGGCTCGTTTGGTGCATGATTGCTCAGTGATATTTTTATATTTTCCCTAAAATTTTTATATTTGATATAAACAACTAGATTCCTAAAATATATTATTATTATAATAAATTTTCCATTAACATCATTTTATTCGATAAATAAATAAATAATTCATAACTTGAAATACATCAAATTATTTGCATGATAATTTTTTTTGAATATTAAAATTAAATATATAACTTTCTTCAGTTTTTTTTTCCCATTTAAAGAATGAATAATTTAATTCAAACATTTACTAATTATATATATAAACCGAACGTCTAAAAATAGTATTATCAAGCCTTTATTACAAATAATTTATGTATGTATAATTTTTTATTTCCATTATTATTATTATTATTATTATTATTATTATTATAAATTATATGACCTATGTACATAAATGATAATTTTGTTAATTTCTTCTTAACAATTGTAGTTTGGACTTCCTATTTTATATATACATTCCAGTTTACTCAAATCTCACATTCTTGCCTTTCCATTTGAGAATGTTAAGCCAGCCACCAATATTAGAAATGTGGTATGTTCGAGAATGTCACATTTCAAAGCAGTACCAAATGCTACAATGTGATATTTGTGAACAGATTTGTGTACTGAACGGACCCTATATGGCTTTTTCCCTTGATAAATAGGTATAAGGATATTTTTGAAAATGAATAATTTTAAAAAGCAAGTAAAATGAATTCTAATAAAATTAAAACAATCATGTACTAAACTTTTATTAATCGTATATCAAACCAATTCTAAATTATTTAATTCCAAATGTTAAAATTATAAATTATACTTCAAATCAAATCTCTTATGGTTTGAGGGTTTTCTAGACATAATCGAGAAAGGGAAAGAAAAGTGGTTATAAAAGACTATTGGCTTCCATATAGACCTGCAAAACCTGCTCAATCAGTTCACAAGATAATCCACCTGAACTCATATAATTAAGATTTTTGTGCTCAAATTTGAGTTTTTGCTAAATATAAATTGATTTATGAAAAATGTTAAAATAATCAAAAGTTTTACTGGCAAGGTGAACACTTGACCTGCCACACCACACAACCCATAACATAGTGCAACCGGACTACCGTAGAATAATTTTGGTACAGCATTGACTTGCTCATACCCACCCCACTTACCCAATTGCCACCTCTACTCAAATCTATTTTATTTTCGGACAAAAAATAATGACACCCCCTCATCTATTTGAAAAAGACACTAACATTTCCTATTAATGGTAAGTAATAGTTCTACTAGTAAAGGCCTACCCCCAACCTATAGTGGGTCAGTTATTCGAGTCCTATGAAATAATTTGTCATTCCCCTTCCCTAGGCTATAAGCCTCTTTTGTGACCAAACAAATAAAAATAGAATAAAAATCATTGTTGTTTATTTGCTTAAAAAGGGAAGACCCTATTTTTTGTTACATATAAAAAGACACTCCCTACCCTTGAATATTTTAAATTGGCATTTCTACCCATCACAAATCGGTAAATGATAGTAAAAAAAATTTATCATGTTATTATTATTTTGAATTGTCATAACCTTTTTTATGGAATAAAAATTTATAGAAAAAAGTTTTTGGTCCGTTTAGTAAAAAAAGGGATTGATTGAACAAGGGTATAAACGGTTTTAAAATTATAAAACACATAGTAAATATTTTTCTGTTTTGGTTTTTTTTTTTTTCTTTTTTATAGAAATCTTAGGTGTGACCGTTCAACGGGCAAAATTAGGGGTGTGAAGCTCTTCCGTTTACCTTAATTTCGGTCGAGTTTTCAATTTCCCCGATTCGGTTAAGGCCCGCCGGGCAAAATGTCGAATTGAGCAAAACTACGTCGTTCGTGTTGGAGGCGGATCCATTTCACCCATGTCTATTTCTTTTTGTTCAGAGGACTCCCCGTTGAGTTACATGATCAAACCGTGGAAGATCTCGCCCACTCAACTCAATGGAGGAGTTGATCACCTCTACTCGCATTACGAATTGAATTGACCAATTTTGTGCACTCTTAGGGCTCAGAGGCTAAGATATCATTTGGAATTCAGTCAGTGATGGATCCGGGGAGGCAAGTTTTCTCAGTAGATCTACTCGAGAGGTATGCGGCGAAGGGGCATGGCGCCTATTACGTGCATGGCCGCTGGGAATGATGTTATTGTGTTGGGAACTACCCGAGGTTGGGTCATTCGGCATGATTTCGGGGTTGGTGATTCTCATGGTACGATCTTCTATCGATTCGTAGTCACTTGTTTTTCTTTGATTTCTTCTTGTGCGCTTAGTTCCACAAGTTTTCAGTCTAAGCCCTACTACGACGTAAGAATGTTTGTCAGCTAGTCTAATTGAAGTACTTAAATCTCTGTTAATCATCCTTGATGAATTTCTTGTAAATACCAGTCTCTAGGGTTACGCCATTTTTTGCTATAAAAGGGTTTCTTTTGGTGTCATGAAGCAAGAATAATGAAAGTTTGAGGCTCTGATCGCTTTACTGCACCGGGTGCTGCTTACTTTTTTAAATAGGCGAATCCCAAGGTTTCTGTAGTTATGTTTTCATCTTTGATTTGTAAAAATGAGCTAGATTTCTTGTACTTTGCGCATATTAGCCGAGATCAAGTTTAATGGCCTTGGCCTTAATTAGCCAATAAGGCAACGAGTTGCTAGATGAGAATGAGACCTGCTTACTGCAGTTTTGCATGGTATGCTAAGTTTATTGCGATAGGGTCTGTGTGGTTATGATCTGAGCTCAGACATGACGGGCTCAACTCAGTGTACCAAGGAAAGTTTGAATAGTGAGCTTTGCTTGAGATCAATCAAAGATTTTTTACATCCTATATGATCAGGGAATGTTTAATCATCCTTTAAACACCAATTACAGATATTGACCTATCTGTGGGGCGAACTGGAGATCAATCAGTCCACAGAGTTTTTGTTGATCCTGGAGGGAGTCACTGTATTGCAACCATGCTTGGTACTGGGGGTGCTGACACTTACTACACTCATGCAAAATGGAGCAAGCCCCGTATTTTAAGCAAATTGAAAGGTCTTGTGGTGAATTCTGTTGCCTGGAATAGACAGCAGATTACTGAAGGTAAGTTTATTCTTGTCATTTCTTGCTTGTTTGTTACATTTTATTAAATATTTTGAATAAATCATTTATCATGGGCTTTTTCTGTTGAACACAGCTTCTACAAGGGAAATCATTCTCGGTACTGACAATGGGCAGCTTCATGAGATGGCTTTGGATGAGAAGGATAAAAAGGAGAAGTATATAAAGTTTCTGTTTGAATTGAAAGAACTTACAGAGGCTTTTATGGGCCTGCAGGTACTTTTCTAAATCCTTGAAACCTCAAAACCATGGATTCAGGTGGCTGGTTTCCTTTGTCAAAAACAGTGTGGATTTCCTTCTTATGTGTTTTGAATGCTAAACGAACATCTGGGAGACTTTCTTATGGGGTTAAACGTTGCATCATGTTTCTCATGTATCTAGTCCATTAGCTTTAAAATTTATTGTTATAGATTTCATCCAGATAAAACTATTAAGACCTTGTTTTTCTATGGATTTGTAATGACCGATAAAGCTCGAAATTTGTTTTGATCAAGGAAATGAATTACATTAAAGAGTGCGAAGGGGGTGCGACCAAAAAAGGTTGCAAAGCGAGACTACACGATGAAGATGGAAAAATTAATTGCATTGGTTGAGTTTTGTTCATTTAAAATTTCGATTCACATCTATGCTGTACTGGCTTCTCATTTTTTCTCTCATTGCAGATGGAAACAGCTACCATAAGCAGCGGAACTAGATATTATGTGATGGCTGTTACTCCTACACGACTTTATTCTTTCACTGGAATTGGGTCTCTGGAGGTAAGCTCATTTCTGTATCCCTGCTCTCTGCTGGATTTTGAACTTCATCAAAACAATTTTTTTTTAATAGAAAAATTATTGTCAAGGATTAAATCCACTACAGTGAGAACATGACACAAATGATTGTATTGTGCTTGGGCTGTTATTTATGTAATTCTATCTTTCTTTTCTTTTCTTTTCTTTCTTTTTTTTTTTTTGGGGGGGGAAGTGTGGGGGGTGGGGGAGGAAATCGCCCAATAGGTATGTCAAGCATACAAGCAAAAGTTTCTAATCTTGAGACTCACAACACTCTCCCTCACGAGCCGTGACAGGGCACTCTGCACATGGATCCAACATGAGGATATAAATTGGCCAACCCTAGGCCAAACATAACCTGGGCCAACTTTGGGCCAAACATAACCTGGGCCAACTTTGTAGTGAATATAACCTGGGCTAACTCTGGTCCACTCACAACATGGTAGTTGATAACATTTCAAGGTTTCTTCCCAAGACCAATTTTCAATATGTGAAGTAGCCCAACCCAATATACAAGGCACCATAAACGTCAGTCCCTAATCAACGTGGGACCTTCAACTCTGACCGTGCAAGTATAATCCTATATAGTGAAGTAAGGAAAACATTTTACGCTCATAGGAACTTTGTTGTTGCTAATAAATTGATGAACTATCCGAAAAGTATAAGTTTATTGATTGTTATTGTCTTGTAGACTGTTTTTTCAAGCTATTTAGATCGGGCAGTGCGCTTTATGGAACTTCCTGGTGAAATACCAAATAGGCAAGTGCTTCGACTTATTTTGGGTCTGAAATAAACTGAGAATTGTATAATTTAGATGCGCCTTTTTCCTGTCTCATTTATTTAAGGTTTCTTCGTGCAGTGAACTGCATTTCTTTATCAAGCAAAGAAGGGCTGTACATTTTGCATGGCTTTCTGGTGCAGGCATCTATCATGGTGGCCTAAATTTTGGTGCACAGCATAGGTAGTGAATATTTCCCTTGATGTTGCTTCCATTGTATCAATAGAACGGTATTTTTCGATTGTTCCATATCTTGATCTTTGGGTAGTTAATTTGTGTTTTTCTGTTTGGGACCTCATTCTGTATTCATTTATGTGCTAATTTTCGATCTTAACTAAAACTTGGTCATTATAATATAACCAATTTCTGAATCAAGTTATTCTTCGTATTTCTAATCTGTTGAAAAAAATAATAATAATCTTGTGTAGTTCACTGGATGGAGATGAAAATTTTGTGGAAAACAAGGCTCTTTTGAACTATTCAATACTGTGTGAAGGTCCTCAATCTCTGAAGCCCAGTTCACTGGCAGTGTCTGAATTTCATTTTTTGCTTCTCATCGGGAATAAGGTCAAGGTACAGTTATATAGTTTAAAAAATGCTTGTTGCTAGTCTCTCTCTCTCTGACTCTCTCTCTCTCTCTCTCTCTCTATATATATATATATATATATATATATGAGTGTAAGATGCGTCTGTTTTCCTAATTGGTAAGCTATGCTATGGAAAGTTTAGGATCTAGGGCCACTTTGGGTGAGCTTATTTTTTAGCTTTTCGGTTGGAGAAGCTCTTTTTGACAAAAAGCTGGGGTTTGAAAATCTCGAAGTAGCTTTCTGAAAAGCCCAAATATGTATGCAGAATAAGCTCCCCCAAGCTGGCCCCTAGTACCCCTGATGACAACCACCACAGCCACTAACATGTCTGCTGGCATCAGGTCATTGGCAATATGAAAACTACCTGGCCAAGACTGTCATATCTTGAATCACTGCCTGATGCAGTCTAAACAATCATCTTACCGCCACCATTAGTATTACCTTCATCATAATGGTGCTACATGCAGGCTAATCATATCTTGTCACCTAATTTAGCTTTACTTCCCTCTTTACTTTTATGTATTTTTTGATTGGTAACTACACATACCCAATCTAGCAACTATGGGGAATGGAAAACTTGACCTTCTTTGTGTATTTTTGTTTACACGCATATATTATGCATATCACTTATTTGGAATTGTTTGCTAGATATGAGACCCTAATATTTCTATTTATAACATAGTTGGGCGACGCCTTGGCGTCCGAGCAGTGAAGGAGGATTGAGGCGAACTCTGCTTTGAATTTTTGGCCGGAAAGCGGGTGCCTAGATGGCTAAGCCGTCGCCTTGGGTGCCTTGTTGTTTGGGCCTTTTATAACAAAATTGGAAGCGGGCTTGGGTATATTTTTTGGTCAATTGGGCCTTTATTTTTTTTGTCATTTTTTTTTTCTTTTCCAAGTGGACTTCGAGTGTTTTGTTAAAAGGGCCTTCTTATTCACAATTAAAAACGAACATTAACAAAACCCTAAATTCACTCATCTCTTCAACATGACACACAATTCCTTCTCTCTCTCTCTCTCTCTCTGTTCGATTGCTTCTCCATCGGCAAAGCAAGCAGAAGATCCTCGATTTTCAAGTCTATTTCTTTGGCAGTAGCAAATCAGGAGATTGCTGTTCTATCTCTTCAGCAGCAGCAGTCCCATGTAGGAAACCCTAAATTCTTCTTACTCTCTCTGTACTCTTTATTCCTCTGCTCATTTGTCATTGCACACATACACCTCCTGTTTAAAGACTAATTGTCATGTTTTAATGCCTGTAAATTTTATTCGTATTACATTTTAGGGCTGTTTGTTTATAAATTGTATGATAACGTTTAATGCTTGGAAGTAAAGTGGAATATTGTTCTTTTTAATGCTTTGTTTCTCTCAATTAACTCATTTTCTCATCCAACTTTAAAGGGATTTGAAAACCTGGATTAAATCCTTAATAATTCTATTGTTCATGCTTTGGGTGCCGAGTTGACACCTAAGCGGGCACCTTATTGCTAAGGCGTCTAGGCTTCCTCCCACCGCCTTGGTTCGCCTTGTTGCCTTGACAACTATGATTTAAAGAAATAGGGTTCATTTGATAAATTATTTTTTCAGTCTGTTTTTCACTTATTTTTTTTGAACTCTGATATGACATGCTGTTTAACTTGCATTGTTTACATAAAAGGTTTTCTAATGAATTAGGGCCTTAATATTGCTTGCTATATTTTATTGTAATATTTGGTAGGTTGTAAATAGGATTAGTGGGCAGATTGTTGAGGAACTTCAGTTTGACCAAACCTCAGATTCAGTTTCGATGGGTATCATTGGATTATGCAGTGATGCCTCCGCTGGATTGTTCTATGCATACGACCAGAACTCCATCTTTCAGGTTTATGCTTTATAATGCTTTAATTATTCTGCACTATGCACTCTAGACCTTATTTTCTTATTTGTTTATTTCTGATTTTGAGAGCCATAGGTGTCTGTTAATGATGAAGGGCAGGGATATGTGGAAGGTGTACCTTGACATGAATGAATATGCTACAGCTTTAGCAAATTGTCGTGACCCATTCCAGAGAGATCAAGTATATCTTTTGCAGGTCATTGCTCTGAGCTTGGAACCCAATTGATTATTATATGATTATTTGTATTTTTTGTATGTTTACGATCTTTTGATCTTTTTTTAAGGTGTTTTTCATTTTCTGTGGTGTATTGAAATGATGATTTCTCTCACTCTATATTTCATTTATTATTATTTTTGTGCTGCTCGTGAATTGCATAAATGGATCTCAGCATGTTAGCCGGAATTTCCTGTCATGCAGGCTGAAGCTGCTTTTTCCTCCAAGGATTTCCTCAGAGCAGCATCTTTCTATGCTAAAGTTTGTTCTCTGTCTTGATATTTTTATGGGGTATTGTCCGTAGTAATTTGTTAATCGTGTATACTATTTTTGTTATATACAAAGTGTATTTACTTACTTGATCATCGGCACTGTTCTTACGATCAGAATCATTATCATTGTTGTCATAAGCATTGTTTTCACTTTGAAATTAAAGTTCAGATATTGATTGGTCGTAGGTTTGGTTTTCTTTTCTAATCGCATATTTTGTGACAAAGATAACTTTAGCTGAAAGGGAAAAAGTTGCATGTCATGTTTACAATAACAAAAGGGAGTGTCTGATTTGCCACATCTGTGGAGGGTTCTGGCCACATGGCATGCTAGAAGAATTATGAAGAAATTTATTGAACAGCCCTTACGAGTTAAGGGTGTCTCCTTCTCCTGAGGTCTTTTTATTTGGCGTACTGTGAGATGTATATCTCATATATGCCTCTGGGAACTGTGAGCTAAATTTAGAAAATTGAACTATTGTTATATAAGATTCAATGGCTATGTTGTCTGTTAATGAGAAACGGGGGTCAGAGATCAATGGTGTGCAGCCCTGGTTTTTACTTGGGTTATGTGCTAGTGTAGATGGTGCTTTGCTACAATGTATTTGATGATTGAGAAGTGAAAACTGGGGGGATCAGGGAAGGTATAAAAGAGAAGTAGGAAAGTGAAGCAGGGATCAAGAAGAAAAGGGAGAAAAGGAGGAAATAAATAGATCAAAAAAGTACATTGAGAGAGGTAATGGAAGAGATGTTGAGGTTGTCCTGCATTTGTGTTGCTGAAAATATAAAAGCAATCCCATTAGATAATTGTGGGAAGGAAAATAAAAAAACTTTATAGGGGAGCAAAATTCGAACTAGCCTGTACACCTGATTATGTTTCAAAAACTCAGTGGACTGCATTGGACCTATGCTAGAGGCAATGCATACTTTACAGAAATATAATTAACTTTATTATGATGCTTGGATATGTAAAGGCTCTTTACATACAACTTCTAACTGGGGATTTTTTTTTTCAGATTAATTATCTGTTGTCATTTGAAGAGATCACTTTGAAGTTTATTGGAGCTAGTGAACAGGTAATTCTTGTCTTATAAAATTTTACTTTCATAGACATTTACCTTCATTTGTTGTATTTTGAAATTTGTGATTCATTCTGATTGCTGTCTTCTACTCTGCCGTTGACCAGTATTGAAAATTTTTATATATAGAATTTCAATTCCTCCTTTTTGGACATGTTTGTGGAAATAATGTTATGCTGACTGACGGTACCAATGCACAGTCTCTGACGTGACATGAAACTCTTACATGAGTGTTCTGTGAGCAATGCAGGAAGGTGGCTGACATGGTTGCTTCCAACATCAATAAGGCCTCATAACTATTGGCCCATGGAGGGAGGGTTAAAGGGTTGTGGATCCTCTGAATTTGTTAATTTTTGGATTTGTGCAATTAGACAATCTTAGCCATTGTTAAGAAAAGGTTGAGAGAGAAACTAGAGGTGGAGAAAATTAATGGTTAAGATTGTCCTAAATTCATAAATTTTCCCAAATTCAGGTGATCGATATCCAGGTTATGGAGGAATCGGAAGCCTGAAGTGGTCTGAACCACTTCAGAAATCTAAATAGGATTTTACCACTCATGCCCCTGTGCACTCATTGGATGATTTGGAGAGAAATGGAATGCTCTTTGTTGTGCGTTAGAGAGAAATGGCTCTGTAACTTGAGAGTGGGTGAACTGTTGTAATGAATTGGTTGCTGATAGGGTTTAGTTGTTCATCTAAGATCTTATCTTGGTGCCTTTTTTGAATAAAATTCTTTTCACTAGGAATAAAATTGTCTGGCCCGGGGCTGCAACTGTGCCTGACTGGAATGACTTCTTTATAGAATCATGTTGGATCATGCAGCTTTTTTTTTGAAACCCACTTGAGTTGTGTTTAGTTTAGCAGTAAAATGTAATGTTTCTTAAAACGGCTGGGATTAAAATTATGTGGATTTTGTATTTCAAATTCATGCTTTATTTCTCTTACTTACAGGATGCTTTGAGAACTTTCTTATTGAGGAAGCTTGATAATCTTGCGAAGGATGACAAATGCCAAATAACAATGATTTCTACTTGGGCAACTGAATTATACTTAGATAAGGTCTTGCCTCTATCTATCCGTAGTTCTTCTCTGGAGTAGCTTGTTAGCCCTTTAGCTGGTTTAACATTCTGAATTGTTACTGTACTTATAAAAGTCCATAGTCATTGATATCAAATGGTTTCTGGCTTGACGCATGAAACTAAAACGACTTTGGTATGTAGGATGAAAATGCAAGCTTAACCTGGAAATCTTTAAGATCACAGACTTCATGCAACTTGAACACGCTAATCATTTTGAGACGCATGTTGCCAACACATTTAAAAAATGGATAGTATATATTATATGGTATTCATTTGTTTGGGATTGATTTTGGATACATTAATTAACTAATATCAACTCCAGGGACAACTGAATCTTTCACCATAATACCAGTTACTGCTGTCTTGCTTTAAATTTCTTACCATTTGGTATAGTTCACAAAGTTTGTGATTAACATACCTTTGTTACATTGAGTGGGATCTTTTATTTTCCTCTTCCATGTCACCTGACGTATATTGAAAATGTAAAAATTTTACTTGGAGATTTCCCCAGACTGATACATGGCAGTGATTGATTTATTGCCTTCAATAAATGTACTTCTTAATTTATATTTCGGTTTTCTAGATCAATCGGCTACTTTTGGAAGATGATACTGCTTCTGAGAATCATAATTCTGAGTACCAGTCTATTATTAGAGAATTTCGTGCTTTTCTTGGTGACTGCAAGGATGTATTGGATGAGGCAACTACAATGAGACTGTTGGAAAGGTATTATGTTGTTATTTTTTAATAGATGAAGCTCCAATATTTTGCCTTCATAAATTTCAGTATGTACCTGCTCTTCACACTGCTTGCCCTGTTGTCATTTGTCTTGTAAGTCTGCTGTGTGATACATGTATAATTTAATTATTTTTTACATAAATCTGTAAAAAAAATTTCGAATAGATTATGAGATTTGCCACGGGCTATGAAGCATGGATATAGATACACATGGGGTTAGGTTGACACGTGGATCCTTGAAAATCTAGGATATGGATATAGTGAGATATAACGATAATTAAATATTTTGGTATACCTTCATTAAAATTTTATAAATATACACACACTAAAAATCAAAGTGATAAATTTATTTTTTTGAGGTTCATGTAAAACTTGCGAATTTTATAGTTTTTATGTTGCTGTGCAAGTTTTCTTTATCATGACATCAACACAAAAGATTGAGTTACTCAAATATTTAAGGTACTTCGATAGGGCAACTGAAGGTCTCTCTCTGATCTTTTGAATCATCTCAACAATTCTAGGTTCCAACTTAACTTCAACTAAATGTTATTTAGGATTCTAGTTTTTTATGGGATTTCTAGCCTATAAAAATGCTTCTATAGTGTTATGGTTTTCAGAGTCTTTGAAATTGAATTATTTGGGTTGGTTGTTCTTCTACATCAGTTGGATTAATTTGGTCACATTTGCAATTTGTTGCAGTTATGGAAGGGTTGATGAGTTGGTATATTTTGCTGGTCTTAAGCATCAGTATGAGATTGTGGTTCAACATTATATTCAGGTGCTTTTCTGACCCATTTTTTTAGTTTTTTAGAACACTTCATTATTGCCATCTTGGCCAATGCTTCTGCTCTTCTTTTGTTTCTTTTCAGTTGTCCTGCAGTGCATCTACCTATTAGTATCTTGTCTGTTCCTGAATTTTCAGCTGCATGAAGCTTGTATGCGCTTCTGTAGCAAAATGAAAAATTGATCTTGTTTGGGAAGTTTAGTCAGGCCTACTTGATTTTGGTTGGAAAATAGACACCATATTGGTGAAAAAAATAAATTTTAATATTTTATCCTCAGTACCAATTTGATTGCCCATTGGATTTGATTTGTCTGCATTAATATCGATACAGAATTACTGTATTTTTTCATAATGAACTGGTTAATGCCATGGAGCAGAATGTTATATACAGGGATGGCAATGTAGCATTTAATATCCTGAATTGTGCCATTCATTTTTTGTTTTTTTTGCTCCAAAACTTAAATCTTTTTGGTACAGCAAGGAGAAGCAAAGAAAGCATTGGAAGTGCTTCAAAAGCCTGCTGTTCCTATAGACCTTCAGGTATGGATGAAGCTTGAGGATTTGGATGAGTAAGTCTTTCCTTTGATTGTCTGGGTCTTGATTGACATAATTTGCTGTGCTTTCATCACCATCACATCACCATCACCACCATATCTTTAATTTTTATTTCAATTTTCCTCACTGAGGCAGCCAGTTAATCTGCTATGTTTGCGTACATCCGGGAGTATCTAGTTTTTTTATTTTTTAGTCCAATAATGTTGAGACCTAGAGTTCTAATTCTTGCAATTGCTATAGGTTGGTTGAGTGCATATTTACTGATGAAAAACAATAGTAATAGTAATAATATTAGTAATGTGGATACCTAACAATTAGTGCCTATTTTTGCAGTACAAGTTTGCTCCTGATCTCATCATGCTCGATGCATATGAAACTGTCGAGTCCTGGATGACCACAAAGAACCTAAACCCGAGGAAACTGATTCCTGCAATGATGCGTTATTCAAGCGAACCTCATGCCAAGTAATTTGATTGCAATTTGAATCAATTATATGCTCATTTTGTGTTTCTAAGACTTAATATACTCTTTTCTGAATTATTGGGGTAGCTTATTTGCTCATGTTGAAACTTAAGCGACTGTATTTAGGACCTGCCGTTGGCTGTATAGCCAGTGCCAGTTCAGAAGTTTTCTAGAGCCTTTGACTGCTTATGAGTCATTTTACTTTGATCATTTGATTTTGCTTGCCTGTAATGTAAAAAGATGTACATTCTTCAATTTGAAAATGACTGATTGTTTGAAGTAGAGGATTCACTTGTCGATTCTGACTTCTAGAATGTATTAATGCATTCAGTAACAAAAATGTGTCCATTGTTTGTGTACAACTATGGTCCTGTACCACATTAGGTAGGATTTTTTGTTGAGACTAGGGATCATAAGGTACTGTGGCTTTCAGATATCTTCTTTCTTATTTAGTGAATGACACGTCACCTTGAATTTATTTTATTTTATTTTTTATAATTTTGTGCTGGAAATGATCCTCCTATCACCCTATCAAAATGTTAAGTCTTGTGCACTGTGTGGATGCCTTGTTCTGGAAATGACCATCTCCTGCTATATCACCCTGCAGGAATGAAACCCATGAAGTCATCAAATATTTGGAATTTTGTGTTCATCGTTTGAATAATGAGGACCCTGGTGCTCATAACTTGTTGCTTTCTTTGTACGCCAAGCAGGTATTCTTTCTTTATGTTTACTTTATCAATTACAAAAGATTCTAACAATACAATTAATAAGTTTTTTTTATGGGAACTTGTCCTGCATGAGAAGTCTGTTTCACTCTTCTTCTTTATTTATTTATTTGCTTCATCATCTTTTACAGTAATATTGACTAAATACATATGATGTTGAAAAGTGACGGTTGATTATTTCATTGTCTTTTTTTTTTTTTTTTGGCTAGACAATTTGTTTCATTGTCTATGTTGAAAACTTTGAAGTGTTTTGATTCTTAGGAATGCTAGGACAATGGTAGTTTTCATTATTTGACATGTTTAAAAAATATGGTAGTTTTAGCAGAAGCGCTTGGATGCTTCTTGAAGTATGCCTAGAAAATCCATTATATGATGTATTATATGCCCTGAAGAGTTATTCAAGACTGATTTGAAGTCCAGTGATGAACACTTTGAAGTTATATCATTTTATAATTCCACAACAGTAAGGCTATAATCTCATCTTCCTCCCCAACACTGATTTCCCTTTTCTTAAAACTTGCATCCAAGTGTTTAGTCATCCCTAGGTTTCCTAACCTCTGCCAAACTGATCACCTGGCTCCTCCGAGTCCACATGCTTAGATAACATTCTCTAATCCTGTCTTAAGTTGAGGCTACCTAGTTTTGTATAACTGTTAGTTTCTCTACCTATCTTGCCTAGTCTTACTGCACATCTGTGGCATAGATATCTGACTGCATTCACATCTTGTTCATATTATTTAGGAAAATGGGGTCAACTAAAGATTTATGTATTTAGATGATGCACGATCTATGTAATTTCACATATTATAAATTGTTTGAAAGACAGTGTATTCATTCATTATCATTTTGTTTTATATGTTGCAACACTCCTTTACTATGAGGTTTTGTGTAATTTTTCTTCTGGAATGATTCATTACGCAATATGGACAGCTTGCGGTACATATGTTAATAATATGCATACGGGAGAGGGCAGGACCCTGTTTGTAAGTTGCTGTACACGATTAAATTGCTTTTATATGTTCTATTGACTTTCTTAGGTTGTTTGGAAGTGATCATAAGATTTTTCTAGCTTTTGCATTGACTTTTTTCCTCCTGTATTTGTTTGCTAAGTCCTCAAGTTTTTTTTTTTTTGGGAAGAGTGACAAGAATGTTTCGGCATCATTTTATGCTTTTCCAATTTCATTTGTTTTATTTTTATTTTTAATTTTTATGATCTTTCTAGTTTTCTGATTAATGAAAATGGAGGAATTTTCCTGCATTCTGTATTGGAAACTGTTAGCATTAATGTTCCACGCAATCATCTTATTATTTAGTTGTACATGTGAGTTACTTGTTTAACAAAAAGCCTGTACTCTGAAAATTAGGTTGTTTGAACAGTGTTATTTCGGTTATGTAAAACGTCATATGTAAAGGGATATAGAGGGGGGGAAAAAAAGGAAAAAGGAAAAAGAGAAGAATGATTAAATATTGCCGCGACAAGAAAATCCACCTTATTCTTTTAAACTTTGTTTAGATTCTTGTTTAAACTGTGATGATGAACTTCAATGTTTTCTTCTTTTGATGTAATATTCAGGAGGATGATGGCGCACTTATGCGGTTCCTGCAATGCAAGTTTGGGAGAGGACTCACTAATGGCCCTGAATTTTTCTATGACCCTAAATATGCCTTACGCCTGTGCCTCAAGCAAAAACGGATGCGCGCTTGTGTTCATATCTACAGTATGATGTCTATGCATGAAGAAGCTGTTGCTCTCGCTTTACAGGTAATGGTTTAATTTCATTGATTTTGTATGCTCTTATGGCATTCGTGATTTAGATTTTTGTTTTGCTTTTGGTTTATTTGTTGCTCTTATTGTCATCGAAGGCGGAGATGACGAATGGTCCTGTCCAAACCGGACCGCAAGGACCGTTGACTTTATGGTTTTGGTGCGGACCGAGACCGCATTAAACAGTCCTGGTTCGGACCAAAACCATTTATTAAATATCCTAGCTCAGATCAGGACTATGGACTAGACCATGATTTGGACCTTTTTTTTTTTTTTTTTTGCTTTGAGTTGAATTTCGAAATCTAATATATTTATATTTAATAAGAGATCAATACTTTGTTATTGTTGTAGTTGAATAAGGAAATATAAACACTTTATCTATTTTGTAATTGAATTATAAAAAATGCTAACAATATTGTTGATGCTGTAATTGAATAATAAAAATTAAATGCCTTATTGTCTTATAACTTAATGATCTCAAGGGTGTTAAAATTTATTTTGAATTCAGTTTGAATTAAAAAAGCTACTCAGTGTTCTAAAAAGTGTTAGGTGGACCTACACGCTCTACCAGTTGTCTAGTGCCTGGGCCGCCTGGGCAGGACTAGGCGGCTAGGTGGTTTAGGTGGATTTCTTTTATTTTGTTTAAAACACTCGTACTTACATACAACTATTTGAATAAAAAAGTATAACAAATTGCATAAATTATATATTTTCACATATTACATAACATCATATTTTCATCGATCCTTAGAACCTCCTCTTATAAATATCACTTTATCTTCATCCGAGTTTTCAAAAGTTATATTTTCCTCTGCTTCCTCTGAATCATTATTTGATTCAAGGAGATCTTTATCAAGTTCTCTAATACCATGAGAGGAAGAACCACCAATGCTTCTACTACTCCGAGGCTCTACAACATCATTAGCTCCAGTTGTCTCTTCCAGCAATCCCCAACTAATTCCAGAACCAGAGCTAACTTCCTCATTTTCTTCAGCATCACCATTGTCCACTATCCATTCTTGAGCCATACTTGCTTCACTTGATAGTAATACTTCTCCTCGTTCTTTCATCATTTTCTTCTTATTTGCGAGCTTTGCATTAAAGTGATCGTAAACTAGATTACTCAATCTTGTAGCGTCTAGTCTATTCCTCTTTTTTGTATGAATCTATAAAAAAAGGGAAAAAAAATATCCGTTAATGTTAATTATTAAGTATTATTAACTAACTATCAAGAACTTTCTTTAATATTAAATTACTTACCTCCTCAAAGGTACTTCAATTCCTCTCACATTTGGATGAGCTAGTTGTCAAGGAAAGTATCCTAATTGCCATTCCTCGCAAGTTTGGTGTATCGACACTATAATTGGACCACCAACCAACTAAATATTCATACCTTCGGCATCCTTGTTTTTCAAAAATTCCACATTAGACACCAGATTTTGTGCACCAATGTCATTAGAGGAGAAAGTCTCAATGCAAGTCATGATGCCATCCATAACACGAGGATCCTTCACTACTCTATCATCCCTAAAATAGTAGTAAGGATTCAAGAGGTAGCCAGACAAATGCATTGCTGTATAAAGCCATTATTTAGCCTTTTGCTCAATGATATCTAATATCGGCGCATAGCTAGGCTCATGCAATTTATAAACCTTCATTATTTCCAAATTTGCATCTTCAAGCGCACCAAACAAGAAGCTCATGGATTGCTTCAATCCTCATTAACATGGCACATGAGGTCCAAAATATATTTGGCCTCCTTCAATAAATCCACCACCGCCATATTGTTTGAAGCATTATCTGTCACTACTTGTTTAACATCTTGGGGTCCAACTACTTCAATATATTTGTCAACATACTCAAATATATACTGCCCCGCATGTTCCTCCTTAGAATCTTCAATAGAAGAAAGGAAACATGTACCTACTTTGCAACTGACACAGAAATTTATAAGACTTCTTCTCTTTTGATCCGTCCATGCATCCATCATAACTGAACATCCACTCTTTGCCCAATCTGCCTCTTGTTGCTTGAGTGATTCCTTGGTCCTATCGACCTCTTGCTTCCATAAAGGCTCCCTTAATTGGTGTTGGTTTGGTGGTGTGTATCCCAGCTTGAACTGACCAACTGACTCTACAAAGTGTAAAAAACTTTTATTTGCAATAGCATGGAATGGAACTCCTAATTCATATATCCAATGAGCCAAATATGCATGAACATCATTGGAATGATTCTTAACGAGAGCATCGTTGATGTTTTGTTGCTGTTGGGTCTTTTGGCCCAAACCAACTGATCCTTTTGGATTGATTTTGGATGCATACCTATCCATGGGTCCAAGATCATGTGGGTTCTTTGATCTCATCTCAGTAGTGGCTTCATCTTCATCATCATCTCCATCAAGAGTAATTTGGACCTCATCCTTTACTTCTTGACGTTGTTCCCTTTTCCCTATCTTCTTACTTTTTGCTTCCTCTAATACAGCCTTGCATCGTTGTTTGTTTAAAGGAGAAGCTTTAGGGCATTGTCTAATATTGCCTTTGATTCCTTAAACATGTTGCTTGAGCTGATAAATACCCCCACTGCCTACATTCCCTCACAACTTACATTTCACTTTGTCCATGTTATTAGGATTTACCAATTCTCCATATTTCCATCCTATGTCAGTTGATTTACGCTTCAAAGAATTCAACTCAATATTCAAAGTACTATTTGATGTTGCAGAAGATCCTCCGTCCATAATTACCTAAGTGAATACTGTGGGTTAACAGTTTATTGTTGGGCTCAATGGGATTCAACTGAAACCAGGGGGAAAAAAAAAAAAAACAGAGCTGTGATGTGAACATCCAATTGCAAATGCATGGGTTTAGAAGTGAGAAAAAAAGGGAAAACTGGGTAAATAAGCTCAATGGGATTTGATTCAACTGAAAACAAGGGGGCAAAAAAAAAAAAAAAAAAAAAAACAAGAGCCGTGAACATCCATTTGCGAATGCATGCTGTCTAGAATTGAATTTTTTTTTTTAAAAAGCCAGGGCTAAATTAATAGTTTGTGCTAAATGGGATTCAACAAAAACAAGGGGGAGGGGGGATCCACAGCTGTGAACATTTACTTGCAATTGCATGCGGTTTAGAATTTTAAAAAATAATAAGAAAATCAATCAAGACGGTGGGAAAAATCAGAGCCGTGAACGTCCTTTTGCAAATGCACACTATTTAGAATTGAAAAAAAAAAGAAAAAGAAAATAAG
Organism: Santalum album; assembly: GCA_034195605.1. Lineage (NCBI taxonomy): Eukaryota > Viridiplantae > Streptophyta > Magnoliopsida > Santalales > Santalaceae > Santalum > Santalum album. The sequence goes on along the minus strand of CM067267.1, from coordinate 7,569,450 downwards.
GCTAAGTTAACAGCTTGTGCTCAACAATGGGATTCAACTGAAAGAAAGGGGGGGAAAAAAAACAGAGCCATGACCATCCACTTGCAATTGCAAATGCTTAATGGAAGGGTTGAATAAAAGAACCAAAAACTTAGGAGTACGAGAAAACATACCACGAGAGGGGATAGAGAGATGAGATCTATTAGTGTTGTCATGGGGAAGATTGCCGGGGAGTTGGATTGGCCAGGGAAGATTATCAGGATCGATCTTGATTCTTGACAGCCGAGAGAGATCTCTCAATCACTGTGGAGGAGAGGGAAGGTTGTCGATGGGATCAGAACTCAATCACTCGCTGCTGTTGAGGAGAGGGAAGATCGTTGATCGATCACCAGCTGCTGTGGAGGAGAGGGAAGGTCATTGGGTGCGGACGTTGGGTTATGCTGTGCGTTTTAGGGTTTTTGAAGGGGAAAGGCAATATTTGCATGTGTTAAACTGTAAAAAACCGATGGTTTTTCCCTGATGAATATTGAAGCTAAGTTTTCACCAAGTATTCAAGGAGGATATGACATTGTTTAAAGAAAAATCTATAAAAGAAAAACAGATATAGATTTTTTTTTCAATTTTCTTTTCGGCTTCTGCAATCCTTTCTTGGTTTATTTATTTATGGGCTTGAGTTGTTTCATTTTTTTTTTTTTTAACATTTGGGTCGACGAGTGTGGTGCCCAGCCAAAGAACGGGGGAAATTGGCAAGTGGCCAAAATTAATTGCTTTGAAGGTGCTTTAGTCCCTCCCTCCTCTCTCAAACATGATAGTTTACCTCTTTTTTTTTTTTTCTTTTTTTTTTTTTTTTTACCTTGAGATAGTTTGTGTTTGTAAAATTCTGGTGACTGAATAGCACAACACATGTTTTCTACTACATGTGATGGACCTTTATCTTTGCTGTTTTTGCTTGTTATTTTTGAATTGATGTTTCTTCTTAATGATTTTGGTAGAATCTAGATACTAGAATTTCATGCTGCATCCTAAAGTTTAATAGGTGCATTTAATAAATTTATAATAATTATCATAATGATAATAGTGATGATTCAGCATGCTAATTATAACCAATTTCTTTTTGACTGGCTTGAGAAAGCTCATTAGCTTATCGTGGAAGCATGTTGGGGTATCAGGTTGATCCAGAGCTTGCTATGGCCGAAGCTGACAAGGTTGAAGATGATGAAGATTTGAGGAAGAAGCTTTGGCTTATGGTTGCCAAGCACGTAATTGAACAGGAAAAAGGAACTAAGAGGGAGAACATACGGAAGGCAATAGCATTTCTCAAAGAAACTGACAGCCTTTTAAAGATCGAGGATATATTACCATTCTTTCCCGACTTTGCCCTAATTGATGATTTTAAGGTCAGTTCTATGGCATACTTGTGTCTGCGTTTATGCGTTTCTATGACTTGGCTATGTGTTCTGTTGAGAAATGGAATCATGAGACTGGCACAGCCAATAAATAAAAAGATAAAGAAAAAGGAAGACATTCGCTGATTTTTTTTGACTTTTTACAGAATTATCTTCGCATTCTGCAACACTGCAGTACTGGATGGACTGGGATATGTATATTTTCTTAACGATACGAGAAACAACAACGTTTGGGGTACTGGGCATATCCTTGTCAAAGTGGCACATACCTGTACCAGATCGGAATAGACTTGGACATGTCTCGATGTGCATCCTTAAGCATATGTGTGTGTGTGTGTGTTCAGTAAACCAATTTTTTTATATGAGTAAACTCACAGATGGCCCGGCATATGACCTCAAATAAAGGATCTGATGTTTGGATTTTAATTTTATGTATATCCTACTAGCTTATGAAATTTGAGCGTCATCCTAGTTAGGGATGAGACTTCATTCATAGAGTCCAACTTGACAAATTTTAATGTTCACTTCGTTGTTAACCAAATATAAGTCTAACTTTGACTATTTGGATAGAATGTCATCTTGATACGAATGAGGCTCAAATTTTATCAACTAGTAGAATGCCAGTTAAGGTTTTAATACACTGGTCAGAATATTTGTTTGAGGTCTTATGAAGGCCCTATATGAGTTTTTTCATATAAGCAAAGTTGGTGCACTTGCTCATTTGAGCATATATCCATTACCGGTATGGGAAACAGTGCCATTTAGGGTACTGGATAGTTTCATCCAAGGTGCTGGGTGTGCTGCTTTGAATCACATACATTTGTCAAAGTGCCACGTACTGGATATGTAGCTGATATCAATACTCTGGGGACAGACTGGGACATGTGCCGATGTGCATCCATGTGTATATTTTTATGGATGCTGGGAATAACACCATCATTAGAGTTTCTCATCTGGGTTGGTTTTCCTGGAAATGTTAAGCTTGAAATATCTGTATTTTGTCATGGTTCAATATTGTTATGTGCTTGAAACATATATCCGGCGTTTCTGATATCTAGGTGTTTCTGATAACTATTTATGAAATAAGCACTTATTTTCGTTTTTGTAACAACTAGAAGCAGATATCAGTATATTTTACTTAGATTTGCTGTTTGATACTTTAAACTGATTCTCCTGCTGCACCAGAGTTTGAATTTCTTTAATTTGATTGTAGGAGGCAATTTGTTCATCATTAGAGGATTACAACAAGCAAATTGAACAACTGAAGGAAGAGATGAATGATGCAACACATGGCGCAGACAACATTAGAAATGATATTAGTGCCCTTGCTCAAAGATATGCAGTCATTGAGCGGGATGAGGAGTGTGGGGTAATTATCCTCTTGATGCCTGGGTGCTAAGGAACCTTATGTTACTTTATGTACAAATTACACTTCACGAATATAATGATGGCCTTTGTTTTACCACATCTATACCTTTTTTATTTTGTAGCTGAAGTTAAGTTGGCTAACCTTTTAAAGGCTCCATTTAATTGGTTGACAATTTAGAAACTTAACCATCTAAAATGAGCCTCTGTTCAAATGTTGTTTTTAGAAGGGATAAGTAGAACTGTAATTTCATTCCTCAGTTTTAACCATTCAATTTTAATAACCATCCTTTAATCTACCAATTCAGGTTCATTCAATGAGTTTGTGTTGTGACAGTTTCTTAAGCTAGATTACTCATTCACTTCATTTCCAGGTTTGCCGGCGTAAAATCTTAACCGTGGGTGGGGAGCATAGGATGGCCAGGGGTTATACGGCATTGGGACCAATGCCTCCTTTCTATGTCTTTCCATGTGGACATGCCTTTCATGCAGAATGCTTGATTGCCCATGTCACACGGGGTACTGACCAATCTCAAGTAAGTTGCAGTACTTGAGTTTTTCTATACCAAGTTCTAAATCATCCACGTAAGGTTTATTTCCTTCCATGTAATTATGCAAACACTGCATTATTTAGAAATCAAATCAAGCTCCAAATCATAGGTTTCCGGCAAGAATGACAGTTGCTTTTCATTCTAAACTCAGTTCTAACAGTTTTAAGTGTTCTATTAATGAACAGTTGTCATTTTGTAAGAGTGCTCCTAATACTGAATCCATTGGAGGGCATACCAAGGATGAGCCTTTTCATGTATAGATTATTTCTCTCTTGATTCTTTCGAATTGTACGAATGGATCATCTTCTTAGCATCTTTCTGGTACAATGTGTAGGCCAGCTGTACTAGAATAAACTTTAATTTGAACCAGTTTTATTCTGCAGCTTATTAGTCAGTCGTTTAAAGTAAAAAGTGTTCTGCAGCCTAATGGTGAAAACTGTTGGTTTTTAATAGTTGTCATTCGAGCGCTCACTGATTCCATGTTGGCAGGCAGAATACATATTGGATCTACAGAAACAACTTACTTTCCTTGGGGATGAATCCAGGAGGGATTCAAATGGTAACATGAGCGTGGAGGATTCCATAACTAGCATGAACCCCATGGATAAGGTTGGTTCTATGTTGTTTCTAAAGCACCACTCACTATACGCATAAATACTTTGTTTTCACACCTTCTGTTTTTGTTTTGTTTTTTTTTTCTTTATTACTTTCTATATTTTACATCAACATTGCTATGCTTTTCATTATCGTCTCCATTGTCACTACTTTCAGATTGATCCTAGTCCATGCCGGACTACTACTTTTTGACTCATGTATGTGAGAAATTGCAAACTCAACTGATGATCTCATTTTGAACTTATGGTCAGATCCGATCACAGTTGGATGACGCCGTAGCAGGCGAATGCCCGTTCTGTGGTGACTTGATGATCCGTGAAATCGCGTTGCCTTTCATCCTCCCCGAGGAATCGCGCGATAGTTCGTGGGAGATAAAGCCACACAACCTTGGAAGCCAGAAGAGCCTTTCCTTTGTTGTATAATAACGGACTGTGATTTCTACTGTTTGTGCTTTGGTTTGCTGTACGATGGACTGATTTTGCATAACACCGCATTATTTATTTATTTATTAGTTCTTTCAAAATTTTGAAAGCCTAAAATTGGCATTTTCTTTTCTTTTTTTTTTTTTTTTTTTTTTGCTGTGTCATCTTTATGTTTCCCGTATCTTAGAGATTTCCAGATTATGTATAATTATTATTACTTTTTAATCTGCCAATTTCTTCTGATTAGAGGGTTTGAAGAACATCATACGATTTGAAGTATACATCTGTCCTGTGTATCATAAAACTATGGAGGACTTGCAGTGTTCTACACCCTTTTTGAAGGACAAGTGAAAAAATCAATACATTTTACAAACAGACTTCACAAATAACCAAAAAAATAAATTGTAGGAAACACGAATACCGGGGCCTCGTAAGTGATTAAATAATCAGTGGCAGACTAATATGACAACCCAAAATTGCACAACGGAGTTGGCAAACGCCTTGTTCGGTGAATAGGGTGAAAATATAGCAATAACTTAGGAATAGGAAGAATAAGGAATAGGCTTTCCTTGGAGTTGTCAAAATCAGGAATAGACCTGAGCGAATGGGATGAAGATCCTTGAAGTCGTCAAAATTAATTTCGTGCGTGAAGTTGGCTAATCTTGATCTAATATGGCGTGTAATATGAGTAAATTGAAAAAAGATAAAAAGTTAGTACACAACTTTTTTTTAATACTTGAGATGTGAAGTTTATCCTCTAGATTTAGATCCGAGTGAATGGATTTTCATGATTAGGCGTGGGATAAAACCTGGATAGGAACAGCGGGTTTGAATCTTAAATTTTAAACCAGACGAAGTAATAGTTCAAAATCTCGGAGTTTATTGTAATCATTGATTTCAGGAATAGTGTTATCCGCGTTTGAATTGGATCCATGTGAGGATAACAACATCTCCGATCGAAGATCATACGCTCTCCTCGCGCTTGTATTCACGCTTTTTCACACACGCCTTTACATGGAAGCTTAACTCCAAAACTCGCCTTTGTTTCCTCACAATTTACACCCCAAGCCCACTCCCCAACTCGCCGGACACTCAGCTCAGACCCCAACAGCTCAAGTACATGACCTGCCGGAGAGAGTCGTCGGCGCGGTTCCTCCTCTCCTCTCCGGCGCCGCCGCGGTCGGAGACGACCGTGCCGGAGAAGGGCCGGAGATCCGAGGAGTCGCCGACGGAGGAGAAGATCTTCTTGTCGCGGTGGTGGAAGGATCGGAGGCCGGTGTGCCACGTGCGACCATGATCGGTGTGGCCATTCACCGCGGCCACGCTCGCCGCCATCCAGATCCGGTTCAGGTGATTCATCACGGCCTGTTTAGTGACCGATCCCAGTTCGGGAAATTTCTGTAATCTCAGAGATCTCAGAGCAACCACGGAGAGAGAGAGAGAGAGAGAGAGAGAGAGAGAGAGAGAAAGTTTTCTTTCGGTTCTCTTGGAGAGGGGGTGGGTTTTATAGACTGGGATGGGCTGGGAGGTGAGTGGTTTTGTGAAACCGGAAACCGGAAACCGAAAACCGTCGTTGCTTTGTATGGTAGCATGGAGTGATGAGAAGCAGTTTAAGATTCATTCATTAATAAATGGTTTTTCCCTGCCCCAAATAGGCAGAAGTAAAGGGTTAACGATGCCTTTTATTTTATTTTATTTTTTATATTTTATATTTTGTATTTTAAATACATGAGCTTAAATAAATTTTTTTGAAAATTTTATATTAGAATAATAAATATTTTTATAATTAAATTATTAACACAGGTTAAAAAAATCCTTCATAAATACTGACCTATATTCTCTAAGTTTTTCTATTAAAAGTAAGGGTATGCATGAAAGGATTAGGATTCTCTTAATTTGATAGTTTTCAGCCAATTTCTTCTTCTCTTGCTCATTTTTCATGATTTTTTTTAAATAATTTTAACCACACGAATTAAAATAAGCGTGCATGTATACATAAGTATGTCAACTTTTTATAAAATTTTAAAATGCATAAGTTATTCATCTAAAGCATTAAATTTTCAGAATATTTTTTAATATTTCAAAAAATATCTTAAATTTTCTTAAATTTTCAATCCTTAGGATGAAATAGTTTATACTTTTTAAAATCTCATAAAAATTCATATAATTATATGTTTGGATATGTTGTTCTGAGTCTACAGCGTTAGAATTATTGAAAAAAAATTTCCTTGATCCTATGGTGATTTCCAAATATTTGAGTTGTCAATTAGTATTTACATTTTGAATATCTATATAAAAAGTCTGAAAATATTCAACATACTAATTATTGAAGCAGAAAATAGAGTATATGCTCGGATGCATGTAATTGGTGCTTCGAATCCATATATGACGTCGGTTACCCAAATTTTAAAATATATAGTAAAATTTTTAATAAAATAATATTATTTTGAAAAGATACGTATGTGTTCGAGTGTATATCCCATTTCCTTTTATTGAAGTCGTAAAGGTTTTAATTTTTAAAGGCAAAGCAAAAGTAGGGGGGCAGCTGGCGGGCTTAGGTGGGTGAGGCCTTGATGACTCATCCACATGCAGCCAATAGGATAGTGCCTTGTTGACGCTCATTCCCAAAGTGGGTCCCATCGTAAATTGCTCTCTCCTTGATTTGGGATGAGTTCGGGAGGGCAATTTTGTCCTTTGTGTCGCACGGTGGACACGTGATTAAGGCAGAGTTGGCCAATGGCTATTTGCTATTCTGCTGAAGTGGCACGGTCATGTCACCTGCTCCCAGGGTCCACCCGTCAAAATGAAAAAAATTTAAAAAAAAGGAAATTCCCCGTAATAAAAAAATAATATTATTCTTCCCAATAAAATGACAATTTTATCATATGACGAGTATTCGGATTTTTCTTAGGATAGCAATTTTTTTTTTTCTCAGAAGAGTAATTTAGGAGGGAGAGTTTGTGTTTTTATCTTATTTGTGAGTTAGAAAAATAAAAACGAGGGTAAAATTAAGGTCAAATTACATTTTTACCCTATCTTTAGCTAACTTATAAATCTACGCTAATTTTTAATATGAGATGATTATATTCAATCTTTGTTTTTTAAAGTGATGCTGTTCTAACCTGAAATTAAATATTATTTACTTTTATTACACTCCATTTGAAATAAAATCAAAAATAAATTTAATTAATTTAATTTTAATTGATTTCATTTGAATTGGTTTAAAATTTAAATCCTGTGTTTAGAAATTAATGCAAATCAAATCAAATCATTTCAATTCTGTTGTCTGAAATGTTATAAACATTATAAAAATGTCTGAAGTTGGCAATATGGTCCCTCTATACCATAGAAATGCATAACAGCATCTTTTATTAAATAAAAGTACATCATGATTAGTAAATTTCTTTCATAAAAATAAAACCATAAAATCATATGTATAAATGCAAGTGAAAATATTAAAAATAATAAATATAAGAAGTTATATTATGTGTGACATTAATAATAAAACTTTTATTATTTTAGTGAAGGGTGGGAGGGAGGGTATAAAAAAAATGAAAGGGAAAAGAGTAATAACAGTGAGACGAGATAAGAGAGAAAATGAGGAAGGAGAGAGGGGAGAGGAGGGAAGAGAGAAAGGGGGAGGAGGCAGAAAAAGTAAAACAAAATAAAGTAATATTATATGTGTATCCTTCAAACAATCATCACATCGAAAGAATGACGTAATAAAATATGTATGATCCTTTTTAAATGGTATTTTGGTCAAATAATAATACCGAACCACACATATTCTATCACGTGATCATTTTTGACATAGAGATTGTGTAAAGAATATACATATAGTATTATTACTCAGCAAAATATAAGAATATTTTTGAGGTAAAATAATTTTAAAGAGTAAATTAAATTAAATCAAATTACTTTTGACCTGATTTATAATGCCTAGTAAAATCTTAAAATTAATTTTTAAATCGATTCTTATTTTAAAACATAAAATTTGTTAGATAAACTCATCTTCAAATCAAATTTACTCGTGTTGCAGGGTTCCACAACCACGATTCTTCTTCCCAATTTTCCCCCTCCTTGTCCCCATCTCAACTTACTGCAACAGCCACCTCCTCCGCTGCCATCACCGCCTTTGTCTCTCTCGGAGCTTCCCATCTTGTGGGTTATAATAAGGCCCCATCACTACCTCAATACCTTACCTGCATAGCGTTCCCTCGGCCTCATCTGACCTTTCATCAAGGCTCTTGTTCTTCGGGTGGATTAATTCAAGATCTTTGCACCTTATTATCAGAGAGACGATTGAAATTTATGAAGAAATTCAAAATCTCTGTCTCCACCCTTGCTTGAGCCTAGAACCAATCTAAAATTAATCCCCATTTAGTGTATACATACATGAATTAAATTCACAGTTTCTTCTGTACTTGAATGATAATTAAATTTTAATTTTTTATTTTATGACTTCGAGACAAACATACTAAGTGTTCGATCGAACGTCTCAAAAAATGCTTTAGTAAAAGAAATGTTAATGGCAAAATTGTGTAGAGGATTTAATGGAGGAAAGGGGAAGAAACTTGATAAGAAGATAAAAGTTAATTTCTTTCAAATCCTTTTTTTTCTCTCCAGTTTTCATGACTTTTTTTTCTTTTATATAAACATGTTTTTTCTTTCTTTTCTCTTTTTTATAAGAGGAGTAAACTGAATAATTACTTTTAGATTAAAATAATTTCTACTGGTCACTTGAATTAAATAAAGTCAATATTTTTAATAATTTTAGAAACGAAACCCTAGTGAATCATTAGCGAGAATCTCTTTCTTCTTCATAAACATGAGATAAAATTCTTATTTTTATTATAAAAAAATTAAAATATAGACATGGTCATCCAAAGTTTTGCGATACCCGTCCAGTTTGTCCAACTCGAATGAGACTGAAAGGATCATTTTTAAACCTTTGTGGAAAATAAGGGACGGTAAAAAAATAGACCATTTTTATTCCATTTCATATTATGAACTTGACTTTGCTTGTTTTCCTCCTTCCACCCCTCTTACGAAGAAAAGGGTTGTTTAGCTGTCTCATCTGTCTATTAAAAATGCAAATCACGTCACATCGCTTTAATGCAGAGGAAAGGGACTTGAATCCAAATAATTGATGAATTCAAACATTATAATATACTTTTTTCCCATCTAGAATAATGTCAAGGATCAAAATCACAAGTCTTGCAACTGATTAATAAAACTATAATCCACCCCACCCACTAATATTTTTAGGGGAAATTTTATGCTACACCCTAAATCATCAAAAATTTACAAATGGTAAGATAATACCAAGGGTTGTCCTTTTGTGCAAAAATGATTATGGTTTGTTGCTACTCCAGAATTCATGAGTTTTGGGCGATTTAGGGAGTGTGCCCGTGTTATTGCTCTTTTATAAGGATGAAAAGCTTCTAAACTTTATATTATGTGGCTTTAAAATGTGGTCTATGAGTTATGGTAAACGTGTTTGGCTCAAAAATTCCATAGGTGAGGGGGCGACGTAGAGGATATAATTCAACATCCAGAAATTAAAACTATGTGTATTTTTATTAATTATTATAAAGCAATCTCAATTAATTTTGACATGAAAACTTCTGAGCTTCATCAAGTAACAAAGTTATTAAGTTAGTGGTAGTCAGTATTAACTAGACTGGTAGTGACCTGCTTTCGCAGGGTGAAAGTTAGGGGTTCAAGTCTTAACTATGTTATATTAGTAAGCTATTTTGGTTCCCCTAGAAAATTTAACGCAAATAATTGGCACTAGCAGAAGAGAAGAAGAGGAATGGGGAGATTATACAGTTGATTTAGAAACATACGCATTAATAGTTATGCTCTCAGAAGTGCTCTCATCCTCTGTGAGAAGATCTAGACTTCTTCACCTCTTTACCATTGAGAAAGAATGAAGATATAGTCCGGCCTGCATGATGCCATGCCTCTTGCCATTCACATTTATTTTATGGGAAAAGCGTTCATACTCCTATTGTGCCATCTTCAAATAATGTTGTGCCGGATTCATTTTACAAATTCCAACTACAATGATTGAGCGAGCGTGCAAAAATAAAGAGGACATTGCTAATTTTCAGATAATTTCTTTATGTATAAACTTTTCATTCACCGGGTTTAAACATTGATAATAGTTATAACAATTTAGATATTTTTGGTAGTCCATAGAAGCCAATACATGGTGAAACTGCATGAAAAATGGCATGTCATCTCACTTTTTTATGGCCATTCAATCCGTGAAATTAAATTTTAAAATTACCATTGTTTTAGGTGCTATAATAGGTAGGATCACCAAGCCCTTAGTCTGTTGCATTATTCTAGATTACTTGCATCCAAATTCTAAATAAGAATTTTACTAAAATATCACCAGGCCAAGTAAAAGAAATTGGCAACCAAAGAAAAAAGCAAAATAAAATGCTAAGGAATTTTTCTGGACCAATTATTCTTTGAATTCATTGCTCAGAGAGATTGATGGGGTTGCACAAAGCTTTTGAAAGGATTTGGCTCTTTTACCCTTTCTTATTGTAGTCTCATAAAGTGGAGGGCACTTTAATTTTATCTATGGTTTCTTTCGTGAATCACCTGCCTTTAATTTACTTGGTACAAATAATTAACACGAATCTATTTAAAATTGGCTGAACCTGCACACTTTACCCATACATTCCTCCTTTATAATTTATAATTTATAATTTATATATTTTTTATCACTCATTCATGATGTACAAAGAAATATTTGAGTTGCACTCTTGACAACTCATACGATGAAACATCCTCAAATATAATGGAGGAATCTTGATTGGACTAATACAGGAATAGTAGCCTATTTCAGCTTACCCATGGATGAATTTGCTCCGTTCAAATGATCACTTTGAGATCAAATGCAGCTCTTTTAACCAATAAAGTTTTAAGATTTTAATCCAAACCATTGCTAATGGATGGAGTAACTCCAAGTTCTTATTAATTTAATTGGTATCCTTTAGTTCCTGACGCCTGACAACATTCTCACATTAGTCATCTTGGGTTAGAGGTGTGAATTAGAAGGAACAAATTGTGTGTTTGTTAAGTATGAGCCTAAGGAGAGCTGTCCATAGGCCAAGAGGTGACCAATGAATAAAGTAAAAGTGTCTTCCTTTTATTATTTTAAACTATATTAGTGGATTCAAGCATGGTCTTACTTTGTGTTATAATTGTAAGGGTACTTTAATGCACACACTTTTTTGTTCTACTGGTGCAGTGCAATGCATGAGGATATAATTCATTATGCATTTTTAATTCTCTCCTTGTCTTATCCTTCTCTCATCTTTTACCTTTAGAGCATGAGAGTCGCCCTCAGTTACACTGCCATCAACTAAGGTCCACCCACATCCATTTATTTGATATATGAACCAGTCCTTTATTGCAGCTTTTTGTTTGGGTGGAATAATTTCATCAAATGGGTGGTAGGGCAAGGACCTCAAAATAGTTACCTAATATTAATTATTATTTTTTTTAATATTAAACTTTCACTAATATCACAATCTAATAATTACTATCAAATCTCTTCAAGCGAGAGCCATTTTCTCTCTATTTTATCTATCAATTTTTCTCTTCCTTTCCATTCTCCTAGTTATTTTGAAGCCATTTTTGAGTAATTTTAACTTTCATGGATTGAAATATCATTCAAAAATATTTAAATTTATTAATTTTCATAAGATTTAAAATGTAATTGAACATATTAGTCACAATTATTGAAAATTAAGAAAAACAAAGGTAAACTATATTGAATTTTTGATGCTTCTGGTAAATATGTTAAACATTTATAGATCTCATGAAAATTGATAATCCTGTGTATTTTTAAATGTTATCTCAATCCGTACTGTTAAAATTACTTAAAATGGCATTAACATGATTAGAAGAGTGAAAGGGGGTGAGAAATTGATAGATTTAATGGAGAAGGAACCGGACCCTCATTTGAGGAGCCTTGATAGCAGTAATAAAATTATAACATTATGAGAGTTCAATATGAAAAATAAGAAAATCAAAGTTTAGTAGCCATTTTGAACGATTTAACTTTATGAATGGAACAGAATAAAAATAAAAATTCTTTCGTGTTAAAGAATAATAGCACCTAAATTAGGTGCCATCGATATTAGAATCTCATTTGATTCTTAGGAGAACTCACGACATGGATGTTTTTTCTTTTTTGAACAGAGGTTCGCTCTTACATTTCTTTTGGGCCTCAGTTTGAATTCAGGCCCATTATTATGGGCTTAAATTACAGATAGTGATTGGGCTAACTGGGCCTTGCGAAAAATGGCAAATTGAATCCCCATTTTGTGAAAAATCAGTAAATGAAAAATTCTCCACATTTTTATTATTAATAATAGAAATTCTACTTTCAGTTGGGACCCCAACAGCTCAAATACATAACCTTCCTCATAGACTCTTCCGATTGGCTCTTCTCCTCTTCTCTCACATTGCTTGAATTCACAGAAGAAGAAGAAGAGGATAGAATCTCGGCCGTTGAAAAGGATCCCAAGTTGTGTTGAGGCTGTTGACGGAGAGATCTAACGGTGTAATTCCATCTGATTCCTTGATCCTTCAGCGCCTCCACGGTTCCTACTGTGGCTGCTACCATCCAAGCTCTACTTGTTGAACTCATCTTTTAAGAAAAATTTTACCCTTTGAAAATTTATAGAGGAAAGAGAGAATTTTTGGGGAGAAAGTATAAGTGGGATGTGTGAGGATTTGCATAACGTTGATGAAATTAATGGGGTGTGTGTCTACATATATATATATATATAGTCTCAGAGAGAGAGAGAGAGAGAGAGAGAGAGAGGCCGAAAGAGGAGAGGTCATGTGTGGATTTAGAAAATGCCACAAATAATGAGACATGAAGCTGTGGGTATAGTAGCTTTCGGGGTTCAGGAGCCAGTGGTTTTCTTTTCCTTTTATCTTTTTTCCCCTGGTGAATTATTAGTGGTGGGTGGAAGTTCTAGATCCTCTAGATTTGAAGAGTCGGAAATTTATGGATTTAGATAAAATGAGCCATTTATTATAGAGCAAGTAGAAAGAGGAAATAAAGGCGGAAAAGGAAGGATTAGAAAAATAGCCCAATAAGATTGTGCCATCAAATTCCATTCAGATTAATAGCAGAAAATCATTTAAAAAAAGAATGTAAGATAAAAATTAAATAGGAAAAAAGATAAAAAAATAATAAAAAATTATTATAACATATAAAAAATATTTTCTAATTAAAATAAAATAACTCATTCCTTAAAACCCGTCTCATTAGATCTAATAGTCATCATCCCTCTCATCTTCAACCCTGGGACTCGCCTTAAGGACCCATTTGGTTTTGTAAAATCTGCTTGGGAATATCACATTCCACCAATTGGTATCGATTTGACATGTGAAATTCCTATAATGCCACATTCCTCCAATCTCATGTTCTTAGAAAAAGAGGGCTTAGGTTGGAATGTGTACATGAAATAAAATGTTGAAATTGCACATATAAATGGACAGATTGACAAGATTTTCATTTAATTACAAACTCATATAACTTAAAATAATATTAATAATGGTGATAATAATAAAAATATCGGTAATAAATAAATATATTATTCATAATAAAGAATTGATCATACTATTTTTAGAACTTTATTATTATATTATATAAATTCTATTTTTAGTTAGTAAATATTTGAATTAAAATTTCCATCCTTTAACATTAAAAAATAGATTAAAAAAACTTTATTTTTAGGGTTAAATTTAAAATAAATATTTTTTTATCGGGCAAGTGATTTTCTTATTTTATGTTATGAATATTATGTTTTTGGCTTATAAAAGGGCATCAATGAAAAAGCTTTAACATTTCCTGAATTTAATTATTTGTACTAGACATAATAATATCACATTTTGGGTAATTTGATTGAGTATGCAAATAAAAGAATGTTACATTACGGGTATTGCATTTCCAAGCATCACGTTTCAAAGAATACAATGCCATATGGGAATGTGAGGTTCTGCGAACCAAATGCACTCTAAAGTTCAATGAAGGCTCAGTGATGTGGCTATCTTGGTAGCAATTTCATACTCCACATCCATGAATGAGAAGGCCCAATTAAAAGTTGAAGAATGATTAGGGAAATAAGTTTTTATATTTCATATAGAAAATAATATTTTTTTGGGTAAAAAATATTGACACACCCTTCCTTTGTGAAAAAGATACTGACAACCCCTAGTTTTCAAAAGATACTCATACTCTCTGAATATTTTAAAATGATTATTTTTCCCCATTACAAGTTAATAGATAATAGAAAAAAATTTTATGGAATAAAATTGTTATCATATTTTATACCTTTTTTTTTTGGAATAAAAATTGTTAGATAAAGTTCTTATTTTATTTGAGAAAAAAATGGATTGGATAAAGATATAGTATTTTATAATTGTAGAATACATGATAAATGGATTTTTGATAGTTATCACTTTTTAATGCATTTATAGGATAATAATGATAATAAAAATTTATTATCATCTTTTGTATTTTCTTTTTTATGGACCGGAAATTACTAAATAAGGTGCTTGTTTTATTTAATAAAAAAACATGAACGGATGAGGGATGGTCTTGTAAAATTACAAAATGCATGGTTAATAGTTTTTTTAATAGTTATCATATTCTAATGGCACAGATAGTCAATTTGATAGATTCAGGGGGCATGAGTATTTTTTTTTGAAAATAGAAGGGCGGGTAGAGTCTTTTTAATATAATAATATAATAATATAATCTTTCTCTTTTGCTCATAGTTTTCATATTTTATTTGTTTAAATGATTTTTGTCATTAAATTGGACGAAATTAAATGCCAGGGATACATTAAGTTGTTTTCATAAGTACATGCAGTGTAATAAAAATTAAAATTATAAGGATTCTTCATGACAATAATCACCCTAACCACCGCATTTTAGCCCTTCATTTTATATTGAGCAATGTTAGGGTACATCGCGACATATCATTACCAAAAACGCAAAATAGGAATTTGGGCCCCATTCCTTGCGCCGACCCTCACGCAAAAAGTGGGTCCAATCTCATGTGAATGAGGACCCGCCCACCATACGAGAGTTGATACATTGCTTTGGATATAACATCCGGTGTACCCAGCATTACTCTATTGTTCAAGGTGTAGGGCTCGCCTTATTATAACTGTTCAGTAGAACTTTGGGAGTATCATTTTTATCAAAGGATATGGTCTCAGGTGTCAACATACGCAATTAAGAATAATAAAACTTCATACACTGCAATGAGATTTTATTAATTAAGTTAAATTTAAAAATTTTTGCCAATCATCCTCTCAAAAAAACCCGAAGCAGTGTGAGTCTGTAACTTCTCTTGCCATTGGTTTTGATATCTGCAACCTGCCGAGCCGTGGTTTTTCCCTCCTTTTGGCTTTTCCGTGTTCCCGTTTTACCCCCACTAGTGCATCGGGCAGCATTGATAAGCAAGGGGCACAATGGGTATCGTGGGGTGTCAAAAACCGCCCCCAAGTTTTAGCAAAATTTCGATCCTCCCCTATAATTTTAATTGTTTAGTAAAATTTTGAAATTATGCTGAGTATATCTCTTATCAGCAAATATCGATGACTTTTTATTGATTATTACAACTTTAATTCATTTTTTTCACTCATACTCATACTCGGATACTTTCTCGGTCTCCTTTTATCTTAGTCTTATAAGTCAGTTGTAGTAGTCGATGAATAAAAATTATCAAAAATATAATTCTACTTGTATATCTTTCATATATCATTCATACATAAAAAAAAAAAAAATAGTAATCTGGCAAACTTTAAGTGCAGCTTTTAAAAAATTTTTTTATTCCTGAGCTCATAGATTGTGTGTGTACTATGTGGTATCCTAGCAATATTTTATTATAATTCGCATCGATAACATATTAAACCACTCATTAAAACATATCCCTGACTTAGAAATCCCCCAATTCTTAGAATTTAGTCAGGTTTTTTGTTTTTAATTTTTGTTTTTAACAAAAGGTGCCTTAACTTATACTTGTCATAAATGAAAATTAATGCCTTTACTATTCCCTATTAATGTAATTTTTATAATTCTTTGAACTTATGACGTGTAAATTTATTAATTCTCACGCGAAGGCGGTGCGCATGTGCCTTGGAAAAAAAAAGGGGGGAAAATTGAATTATTTCTATTTGAGTGTGCTTATGACATTTAATTTTCTTTCAAGGTCGTAGTATCACCAATAAAGGCGGTGCGCATGTGCCTTTAATTATTGAATTTGTCACATGTGAGTTTATTTCTGAGCTGTTGGGTAGGAATAGGGGAAGTGTAGAACAAATATTGTGGCTCAATTCCCAAATATGCACATCAGGTGATGTGGGTTAAATGATCACGAGGTGATGAACCTCCCTACAATACCATGTTATCACATATATCACACGTCTCAAACACAATTACAATATTTATTTCACCTTTTTCTTTTTATATGGGCGAGAATCCATTGGAGACACATAACAGCCACCATTTTTGTCCGGGTGAGGATCCATTTGAGACACGTGCTAACCAACCATAGGATGGCTACATACACAACAATAGTTGACGTCTTAGTTTTTAAAGCTCCAAGAAACTTATTTTTATTTGCAAAACATGTTTTACATCCCACGTTAGAAAAGAGAAGAAAATGAAGCTGCCTTTTATGTAGCGGTGGTCCTCTATATATATATATATATATATATATATGTGTGTGTGTGTATGTATGTATGTATTATAGTCGGTGAGAGGGCAATGCTTAATTAGTATATTTTAAGAAGACCACTGGGTTGGGAATTTTTTTATGGTCATTTTCTTGCTGCATTAGAATGATAATTTGATGCGAATTAGATTTCAAATTGGGAGGTTCTCACCATTGGTGGGGGTGCAGTTTCTTGAGATAGCAAGAAACAAACTTGTATCTCACACTCAACGATGGAATCAGAGTTTATTGCCTTATCGGCAATTGGTAAGGAAGCTAATTGTGGCCCAATCAAATGTATCCTATTAAGCAACTTTACTGCAAAAGTGGATCCTGCTTTATCCAGAGCGCATAATAATAATTATATCAGTAAATCTAGACGTATAAGTCTAAAGTATGATTTTGTGGGACGCTTGATATAAGAATGAATTATTACAACTGTCTATATAAAAGCAAGTAAGAACTTGGCTGTCTCATTTACTAAGCCTCTGGGACATATGCACTGTAGGCACATGATTGGGAGTGAGTTGATTAATGCAACACTGGTTGAAAAGGGTAGGTCACAATGTAAGTCGTGAGAAAGGACATGAGTATTTTAGGACTGGATGAGATTGTGCAACCTAAGAGTGAGTGGCATCAGAGGATTCATGTTAATGACCCGGAGTGATTTCTTGTTATTGATTTCATATTACTGGCCCTAAATATTGGGAGAAAGGTTTAGTTTGTTGTTGTTGTAGTAGCAATGACAACTCAATCAAGCGCTAGAGAACTTCTAGCACTTAGGTTTTAATGGGCTACATCAAGTTAGGGTGAATAGCCGTTAGTATTGTGTATTAGTAGGAAGATAATACTTTTGTTACCTATTTGAGGATATGTTAAACTACTAGTGAAGTTCCATAATGTGTTATAGTAACAGAGAGACACAAGATGATGACTTTCACATGTATGAATGAACGAGGGGCGCCACTTCTTTACAGAATTGCGGTTCATTCTTGAGAGGTTCATGAAACAGGATGTAGTGCAAAGCATGGATGAATATCTTATGAGTAATCAAAGGGTTCCATGTGTTTATTTCTCCGATTATGTTACGCAGAAGTATTGGCTTAATCTGCGGACACCATTCATTTCAATATAACCTTGTGACATTTAGAATAACATAAGGTTTTAAATCCAAAACCACATGGTTTGCCCATATGACTCTTCAGGTGCTTTTACGAAAAATTTCAAACAGTTTAAACAATGGGAGCTGTTTGAAAGAGTAATATTACTCTTCTCAAAAAACTGTATCTCAAAAAAATCCCACCACTTACATGAAAAGATGGATCCCACCGACAGACGTGGGTCACACTCATCGGAATTTGTTTGCAATCACTTTTTTCAGGAGAAATAGATTTATCCTGTTTGAAATGATCGTTAAATATTTTAAAATATTTTATGAATTTAAATATTGAAATTTTTATGAAATATTTTCTAAAGAAATTGGGGGACCTGTTGAAGTTTTAGTTTTAAGCTTCAAGAAGCGTGTTTGTTGGGCGAGAATGGTGCGTAATGGGCTACCTTGTATGCTTTGTTGCGAGGTACGTAGAGGCGCTATTCTTCTTTTTCGATGCATTTGGTGTAATCTGACAAATTTTGTACGTTATAGAAATGGTGCAACCACTCCAAAGTATCCCGAATTTGTACACTCGTCTTCCCGATTCGTCTAAATTCAAATTGAAATCCTAGCTTCAAGTTACCTCGAATTTCAATTCTATTATTCTTCTTTTTATTCAAATATCTCAGAATAATCTTTTATTTATTTCAAAACTTAAGTGGCACAAATTTATAAGAATATATATTTTTCATTCACTAAAATACCTTCCACTAGATTTATGTCACATAAGCCTTTTATGATGATTTTGTGAAATCCTTTATGTATGTAAATTTTGTTTTCTTTCTTTGGTGAATGTGTGGAACTGTTATTTTGTGTCCACAATCTAGGAGAATATACATATAGCGATGGTAAGCAAGGGGTACATTTGTTATTGTGGAGGCATTGAAAATTACATAAATCCCTCCTTGAAGTTTTAACAAAAATCCGTGTTTTCTCTATTGTTTGAATTGTTTCATTTTATTGCCTAAAATTTTTAAGTTATATGCACCTTTATCATCAAATATTGATGATTTTTTGTTGGTTTCTACAAATTTCGATCATTTTCTTCTCCCATCTGCATATCATTGATTCTCTCCGGCTCTTCCCACCCGAGTCTTTTATGTTAATTGGGTAGGAAGTGAACAAAAGATGTAAAAAGAGTAGTTCTATTTTATACGTCCTGCATACTTCCTTCGTCTAGAAAATATTGATTTATCAAAATTTAAGTAGTTCTTTAGTATTGCTTGACAACAAATTTTTTTCTTTTTCAATAATATGCTTAAGTTATAAATTCGTAAATTCTTAGTATCCTTATGTCAATTGGATATGACACTTCATGATTGTGTATAAAAGATTTCATTGTTTTGATAAAAATATATCACATTTTTAACATTATTTATTAAAATGATACCGTTTTAAGGTGTTTTTATACACAGTAAGGTAGAGTGGCATGCTATATAATATTTTTTTTTCTTCCTAAACTATGTGTTATCCTTGGAATGTTTTATTAGGATTTCTGAATAAATATTTCAAGACATGATAAAAGCTCATTTTTAGTTCTAAAACATTTAGCAAAAGTTACTGCGCATTAATAGCGTATTAAAGCACTCATTAAAACACTCTTTACTTAGAAACTCTCAAAACCCTCAAACTCTCAGAATTTAGTCAATCTTTTTTTTTTTTTTTTTAACAAAAGGTACCTTAACTTAGAGAAAATTGAGGTCTTTACCATGCCCTCTTTAATATAAAATTCTTTTATTAAAATTAAAATTTATGAAGTTTATTAATTATCACCGGAAGGCGGTGTGCATGTGCCTTTATAAGAGAAAAAGGAGGAATGAAAAAACTTGAATTATTTGTATAAATGATAGTTTATTTATGATTTAAATTTAAGAGAAAAATTCTAAAAGACCCCATGATATGTTCATTTTTTAAGAAACTCCCTAAGATTGAAATTTTATTTATCATATTCCTTTTATTTTCATTTTGTTTTCAATAAACCACTTTCATCCATCTGTCATCCAATTCCATTAAGTAAGGAGTCATACCACAAGTTATTAAATTTTTGCATCATAAATTAATAATAATAATAATAATAATACTTGATAAATAGGAAAAATCAAGAATAAATAAATAAATAGATAAGAAAACTCTAATCTATATTTTTAGTTACCATGGATCTTGGTATTTATGTGTCAATTAAAAATTTGGAAGGGAGACACAAGGATTTTGGTGCATTTCTTTCAAAAGAAAAACTTTAATTTCATAATTATATATACATGGACCTTCGGAGAAGAGAGCCTCACCTTTCTTATTTTGTTATTTAGATTTTCTTAATTTTATTTCTATTTTTCAAGTATTTGTCAAATTTTTTATATTATTTTTAGTGATTTATATTTGAAATAAGGACGTGAAAATTCAATAGTTTGCCATGTGTCCCCCCACTTATCAGAATTGAATGGCAAATAAATACAATGAGTCTATTAAAAATAAAATAAAAATAAAAGTGAGATGATAAACAAAATTTATACCATACATAATTTTCTAAAAAATAACTCAAACCACATAAAATCTGTCAATTTTTTCCTAAATTTAAATGTTAAAGGCATTTAAATGTTAAAGGCACATGCACACTGCTTTTATGATGATTGCTATGACTAAAAATAAATTCAAATATGTCAAAAATAAACTGAAAAATATCCTTCACGGTTGAAAACCGTCCAGCAACTATAGGAGCCATAATGACGGTGCGCATGTGCCTTTAATTCTTTAATTTATGACATGTGAATTTGTTTCAATTGTCAACACTAAATGGAGTGGAAAATTATGTTCGAAATTATTTAGTCAAAATAATATATTTTTTCTTTTTCAAATCAAACGAGTACTTTAAGGACTATTTGAAGAATAGTTATTATGTTCATCATTTATTAACACAATAATAATAATAATAATAATCATCCCATTCCTATTATTCTTATTTCCTTTATCATCCCTAATCCATAATTCTCTTTTGCTAAACTCAAACCAATAATTAATAAATTGATAGTAAAATTAAATTAACAGCCAGAATTCCATCATTCCTCGGACAAGTGATTCCCCAATTTTATTTTATTTTCCTCTTCAAAAGTCGAAGATTTACTTAATATTTATAAATACATAATTGGCTTATGAAAATAGGGAAAGCAAATAATTACCAAGGTGGGGAGCCAATGCATTTTATATAAATATAAACTCAATGTAGAACACTGAGATACAACGAGCTTTACCAAATCCTCCTCTACCCAAAAATATAAGTAAAGAAAAAGAAGGTAAAAAGAAAATCTGTGATGCAGATCTTCTTCGGAGCTTCCAAGCTAATAGTAGCATAGGACTCCTCGAAGTTTCTCACAGATCATGAAATATATTTCTAATGGGGACCCCAGGAATTCAAAAGCATGACTTTACTGAGAGTCATCTCTGTTTTCTTGGCCCTCTCATCCTTCAGTTTACACGAATAAGACTCCACTGCAGCTGAAGGAGATGATGAAGATGAAGACGCTTGCAACTGGGTCTGGGGCTCCGACCCGACCGCTGCAGTGCTGCTCCACACAATCCAATCTCTGCTCATCTTTTTCTTCCCCCACTCCTAGCAAAACTCGGGGTGTTCTCTTTTGAGAAAGATTGGGAGAAATATGGGAATTGTGACTTGGGTTGGGACTGTGCTTATATTTATACTAGCCCTTCCGATAATATTGATATTTTGGGATCTTTCTAATAAATTCAGGAGCATTCTAGTCATTTAAGGCTTAGGTTAGGTGAATTTATTGTGGTTTCCAAGAAGGCTGTTTAATGCTGAAACAATAAGCTTTGAACCGTACGGATGGGATTAGTATAAAAGAATAAAAAAATATGTCAATTTTTATATATTTTAATTATGAACTTAATTTTGGTGCAACGGTTGCATCTTATTTAGGTGCAGCACACGCATAAGAAAAGTTAAAAAAAAAAACTTTAAAATGACATCGTTTTAGTCTTGTTTTTATTTTTTTAAGCATCGCAAGGCAGCAGTTGCACCTGACTTATGTGCAGCCGCTACATATTAGTTTTTTCCTTTTATTATATATTGGATTATTATTTATATTATAAATTATTAAGAGTGTCTAAGCAGGTATAACTGTTTTGAATATTAATACCTATTAGATAAGAAGCTATATACAACTAAATTATATATATATTCTTTTATTATTTCCATACTCATTCAATTCACATGGTTGAAATTTGTGACAGAATCGAAAATGACGTTATTTTAAGGTGTTACAAAAGTAATTTACTGTGCATGGCACGTATACTTGTCCCTTCAAGTTTTTAGAGGATATGGGAAATTGTAGAATTGAAAAGTGGTCGTTTGGAAATATGAAAGAGCAGTGAGTCCGAGATTTATGGATTCGGATCCATTTATGGAGATGGAGGAGAGAAGGGTCAAATTTGGATATTCGAAAGGTATGTCTCATCCTCAAAGAAATTATACGTAAAACGAAAGGGCACCTTAGCTCTCTAGTTGTCATGTGCGAATATTAATGCCTTTACTTTTGCCTCTTTAATGTAGAAATTTATTAATTCTTCCTTTTCCATGTAAATTTGTTAATTTCTAAGTTTAATGATACATGACTAGAGGGCGGTACGGATGTACCTCGAAATAAGCAAGGGAGATTGATTCAATACTAAATTGACTTAGATGTACTCCAAAATGACATTGCCATAATAAATCGCTACAGATTCTTTAATATTTTAATTATATTTTCTAAATAAGCTCGTAACCACCTGAAGCAAAAGTTATATTCAAAATTAGTTGACCAACTCATCTCTTTTTTTTTCAAATTGAAGAGATGCATTTAAGATTCAATTTGAAGGACGTGGATGATAATGATTTTATTGGTCGGTAATATAAAAGGCAATCAAATGAGTGTTACCTTTTAATAGTCATTCTTAGATATTAGGATACCACCGCTGCATTCATTTGTGATTATATTTGCACTCCCATCATACAAAATACAAGTTTAGAGTATCCTTCGGATCAGAGCAATTAATCACTTGAACCAATAAATGTGACATGATCCATTTTTTGTGATTTTATTATAAAATTTTTTATAGTTGAGGGTGGATTTGTATATATCTTTGTCTTTATTTTCTCTCATTCGTGTAACTGCTGACAAGTCAAAGCCATCACCTGAACATTTCTTTTGAATATTTTCCCCTCATAATTCAAAATTTTTGATTAATTAATCTTTTGCGGGGACACAATATTAAGTGAATCAGCAACTTTGTCTCATCTTACGAAAATAGGGAAGTCAATTAATTACCAAGATGGGAAAATTACTGCATTTGATATGATATGGACTCGAAGAAGTAGTGTTGGACCATTTGGATCCGGTCTAAGTTGGGCTTCTCAAAGCGCAGCCCATTAGGCTTTGTTTTGGGTCTCAAGGCTGAAGTAGAACGCGTCAGCAGGGGATAGGCGCAGCGGTGAGAGAGAGAGAGAGAAGAAGAGGCGGCAGCATCCCCGTCCGACCAGTTCTGATCCAAGTGAGGATCAAAGGTCGATCCGTGGTCTGACTGAGCTGAAATTTCATAAATGTAATTTTGATTCCTTGTTCTTTAGATTCCGTTCGGTCAGTTTTCTATTTGAGTTCTCAGTGGACTGTTTTTGAGTCTGTTTCGGAAGTGCGGCGTTTGAGTAAGATTTCACCATCTTTTTTTTTCATGTGTTTGCTGTGATATAGCTAGATCTTTGCAACATTTATCAATTCCCTTATTCTGAAAATCTATTTGTGATGCTTATTTGTTGAGTTGAATTTAGGTTTTATACCTAAAATTATATAATAAAGATTTGGGTGAGCTCCAAGATTGGTCCCGTAATTTTTATCTTTCACGTAGAAGGAGTTTTTCAGATTAAAAATTAATTATATTACTGCTGCTACTTTCGATATATTTTTATCGTGGTTAGATTCATGTTTTTTCTTGTCTAGTAGTTTCCCCACGCATTTAATCATAGTGGGTATCTCTTTTTCCCAACAAGTAGAGCACAAAGACCCAAACAGCCGAGCCTTCTACCAATCAAATAAAACATTAAAAATAATTATGACTCATTCTTTAAACCCAATAATGAGAATACAGAAAAGGCGAGAAAAAGGTTACGATGCGTATTTAAGTCATTTAATAGTTAATAATTAATTTTAAATATTTTTTAATAAATAGCTTAACTCATATAATCACTTATTTTAAAGATTTCAGCTATTTTTACTAAAATACTAAGTAGCATATTAAATTACTAATTTCAGTCATTTTAAAAAAATATTTATTATTTAGAATTATAAACTATTTAATATAAGCCCCCAAACGGACTCGTAATTGGGATGCTGCTCAGTGAACTATTTAGGAGATTTGAAGAGAAGAAAGATAATAAAAATTTGAATTATTCAAAAAAGATAAACCGGAGGCGAAACCGGATCTTGCTGCTGGTTTCTGTGCTTTTCTTTTCTTTAATTTTCATTTTTCTGGTTAGCTTTTTCTTTTTCCATTTTTTTTCCTGGGACATTTTTTCTTTGAATCTTTGGGGTTCGCTAGTTGGGAGACAATCAATGTATTATGTATGATACCTTTTTTGACCTTATTAGTGCACGTGGCAGCGGCGAAAGGGGGGGTAAAACGGGAAATTAATATTAATCGCGTTGAAATCTTTGACCCTATTTCACTTTGTTCCGATTTCTACCTTTCCGTTCCATTGTCAAAATTTTAGCCTCACATTACACGTGCTCTGCAAGTATTTGGAGACTTTAGATCACTGCAAAATATTTGCATTATTCGATTTAAAAATCATAAGAAAATTTTTTTTTACAAATAAAGAGCTTTTGAGACAATTAGTTATATTTAAAATTTAAGTTTTGAAGTAGTTAGGAATATTTTAAAATTTAAATTTTGAGTGATTAATTATATTTAAATTTTGAATTTTGAATTGTCATTCTCCCTATTCCTAATTAACTTATAATAATAGTTAAAGGAACCAAAGGGTACTTTGGCCCTATAATAGCATAGATTTTATAAATTCTGAGAACATTGCTGAAATTTTGAGAACTCGAGAATAAATTTTGGAGCAAGAAAAGACTATTAACAAGCTTTTTAAAATAATATTTACGTTACTTCTCCACTCCGAGTCCAACCATAGCCATTGGCTATCTAATTTCGCCCACCGTTGCTATTAAATTTCAGCCAAATTTTAATTACTATTGTCAAACTCCAATCACTTTTGTCAAATTTGTGCCTAAATTTGGCCTTCTTTTGTTGGATTTTGATCACTCCCATTAGATTTTGATAGGTAAAAAATGCAAATAATGCGTATAAACTAAATATATTTCTCATTGCCTAAGAAAAATAAGAACAAGAAAACAAGAATAATGAGAAATGATAAAAAAAAAAAAGAAAAAGAAATAATAACATGAGAATGGAGCCTTCTTGTTCTTCAGTCTTAGCTAAACAAAACCTCATCACGGTTTATTATGTCTTGGAAAACGGGTACTTGAATTTTGAACTTTTATCAGGAAAAAGCTAAACTAAATTATGTATTAATAATATGTACTCACCTCATCATAATTGTAAAACAAAATTATACTCTATTACCTTCACAGAAGTTATCTGTAAGTAATCCACCGACCCAATCCACTTAAAATTTAAATTCATCTCCAAGTTCAAATTATTTAAAAATTTATCAAAAATAAAAAAATTATAAAACTGCATGGGGGATGACACCCCAAGATTGGAGGCAACCCAAATCCATCCTATTTTTGTGGTAAACCTCCAGGGGAATTGTCTAGTCTGTTCGTTCAAATGTAATATTTTGAATAAATAACTTGATACATACTAATAACTTATAAATTTCGATTATATATATCCTAAATAATTTACACATTTATAATTTTAAAATATTCAAAACATTCATTTATAAGGTAAAAATTATTAAAATTTTTAATTATTATAATATTATTATTATTTTTTAGGTAATACTATACATACATTGTTCACACATCCTCCATATGTAAAGATAGTCACGTGATAAATTTTACATGATCTTATGTTATTGTTTAACTAAATCATACTTAAAATTAGATTGCGCAAATTTTACCAGATTCTCACCTTTTCGATATAGTAGAATTTTCCTCTTTCCTAGTTCGTAATTACAACTAAATATAAACGGGTAGGTTCATGGATATCGATACGTTATTTGAATTTGTACTATTAAATTTTATTAGTGGGCTCATTTTTATGAGTTACCAAACAAAGGCAAACACCATTCGACGAGCTCGGCAACGATTCCTACCTGCCGCCCACCGACACCGTCGCAAAACCGTGGGCGCAATTTCCCTTCAAGTTATAATACCACACGTGTCATCCCAACAAGGAAAAATATTAAATCCCACATGTAATCGTCCCTCTCTCAAACAACCGGTAGCGCCTCTGGTTTTCCCATATATATATATATATATATGAGTGGAGTGATCGTGACCACTTCACAACTCATAATTTCGACGATTATTTTCTCAGTAGAATTTACGAAAAAAAAAAAAACCCCTAAAATTTTGAGGAGAGAAAAAGGGGAAAGAAGATGAGCAGAGCATGGATTGTGGCAGCGAGTGTTGGGGCGGTGGAGGCTTTGAAGGATCAGGGGGTTTGCAGATGGAACTATGCCATCAAGTCGGGGCTCCACCACGCGAAGACTCGGGTCGGGTCGGCGCCCCAGTCGCAGAAGCTCTTCTCGTCGTCATCTTCTTCAGCTGCAATGGAGTCTTATGCATGTAGGTTGAAGGACGAGAGGGCCAAAAAAACAGAGGAGACCCTGAGTAGAGTCATGCTTTTGGATTCTTGGGGTCCCCGTTAGAAATATATTCCATGGATTACGTTATTAGAAGCTCAGAAGATTTGCACCACAGTTTCTTCGTTTTTTTTCTTTTTCCTTTTTTTTTTTTGGGAGGGGGTGTGGAGAGGATGATTTCTGATATTAGAAGCTCAGAAGATTTGCACCACAGATTCTTTTTTATCTTTTTTTTTTCCCCGGGGTGGGGGGGATGATTTCTGATATAAGAAGTTCAGAAGATTTGCATCACAGATTCTCTGTTTTTTTTTTTTTTTTTTTTTTTTTGTGTGTGTGTGTTGGTGTGGAGAGGATGATTGGAGGAAAGCTCGTCTGTCTGTGCCTTTGTGTTCTGCGTGGAGTTTATATTATATAAAATGCAGTAATTTTCCCACCTTGGTAATTAATTGACTTCCCTATTTTCGTAAGCTACACTATGATGAGACAAAAGTTGCTGATTCGCTTAATATATTTGTCTTCACAAAAGATTAATTAATTAAAAACTATGAATTATAAGGAAAAAATATTTAAAAAATAAATTAAGGTGATGGCTTCAACTTGTTATAGAGACCACGAAGGAGGGAAAATAGAGATAATTACGTATATAAATTCACCCTCAGTTATAAGAAATTTTATAATAAAATCATAAGAAGTGAGCATCTCACATTTATGAAAGTGAGTGATTTCTCCATTTCAAAAGATAATAAGATTATATTTGCAACATATTTGCATGAGTTATTGGGGAAAGTGAGTGATTTCTCCATTTCAAAAGATAATAAGATTATATTTGCAACATATTTGCATGAGTTATTGCTCCAATTCGAAAGATGCTCTAAAATTATATTTATATGATATTTATATGATGGGAGTGAGAATATAATCACAAATGAATGTAGAGGTAATGCTCATGTGAGTGCCTCTTTTATATTACCGATCAATACAATCTTTCTCACGTCCTTCAATTTGGAAAAAAGAGGTGAGTTGGTCAACTAATTTCAAACGTAACTTTTGCTTCATACGGGTACGACAGAGAATGCAGTAAAATGCAATGATTTCCTCATTTTGGCAAAACGCAATATGATGGGACAGAATGGCCAATCGATTTGCTTAATATTATGTCTTCGTAAGGATTTAATTAATTAAAAATTCTAAATTATAAGGGAAAAAATTCAAAAGAAAAACTAGTGCAATGGGTTTTGACCCTGTTAGCAATCATATGAAAAGAGAAAAGAATGGTAATATGCATGCACGTTTATTTCAAGTATAAAGGATTCCATATCAAAATCACAGGAAGGCCTGTACGGCACAAATTTATGAGAGCATGTATTGTTATTACTAAAACACTTTGTACTATATTTATGCTAAAATTATTCCTCATAATATAATTATTTCATGCAATTACATATTTACACTGTAATACTCCCCGACACAATACGTCAAATATAAAACATTATTTGTGTAATATTTTGGTACAACTGGGGTGGGAGGCATTTTAATGATTTAATCGATTAGTATCGAAGGCACACGCCTATAATATGGATGAGAAAACATTTATTGGTGCCTTTTTAGTTAGGAAAAGCCAGGTTTTTCCATTTTCATCCACAATTTAATTTTAGAACATCATATTTCATTCATAAAATTTGAAAAGAAAAGGTAGTTTTTATTTAGAAGGCTCAATCCACAACAGCCAATTTGATGAACTCTCTCATATGAATAGAACGCAAAATCAATCTGTGACATACATCCGGTCCAAATCCTTTCATTAGCGAAGCTTCGCTTATATCTCGCCACCTGTGGAGTTCACTCCAAGAGATAGAGTTGGGGACGACGTAAACATTGTTATAAATGCATAGACATTCATACAGACCAAAAGCAGATAGCGAAGAACAAGGTTCTCTTTTTTAGTTATCGGGATCAGCGGTTGACTATGGCTAGTTTGGATCCTTCGAAGGCAAAGTCAGAACCTGAATCGAGCGACTCCGATCTCACATGTTCAATTTCCGGGAAGAACGCTAGTACTGGTGAGACGCACAGAATTAGGGAAGCTGAAAAGGCTGAATGGATCAAGAATCTCAACTTCTGGGGACCCAAAATAAGTGTCATCCTCCCCAAGCATGTTGGTTCATACAAATAAATGTGGTTCTTGCCCCTTATCCTCATACCCAGATAGTTGTCATCCTCCCTAAGTATGTGTATTTAATTTTCTTCATGTTTTTCACATTAATAAATGTAGTTCTTCCCCCTTATTCCCCCACCCAAAGTTGTCATCTTCCCGAAGTGTGTAGTTAATTTCTTCGTTTTATTTTTTATATAATTAAATGTAGTTCTTCCCCCATATTGATGTTGATGAATAGAAGTTGTACCGAGAGTTCTTTGGAAAGTGTCGTTCAAATAAGGAGGAAATGCATGCAATTGATGATGCGATGGTGCCAAGAGAGGCGGGCGATTCCGATGAAGTCACTGTGATTGCTGAGGTAAAATCGAAACGGTGGATTGAGCCTTCGAATGCAATGAAGTCTTCTGATGAGGATTCGGACGATGATTGTGTCATTTTGGATGGTGAACCCAACAACAGGGTTGAGGTCGCGACTGGCTCGGCGAGCGAGGTGGACGATTTGCTAATTGTTGGGGTGAAGGGTCAGATTGCATGCAGAGACTATCCTCATCCGCGGAGCCTTTGTGCGAAGTTTCGTTTGAGTTCCGCCCCACATGAAAGGCACTGTGACCTGTGTCACTGTTATGTTTGTGACTCCCTTGCACCATGTGTATTTTGGGGCACCGGGATCTCCATTCTTGATCATTGCCATGCCACGGACAAAGACGAGGCGTGGAAACTGAAGAGGATAAATTCAAAGAAAGGGAACAGAGCTCCAGTACCCATTCCTACATTCTCAAAAGTACGCCCGTCGCCTAATTTCATTCCACAGCACCCTCCCCAACCCAACCCCGTAGCGCAGGTTCAGGTCTCCAGGTCAACCGCGATCCATGCGTGCTCCTCATCAGCAAATGCTGCTACCCCCAGAATCACAAAACAAGGTAGAAACCCAAGGGCTGGATTGAATTCTGTAAGAAACAGATGCCCGGGTCCCAATATCTCTAGACCCTATAGAAGTCACAGTGCTAGTAATTTGGGCCAAGAAGGATTCATCTCTTCTCGGGTAACACGTAAGAAGGCGGGGCCTGTTCCAGCTCCTTTGACAAACCAATCCGGTTGTAGTTCTTCCATCAATACTAATCGTGTCCATGCAATAGCGTCACATAATTTTGCACGTCATCGTCCAGTGGCAACTCCTTGCCACAGAACCCTCGTTAATCGGCTGGATCGTCATCCCATTACGAGCTCAGTTATGGGACCATATCATAACTTACCACAGCCTAATATTGGCGCCATTTTGGGCCGCGCAGCACCCTGTGTGCCCCAGGTGGATTGCCAAACTCTTCCACAACCAAATAGAGGCCGGACTTTCATTCAGCCTGGGAATCAAACCCGAACTGTGGTAAACCCTAATTTTCCAGATTTTAACTTGAGCTGTTTCAATGATATTGGTCAGAGCAACCAGAGGTTCAGAGATGATCCTAAACTTCAAAGTTCTGTGCCGACAGTCGAGCCGTCAGCTGTTGCCGATTATAATCCAGGGTTCCCTAAGCTTCTGAAACTCGATCCATTTGACTTCGAATTTGAGAATTGGTTGACGGGGACTGAGCCTGTATCTGTAGCTGCAGAAGGCATGGTGCCTTCTGAATTAATTGCATCGTCTCCCAGCTCTAATCCTGTAGATCCTGCTTTGTTTTTATTTAATTTGTAGACCAGTTTATGTACGATCTGGCATGTACATAGCCAATTATCCCCCTGCTTCACCTCTTGGGAATGCTCCTGTAGCTGTTTAAGTATGGACCTTTTCTTTAAGGGCGTTTATGGTGCACTTTAATAGAGCAGGTTTGCGTGTAAAAAACGTTGTAGCTTCTCCAAGTGAATCAGAAGCATTGGATTTCTCTCTTTGGCCATATTCAGTGTTGTTGCCAATAAAATCATAAAGGACCTTTTGCTTTAAAAAAAAGAAAAAGGATAAAAGTCCAGCAAAATACGTTACCACATGTACAGCCCACATGTGGTTGGGGCTTCAGAATCGTTCCCCATAATGCCATGAGATCTCACAATTGCAGCCGATGCAGGGTATAGAAGCTAGTCCTCCTCTCCCCATTTCTTACCCTCCTCTTCTCTCTCTAGCAATGGTCCTCACCTCTTCCCCCTCTATTTCTCTCCCGTCTTCTGTTTCAATCTTGTGCTCTATGGTTCCCGGAATATGTTTGACGACCTCTACGACCACTAAACCTTTCAGCGGCTGCAAAGAAGCAATGCTCAGAGATGAGACCCCTTCTACATTATTTGTCATATTGACGTAAACATTGACGTAAGCCTATTTTGTTGGAGTTATTTCTTTGTGATAAAATATATGACTTATGCAATGTTCGATGTGAGACGGAAAAAGCAGTTTGATATGCTTGGTGCACATTTTAACGTTTGGTTAGTTTGAGAAATTAGAAAATCCCTGGTAGCCACTTGAATTAAGATTAAATCTTAGATAGGAGACCTTGCAATTCGACCGGCACAAGAAACAAAAAATATAAAATAAAAAATTATTTGTACCAAATCAACAATCCAAGACCTTACACTAGTTTATTGCAGACGACTGGTTTGCTTTAACATTTTATTTTAAGAAAATTCACTACACAAACACAGCAAATGACTAGGTCCTTCACTTTTATCATTTAAGATGACTTATTACGGGCATCCCTTTCATAGTAGAAAGAGTTGGGAA
Source organism: Santalum album (assembly GCA_034195605.1). NCBI lineage: Eukaryota > Viridiplantae > Streptophyta > Magnoliopsida > Santalales > Santalaceae > Santalum > Santalum album. The sequence goes on along the minus strand of CM067267.1, from coordinate 7,537,512 downwards.
GCATCCATCTTAGAGGGCTTTGAGGCCATCGTAGAATACGGTGGCGAAAGCATCCATGTTAGCCTTTGGAAAGGAGAGCCCAATCTCAAGCCCCTCGTTCGGGTCCCTGCACTCGTTAAGGGACATAGACCCCGTCCCGTCTATTGACACAACTTCACTCTTCTTGGGCTTTCCCCACCCAAAATCCATCTCATAAACCGCAAACTTGGGCGACCCGGCCACTCCCACTAGCCGGCCCCGGTCCAGCTCTTCGAACCTCGACACCCACTCCTCTGCGCCCCTCAACACGTCCCCCTCCTCGCGCCGCAAGCCTCCCCGTATGGCCTCACCGATGGCTCTTGCGGCCTCCACGAACCCGTCTTTCCCCGTTACTTCGCGAGTCTTCGCGGTCGCGAAGCAACGCGCGACGCAGTTGCCAAAGTAGGCCGTGGGCACGGGCGGGTCGAGAAGGGCCCGGATATCCGCCAAAAAAACGAAGTGATCCGTGTCCGATTCGTCGTCCTCTTTGACCGCGCATTGGCCTCTAGCCTTGACTGCGCATGACCAAACGTAGGCGCATACAACAGTGAAGCTGGACACATGAGAGCAGTGGGCCGAGGCCCGTTGTTTGAGCCGCTGGGTGTGGGCCTGGCTCATTGAGAATGTCGCTATGACATTGTTAGTAGGCTTTACCTGAGATTCGGATCCGTCGAACTTTCTCCGGCCGATCTGGCTCCAGTAAATGGGCCCAAGTCCACGGTCGTCCTTAAGCACGCTCCGGTTGAAAAACGGGAGCGAACAGTCCCTCAACAACGCCCCGTCGCTGCCGGATTTACTCACGGAAGCCCACGCCCTTATGAAACTGGTGAACGCGCTGCCGTCGCCGACCACGCGCCGAAATGCAAAACCGATGCACATTCCGGCTCTCGGAAACACCGACACGAGCACGGCCATAAGCGGCGCCGTCAGTCCGCCGTCCGGTTCGAACGCGAGAGGAGGGAGCCGAGGGGTGAGCACGTGAAACTCACGAACCTCCCGGGCGTGGTTCCCCGTGAGCTCGTCGAAATTGCTTCCGACCTCAGCAAAGGTCAAGGGAACGGCGTCGCATTCGGCGTAGCGGAGGTAGGGCTGGCCGGAGTTGCGGGGAAAGCACAAGTTTCCGGCGAGTAGGGAAGTAGTGTTGGAGAGTGACGGCGAGGGAGTGCTTGAGTGGTGGGATCATGGCGTGCTTGAAGTGCACGAGGGTTAGATTGGGAATTTCGTAGAAGAAGAGATGGTGGATGAGAGGGTCGTGGAGGTAAGGCAGGTCGAGGAAGGTGAGAGGAAGGGTCGCACTGGGAACTGATCCGGTCGGCGGTGAGACCCGGCACTGCTCTAGTACCGTCACCGGGCCACCGTCAGTCATTTTCAGAGGAGGCAAGCGCTACAAACAAGCAATGAAGAAATGAAGGCACTTCTCCCTCGGCTGCAGCACATTATCATTAAATAGGTCGTGTGACAATGCTACTAGGGGCAGCAACGGGTAAGAATATATTCATTTAATGCAACTGAGCTCAGCTTGATTAGCATTCAAAAGGCTCTCCTTTTTTAGGAATTTTCAAGTTTGATTCTCTCTCTTCAGAGTTTCAAGTGACATAGGACAAGTCTCAACTTTGTAAGATAACTCGACAGGTTATGCACATATGTGGGGCTCATTTATCCAAAGGTTGTTGTCATAGGAGCGTGTAGTTCTCCCGTTGGATGAATATGCCTAGTTAGTTGGTCTAAAATCCTCATTCTAAAAAAAGGTACACCTCCTTTCTCTATTTGCCTTGTTTTAACCGTAATTATCCATTATCGAAGATCCAAAATTAGGTCAAGTTATAATCAGACCATGGCATTGGGATTAATGTATGATTTAAAAGATTCAATTAGCACCGTAACTATCCGTTATAGCTTTTGATGTAGTAGCACATGTCAAATCCAACACACCCTATCATAATTACTAGAGAAAAAGTTGAGATTTTTAACCCTTTTGAGTAAGGATAAGCATCTTTTTTTGCACGTTTTACTAAAATTGTAGGGTAAGGATAGAGAACTGGGGGTACTTTAAGTTGAATCCTTACTCATTACTTATTAGAGTAGGGTATTGTATTTTTTATTTTACCCATTAGATTAAAGGTAAGGCTTTCAATATTAAAGCTAATGCCATTACACTACACGTTGCCACTACTAAATACCATTTAAAAAGCTGAAATGATCAAATAAAGGAATTTCAATGATTTGGCGAATCTAACACAACTCTTCAATTTGGCCATTTTGGGGCATGAACTGGCATTAATTCGACTAGTATTGACCTGCTTTTGTTATAGTGACTGTCAAAAATTCAATACTATTCAGTATATTGAACTATAATGCTTACATTACGTATGCTGGGAGAAAGACGTGAGAATTGGATATGATACCATATGGGCTTACATTTTCAGAGAACATCTAAATCCGTGCTTCATAGCTGACGTATATATAATATAATAGCAGGGGAAGGGTTCCGATTGGATTAGCTGCTTTTTTTCGTCCCTCGAAATTACCCATTAAATATTAATCTGCCTGTTATTTTTATTACTAATACTATTGATTTCTAATTGATTAATTAGCTCAGTTTTATTATCAACCCAATTAGTTTTTTAAGATTCATTAAGTATTTATTTTAAAAAACTAAAACATATATTTGACAAATATTTCCAACAATATGGTCCATATATTAGCCTCCGATCAATGGGGGATTAGATTTAAGCCATCTTTATTTATCACTTAAATAGTCATTACTTAGCAAAAAAATAAATAATAAATAATAATTACTCTTCTTAATTTGGATGAACATGGAAGCACTGCTGTCTCAGTAGTTAATGCAATAATACACATGATTTTATTATTGAGGGATCGTTGACTTGACAGGAAAGCTTGGCGGGAAAATGCACATGGATTGATAATATGTGAATCAGACAACTTAGAATGAATCAGATAATGCAGGCCCCTTCAATTGAAAATATCCGACCCTGATATTTATTTTTATTTATTTTATATGACCGTAGGAGTAAAATGGTGGAGTTTTGCAATAAGCTTTGTTCGTAGAATGCTGGCAATGGAGTTGCTATTTGTACTAAAAGTATAACATGGATAAAGGGAGCGCAAGAAGAATCTCTTTTCCAAGGATTATGATCCGCGCCACTCAACCATTAGTCATAGTTATTTCTTATCTATTCGCTTACACATAACAGACACCCCCATACCTTGACGGCCCTCCTCTATTTGACCATGAATGTAGATTTTGCTCACATCTTTAGATAAAAAAAAAAAAAAAAAAGCGGTTTGCAGATAGGCCAGCTTAAATGGGTGTTGTAGGCGTCAATCTCTGTGTATGACCACCTTTTTGGCCTGCTGTTTGATGCTCTGTAGCTGTGGAATCTTCTTTGTTCATTTGGGTTCTCCTTATCAAGGTCTTTTAATGAAGAATACTTCTTGCTATTGAGAATATTGTCCAACATCATAAAATTAAAACCTTGCAATTTAATTAAAAAGATTTGGGAGTCACTCCACCTACTACCAATTGTTTCAGCATGGAAATACTTGCACTTTATCATGGTATCAAAGCAAGTAATTGACACGTGTCTGGCTCGTGTTGCTGGATGCAAGGGGAGAACTTGTTAATATGGATACATTGAGCATAATATTAACGTTTAGGGGTGAAATGAAACGATTACAACTTTATACGGGCAACATTAAGATTGCTCTGAAATTTCAAGTGAAATGCATGTAATTGTGTTATGATCTTTCATGTGGTCTGGGCACAGTTCGAAGCCTAAGCCCAAGTCAATATTAAAATGAGATCCAAATATAACTAATTTTTAAGGTAACAAGACATTGACACCCCTTCAATTATCCTAGAAACACACTTACACCCCATCTATTTCTAAAATGTCACTCTCCACCCTCAAAACTTTTAAATTAACATTTTTTTCCCTTTATAATAAGTTAGTAAATTAAAAAAAAAAATTATCATGCTACTTTGAAATGCCATTTATAACCCACTAGTGAGTATATATATATATATTTACTGAATAAAAAATTGTGGAATAAATTTCATGTTTTACTTAATAAAAAAGTAGAATTAGATAAGAATATTTTACAATTATAAAATACATGTTAAACTAAGAAGGAATAGCCTAGAAGGGGGGGCGGGGGTGAATAGACCACATTCGAAATTCCTCTAATTTGGAAAACTCAAAAACAAAACTAACAAAGACTAACAATAAAAGTAAAGAGTTCAAGAGAATAGAGATGCAAACTTAATTTCTAGTGGTTTAGACTCCTCTAGCCCTACATTCACTTATTCAAAGAAGTTCCATTAGACAGATCGTGATTTCGGTTAAGGTAAGCTTGAGGCACCCCCTTCAAGCTTTTACGCCTTTGGTATTTTTGGCTCATACCAACCTTACAATGAGCTTGAGGCAACCCTTCTAAGCTTTGAGAGATCACAACTAAAGAGATGGAAAGTCTTCCTATAGATATAGCTCAAGAACTCTCAAATTCAAGCTAAAATGCCTCACAAGAAGAATGAAAATAAGAGTAGAAGTAAGAGATAGAGTTGTAACTTGATTGTGTGCTTCTTGTGCCTGAGAGAAAGCCAAGAGAGGTCTATTCAAAGTGTAGAAGAACCTTGTAGCCGTTGTAGGTGGATTCATTGCATATGTACATCATTTAAGAATTGAAATTTGAAATTGCAAACATGACACGATTAAGTTGTCATGCGCAGTAGACCGACAGTGCTTTTATTGCACGGCCAACAATTTTTAAAACCTGCAACGGTCATAAAACTTTGAATTCCACAAGGGGCAGTCGATTGAAAATGTATGGCAGTCGATGGACTCAAGGATTTTGAATTCGTGGAGCTTTTGTTTTGTGACAATCCACTGAGATGAAAATGGCAGTCGACTGGCTTGCCAAATGTGCTATTTAAATCACTTTCTAAGGAAATAAGAATTGGGTTTTAATAGACAAATATTTGTAAACTATTTTAGAGGCATTTGAATATCTCCAAGAGTTTGCAAACTTTGTTATTCAACTACTTATAATTTTCGGACTTGAATTCAATTTGACTACGGTTGTAAAAGTTAATGAATATATAAAGAATTGTTTGAACCAACAAGAGGTACGGAATATCTTTTCAGAAAACCAGTACGGTCTCACAATTGCGAATTGTGAGACTCATTCATCCACCCCGATTATTGTAAGACAAAAGCAAACAATAATTTTAAAAAAAAAAGGATTTGGGGAAAGATCTTCTCCCATTGCCTCTCTTCAATCCATGGTGTAATTTGCACCATTATTTTTTTTTTTCTGTTCAATGTATTTTTGTAAAATTTGAACCGTATAGATGTAAACAAGAATAAAAAACACACATAACTATCGATTTTCAAGTGATTTGAAAATATAAAGCTTATTCATTCTAACTTAAAAACAGTCCTAAATCTTTTCCTACTTAGGATGAATAGGATTTATATTTTCAAATCACTTGAAAATTGATAAGCATATGTGTTTTTGTGTGTCTTTCCCATTTATACGGTTCAATTTTTTAAAAAAGGCACTGAACAAAAGAACGATTTAAAGTGCATCATAAATTTGTATGTTCTTTCTACATGTCAAATCCTTTCCACAAAAAGTGGCATACTTTTTTTTTAAGAAAACTTGCAATTCACAATTGCAAGACCAAGAAAAAAAAAATGGTCTCGCAATTCATAATTGAAGTGTGAGACACCTATATTGGAAAAACTTTGAGTCGCACACTTGCTTTGGGCAATTTATTTTTTTTAGTATTATATTTCATGAATTTTTTCCGTGAATGTCAGTGTCTTTATTAGATAAGTGGGGATGTCAATAGAGGTGGCAAATGAGGAGTCTTAGGCAGTAAAGTGAGCCATGAGTTTAAATGTTTTTTTTTTTTTCTAAATAGGCTAATTATTATATAAGCTTAAATATGAGGGCATTAGTTGGGCAGATTTAAATGAGCTAAGCTTTTAATAAGTAAAGCCTTAAAAAAAAATTTATTCAAATTTTAAACATGCACACATATTGGGCTCATTTTCGTTGTATTTATCTTATTAATTTAGAGAATAAATATGTATATGAGATGTACCTCATATAAGTTATATATAAGGTATACCTCCAAAACTATATAATCTTAGATTAACATTTAAAGATTCAGCTGTAATGATGAAAGGAATATGGAAAAATAAGTAGGCTAGTCAATTAGCATCAAATTTATCAATGTAGGATCTTGTTCTTTTTTCCTTTTTCCTTTTTTTTCTTTTGGTAACAAGGAATCGGACCCCCGAGGGGCTCTCTCAAACCCCAGGCTGACGCAAAAGCCCACTCTTCATGTCTGTCATATAAATCGCGAGCAATTTTTTCGAGCGACAAGTTTCGAATGTATGATCTTCTATTTATACCATGGAAATCATTAAATATGAGTTGTATAAAACTAGCTAAATTTCACAGTACTCCATGTAAAGATTTTACAATACCGAATCAGATGAAAATTTATGAATAGTCTTGATGTTTCACCTTCTTTTTATCAATACAGTTGGATCTTTTTCAAAATGTCTAAAATTGGGTAATTTTAAAGTCCATCTTGTACAACTTAAATGAGATGCAGCTCACATTCACAAATCTCGTTGATTTAAACTGTATTTTATTTTTTTGAACAGTTTTCCATTGTTTTAAAAAAAAAAACTAGCTAATGTCATATCCGGTTTCGTATGCTGCACGAATAAATAGCAAATGTCTTAATTCACCGCAAAAATTGAAATATTATTTCTGGTAAAGGAACGTTTTTGCGGTCATTACAAATACATCGATGCCTATATTATGTTTTCATGAACCATGTTATGAACACAAGTGATATCTTAACAAAATCATAAAATGCCAATGTAGCGTAAATTTATGAGAGCACATATGATCATTTAGTGAAACAACATTCACTGAATTTATGCCACTGACTTTTTATGATTTTGCTATGAAATTTTTTGTGTTCGTAGAATTATTCGTGCATTTTAATTCTGCATTGTTACAAACACATCGCATGACATGACGTGTTTCTAATCTTAAAATTAACGCCGTGCTTTAATATTTTCGAAAAAGTTTTTTATCTGTCCATTTTATTTCTTAGTTGTTCATAAATCGTGGGATTTTCAGTGAGAAATAAAAAAGGCCCAAGCCTCCATTTCTTTGGCTTCAGAAGCTGTCAACCGTTGCAAGTGTTTAAACCCTCCAAGCGACTGACGTCTTTAACACAGAATTGAAGTACTAATATTTCAAAGTTTGTTGGAGCAATCGGACACCCCTCAACAAGAATCTTAACCACTCGTATAACTCCATTCATTTACAGGCATATCATATACTTAGGTCAACTCTAGGGAATAAGACAGCTAATTATAGTAATCCATGCAAAGGTAAATTACTTGAACTTAGCCTTTATACTATGACTGGCACTATATGTATATTGGCCTGTAATTCTACAATGGCTTACCTACTTAGCTATTATGTATATAAATAATATAGATTTGCATGTGGTAAGTGATAAACATTTTCATGCACCGGAAGTTGGCCCTTTCGACCAAAGCCCTCGTGGAGGAATATATGAAGTACACGTTTGTAAAGTGTCCTTTATTTTGTGTGGTCCGTTTCCATCATGTCAATTCTTTCCACGTGTCACTAATTTATATTTTCTTTTCCCTTTTTTTTTTTGTTAAGCGGTGGACGAGCGTTAGGGGCTTCTATAAAAATTATAAATGGATCTCGGTATACTTATTTTTCGAGTAAAAGAGATCTCAAAAGTCGTGAGATAATCAAATATTTTTTGTTGCAGAGATGTAAAGTAACCGAAATAAACCATTGTGCAAGTAAAATAAAATAACTATTATCATGAATTAAATGCAGGTATCTAATTCTGGTGTCATAATTCTACATTATATATGTTCATATCTCCACTTGTTGCAAACACATATTTATACTTGAAAGGCGATAATCTACAAATGTATATTTACACTATTTGACTAAATTAGCAGAGTATTATTTTTTTAAGCACAATAGACTCCCAAGGTTTTCATTCCAAACCCAAATAACACTGGGTGGAAGGGTTTCAAAATCTTATTAATTGAATTATTACGCTTTAGTTACTTAATGTGGACAATACGTACAATAAAAATACATATCGAAATACTTATTTACCAGAACATTGAATCGAGCACTTGTCATTGCACCAAAAGTTATATAATGGCCTAAGTGCCACGGTTCAACTATGACTCGATCCAATTCCGTATCTCAAAGCCTCGGGACAATTGCTGTCAAACCTAGTCGAACAATCTCCACCTCAACAATTGCTTCTTCTGAAAATCAAACCCGTGAGGTTAGCTCTGATATCACTTATTGAATCAAGCAGGAACCGCTACACTAAAAGTTATAAGTATTAATTAGAATGCAAAACAAATCCTTTATTTGGTGTAATAATCCAAGAGCCATAATCCAACTAAAACTTAATCCAACCTTAAGTTTTCGCTACAAAATAATTATCGCCAAACCTAGTCCAACGATAACTCATCCATGCAATACTCTATTTATAATAAGGGGACTACTACACGTACCACTGTGTGTACATACATATATACATATATATATATATATATATATATATATATATATATATGCGCTGCTGTTTTAATAAAGCTTCTAGAAAAGGAGAACTGCGGGGGTAAGGCACGGAAACGAGGACGACGGTCTCGGCCCTTGAGCCCTTGACTTCTAATTTAAAACAGTAAACAGCTGACCCCGTGGTTCCTTTTCGTTAGATGGAGAGTGGATGAAGTGGCAACCTCATTTTTCAACTCTCTCTTGATTTTCGGCTTTCACGAAATTGCGTCCTCAGTTTCCCTGTTGCCATAAAAGAAAGAAACCTGTGTCTCGCACGTGGCTGCTCAATGTAATGTACAAGTGGACGTTGTCAAATTACGAATATATCCTTTTTCGGACTATACAATTAAATATCATGCTAATTAATGATCGAGAGCCACATCAATTAATTATAAATTTTCAAATGTTCCATTGGTCTCATCCACTCATAATATGTGGGTTGACTTTTTTCATTCAAGGACACTTGTCACTAGTTGCAGGCCTCCAAACTAGCAGCCAAAAAGAAAACGTGAGTTCCCTTCCCCAAATATGTTTTTTTCTATTTCCCCTAGGGTTTATTTGTATGCTTTTACGTAAAACATGGATTATTTATTTATTTAAATAAATACACACACTGCCCTCTCTCTCATCCTTCTTCCCGCTTTTATAATCCACTGAACAAGGACAGTGGATATGCAGTTTTCCCTCTAAAACTCCTTTGTAATGATAAACATTTTGACCAAAATTAATTATTTTTATGGGGCTGTCTGATCTTCTAATCGATAAAAAGGAAAAGGATTTTTTTTTTTTGTTTTTGTATTGTTTGTATATATATATATATGTATATATTTCTCATCTTTGAGATAATGTAGCAAAATCTATGTATGGCTGATGAAGGCCAACGTAAGTACGAGAAAAAAAGGGGATTGAGTATTGAGGAGTGAGGTCGGCGCCAAATCCCATTGACTTCAATGCCATTTCCTGTCAAACCCTTTTTTCCTGTCAACTCTCACTATATATATATATATATATATATATATATATATATATATGTATATGGTAATCATCTCCATCCCCATTTTCTTATCTCCATAAACACTACCCACTCCTTTTAAACTCTCATCAAAGCCTTTCCATAATCTATATTCTGCATACAATTCACCATTTCCGTTGATTCCGTGCTTGTAATAATAGTGAAAGCGAGCGAAGCAATGGGAAGAACACCTTGTTGTGACAAGAATGGGCTCAAGAAAGGTCCATGGACTTCGGAAGAGGACCTCTTGCTCACGCAATACGTTCAAGTGCACGGTCCGGGAAATTGGCGCGCCCTCCCGAAGGACGCTGGTACATGAATTTTTTTGTTTTAGTATAGTTTAACATCTCTGTATATGTCATTTACCAAGAAAATCATCTCCACATATGTCAGTTTAGGTTTGTAGTTTATTACTAGTGCATAAATAATGTCGATTGAACTGTGCAGGGCTCAAAAGATGTGGAAAGAGTTGCCGACTCCGGTGGACAAATTACTTGAGACCGGACATCAAGAGAGGAAGGTTCGCATTTGAAGAAGAAGAAGCCATAATCCAACTTCACAGTGTTTTGGGGAACAAGTAAGTCTTATCTCTATATTTCTACAAAATCTGAGTGTGGCTCGTTTTGTATCATAATATAGATAGGAAAAGTTACTAGTTTCATTAACAATTCACATGAATTCTTGGAACCTCAGGTGGTCCGCCATCGCAGCTCGGTTGCCCGGAAGGACCGATAACGAAATCAAGAATTACTGGAACACCCACATCCGAAAGAGGCTCCTCCGGATGGGAATTGATCCGGTGACTCACGGGCCTCGCCTCGATCTCCTCGAGCTCTCTTCCATTTTGGGCAGGAACAACCCCTCTGATCTCAACACTCTTTCAAGCTTATTGGGTGTCCAAAGTTCACCTCCCCCCATCAATCCTGAATGGTACTTGACCCTAGCCAACACCATCTTGTCACTAAAACAACGAGACCCGGAAATTCTACTAAGGAAAATTCAGCAAGAGAATCAAATCCTCCTCAACTCCCAGTTGGAGAACCAAATTCTCTCATCTCTCCAATTCCAACCCAATAGGTTCATTTCCAATTGCTACTAACGCTCCTGCTAGTGCCACTACGTCCACTGCTCCACAACCCAATGTCGAAAATTCGAGCCAGCTTGCAACAACATTCCCAGGAAAATCTGATCCCTTCCAATTGGAATGCGGATTTCCAATCTCTAGAAATCGGAAACCCGAATTTCGGGTTCGATTCAGTTATGTCAACACCACTGTCAAGCCCGGGGCAGGTGAATTCATCGACCGCGATCAGACACAGCGGCACGGAAGATGAGAGGGAGAGCTACTGCAGTGACTTGTTGATGAAGTTTGAAATTCCAGAGAGTTTGGATATTAGTGAATTCTTGTAAATATTATATACATTGCGTAGATTTTGGGTCAGCTATGAGTTAGATGGGCTGTTGTTGAGCTTTGGGTAGAGATTTGTTGGTGTTACTTTTAAGAATAAGGATTTTTTTTTCTTAAATTGATTCTTTCTAGCTCATGTTGTGTATATTATACGCAGCCGTCTGTGGGAAAGTAGGTTTTTTTCATATTATTTACATGTGCGCTTATTAGTTGTTTTCATTATTTGTCGTTGCTGTTGTTGAGAATAAATGCTTCTGAGAATTGAAAAGCCAAGGCCAGATCCACAAGTCCATTTCCCTCAAATTTGATACTGAAGAGCTTATCCATCGTAAGCATTGGAAATTTCATATAATTTTCAGAGACTTTAATTTCTTAAAGTTCCGTACGATTCTTTCAATACGTACAGTTATTTTTTAAACAAAATTTTAATTAGTTGAATTATTAAACAAAAATTTGGGGTCTGTATTAATAGATCTAAGCCTTTTCATCTCAAAACCTATCGACAATGCATGACCTAACTCTAAGATCTTAATTAGTTGAATTATTAGGAATCAACTCATTTGTCTTCTGAATGACAGTTTAACTCTATTTTCATAATCTGTAACTTTTAGCGGCATGGATTGAAAAGGCAAAACAAAATCTATGAATCTATCAAATTTCATCAAATTTTAAGATGTCTAGTGCACTCATATGAAGGATGGAAGAAAAATTAAGAAAATTATTATAGTACGTAATTTTATGACTCTCTGTCATTACTGTTGGAATAATGGTGTATTGATGGAAAGTCTGCTCACGTCGAGCGAGAACGCTCTCTCAATAAGGCTGTATTTGCACCCTACTACTGCACTGGGTTACAACAAATCAGCCTCTAAAGATAAAACAAGCTAAATCGATTAAATATATTTACATAATAAATTGAATCCTAAAACTATTGGAAAGGACTTTGGAGAATACAATAGGAGTGTCCAACTTACTTATTTCGACATAACTGAAGTGCTCATTAATTTATAGACATTGTCATGTCTTTCCAAAAGAGAACCTATATTTTCTAATAGTTATGACTCTTAATTGAATGGACATACCCTTTAGAATAAATATATAAACCATTCTAATAAGTATGACTCTTGGTCTAAAAGACATGCCAATTCACAATAGACATGACCCTTAAAACATCATATCATTTAATTAAACCATTACATCATTTCAATTAAACCACTTTAATCACAACTTGAGCCATTACAACTATTCAATTGTTTTTCTCTTTTAGGATATTGAAATTTTCTAACAGTTAGTGAGTGCCCTAAATGTCTTAATTCTTAATGAGTGCCCGGTATATATATATATATATATAGGGCACTCATAGATGGTTGAATTGTGCTTTTTAGTAACATTAATGATGAATTTGTCCCACTTTTGTCGTTATTTGAGCGCCCCAAATGCCTTAAATTTTAATAAGTGCCCTATGATTGAATTGTGTTGTTTAGTAATGTTAGTGATGAATTTACACGACTTCAAATATTAGTACACGTACTTAACCCTAATGGAGGAAAATAAAATGAAGAAAATACCTTATACCGAGTAAAGATTCCGACGACCTGCAATGGTGTGAAGTCATCTTTTTGAGTTATATTGAACTTATTAACACCCGTGCATAAGTTAATTTTAAACGTAATGGTCATCCTCACCATCATGATGACTGACGCCATGTTCTCAACCTCAATAACAATGGAACTAGAAATGGAGATATCTCATGCTGTCATTCATAAATAGAATAGCATAAAGGAAAACTTTTTGAGTCATCAAATGGACTAATGCACAATTTGGGAGGAATGGATTATAGAGTTAATCGCATCATGTGGCTTTGCTTATTGTCACGTGTTTCATTCTCTTCTCCCACCGCCACATTGCATCTTCTTCTGTTTAATTTCAGCCGCCCACTGAGAAGCATCTGGGAAATACTTGGTCCTCCTCCAAAGAGCAAAAGTTGCCACCTTTTCACCGTTGATTTCAATGTTCAAAAAGCAAGTTTTTGTCTTTGCATGCTTTTTTTTTTTTTTTTCCCCTAATTTTTGCATAAAGTGCTATACAAAGTCAACATTTTCAAAAGGAAAAGGAGAAGAATGCGGTAGAAAAGATGATTTTTGCAGTGTAAACATGTGAAAATATCGCACACTCTTTGGGCCCCTCCTTCCAACTTTGGTTTTCACATGCTGGTATTTTTTGAATTCGGATTCGCTTCGGTTTTTGGGTACGGGTCCACAGTGAAATTTTATAATTTATTTTTTATTTTGAATAAATTTTTAAATAATTAGAATCATAATGATGAAAATAAAACATAAAAATATATAGGTATATCAATTTTCATGAGACCTGAAAATATAGAATCTATTCATCTTAAGCATTGAAAATTCTGAATAATTTTAAAATGTCATTTTCTCGATGCTTAATATAATAGGTTATGTATTTTCAAATCTCATGAAAACTGACATGCGTATGTATTTTTATAGGTTGTTTTCATCCCTACGATTCAAATTATTTAAAATTTTATCAAAATAAAAAAGTTATGGAACCACACTATGAACTGCACCCAAAAACTAAAGGGAATCCAAATCTATATTTCTTGGCCTACGTTTCCAACTTTGGGCGCTGCAATTATCATATTTAATACAAAATAGAAGGGAACCAAAATAAGAAATCAATGAATGACAACGAAGAATATGGTTAAAATATAAATTAAACTGAGGCAAGCCAGGGTTATTTGGATCTGTGTGGATCCCACTAAGTTAATAATAAAGTGAAAAGAGAATATGCGCATAAAATATTAAAGACAAAATCATGTATGTATTGCGTTGTAAAGCATATATATGCACCTTAAAATAATATAATTTTGACAAGTAATTTTTATTTAAAAAAAATCTTCTGGAAAATAGAAACAAAATTTTGCATGTTTAGTATACACATGAATAGCACGTGAGACAACCTTTAGTGTTTTGGTGATTCTCGTGTGAGTGCGAGACAGCAAGGAAAGTGAGGAAAACAGTTTTGTCAACTTGACTTTTATAAGCAAATTCACATTACGATTTACTATTTCAACCGACATTGGGTCTATTGAACACTCAAATCAACCGACGTCGGCTCTCTTGAACACTCAAATCACACCACATGTGAGTGTTTGAGTGTTCAGGAAACCCATAATCGGGTGCTCAAGAATTTTCCTGGGTTTTAAATTTAAAAATATATACCTTTTCTTTGCCCTTTAATTAGGTGTATTTCTCGGTTTACAAGATCCCTCTTACTCGCTGGAATAAAATATATAAATACTCATAGTGCAGCGAATCTAAATCGACCCGCCCAACCTATCCGATTTCACTCCCAGTCTTCCACTCCTCCAGAATTGAAAACTTAATATAATACGTTGGATTTGGTTTGCGAAATGAAATAAAGTACATATTTCATAAAAATATAACATGCAAACAGTATCATAACTGAAATGATAACTTTTATGAACCATAAGGAGAATAGACGAGGAATAACTATGACACCCTTGACAATTGGTACTAGCTATTCTTTGTTTATTTCTCTTATAATTCATGGGAGTAAACATTTCACTTATGTTCCGTGAGAATAATACTCACATTTTTTATTTACATAAAATAGATATTTTCTTTCATTTCGCAAACCAAATATAATAGCGGCTTCTCTTCCGCTCTTCCATTCCGAGAAATCAAACAGACCTTTGATTGTTTTGTGCCCCCCTTGGATACTCGTTGATCATAAGCATGTTTTCTATAACATCTCTTGAATGTTTAAAATTTTGAAATCTTGAAAGCTAGTCACAAATAGGCGGTATCCGCCAGAGTGAACTCGCTGAATGAAACGAACATGGTCTAGGTGGTATCGATTTGATATTTTAGACAAACTGTTAGGTATGGCCTGACTGGGGGGTTTTGAGACCCAACTAGACCTAAATCGAACCATGTTCACCCATAAAGGTGGAGCCAGCCACAGGCCTTTCCGCATTACTCAACCTCAGCAGTTGAGGAATCAACAGGTTGAATTGGGCATCGGTCGACCCATCGTAGTCTCATACTGGGTGGACTCGAAAAAAGCCCAAGTTCAAATTAATGAGCGTTATGCCCTTATTTGGTAGATTTTCCTTCTTTCTACATAAAAGTAAGGAGAAATTACACCGACAAGTGTAAGCTCAGCTATATTGACCTACCTTATTATAGCGAAGTTTAATGGTTCAAGTGGACCGTTTTAGAGGTAAAAGAGTACTTCTCTGAGAAGCAGGAAAAGGACAAGAAAAAATGGAAAGGAAGAGGCTTCGTCTCATGGTGAATTTGGAACTGCTGAAGTTTCTCTTGCTGCATTGTTAACCGTAATTGCTTGAAGTGGAGTTTTCCCTAAATTGGCGCCGCCGCTTTGCTGGATCTTCATGTAGTCTTTGTATGTAATGGGCCTGTATTGGGTCGTGGTCCTTCTCATCCACTAATGGGCTCGCTGGTGCAAATTTGGCTGTCAGCTCAGGCCCATGGCCCACAGCCACCGATATTCTAGCTTTGTGCTGATTAACCACTGCACGATGTTCCACGCTTTTATACCGGCCATTACTCAATACCTACACGCACAGTTTTGTTTCCATCATTATTAAAAAAATTACAAAGTAAAATAAAAAAAATTTAACTTTTTTTTGTTTGGAATACTCATACAAAATAGAAAAAAAAAATGTAAAGCAAAATGAAAAATTATCTTTTCTGATTTATTTGAAGCATGCATATAAGAGATAACGTGAACAGAAGAGATCAGTTACACTAACATAAAGCTAATGTATGCACTGCACCCATAAGAGTCTAGCTACAAATCATATATAAACTGGTGTATTTAATTCAATAAGATCGGAGAACTAGGTTAATGGAAGCCCGAGTAATTTTGTGTTTTCCATAATATCCTCCAACCTCTTTTGAAAAACTCCCCACCTTGATTATTGACAGTATCATGTATTTAATTTTCCGATCCCACTGTCAACTTTTTCGGAGTTCCTAAATTTGGAAAATGCCATAAGCACCCCAAAGATACCACGAAAGAAAAATAAGATCCATGATCAATAGAGAACACAAAAGGTATCAAATTTAAATGAACGAACCTCTAAGTAGTCACCGAGGTTGACAACGAATGTTTCTGGCACATGTTGAACAGCAATCCATTTGTCATTGTGCTTGACCTGTAAGCCAGCAACATCGTTTTCCATTACGACGGTGAGACAACCGTGATCGGAATGTGAAGCGATGCCCAGAGTACGGTGAGGCTCGGGGCACGGCGGATAGTAATTAGAGGCAACAGTCTGCGATCCTTGTCCAAGTGACCTCTCTATGTAATTGCTGTCTAGTCCCAGCCCCTCCGATACTGCACCCAGTAGTCTGAGTGCCAAATGCCGTACCTCATCTAGGAATTCTCTGGCAATGTACCTTCATGAGTTCGAATCAAATGTTAATTTGTTGTGTCATTGTTTGGATTCATCACCAAGCTATTTGAAGAAGCCTACCTGCAAGGGAAGCAACTTATCCACTATATGGTATTATAAAGCTCTGTCTCTTTGATTGGTGCCCTTTTTTTACATTCAAGCCTACCATCCAACAATATGCTCTCATATGGAGAAAGACTATATTAGGAAGACTAGAATTTTTTCTAATAAAACTTTTAAATCACTAATGGTCAGTTTGAGGGAACCCGGTTTTAGTTTTTCCACTGGAAATGTTTTTTTCAACTAAAAAAAAAATCATTTATTTTTGGAAAGCTTAGTATGGTTTTTCACTGCATTTTGAAGCAAGGGACGTGCCCGTAAATTGAGCAACTTCCTATAAGCTCAAAATTAATCACTTAAATCAAGTAAATTAGAGTTAGGAACGCTTAGTATAGCTTAGTGGTTGCATATATATATTTGCAATTTCTTATAAACTTTAGATCATGTTTGGATGTATATATATATATATGCCATTTTATATTTTATAAAATCCATCCCATCATATGTTTGGATATACGTCCCTAAATATCACTATTGGGGGGATTTTAAATCCCGTCACTGCGATATTACACATAAAATCCTAAAGGTTATTGCTCTCCGTTTAAGTTTGCCGGCGAAATTGGATAGAATGGAATAGAGGGCAATTCCATGTTTCCACTCAAAAGCTTCTCCCCATCTCTTCCCATGATCCCCTAGGGAAACCCTAATTCCATCTCAATCCCTTGCAGGACGTCTCCCACCCTTTCCCTTTCCTCGTCTCACGCTCCTTCTTGGATTAGGGCTAGATCTATTCAATTGTTCCTCATCATTCATTAGAACCCAGCTCATTTTAAACAGATGTAGCCCACATCCAAAGAAGTACGAGACAATGAAAGTGAAATTAGAGATCCACTTTCGTTCTCCTTCGAGGAAGCATTGAAAATCTTTATCTTGCATAATTAAAAGCCCCATCCAATCTCATTGTAGTGAATCCTATTCCATCCTCTAATCCAGCATAACAAGCATGGGCTTACTACTCATTTGGTTCACCAAACATAATGGAGTGTGTATTCTATAGAAATACAACATAAACAGTGAGAGTAATAAATGAGAAATAAATTTTGTCAAGGCTTGTGAGTAGACCAGGTAAATAATAGCTCTTACACTCTTGGTGATTGCAATAGTTATTCCTTTCACTTATACTCCATAAAGATATTACTCATTGAATATTATATTTGTATTGAATAGCAATCTCGTTGTATTATGTGAATCAAATGAGTGGTTAGAGTTCTATAGTTACAAAGAGGATGATAAAAGTGTCACCTGTAGTTTGGGGGTTTGTCCGGCCAGAGAGGGAAGGTGGTGTGGGGATGTCCGAAATGGCGCATGTAGTCCCTCCAGTGAAGATCGTGCTGCGCCGTAGTGTTCAAACTGGTTCCGTATCGAACCGGGTCCATCACGTTGTCCGAACTGTATCGCATCTTCTCCTCCCATGGCAGGTTGAAGAATGCGTCCACAGTTCTCAGCATGTCCTCCATTACTGAGACCTTGATTCCATGGTTACTGATCTATTCATTGCACAAAACATTTTCTCCGTAACCATAAACCAAACATCTCGTGGCCCACAAAGGGAAGAAAAATCTTTCGTTTTATTAATCAAAAATAATCACTCAAATCAAGTAAATCAAAGTTAGGTATTTCCCGAGAACGGAATCCCAGTGAATAAGCCTAGAGGTTATTAAATGTTGAAGCTTTGAGAATAAACTTTGTATATTGTCTTCTAAGTCTTTTCTCTGTTTTTCCCATTTTTAAGCGATGCGACTATTGACAGGAGGACTTGGTCAGCTGACCATAACTTTTTTTTATGTATAAGCACTTAGCATTCAATAGGTTTTGAATCTTTAAACTTAATAAGATCTCGATATTTTCATTCTAAAACAAATTTAATTTTTTGATACGAGAAAATATTACCAACAAATTTCATCCTCAGCACTTATAAGTAACCGAGATGTCATTGGCACAAAATCCATTAACAGCATTAAACAAGCAAAAATACAAAAAATAAAAAAAGCAACAAAAGAGAACAATATGTCACAAAAAGAGAGAGAAGTTGGTACCCGGAAGAATCCCCACTCAGCACAGGCTTTAGCAATGTTATCAACGATCATCTTCCTTTGCTCACTTGATCCATCCAAGCCACCCAAATCTATGTTCGGTATGGAGCCGAAACTCGCCGCCAACGGGGACTCCGGCAACTTCAAAACGTACTCCGAAGGCAGCGTCCTCGTGTTCGATCCGTTATCGACAAGATCTTTTACACCTTTCTTACGGTCCTCCGACGGAAGTTCTCCGATGGAAGGTTGAGCACTCGCCGTCGTCACTGAAGACCCCATTGGGAGCGGAGCGCCGTCTTCTTGTGGCCGTAGCCGTCGGGGCGGTGTTTGAACGGAAGGGGAGAAGGTTGTAGGAGCCATATGGGGCTGCTGCTCAGGAAACCGGCGGTCCCAATTTATCTAGAATAGAAGAGGCAACAAGTCTTACGCACGTATTAAGTTATTATTTCTGCTTTATTTATTATTATTTTTTAAAAAATGAAACTTATCCACTTTCATGCAAATGAATGATGTATTAAACTCTCTATTAAATAGTAAAATATCATGAAATCTTAATAATTATATTTATTTTTAATTTTTCATCATTTAGATGTGAGTTAGTATATTCTACCAAAAAGACGATTTTTTGCCTCAAATAAATATCTCCTAAGTTTCTTTAATTTTGATGCATCCGCAGCACTTTATTAAAGTGCAATATACATATTAAAAAAATATAAAAGTTAAAACCTTAAATTGTTATTTTTAAAAGAATACTACAAGATATAATTATATTTAATTGATATACGATTGCTCGCTGGATATTAATTTTTCTCTTCATTAAAATACCTTATATTTATCTCAGTTGGCAGGCAGAAGACGCCAAAGAAGCGGAAAGGACGGTGGACCTAGCAGCGGTTACTGTTGGACACGCATCCGGACCATCTCCCTCTCTTCGCTTATCTCTTGTGGGAAATTTAAGATATATTTTTAAAATTCTAGCCCCAAGGACTAAAAGGGCAGGTAACACTTTATAAACATATGTATTTTTATAAAATTAGAAAATATAGAGTGTAGTCATTTTAAGTATTAAAAGTTTAATAAAATTTGTAAAAACTTTGGTTTTTAAATTTTGAGTGCTTTGGGCAAATAGAAAGCAAGCAACAACATATCTATTTTTATGAGACAAGAAAATATAGAACCTGATTATTTTAAGTATGAAAAGTTCAATACAAATGTTTAAAACTTTAGTTTTTGAATTTTGGATACTTTAGATAAATAGATTTTATATTTATAAATTAGTATGAAAATTGATATGCTAGTACCTTATTTAGTGCTTTTCTATCCCCTCGGTCAGAATTGCATAAAACAATGCTTTAAAGTTGATTAAGAGATGGAGAGGATCTTGATATGTTGTGGTTGCTTTTTATAATTTATTATTTTATTCAAGAAATACTCAATTATTGTGGCTGCTATTCTTTTCCTTATTTCTACTTGAATATTGGCTCCTAGATGGTAGTAGAGCTAGGAGCATCATCAACCTATGATACGTCAATTCGATTCGATCCATTGGCAACATAATTTCAATTCGCCAATGTTGACTCATGCTCCAGATTGACTTATTTGAGACCCATCAAATTCTTGTATTTGTCATTTTTAGTTTTTTTGTTTTGTTCTTGGGTGTTGCTTGAGCATTATATGTGAGTTGGGCTAGGCCATCAAGGAGTTCTACAAAAAAAGCATTTTTGAGCCTAAATAACCCCATTAGACTTGTATAAATTAAAAATGAATGGCCGCAAAAATAACCAAGAAGTCATATAATCATAATTCTCTCTATATCCTCCCTTCCAAACAAGATTCTCTGTAATTTGAAAATAGATGAAGCATCAAGTTCTTATCACTTCTAGTATCCTTGACGTTTAATTACTTCAATATATTTGTTTCTATAAATATATCAAATATTATTTTGTAGGAAAAAACTAAGATGTAGCAATTGTGCATAAATTAGATATAACCGTTGCCTAATGATGCTTTAAAAATATATAACTTAAGATGAATTCGTTTTAAAGATTTTTATTTTAAATTTTGAGTGCTTTGGGTAAATAGAAAGCAAGCAACACTTTATAAACATATCTATTTTTATGAGACAAGAAAATATAGAACCTGATTATTTTAAGTATTAAAAGTTCAATACAAACGTTTAAAGCTTTGGTTTTTGAATTCTGAGTGCTTTAGATAAATAGATTTTATATTTATAAATTAGCATGAAAATTGATATGCTAGCGCCTTATTTAGTGCTTTTCTATCCCCTCGGTCAGAATTGCGTAAAACAATGCTTTAAAGTTGATTAAGAGATGGAGAGGATCTTGATATGTTGTGGTTGCTTTTTATAATTTATTATTTTATTCAAGAAATACTCAATTATTGTGGCTGCTATTCTTTTCCTTATTTCTACTTGAATATTGGCTCCTAGATGGTAGTAGAGCTAGGAGCATCATCAACCTATGATACGTCAATTCGATTCGATCCATTGGCAACATAATTTCAATTCGCCAATGTTGACTCATGCTCCAGATTGACTTATTTGAGACCCATCAAATTCTTGTATTTGTCATTTTTAGTTTTTTTGTTTTGTTCTTGGGTGTTGCTTGAGCATTATATGTGAGTTGGGCTAGGCCATCAAGGAGTTCTACAAAAAAAGCATTTTTGAGCCTAAATAACCCCATTAGACTTGTATAAATTAAAAATGAATGGCCGCAAAAATAACCAAGAAGTCATATAATCATAATTCTCTCTATATCCTCCCTTCCAAACAAGATTCTCTGTAATTTGAAAATAGATGAAGCATCAAGTTCTTATCACTTCTAGTATCCTTGACGTTTAATTACTTCAATATATTTGTTTCTATAAATATATCAAATATTATTTTGTAGGAAAAAACTAAGATGTAGCAATTGTGCATAAATTAGATATAACCGTTGCCTAATGATGCTTTAAAAATATATAACTTAAGATGAATTCGTTTTAAAGATTTTTATTTTAAATTTTGAGTGCTTTGGGTAAATAGAAAGCAAGCAACACTTTATAAACATATCTATTTTTATGAGACAAGAAAATATAGAACCTGATTATTTCAAGTATTAAAAGTTCAATACAAACGTTTAAAGCTTTGGTTTTTGAATTCTGAGTGCTTTAGATAAATAGATTTTATATTTATAAATTAGCATGAAAATTGATATGCTAGTACCTTATTTAGTGCTTTTCTATCCCCTCGGTCAGAATTGCGTAAAACAATGCTTTAAAGTTGATTAAGAGATGGAGAGGATCTTGATATGTTGTGGTTGCTTTTATAATTTATTATTTTATTCAAGAAATACTCAATTATTGTGGCTGCTATTCTTTTCCTTATTTCTACTTGAATATTGGCTCCTAGATGGTAGTAGAGCTAGGAGCATCATCAACCTATGATACGTCAATTCGATTCGATCCATTGGCAACATAATTTCAGTTCGCCAATGTTGACTCATGCTCCAGATTGACTTATTTGAGACCCATCAAATTCTTGTATTTGTCATTTTTAGTTTTTTTGTTTTGTTCTTGGGTGTTGCTTGAGCATTATATGTGAGTTGGGCTAGGCCATCAAGGAGTTCTACAAAAAAAGCATTTTTGAGCCTAAATAACCCCATTAGACTTGTATAAATTAAAAATGAATGGCCGCAAAAATAACCAAGAAGTCATATAATCATAATTCTCTCTATATCCTCCCCTCCAAACAAGATTCTCTGTAATTTAAAAATAGATGAAGCATCAAGTTCTTATCACTTCTAGTATCCTTGGCGTTTAATTACTTCAATATATTTGTTTCTATAAATATATCAAATATTATTTTATAGGAAAAAACTAAGATGTAGCAATTATGCATAAATTAGATATAACCGTTGCCTAATGATGCTTTAAAAATATATAACTTAAGATGAATTCGTTTTAAAGATTTTTATTTTAAATTTTGAGTGCTTTGGGTAAATAGAAAGCAAGCAACACTTTATAAACATATCTATTTTTATGAGACTAGAAAATATAGAACCTGATTATTTTAAGTATTAAAAGTTCAATACAAACGTTTAAAACTTTGGTTTTTGAATTCTGGGTGCTTTAGATAAATAGATTTTATATTTATAAATTAACATGAAAATTGATATACTAGCGCCTTATTTAGTGCTTTTCTATCCCCTCGGTCAGAATTGCGTAAAACAATGCTTTAAAGTTGATTAAGAGATGGAGAGGATCTTGATATGTTGTGGTTGCTTTTATAATTTATTATTTTATTCAAGAAATACTCAATTATTGTGGCTGCTATTCTTTTCCTTATTTCTACTTGAATATTGGCTCCTAGATGGTAGTAGAGCTAGGAGCATCATGAACCTATGATACGTCAATTCGATTCGATCCATTGGCAACATAATTTCAGTTCGCCAATGTTGACTCATGCTCCAGATTGACTTATTTGAGACCCATCAAATTCTTGTATTTGTCATTTTTAGTTTTTTTGTTTTGTTCTTGGGTGTTGCTTGAGCATTATATGTGAGTTGGGCTAGGCCATCAAGGAGTTCTACAAAAAAAAGCATTTTTGAGCCTAAATAACCCCATTAGACTTGTATAAATTAAAAATGAATGGCCGCAAAAATAACCAAGAAGTCATATAATCATAATTCTCTCTATATCCTCCCCTCCAAACAAGATTCTCTGTAATTTGAAAATAGATGAAGCATCAAGTTCTTATCACTTCTAGTATCCTTGGCGTTTAATTACTTCAATATATTTGTTTCTATAAATATATCAAATATTATTTTATAGGAAAAAACTAAGATGTAGCAATTGTGCATAAATTAGATATAACTGTTGCCTAATGATGCTTTAAAAATATATAACTTAAGATGAATTCGTTTTAAAGATTTTTATTTTAAATTTTGAGTGCTTTGGGTAAATAGAAAGCAAGCAACACTTTATAAACATATCTATTTTTATGAGACTAGAAAATATAGAACCTGATTATTTTAAGTATTAAAAGTTCAATACAAACGTTTAAAACTTTGGTTTTTGAATTCTGGGTGCTTTAGATAAATAGATTTTATATTTATAAATTAACATGAAAATTGATATGCTAGCGCCTTATTTAGTGCTTTTCTATCCCCTCGGTCAGAATTGCGTAAAACAATGCTTTAAAGTTGATTAAGAAATGGAGAGGATCTTGATATGTTGTGGTTACTTTTTATAATTTATTATTTTATTCAAGAAATACTCAATTATTGTGGCTGCTATTCTTTTCCTTATTTCTACTTGAATATTGGCTCCTAGATGGTAGTAGAGCTAGGAGCATCATCAACCTATGATACGTCAATTCGATTTGATTCATTGGCAACATAATTTTAGTTCGCCAATATTGACTTATTTGAGACCCATCAAATTCGTGTATTTGTCATTTTTAGTTTTTTTGTTTTGTTCTTGGGTGTTGCTTGAGCATTATATGTGAGTTGGGCTAGGCCATCAAGGAGTTCTACAAAAAAGCATTTTTGAGCCTAAATAATCCCATTAGACTTGTATAAATTAAAAATGAATGGCCGCAAAAATAACCAAGAAGTCATATAATCGTAATTCTCTCTATATCCTCCTCTCCGAGCAAGATTCTCTGTAATTTGAAAATAGATGAAGCATCAAGTTCTTATCACTTCTAGTATCCTAGGCGTTTAATTACTTTAATATATTTGTTTCTATAAATATATCAAATATTATTTTATTAGAAAAAATTAATATACAGTGAGTGCGTATAAATTAGGTGCAACTATTATGATGCTTTAAAAATATACAACTCAAAACTGTATAGTTTTTTAAAAAAAAATTTAAATTTTTTTTTATATGTATTGCATCCGGCAAATGAAAGTTAAATTTTATTTTATGTTATCCCATTTTGATGAAAGCGATGTTAAAGTCTCCGACCTATGCCAACCGAAAGCGAAAATAACTCCAAAGTGGAAAATATTAATTTCGGATAAATGATTCCCCATAATGGCGCTTTACAGCTCAGCCTGACGAGGCTTCATGTGATGATGCCTTCGTTTGGAATTGTCTCCCCATCCATAATAAGACAAAAAGCTCTTCTTCGAGGCTATCCACCTTTTCGGAGATTTCTCCATATATATATCAGACTTCTTTTAGGATCAAACCTTTTAAATTTCGATATTAATATTTTTCCTTTCGATTTTTCACATAAAGGAATCAAGAAATTTTCTCATAAATAAAGCATCACTAATTTTTTGACCTAGCCCCAAAAAGAAAAAATTAATTTTCATTAAAATTAAGTGTCACGGTGATTTAATTATTGATTTCTTGTACTATCTATTTATTCTAAGTCCACTTTAAATTTCGAACGAAAAAAGAAAATTTAATAAGAAAATTTAAATAATTAAGGAAATTAATATAGTTAAGTATGAAAATGAGAATTAGAATAGATATCGATTAGAAGGGTTGAAATCGTTTAAAACTTGAATGATAATTATAATCTCGCAAAATAATTTAATAGGCTCTAATATTTGCTAGTCATTGATTTTTCTAATTTACCCCTATTTTATTGGAGCATGTTTTTTCATACAGAGGTAAAATGGATCAACAAAGTAGCAATTTAAAGTTCGGTAAACATTTTGAAATCAAATCTAAAGTTTTATGACTAGTTTGTGATGGAAAAAATGAGAGAAGGGAAAAATGGGTCCTATATAAGCCGCACATCGTGCCACGTTCGCATAGTTAACGGTTATACCGACAACGTTAATGAAAGTAATTAGATTGAAACAAATCTTGAAGTTAATGACTCAACTGCATCAAATTAAAGCTTGGTGATTATTTTGAAACTGCAACTAAAATCAAATGACCACCAATAAAATCTATCGAAATAAGTAGGCAGTAGATGGAGTTGCCTCAAGATTTCATGGGTTATTACCTAATAATTACAAATCTGATTTGATTTCCCAGCAGCTACTGATTTTCATTATGATTCTACAAGTGGATAAAATACTTATTTAAAGCCCCAATAAAAAATTTCAAAAAAAAAGATACAACCTCTGTATAAAATAGGAAAGCTCTAGTATAATTTTTGAGGATAATTTTCTAGAAAATCTAATTTAACAGTTCCCCTGGAAAATAGTTGTAGAGATGAAATAGTGTACTTCATAAAGATACAGGAAAAGGCAAAAGAGAGGGAAAAAAAAAAAAAAAAAGAAGACAACCAATGAATAGAAAAGAAAAGGTTCATTCTCATAGTGAATTAGGAAGTGGTGAAAGCTCTTTTGGGACATTGGTAACCATAATTGCTTGCAGTGGAGTTTTCCCTCTGATGGCGCTGCTTTGTTGGATCTTCATGTAGTCTCTGTAGGTAATGGGCCTGTATTGGGCCGCAGCCTTCTCATCCACTAATGGGCTTGCCGGTGCAACTTTTGCTGTCATCTCAGGCCCATGGCCCACGGCCACCGATATTCTCGCTCGGTGCTGATTCACCACCGCACGATGTTCCACACTCTTGTACCTTCCATTACTCAGTATCTGCACATGCATATTTTCAATTCCACAAAAAATGGCAAAAAAAAAGAATTTTTAAATGGAGGAGGAAAAGGTTTGCAAAGTTGGAGTTTACGAACCTCCAAATAATCCCCAAGATTGACGACGAATGTTTCTGGCACGTGTTGTACGGCAACCCACTCGTCATTGTGCTTCACCTGTAAGCCAGCGACATCGTTCTCCATGAGAATGGTGAGTCCACCATGATCAGAGTGCGCAGCGAGGCCCAACGTGCGGTGAGGCTCGGGGCACGGTGGATAGTAAGTTAGAGGCAACGATTTGAGATCCTTGTCCGAGCGACTTCTCTATGTAATTGCTCTCTAGCCCTACACCCTCCGATATTGCACCCATTAGTCTCAGTGCCAAATGCCGCACATCGTCTAGGAACTGTCTTGCAGCGTACCTTCAAAACACAAGTTCAAATCAAAAGATAATTTATCGCACACTTGTTTGGACCCATCTCCAAATTTCATGTGTATATATCCGTTTGACTTAGGACCGGTTTAATGGTAGTTAAAATTAATTAATACAACAGAATGTTCTAATCGGATGTCCTGTTCTTTTTTTCCTCAAAACCCATATGCAGATTTTGCTGACTTTCGTATCTGAAATGTGGAAAGATGGTGATAAAAGAGTGTTACTTGTAGTTTGGGGGATTGTCCGGCCAAAGAGGGAAGGTGGTGTGGGGATGCCCGAAGTGGCGCAAGTAGTCCCTCCAGTGAAGATCGTGCTGCGCGGAAGTGTTCAAGCTGGTTCCGTATCGAACCGGGTCCATCACGTCATCCGAGCCGTATCGCATCTTCTCCTCCCATGTCAGATTGAAGAATGCGTCCACAGATCTCAGCATTTCTTCCATTACTGAGCCATTGATCCCATGGTTACTGATCTGCTCATTTCACAAAACATTTTCTTATTACTCATTACCTATGGATACGAATATCGGATACGATACGAATCCGGTACGAAAATTCGATAATTTTTCAAAAAACTAGGATACGGATACGAATACGATGAGATACGATATATTAAGAATGCTAAAAAAATAAATAAATTATATATATATATATATATATATATGCTCTAAGTTTAAGAGAAATAACTTAAATAAGGTATTAGCATGTATATTAAGTACATTTTTAGAGTTCAACCGCGAACTAAAAATCAAGTTACATTTAAATTAAAGTAGGCCAGTATCTAATCAACAAAAGTAGGTCATTCATCTAATTAAAGAAAGTAGGCTCTACCAAAAGTAGGTTAGTAACTAATTAACAAAAGTAGGTCATCATCTAATTAACGTAGAAGAGGAGTTGCTGCTGCTGGCACTGGTAAAGTGTACAAATCCATTCACGTTTCTTTACAAATAAATAAAAGACAAACAAAACAGCCAATTAACTTAGCAACCTAAAAAGGAGAGAAAGAAATTGATCTAGGGCGAGGGCAGAGAAATAGGAGAAGATTGTTTCAACATACAATACTTGTCCTGCTTTGTTCCCTCTGAGCAGAAATTTTCCCAAACCTTAGAGAAGATGAGGAGAGGGAGAGAGGAGAATCATCGTTAATCTTTTTTGCTCAAAGGAGAAATCATCACAATTCCTTGGAAAGAGGAGGAGAGGGGAGAACCTTAACTTGGTCTATTGGCTTTGAGGAAAATCGTGCCAAACTCTTTTTTTTTTTCTTTCTCTATAAGAGAAATAGTCATTTAAAAATATATATATAAACGAAAATTTAAAAAAATATTGTATTCCACTAATTTCGTATTTTGGTTGTATCTTTTTGTATCCCGTTGTATTTTTTCGTATCCGACTGTATCCCAAATCGTATCTTTTATTTTATTTAATTTTAATTATTTCGACACATTCCCAACACGTATCTTTTGCGTATCGGTATCAAAAACGTACAAGATACGGAATACGATGGACTTCCTATGGTATCGGTGCTTCTTAACTTATTACCCAAACGTGTTTTGTTCGGCTGGAAAACTGGGCCTCTGTTCTGACAGGGTTTTTGGTGAATACTGGGCAATTACTATAGTGGCCACATAGGTGATGTTGGCATCATGGATATGAAAGATAATTATTTGATTTTGAATGTTTTTTTTTTTAAACAAATGGAGGGACAAACCTGCAAATTGAGCAACCTCTCTTCTGAGTCTAAACAACTCTATACTTAGTCACTTGAATCAGGACTAAATAAAAGACGTATGACCTCAAAGATTAAATTTCCATTAATCAAACTCAATCATTAATTTTGAAGCCGGTAGATATAGTCTTTTCTCTTTTTTTTTTTGAGGGCACATATAGCCACCCGTGAAGACATGGCCATGAAAACAAGGACTTGGTCACGTCATTATAATATATATATGTATGTATGTATATATATTTTAACGCTAGACACACGTCTGCCCAATAGGTTTTGAACGTGGGATCTCCTCCCTAGAGCTTACGAGGAAAGGAGATGTCCATGAAACAACACACGTTGACAACATCAGATGAACAGAGAAAATCAGGAAAAAACAGAACAAAAGACAAAGGTGACAACAGGCGAGGAGGTGGAGTTTGTACCCGGAAGAATCCCCAGTCAGCACAGGCGTTCGCAATGGCATCAACAGTCATCTTCCTTTGCCCACTCGACCCATCCAAGCCACTCAAATCTATGTTCGGTATGGAACCGAAGCTCGCCGTCAATGGACTCTCCGGCAACCTCAAAACGTACTCCGGAGGCAGTGTCCTCAAGTTCAAGTCCTTATCGACAAGGTCCTTCACGCCTCTTTTACGATCTCTCAATGGAAGCTTTCCGGTGGAAATTTGAGCTCTCACCGCCATTCCCATGACCGCCGTTGGGAGCGGCGCCCTCTGACTGTCGGCGCTGTCCCTGAATGTAGCTTTGGCGGTGGAAAGTTGAGCGGTTACAGGCATGGAAGCGGCCATGGAGAGGAGAATGCTTTTCTCGTGAGATGGGATGGGTGGGGTTGAAGAGAACACCAATAGTGCCAATTTATAGAGAGGAAGAGGACGTAAGCTTGCGCTCATATTGTGTAATTTTTGTTTACTTAAAAAGTATGAGGTACTTCCAGAATTTGAAATCCGTACCTATATTCATACTTTCACGATAATTGTTTCAATGGGGCTACGTATTTTACTTTTGTAGTGTACTTATCAAATTTTGAGTCCGATAAAGCATAAAAACCATGAGCTTTCACTGTTTTCATGGTCCTAAGACAACTTCTCTATCTAGGACAGTTCAAGACTAGGAAATCTTATCTGTAGTTGCCACGTGCTTGACCAACCATCTGTTCATGAATTGAATCTACCACTCCCTTGGTTCTTGGAATGGGATGAGGTGGGCTTTTCCAAGAGGCATGATATGATGGAGTATAAGTAAGATGGACAACTTTTATGGACCGTAAAAAAAAAAAAAGTAAGGAATAACTGTTACTAATGATCATAGGCGTAATAACTATCAATTACATATTTTACTCTTGAAATGAGTAATTCCTCTTCACATACTCATCATTGTTGGCATCATATTTCTATGGAATACTTAGATCTACACTTTCCCTTCTCTGCAATTGAGATCACCATCTATGATAAGTGAGCTATGCCCTAATAGTTCCCATTGCTCTCTGAGCTAAAAAACTATATGAATCTAATTTTTCTAAGGGTTTGGCCTCAACAAGCATCATGCTCTATTTCCCCTTCATCTTCTTAACTTCCCCTTTTTTATTTAAGCCCCATTTTCATGGAATCATTTGCCCCATTTCCAAGCTTCTAACTCCTTTCTTTCTAGATTTAGAATTCTAATGGAAGGTACTTCATGCCTTGAAGGCATCAGATGTAAATCATCATAATTCTTTGGACTTTGAGAACTTGATTCCCGTATCCTCCATCTTTTACTCGCCTCCTCTACCGGTTCAATCCTTCTGTACTTCCCCAATTTATATGTCTTAATACATTTATTGTGACAAATAGTGACGTCATCTTAATACATTTAATCAACCTAATTTCTACCATTCTTTAAATTATCGATACAATTCATGCATTTTCAAGGTCAACAACACCTTTTCTCTTCTTCTTTTGTTAACCAAAACCCCAGCACTAGCCAAAGTACAAGAATTCGAAATGTTTAGGCTCCAACGAGGGGAGATCTGATCTGACCCCTCAAACCGGCCTCTAGGTAAATCAGGAATCAAATCTAACTCATCTCTAAACTGACTTAATGCCTTATCACACAACCAATCCCGGATCCAAGTCAACAATACTTTTTAAGGGGTCGGTACATGAAGGTACTAATTTCACCATGTATATAATAAATGCCTTTTTGATGCTGAGTAAAGTTATAAATTCAAATATTTATTTTATGTGCATATTATCAACATGACGATTGGCTAAAATTCGAAGATCACGCTAGATTCGCCGGGCGAGTACAAGTTTGTGATTCTTTGTCCCATTCGGCCAAAACAAAAACTCTCATCGTAACGTTAATTTATTTAGCGGGTCCTCATGGCCTTATTTATTTATTTATTTATTTGGAACGGCACGTCAACTCATTGCTGTACCACTTTTCTGATATTTAATTTTCCTCATTAAGCCTCTCTGGAGCTCAGTGTCCCATTTTTGTTTTTCCATTTTCCTCGTGTCCAAATTCACTTTTGCCCTCCCTTTTCAATTTCTTTTCTCTGTTTCATGCGGAATAAAGCAGACAGAACAACACAAACAAATAAAAGGACACAACAGAGAAGAATGCTTCAACCCAGCACATTCATAATCTGGTCTTTTTAAAGGTTTTTTCTGTGGTAAGGCTTTTATTGAGGACTGCGATATTATGTCAAATCTTAAATTTCTAAAATAATAATTATTAATTTTAGGTAAAACAATATTGAGAAAGAAAGCATTATCAATAAAAGACAAGAATTTTAAAAAGAAAATGCATATTCCTTCAAATAGAAAACAAGTTGAAGGTTGTTATAATTTTGATGTATTGAGGGCCTAATAAAGCCAATGTATGGGCTTTAACCAATTAAAGTAGAGGCATTGATTTATTATCTGAGCTTGATAAACACGTGGGCTTATATATATATATATTTGGAGGGGTCCAATTGAATAGATGTGTGAATTTTATTTTATTTTTCCAAAAACCGAGATTTTCACCTCTATATTAAAAATGAAAAATATATTTGAACATCTTTCACACCTTTTACACACCCTTTTACATCAAAAAGATTATATGGCAAAATTTGTGCTGTCCCCTTTTGAGCAGTGTTTTGGTCAAATTATAATAAAGGACTACACAAATTTGGACTCAGTTTGTTTGGGGGAAAACATTTTCTGGAAAACCTTTTCCCCATTTTCTGGTGTTTAGAATGCTCAGAAGATATGTTTAGTCTTTTGACAAAAACGTTTTGCATTTTTTTCCTCATAACACATTTTTCAAATTTTACTCTCAAACCTTCCCACCTTATTTTTTCTTACCGCATGTACTTTTATTATACTCATTTTATCTTGTTCGCTCCTATTCATTCGTTTAAACTCTTGATTCTTGTTCCTAAATTACTGTATATGTCCTTATAAATTTTTTTTTCTATTTTCTTGTAAATTTTTATTGTATCTAATCAAATAACAAAAAATTATCAAATTTTCATGAATACGTTGATAAAATGAAAAAAAAAATTCATGAAACAAACAGAGACTTAATTGCATGACTATTTTAGAGATGAATATATGATATTACTTTACAGAAAATATTTAAATCTTTGAATAATTCTATGGCCAGTTTCTCTCTCGTTATCATCGCGAAAGGGAAAATGGCACTTATCAACAATACTTTATGGCCCACATGCAACAGTGGTCGCCCCCACAATATTTAAATCCTTGAAAAGGACTCAACCCATGCCCGCCTCCCCCATCTCCGCCCCCGCGGTGGTTGGAGCAATGGGCCAAAGCATGCCCACAGACAGGAGGGTATTTTCGCCATAGAATTTTTTATGGTTTGGATTCGTCTTCGTGGATCAAAAACACTGTAGAGATGGCTCATCACTGAAACTCACTTCTCTATTTTCACTTTTATTATTTAATATTTGTTTTTTTTTGCCTTCTTATAGGTAAGCAATTACATCATATACTTCCTTTACGTATTCTTCACATTAAAAGTAACTATAAATTGAAATTTATATAATTTTTTATTATTATTTAATTAAAATATTCTAAAAATTGATCACATAAATTTTAATACATTATCATTTTGACGTGAAAAAATTATAGTATATTTAATAGGAAAAAATTAATATGAAACAGTTGCACATAAATTAAATACAGTTGCTGCCTTGTGATATTTAAAAAAAACACAAGTTTCAAAATTACATTATTTTAAATCTCATTTTGATTCTTTTTTCCCTCCTGTGTGTACCTAACTTTGATGCAGTAATTGCATCAAAGCTAAGTCCTATTTAATATTATTCATATGTAGTAGGTACAACAACTAAAATAAAATTAAATCTTATTTAATATTACTCATACTTATATATATATATGCGCGCGCGCGGGGGGACGCACGCATGTGAGGTGCTAGAAGAGTTGGCCCTTGGCTCGCACGGAAGACGCCGCTCATTTTTGTTGGTTCTTCAAGAAAGGAACTTGATTAGACATTTCCGTGGTGGGACGAGTTTAGGGTACAGATCTTCTTATTTTGGTATTCATTATAAAAATGGTCGAGGTGAAAATTAGAGATGAAAAAGGTATGGTGGATTGTGTTTTTTAAGCCTATATTTACGAGTCTAACCCGACAATCTTTTTAAACAATTATAATTCTACCATAATTTTAAATGAACGTAAGATCCATAATTACGTACATCGCATATACAATATAAAAAACTTATTTCCTTCCTATTATCATTTCAAGTTGCTCCCAAGTCGAAACTCTATAAAAATTCTAAGGTCTTTCCAAGTCCCAAATCCTCCTAATTTTCAACAATTGACAACTCCTTCGGCATGTAGTTCATTTTCATCTTCATCTTTGTGCTGTTGTGTCTTCCTCCTTTACGATGGAAGAAATTTCTTCTCATTATTTTTTATATCGCACATGGAGCACACGGAGCTTACATCCATTTAGAATTTGGCTAGAATTGCAACTCTTTAAAAGGTCTCGATGTAATCGCCTAATAATAAAGATTGGACTAGAATGATAACTTTTGTCAAAGGTTGGGCTACAAAAATTTAATTTGACTAGAAAAATAAACTGGCCAAATTATTTAAATCACACATTCATGAATCCATTTTTTTTTTTTTCCTTTTTTCAAGCTCAGGTCATTTTTGTCTATTGGAGGAAATTGCATTTAAAATAACCCAAATCCATCACAGAACACAACAAAACTCAAACAAAAACAAAAAAAAAAGAAAAAAAAAAAAACACCTTACAGTGGTTTAAGAGAAAATGTCGTCATTGGCGAAAGCTGGACCCAACCTCAGGTGGGTGAAAAAAAATTTGGGTTGAATTGTGACTCAAGATCAAATAATATAAGTTTAAGAGAAAATATCAGTCATAGCTATAAATATAAATTTGGCTATATGTTATAATGAAATTAAATAAAATAGTTATAAGGCCTTAATTCAAGATAAATGGAATGATTTGTAACCTTGGTTTCAACAAGAGATTTTTTTTTTCATTTTTCTCTTTTTTTTTTAAGGTGATGGTTCCACGGGAAAAATACATAATTTTGTTAATTAATGGGCAAAACCAAAATACAAGAAACTCAAATTGAATTTCTCAAACCTAATTTTATACAAATTTTAAAATAGAGTAGCTTTTTGATAAATGATCTTAAAAAAGGCATAAAATCTTTTATGACAATTTTATTTGCACCATCCTAAACAGACCCTTGAAAGATAACATATCAATGGTGGGGAAAAAATTCTGAAATAAAATGGTTTAGAAAAAAAAATCCCAAAGTAGGTGCACTGTTCTAGTTTTTCCCAGCATAAGTTTTAGTCATGTAATTGGCAATTACGGGATGGACTTTTGAAAGTTAGTTATAGCATTTGAATATTAGTTACATATTTAGTAATTGCGTGACTAACTTTTGAAAACCCAACTCCCATGAATTATTGCAATTTTGCTCTCCTCACCAACACGCCCTTACCTCCTGCAATGCTTAAAATTTTTACCATCATTTCTTACCGCTTTCATTTCAATTTTCATAATGTTATCACCTTTTATTCCTATAGTATTCTATTTGAGTGGTCCATAGAAGAACTACAAAATAGTAGGACTTTCGACTCAATTGTCACCCATTTACTAAATGCATGACTAAGTTTTCCAAATCTAAAGTACAAACATCATGGCCGCGGCGGCGTTTGCAAGGAGGCGGCAGTGGCATTCCCAAGGAGTCGGCAGCAGCTCGGGGGAGGAGGCAACCGCGGCAAGGAGGATGATGCAGAAATTGAGGCGGCAGTGGCGGCGGCTCGATTCGATTTGCAAAAAATTCAGGTGTAGGAATGGAAGAGGGAGATCAGTGGTAACACTTGAAATTGGAGACAGGGTGACGGTGTGGAGGAGGAAGAGCAGCGGCGGCGAGGTGGAGGGAACAGCGGCAGCAAGCTTGGTTCGATTTGCATGGGAAAATATTAGTTAAATATGGTCACGTAATTATTAATTGCATGACACTTTTTAAAAAAAATTTAATCATAAAATTGACAATTATGTGATCAATTTTATATTATTTAAAAACTTGTTTTAAGAAGTTCGGACATCTACTTTAGAAAAAAATAACCATATTATTTTCGAATTTTTTCCCCAATGGTGGGTCGGTAAATATTATATACAGTTAATAATGTATCAAAGAGAAAAGAACAAGTTGGAGGAGAGGAGAAGAAAAAAGTGAAAAAAAAATAATAAAAATTGTAAAAACCACAGGAAAACCATGAATAATTGGCGGTAAGGTAAGGATATACTGCGCACAAATTTAAAATTTTGGGGGTAAAAATGTGACATTCAAAACTCTAAATGAAATATCAAGATTTCTTTAAAACTTCAACGAGGAATTGATTTGATTCTCCGGGGAAAAAAATCTGGGGGTCAAACTCAAATTGGAAACTCTAGGAACCTTATTTGATGGGATATGGATCACCAGAATCTGAACTAGGTCATAAATTTTATCAATTTCATCTATTTATTCTCTCCACCTCTACTTTAACTCTCTTCCTATTTTGCAATGAATGATTAGAATTGTTTAATTCCACTAAATTCATGCATTTTTAAATTCAAATGATTCATAACCTCATTCCATGTAGCTCCAAATCGCCTGAATTTGAAGATTCATGGTATTGTGAAATTAAACAATTTTAACTATTTATTATAATAAAAAAAAAGGTACTAAAAGAAACTAAAAATAAAAAAATAAATGATTAAAATTATTTAAATTTATAAAATCATAACCTATTCAACTCCAGGTAATTCTAATCCATTCCACGCAGGCTTCGTGCAGTGGAGGAGGATGGCAATGGGCGGGCACGAGCTCTTCTGGCAATAGGGCACAACACCACAAACTAGTGGGCCCTTCGGCTTGACCGTTTAAGAGCCCACCACCCCAAGCGTATGATTTGTATGGTCCGTGAGGCCCAATTCGCCAACATTAATATTTGGGAGCGTGAGATTCTCCGATGCATTTGGGAAGTAACAACCAGAAAATAATATGAATTATTTATGGGCTTGATGAGTTATTATGACACAGTAAATAAATTCACCCATTGTATCACATAAAATAATTATTTAATGTCCATTTTTCATATTTTAGTCCTGGCTGATCGAGAAAACAAGATGTCGTATATCAATTTTCATATAATTCCTAAAACACCGTCATTTTTGAGCGACACAAGAGTGGACCGTGTAAATATTTTTCCCATTACTTATAAGGGTTCCAACGTCAGTGGTTCAATTTTCGTTGGTTCCCGTTAGTTCAGAGAATTCCACCTCAAAGGGAATTTGATGCTTTCCTTTTTTATTTTTCTTTTTTCTTTTTTCCCAAGAAAAAGTTGTTTGGGTCACTGCAATATCTGAAATGTTAGGCAACTTACTCCATGTGAGCTTCCGTTGTGGGCTTCTGGCCATCCAAGCCGGGGGAATGGGCCTGGCCCAACGGTCCTCCTCTTCCTGTATGGATTAAGAAAGGAGAATGCAGGTCGTTTGCTATAATGTAACCATTCTTCTCAGAAAATGAATTAGTTCCGATGGTCGAAAGTACTTTTGTTGGTTGTTATTTGAGGGTGTACATGGAGCAACAACCATACAAGAAACTATTAACTTGTCCCAAAAGTTTAAGTTGTTGGGCCTTTGATCCGTTCACGTATTTTAGTCATCCTATAAATTTTATTTTTAATGTGAAACCTGCAACTCAATCATGGAGCCAATGAAATCCTCCTCATGGGTGAGTTACTGGACTCATCCTCAAATCAACAATCATGTAAGCCCCGGTAGAGCACTTCTTGGGCTTTACTCAACCATTTGAGAGTAGGCATGGGAGTTTGACTTGGGGTGCACCCCGCTTGACGACCTTGCATGGAAGTGCTGCATCTCGTAACACTTTGCTCGATTACTTCTCATGAGAGTGCTGCACCTCACAGTAGACTACTTGGGCCTTGTTGAGTTCCGAGAGTCCAGCCTCAACAAGCTTAACAATGAGTCCCAAGTTAGCCCAAAAGCTCAAATTGTTTTGTCTTTGGTCCATCTAAGTATATCAATCATTCTATCATGCTTGACACTCTTGATGTGAGACCTATAACTCAATCATGTATGTCGGCGTCAAAGCCTACAGTTCTTTTTTGTCCCAAACTGATCATACAATTGCAAGAGCACCCTGTTGTGAACCTGTGCGCCCTAGATAGATGGACTCTCCTATATACTACCCCGTGATTAAGTAAAGAGAATCAGGTGCCTTGTGTTACACTCGGAGAACTGCCATAGGCTTGGATTACGGGAGAATCGTGTGAGGGAGGATTGTTGAGTTTCACATGTGAGTTGGGAATCTCATATTGAAAGTGGATCGAGCTATCAAATCTCTAATATACTCTGATAGAGCAGCTTAATCTCTAATCTCTAATCTCTCAATTTCCACCCACTGTAGAGAGGGCGACGATGGAATACAGATCCTTAGTATCTATGAAAAACATTAAAATAAATATAATAAGAACAGTAGCATCCTTAGCATTCGTGATTGGGAGGAGAGTCTATGGTCCAACCCACACCTTAGGCGCTTGTCCCAAGCATGGAGAGAGTGGAGGAGGAAAAAATTTACAAAAATCAATGCAAAATTAGTGACAATTAATGTTATAGTAATGCTACTTGTACATCCTTCACATAACCTTTACACTAAAAGTGGCAACGTGACAGAATATGTGTTGTTTTATATTGTCATTTGATCAAAATATCACTAAAAAAACTGAGCACGCATATTTTATCACGTGGCCACTTTCAGTATGAAACATGTTCTTGTAATATTACTCTTAAAGGTTAAGGGGCACCTTGAAGATAATTTAAAACTTAGAGAATTTATGGACGCAATTAAAGCTAGACGAGAACAACACTTCAAGGGATGGACCTAATTTTCTCAACGAAAATTCTTTTCAGGTCCAACTCAAGGTCGGAAATGTTAGGGGATGGGCCTAGCTCAACAAACTCCCTATGCCACACCCCACGACGCTGCAACTAAGTGGGCCTCCTTGTTGGACTATGTAAAGCCCATGAAATAGCCCACTGGACCAGTCCAGTTATTTAACCTTTCAGCTGCATTCGGATAGGGTACTTCTAAACGGGTCCGACTCCCCTTTAACGGGCTTTACCTCCGTCACCATTCTATACGCCTAATTTTTTAAGATTTTAGATGTTTTCTAACTATTCTAACTATATAAATTTAAACAACACGTAAAAATATATAAACATTACAATTTTCATGAGATTTGAGTGTCTAAAACATATTTTAATCGAAGCACTTAAATTTTGGTAACAAATTTTAAGGGCTTGATTTCTCGGTCTTTTAGTACTAAAATATACCACTAGCACAACACTAAATCGTAAGAAATTGAAACTATCTACATATTTTTACATGTTCTTCCTATATGGTTATAACTTTTAAATAATGTCTCAAAAGTCTAAAAATGAGTGTATTAAATGGTAATAGAGGTAAAGCGAATTGGAGAGGTTCCGAATCCCTTTCAGAGGGGATTTGATTTGTACAGGATACCTGAAATAACTTTCTTCAAATTCACCTAATTGGATATCTTACGGGAGGAATTTGAAAATCCACAAGATTTTGAGAGGCCATTTTTACCCTTTCAAATTCCCTCCCCACCCAAAAACGTGTTATCTTGAAATTCTAGTAATAGACCACCCCAAAAAATTGATTTGGTCCTTGAACTTTTGAAAAATTTAAGTTTGATCCCTAACTTTTTGAAATTGTCAATTTAATCTCTAAATTTTTAAATTTGGTCATTTGAATTCTGGGAAATCCTTATTATAAAACTCCTATCCAAACAACATGATTTGTGAATCCAAAATTTCTAAATACAAGGTTTCTAAATCCTAATATTTGGTAAATCTTTAATATTGTGTCCAAACATACCCTTATATGACTTGTCCACATGCACCAAAATTCAGCTCACATAATTTGGGAGTCCAAGATTCTTTGGGGATGGGGTCATCTTCGAAGTACTTTCCCATTCCAATATTTTTCTATTAAGGGATGCATCCTTTTTGTCTCTTGCTTGGAGACCACTAGCCCACTGTTCTGTTCCCATCACTACTCCAATTTCAAGGTTACTTCCCCGCGTGCACCATGAGTAATAACCTACATGAGAGACTCGAGAAATGCATATCTATCATTGTCCGAATGAATCAAATCATCGTGAGCCAAAAGTGTAGACATAGAGTGAACATACATCTCAACTGTGGTCGCCCAGGCTTGGAAAAAGTAAGTGAAGCTCCCTACGCTTTTTAGAGGTAGCTTCTTCACAGTGCAAGCTCCACTTGTCTATTAGATTTGGTAACTATCTTGGGTTCCATGAACCAATATTTGCTTTCATTATTGATCTTCTCTTTTAGATCATATGGATGTAAAAATGTATGCCTCAACTGACTTACCAGTTAACTACACCAATTCCTTGTTTCAGCGTGGGATAGCATTACCTACTCATATCACTTCCATGCCTTACTATAAAATGTTTCACTCCTTATCATCACACACTCGGTTTTCTAATGTTTCAATTGTTAGAAAGAAGGGAGAGCACATAGCGAACAAGAGCTTGAATTCTTATTAGGGCTCAAGGCCAATAAAATAAGCACATATACAAAAGGGTAAAAGTGTAAATACACAGATACACAAAACCTAAATATACATTAATACCCCATTCAAACTTAAGGTGGGTCAAATAATGAGAGTTTGGTAAGCCAACAATGAAACCAAGGTCTAAAGAGAGCCTTGGTAAAACCATCAGCTAGTTGAACCTCTATCCGAGCAAAAGGAAGAGATATGGTGCGAGCCACGAGATAATGCTGGGTAAGGTGACAATCAATCTCAATATGCTTCGTCCACTTGTGGAAAACAGGATTTACCCATATATGGATGGCACTCCTATTATCACAATGTAGAGGCGTAGGATCACAAAAAGAGATACCCATGTTAATGAGCAAATGACGAAGCTGTTATATCAGCCATAGCACGATACTCAGACTCAGTGGAGGAGTGCAAGGCGATAGGTTGCTTTTTGGCATGCCAAGAAATAAGAAAATCACCGAGGAAGGTACAGTATCCTGTAATTGACCGACAATCAATGACATCAAAAGCCCAATCAGCATCAAAATAGGCTGGCAACTTTAGGGAGAAGATGATGAAAATAACAATGACTGAGTCAAGGTGTCACGAAGATAGCGAAGAATCCTTAACACAAGCAGTAGCATAATGTGAAGATCGAGGGGCAGTAACAAACTGGCTGACAACATGAACCGCATATGCAATGTCAAGTCGCGAAACAATGAGATAAACAAGGCTGACCACCAAAGTATGATAACGAGTAACATCCAGTAAGAGGTTTTCCATCATTAGAGTATAACTTTAGATTCATCTCAAAGGGAGTAACAGTAGTGCGAGAATCATAAAGAGCTACTTTGGAGAGAATATTGGTGGTATACTTCTGCTAAGAAAGAAGAATACCAGGAGAGCTACAAGCGACCTCCAAGCCAAGAAAATAGCGCAAAGGACCATGGTCCTTTATAGCAAAATGTTGTTGAACACTTGGTATGGTCAATAAAATCGAAGTCCTTGCCAGCAACGATCATGTCATCCATATAAAGAATGAGAATTGTATAGTTCGAACGCTGAAGCATAAACAAACATAGCATGATCAACCTCACTCTGAACAAAACCTGCAGAACGTACAGCGGTACCAAACTTCTCAAACCAAGCCCGATGGTGCTTGTTTGAGACCATAAAGAGCACACCGAAAATGACAAACCTAACTAGGAGTGTGAGTAAGGCCTGGTGGTGGCTGTATAAGGATCTCCTCATAGAGATCCCCGAGAAGAAAAAGCATTCTTCACATTAAGCTGATAAATTGGCCAGCCACGAACAGAAACCACAACCAAAAAAGTATGAATGGAAGTTATCTTTGCTATTAGAGTAAAATGTCTCCTCACAATCAATGCCATGCTCCGGAGAGAAACCACAAGCAACCAATTGTGCCTTGTAACGCTCAATACTGCCATCAGACCGAGTCTTCACCTTGCATATCCAGTGGCCAGGATACGAAGTGATGACCCGGGGGAAGGATCTCAAGCTCGCAAGTACCAGAATCCTATAAGGTAGAAAGCTCCACAGCCATAGCTTCACGCCACACTAAATATTGAACCGCCTATTGATAATTGCTAGGCTCCTGCACAGCATGAACAGTAACCAAAAAGAAACCAAACACAGTAGAATAAGAGGCCGTAGCAACATATTAAGTTGGTGGGCAATGATCCTGAGGTGGGTTATGCCGAGGCTCTAGTGGACAAAGATTAACAAGCTGTATCGGAGGGGTATGGACAACATTCGTAGGAGGTGACTAATTAGTAGGAGGAGGCATATCTACAGGAGGAGGCATATCTAGAGGTGATACCACATCAGAAGGAAAGTTAGAGGGAAAATCAATCGTAATAGGAGGTAACAGCATAGAAGTAGTGGAAGTAGAGGAAAAAAAAGGTAAATGCTCAAAGAACTAAACACTACAAGAGATATAAATACGCCGAAAAAGAAGAATTATAACGATGCTGTAGCTTTAGAAAGCACACCGCACAGAATTGATGGGGAGTTTAGTGTGCTCATAGGTTGGAAGAAGCACGTAGCAAGTACAGCCAAAAACATGAACACAATGACATATGGGTGGGGTGGAAAATAGACAAGCATAAGGAGTGTCATGAGAAAGAACAATGGAATTTGGCTGATTAATAAGGTAAACATCGGTGGAAACTTCCTTGGCCCAAAAACAAAGAGGAACAAAAGAAGGGAGCATAAGAGCGTGGGTAGTGTCAAGGATATGATGATGCTTTCGTTTGGCAAGGCTATTATGGCCATGGACACCAGGATAAGATAACTGAGGTATGGTGCCCTGAGAAGCCTAAGAACGAACAAAAAGCAGTAGAGAGATACTCACCTCCCGAATTAAAACGAAAGACTTTAATTTTTTTTTCAAAAACTAAGTAGATATCATGGCAACAAAAGATTGATATATAGAAATAAACTCATCACGAGAACGCATGAAATAAACCCAAGTATAATGTGAGTACTCTTCAATAAAAGATACATAATATCGAAAACCACTGTCAGAAATATGAGAAGTAGGGCCCTAAACATCCAAATGTATAAAATCAAAACATGCATCAGATACAAAAGAGCTAATAGGAAAAGGAAAAGCACATTGTTTAGCTAAAGGATAACTAGTACAAGGATCCATGATAATAGAGGAGACAGACCCAAGTGCACCCTGTTGACGAAGATAGACCAAACGAGACTCGAATACATGGCCTAAGCGCTAGTACCAATGATCAAGACCCAACATGGGCAAAATAGGTTGCAAATGAAGGAAGCCGAACATAACACATGGTGTATAATCCTCTACGTCTACTGCCCATGCCAATCGTCCGCACACTCGTACAATCCTACATAACACAAGAGTCATAAGTAAAAGTGATAACATAAACCAGATCGGCCAGCTGCCCAACAGATAAAAGATTGTGGGTCAATTTAGGGATATGTAATAGATCATGCACATAATAGTGGCAGCCAAAGTGGAACCATCTGCAATAAAGAATTTCAATGGACAAGGCAAAGCACGCAATTATATGGGATGCTAAGTAAAAGCAGTCATGTGATGAGTAGGACTTGAATCAATAATCCAGGAAGAAGGATCACCTGAGGCCTAAACAAAAACTGCAATAGCAATCGAAGAGGATGATATAAACTAAATCTAAGTTAAGCGAGAAAACTGAGCCTCCATGACGGCCAAACGATAA
Organism: Santalum album; assembly: GCA_034195605.1. Lineage (NCBI taxonomy): Eukaryota > Viridiplantae > Streptophyta > Magnoliopsida > Santalales > Santalaceae > Santalum > Santalum album. Next base: position 7,494,664 of record CM067267.1, on the reverse strand, counting down.
TTTGAAGAAGTAGATGATGAAGTAGAATCCGCAGAGGTAAAGGAAATTGGTGCTACAGGGTAAGATGATCTGGCAGAGAGATCGTGCAATTTCCAAAAGCAGTTGTCCTCTGTATACCCAGTCTTTTGACAATACTAACATAAACGAGAGGAGTCCTACTTCAAAGGGGCACTACAACCATATTGAGAACCACGACCACATAAAGGCCGTTGGGAAAAATTATACTGTTGTGTAGGTTGAGACTGAAACTGTGGCAAAGACTGTCTATAAGAAGTAGCCAAAACTATTGATGCCTCTATAGTTGTAGGGGTGGCAAGGAGACCCCGTCGAGTTTCTTTGACCTATAGTTCCTTTACTATATCGGAAAGTGAAGGCGTTGGATAACGATACAAAATTTGGCTACGAACTCCCTCATAATCAGATGACAACTACCATAATTCTTACTAGTACAAGTAGTGCAACTTGCACACATTGAACATAGGGGATGAGTCAAAACAACAAATTGGGACCAAAGATAAATCATATAGTTTTAGAAATCTCGAATAGACCATGTGCCTTGAGTGGCAGCACGAAGTTGCTGCATAATCTAACACACACGAATAGATCCAGTTTGAATAAACATATGCACAATATGATCCCATAACTACTTCGCACCAACAATTTGACAAATTTGAGGGCGAAGATCAGGGATAATCGAACCAAACAAAATGGCCCAAGCTTTCCTATCAACAACATTCCAAGCCCTAATTTCAGATTGACATTTAGTGCCCTACTCAGGAGTACCATTAGTAAGGGCAGTAAGAAAAATATGAGTACCATCAACATGCTCATACAGATTTCGATAAACTAAGGTAGCCATAACAAAGGGTTTCTATATATTGTAATTGGATCCATCTAATTTCACATCAATGCAAGCACTACTATCGGTCATAATGAACAAATTTTAAGCCGATAAAGAGAAGAGAAATATGCAAACTAGGAAATGATGTAGGCGATGAACAAAATTCAAAAAATCACCAGAAATCGCTCACTAGAAAAATGCGAGAAAAAAGCCCTTAATCTGGAAACGCAATATGAAAACTCGATTTGAAAACATGATTTGGAATTTTCAGCAACACTGTTCACTTCGTGGTCTTGTTCACTTCGCGGCACTATTCACATCACGGCACTGTTCACTTGCGGTACTGTTCACCTCGCAGCACTGTTCACTTCGCGAGAGAAAAGCCCTAGCTCTGATACCATGTTAGAAAGAAGGGAGAGCAAATAGTGAATAAGAGCTTGAATTCTCATTAGGACTCAAGGCCAATAAAATAGGCACAAGCACAATAGAGTAAAAAAGTAAATACACGAAACTCAAATATACATCTAACATTAATATCATACTGTAACATAACTAGCCTTGAAAGGGTATGAATTAATTACAACAGTTCAATTCTCCAGTCCTTGTTGACAAAAAAATATGCTTGGAGAAAAACACAATACACTTGATAGGCTAATGAAAGCCCTAACCCCTCCAAATATATGTGAATATACCAAATTTTATTATTTATGGGTGCTACTCCAACACTTTTAATGGGTTGATCGTCCCCTCGATTGAAATTTTCTGACATCATTTCTTTCTCTGTTGACAGTCATGGCATCCATCGGCCGAACACATCAACATCATCATCGTAATGCGCAGAATAGGGAGATGTGAATTCCCTTCCCCCTAGCAAAGCTTGTGAGCCAAAGCCAGAATTGTGCATGTAAAAATTGTCCTCTATAAATGGTTGTGTCCAGAAATCTGATCCAAAGGATTCTGTGAGCATTTCGGGGGAACCAGCACTGTCTTCCATGGCCAAGTCCATGCTTGCCCAAATTCCATAATCAGATAATTCAAAGGAAAGTGCTCCATAGGAGGATTGTTGTGTTGAAACAGCAGTATCTAAATGGGTGTCTACGGATTCTAACATTTCTTCCTCCGTGTGCTTGGCTTCACATTCACTAGTACTACTAGACTCTTCTTTCACGCACGTTGGGCTTGTCGGTGTTCCTTCCGACGCGTTTCTTCAGGTGAGTATGCCAGTAATTCTTGATCTCATTATCTGTTCTACCCGATAATTTCGTGGCAATTACAGACCATCTGTTGATTATAAAGGCAAAACACATGTATAAGTAAGCTGTCCCTTTGAAAGATTAATTGATTGACTCCAAAAAAGAAATGGACTACCAAGCTCTTATTGTATGTACTTAAATTAGATCATGTAATATGCATAAATATGACCAGAGAAGTTTCATAAGCTTGTTTATGCTAATCAAAATATTATCCATTGCTCCAAAGAAATTGAAGAAAATGTAGTGAAGTAATTAACGATTACATACTTGCTCCCGAGTTTTTCATGTAATTCGATGATTAAATCCTCTTCTTCATTGGTGAAGTTACCGCGTTTCAAATCCGGCCTTAGGTAATTCAGCCATCGTAGTCTGCAGCTCCTTCCACATCTCTTTAGACCTAAGGGAAAAAAAAAATCAGAACCTTCATTAATTTCTCACTTCTATTATTGTTTTCTTAAGACTGTATCCTAATAAAGTCTTAATAAATTACAATAAATACAATCATTAGAACTAGTGAGGTCACTTGGGATGCCCATCACTACGAAAAAAAAAAAAACACGAAGAAGTTCTTGAAAAGGAAAAATCACGGTTCCATTCCATTTTGTATCATCAAAAAGTGGGATGTGAGTTAGATTTCCCCCATCCCCATTTCAATTCCCACCATGAAGCCTGTCCTGAGGCTCCAGCAAGTGGAACTAAACCGATCTGCGAATGATTAATGATTTAGACAAAAGAATGGAGGAATTATCTTAAAATCCGATTACCTGCAAACTTGGGAAGTTGTCTCCAGTTCCAATGGCCATATCTCTGAATATAGTCTCTGAGCTTATTGTCTTCTTCTTCACTCCACGCCCCCTTCTTCATTCCATTCTCATCATAGCATGGCATTCTCACCATCTTGACTTAGATCTCTCTCTCTCTCTCTCTCTCTCTCTCTCTCTGTCTCCCTCTCTCTTGGAGTCCACTGCTGCCAAGTCTTGCAGCGCTTTATACTGATTTTCACGATCATGTAAACACGATTTTAAATATTTATTGTAACGTCTACCTAGTTCTTGTGTTCATACTTATGTCGTTATTTTTTATTTTTTATTTTTTATTTCCTGAGGGGAGCATACGTCATTATTTTTCAACTTTAAGAGGCCTACGGATTAGTTTGTGCATATTAAAGTGAAGGGTCCCATGAGTTCGGAAAAATGCAGTGGGAACACATCTTGATGGGTTAAAATTAACAACAGGAAAGAGAAGGGACCTCGAGGCTTCCTTGTGCGTGTCACATGCTTTTTATGGTGCACTCTTACCTCTTGCTATGATTCAAGGGTCAATCAATTGTCCTCCTCACCCACATTATTAATTAAGGATAACTCTAAATCAAACACGTGCTGTAAAGCTAACAAGAATTTACCAAAGAAACAAAGAGAAAATACTAGAAAATGAACAAGCAAGACAAATTTTTTCTTGTTTCTTTTTTTTTTTTTTTCTTTTTTGCCTTGAATCTCATAATTTACAACTTTTTCTTATCCTATTCTCCATAAACAGGAACAAAGTTTATTATATTCTCAACATATACTAGGGGTGTGCAAACAAATCAAGAGATTCACATAATACAATTTCACGAGGTCAATAATCATTTGGTAATTTGTAATATTTATATGAAAAATTAATAAATTGTCAATCCAAATGTATGATTTTCACTATCTATCAACCCTGATTAGTATAAAAAAAAATAAAAAAATTGATTATGCACTTTATGTGTCTCTCCATTCCACTAACCCAGCAAATTTGAGTATCTTGAGCTTAGCAAAGATGCTGCAAAGTCAACTTTCAGGCAAGTCCCAGTGTCTCATGGCTAATTTAAAGCACTCTTTTGTAAATATCTTTATTTTGATGTTTATTTAATTACGGTTTGAGGGTTCGATTCCTCCACGTGAAGTGGCTTCGTCTCACTCCTGCCAGCTTGGTTTGTTCCTTCCCAGCCACCATATCTGATAATTTATAATCCAAATTTAATTAGTCCTTTACTCTTATAAATGGAGTAAACTCTTCAGCGTACCTTTTTCCTTTTTTCCTCCTCAACTATCCTTATTTATTGCTTCGCAGGGTGAAGAGTGACACAAAATTTAGAGTTAAATTCATATGCGTGCTAATCATTCCCACAATTGCATTTCTTCTTAATTAATCTTTTCACCTTATTTGATTTTTTTTTTTTTGGTAATTATTTGTTTATCTTTCACGATTTTCATTTCTCTGCGGTTCTCTACATCAATTGCAAAGCCGTGTTCAGCGCGTGATGCGAGTCGTCCTTATTTAGTCTAAAAAAAGAGGAGGGTCAATTTAATCTTTTATTCATTCATTTGTTTAAATTTTATATTCATTGGCTAACAATACTAAAATCCATTTACTTGCCTACTACTTATGTTTGGTTTTTAAAATGGGGGTAGCTGTTCACACACTTCTGTGAAAAGACAAAGCTATCCTCAAGAGTTAAGGCAGTGATGTGAGGCTCATTCATAGAATAAATTATGTAAGACCGTAACTTTGTCTTCGAATTAGCCGGTCAACGACACGTCAATTAAAAAAAAAAAAAAGGTGCATACAGTGTAACTGTCCCCTGTACGTTATTATTCAATGCTCAAAAAAGAAAAAAAAACTTTGAAAAACCAAATATATGTAAAACAAATATTCTTTTAGAAGCATACTTGATTTAAAGGAAAAATGGAGTGTAACCATGATACATAACCTTTTATGATTTTATAGTAAAATTTTTTTTGTTCGTGACTTTGTTCTTTCAAATGATCATAACGCATATCGAAAATGAATAAATCTTATAGAGTTTGTTTACATACTCGTGTACAAACAAATTAAAATTGACTATTCAATATGCTTAATTAAATGATTAATGTAGTTTATTGTTCACTGGTGTGGTTTTCGAAAAAAATAAAAAATAAAATTGAACAAGTAGATGCCACGATTAATAATAACCTAGGCCAATCAAAACTCCACGCAGGCCATCAGATAACTCTTGAAGCTTTCTTTCCTATTCTTTACCGTGCAGAATGGGCTCTACATTATTGAACGATTTTATTTGATTTTAATTTTTCATCTTTTAAATATAAAAGTGAGAATATAAAATTGATATCTGTCATATTTTCATATGTTCCTTTAATTTATGCTATTAGAATTTCTATTTTTTTTTTTCACTAAACACATTCCTATACAAGCGTTGCTTCAAATGAATACTGAGGATGTTAGATCCGCCAGTTGCACCTATCCATAACAACAGTCTTTGAATAAATTGTGTCTCATATGTACGTAACATGTTGAGTCACTTTACGGGACTCGGACATGTCTAGATTAGACCGTGGACATCACTTGAAACTCCTAAAAACTGAATAAACTTGTGACCTCCTCAATGAAAAGAGTTCCTAAATGCTAACGGAACCAAGCTAGCCAGCAACTTCAAATGAATATTTAAACCTCCAACACAAGAAACCCATCATTTTTCATAAAGAATGTTTAAATTTCAGCGGTAAGTGCTCAAATTCTCTCCTATGAGGTTGAGAATTAGAGTTACTCCGTGGCTCACATATAGTGCCTTTGTAGGATTGCGTTGCACCCACTGCATTACTCCTACAGAAGGTGGATGGGGTAGCTCTCTTACCTCGTCTTTTTTCTCTCACCAAAAAAAAAAAAATAAAATAAAAAACAAAAGCTGAAAATTTTGTTACCATTAGATGCCTAGTCTAATAATACCGACATATATTTTTACCCCCCCCCCAACCCCCAAAAAAATTACAAACATATATCAGAATTTAAATCCTTGTAATTATACTAGGTTGTGCAAGAGTATTTATCAGAATTTGTTCTTAAAATACAATAAAAGGGAAAGCAAATGATAATCCTACCCTATCTTTCCAGAGTTTTCTAAAAATACCCCAACTTTTTAAAATTGCGCTACGATATGAAAATACTGAACTTGGGGTTTAAAACTGCAAGTTCACTCCCTTTTTTTTTTTCCCACGCCCGCGCTGACACATATATCATGCTTGGAGTAAAAAAATTGAACTCGTACTTTGGAACCGTAAGTTTAAAAGGTCTTTTATATGACATGCAATAGCATCTAATCTAAACTCGTCATTGATATCACAAGTTTAGATGTATCATCTCCAGCATTCCCCCTTTCTTCTCTACTATTTCCTTCCCTATTTCTTCTCCTCCTCCCTCGCACAGTCGCTTTCTCATCCATTTTCTTAGACCACCGTGATTTATACTCAAGATTTCAAAGTGCAATTTCATTTTCCTCATCACCACATCCTTCCCACCACTTATCCCGAAATCCCACTTGTTGCACGTGCAATGATTCGTCATTAGGGTAATTTGTTACCCATTCTAGCCCTTATGAGCATAACCTTTTATGTGACTTGTTGTCTTTACCATGAAAAGCCCCTCTTGGCGGTCAGAAAATTGTAACTTCATGTGTTCCTGCCCTCACTCATCTGTTTTGCAAAATCTTCATCATGCAATAAATGAATGATCCAACATTCCCATCAGCGCCGACAATTCCTTGCTTTCGAGAATTGGTGAAGTATTTGCTCATCTTATAAAATGTCCACTCGGCGCAAGCGGCAATGGTCAAGTTACGAGGGGTTTTAATACGCCATTAAAACACTTGACCATATTTGTTATCATCACCCCAATACGACGCCCACCATCATAAAAGTTGATTCACTTATCAACGAGAAAGTCATCCAAGTACATGTATGCATCCACATTTATCTCATTTATTCTGTCCATGCACATAGTTTAGATTTCTTCTCTTCTGGCGTAGCACCGAAAGCCCAATATAATTTCTTCAGTAACTCACCACCAAAATGTTTTGTGAAGTTGCTCTATATAGGCCATGGGTTCGCACCATCCACCGTGCGGTTCACTAACAATCGACATGATAGAATTTGTGCGATCAGTCATAAGACAAACGACGACTCATTCATTCGATACAATGTGACGGCGTAGAAGTCAGAGAAACCATGCCTAATTCTTTATGGTCTCCTCACTCACGACGGCGAATGCGAGATGGTATACTCTCTTGTTGCCATCAAATGACATGCCTTGAATGTTTTGAGGCATGGAACTAATGCCTAGAAATGAATTATGCGTTACTTCGTTCAACACTGGCGAGTGGTACTGTTCATCATAATCACCTTAGGTGCCGAATCCACATTCCAATCGAACTTATACTAGTCGTACGAATATCCCTATAACTGATTGTTTTGTCCATAAGAGCTGAGACTACTAAACTCGGGATCATTGCAATCCTCCATGGGTGTCAAGTAATCATCGACTCCACATCCACTCATCAACAGTTGATCATATGCATTGATAGTTTGCTCTAGTGGGAACTAAATCCAATGTTGGTAACGCTAGATACCACATATACATGTTAACCATATGTTGTATATGGTAGTCATTGTACAAAGGGTATGGTGAATACATCATATATGCTCCCTACCCAAGTATTATGGGGCACCTAAACGTAACGCTTACTCTGTATAGGCTGAGGACGAGAGGCAATAACAAGCACAGCTAGTCAAGCAAAGAGCTAAGGGTTGCACCGCCAAACTGTATAATAATCATGCGTGAGTTACTGCCTACGTAACTGAGAGAGTGGTGTGAATGCTAAACAATTTCCTATCCCTTATAACAAAGTATTAGAAGTATTAATGAATCCATCACAATGTTGAAGGAGGAAGAGAAAATTCGAAAAGGTTGATATGTAAATCGAAGTTTTGCAGCGTAAACATAGTGGAAATAAACTCAAGTTTTCGAAAGTCGAGTATAAAATCGAGCTTGAGAAACTCAAGCTCTAAAGAAGCCTATAAAAGTGCATGAAAATGCTGGCTGACTTTGAACTTGCGGTTTCAAACCACAAGTTCAATATTTTTGTGCCATGCCAGGGCCCTATAGATGTGCCAGTGAGCTAAAACGAAAAATGAGATAACTCACATTTTCGAAACGTAATTTTAAAAAGTTGGGATATTTTGAAAAAAATTTTAAAAGATGGAATATATTTATCATTTGCATTTCCTTTTATGATATTTTAAGAAAAAATTCATATTTTGGGATAATAAAAAACATATATTACGCGCTCCAAGTAATTACAGTTTTCTAAAGAATAATTAACGTTTCTCCGCTGATTTTGTGGATAGACTAACTATATAATATAAAATTCAATGGTAGCAAGAGAACTAATAAAGAAATAATGAAACTGCCTACTTGCTTCTGACATGTCGCGGCCATGATTATGGGGTCCGCAAAATTAAGCGTGATGACGCTCGACCTGTGACGCAAGCAAATCCCATTTCCATCTCCCCCAATAAAATATTATATTTTAAAGTTGATGGCCAAGAAAATGATTAAATAGGGAGGGAGAGAGATAGAGTTCCTGTATGATATGGGTCCCACAGTTTCCAATTCAAATTATTTCATGGGGGTTTTGATCCGCGAGTGAGAGGGGTTATTAGTAAATGAATGGATCGATGGGATCATGGGTTCATTTGATTCCTAAAATCTTATTTTTTTATTTGATATTATATTATGATATTTTTTATTTAGTACATTTAATAAAAAAAAATTTAGATATAATATTATTATATTTAATATAAATAATTAGATTCAATGAATATTTTAGTTTTTCATTAATATTCTTTTATAAAAAAATATTCATAATATAAAATATAATAAACTATTTACATGATTAAAAATATTTATTCTAAAGATAACTCTAAAATAAAAGTTTTGCTTATTTTTAATTTTGAAGAATAAAGAATTAAATTCAAACCTTTACTAGCTAAAAATATAATTTATATAATATAATAATAACATTCTAAAACTAGTATTTTCAACGCTTTATTATGAGTAGCATACTTATTTGCAACTGGTATTGTTATTATTATCATTGTTATTAATATTATGTTAAGTTGTATAAGCTATGTACTTAAATAGAAATTTTATCAGCATGTTCACTTATAATGATAGTTTGGATATTTTATTTCGTGTACACATTCCAGCTCACTCTCAATCTTACATTCTCACCTCTCAAGTCAGGAATATTAAATCCCATTTTTTTTTCCAGAAATGTGAGATTCTTGAAATTCTGAGAATCTCACATTTTAAAGCCATACCATACACTAAAATATGATATTATCTAAGTAAATTTTAAAAATTAAATGGACCCTATAATAAGAACGAGAGAAAATTCTTGGATGGGTGTATTTTACTTCCGAACTTAAAGCTTATGCTCAATGTATTCTTTATTGATAATTTACCACTTATTTTTTAAACTTTAAATGAAAAAAATGAACGTTTCAGATGAAAGGATCAGAAGAAAAGGAGAGGACGGAGAAAAAGCTTTTCTCATATAATCCCATCGCTTCACCAGCGCAGCAGGGCGGACATTGCAGTCACATAATAATTCTGAGTTGGACAAGTGATAAGTAGGCAAAAATAGTTTGGGTGACATAAACGACCATTAGTGTGAGGGCCCACCATTATTTGTACACATGATTAATAATTATTGAATATTACCTTCGTATCGGTATTATAGTAGATAAGTTCCTTAAAAAAAAAATGAGAAAAGTTGCAAAGGTTAATACAATATCATGAGCAACTAACGTTAAGTGATATATTGAGTATAATTCGATATATTGAATTTTCCTGAGAACTCCAATTTAGAGGTTGAAGTTAAGTTTAAACCTTAAACTTTACACCTTGCTTTAAGTTGAATACCAAAACTTTACTTTCCTTGAAGTGAACCCTAATGCCTCTAAAATATAATAGTTTCAATCTTACCATCATTGTCCGTCATTTTGGTGGACGAAAACCACATGTTAGCAATGGTGGAGCCAGAATCCAACCTTAGGTGCAGCAGAGTAAAATTTGATTAATTTTACTCCAATTAAAACATAAGTTTTTTCACAGTCCTAATTTTAAAGATTAGGAGCTACATAATTGAAAATTAGCTCTTAATAAATGAATGCTCCAATAAAAATTTACTTTCCGCCAAAAAGGAAATGAAATTGGAAAAAAAACAAATCGGCCTCAGAAAAATCACTTTAGCTTGGAATTAAAAAATTATATTTTGAAGGGGTAATACATGATTTAAAGTTGGTTGATGCAAGCATAAAATAGATTACAAAATATAACTATCTTTGTGCAATTTTAACTATACAAATTGAAATGGCATACAAGAATACATCTATGTCTCGATTTTAATAAAATTTCGAAATATTGAATATATTCATCCTATTTATTGAAAACTAAGAAAATTAAGACTTTATAATACTATACTCTAAATTTGCAATGCTTAGAGTGAATAGGGTGTAATGACTATTAATCTACCAACGAGACTTGGAAAATGTTATTCTTTACATACTAAATCATCATTCATTCGTAGTATATTTATATGAAATACTTATTCTATTTCTACCCTATTTCATGTTATGAACCAAACAAGTGGTTAGTCTAAGAACCAAAGTTACATCATTTTGATTAAAATATTAAAACAAGATTTATCTTTGAAAGAAAATTTTAACAAAGGCATAGTCTTGATGTCCAGACCAAGATAGTTTTCTTGGTGCATATTCTCCAATCCTTCTGTTTTATTTATTTATGTTTTTGTCATCTTTTAAAACTTGACGGTGAACTCATAAATAGTATAGTAAATTAAAAATTAAAAATTCAGGTGGGGAGCGCCTTATGTTAGGGATGGTCACAGGGTCTGGACCCCCTCCCCGTCCCCACTCCAATCCCTGTGGGGATAAATCTCCAGTGCCAATAAAATGAAAAACAAAGAAAAGCATAATTTTTTTTGACAAGTTGCAAATAAAAAACATTAATAATAATGTCATCCATCACTGCCAAAAAAAAAAAAAAACACACACACACACACACAATCATATTGGATAAAAATAGAATTTTTTTAGCACTGAGTTTGAGCAAATGTATGATTATGAGAATATCACATTAAAATTGTTTAAAATAAAGTGTTGCTTCAAGGGTCTAAGAGAGATTTGAGAAGTAGAACAAGTGTTGCTTCGATTTTAATTTGATGTGTATAATGATAGCGAACATCAAGAGGAAAAGAATTTATTAACAAAGAGATGATGCCTTTTGAATTATCAAAACCGTATGTACAAGGTGTATTAGTTCACTAATTGACTCTTAAATTAGGAGGAAGAAGTTATTAATAGAAAGCCTTCATGATCCTCAAAAATGATAATCCAATGCATCTTCTAAAACTTCATCCATATGTCACATATGTGGCGAACACAATCTAAGAGGAAAATTTGAAATTGAAAAGAAGTTTATTTACGAATGAGAAAACAAATAAATTTTGTGAACACGAGCTTAATTTTGAATACAAGATATATATACATAAATGAATACACTTTTCATCCCTTTTCATTCAAGCACAAGTAAAATGAAATATCATTACGTAGTAACCCTTCAAAAATAGAAAACGAACATGAAAAGTAAGTCAGGGAATTATTTAACAGCGTAAGCTCATAATCTTTTGTCCTCTCATATGATCAAGATGTTGTTGTCTAGAGAATGAATAGAGATGGCAGAGAATCAAAACCAAATGTTCAAAATATAGATAATATAATATAACCATTATAATCAGTCACTCCTCATTAGTCACTCCATATGGGAATAAATATCAAGGGCAAGCATATGCTAATTAGTAAAGAAAAGGAGAAAAGGCCATGCACGTTGCTTAATAAAAGAGGAAAAAGAAAGAAAATGCAAAAAAAAAAAAAAAAAAAAAAAAGAAGCAAGCCTGCACAATAATAATAGTTCCAATTAATCCATTAAAAAATGGGAAATTATAGTAAAGTCAATCATAGTGAATTCAGTATTTAACTGATGAATAACAAGGGGAAAAAAAGGATCTACAACGCAACACCTTCATTACATAATTTTTCCCCATTACTGAGTTGGTAACCGTTTCTCTTTCAAATTCAACACAGAGAGAGAGACAGAGAGAGAGAGAGTTGCAATGAAGGGCATTTCGGTAAGCAGGCTATGGGAGTGTTTTAGGCCACATGGGATTGAAATGGAGGTTGGCCTGAAAGAGAGCGCTTTGTTGTGTGAGTCACATGCTTTTTATGGTGCGCTCTTACCTCTGCTATAATTCATGGGTCAATCAATTGTCTCCTCCCATATTATTAATTAAGGATCACCCTAAACTAAACACGAGGTGTAAAAGTTAACAAGAATATACCAAAGAAATAAAGAGAAAACACTGGGGAACGATCACACGAGACGACTTTTATCTCTTTTTTTTATTGCATATATAGAACAAATTCATCCTTGAATCTCACAATTTACAACTTTTTCTTATCCTGTTCTCCATAAATGGGAACGAGTTTATATTCTTAATATATGCTGGGGGAGGTGTGAATAAATCAAAACATTTATCGAATATGATTTGATGAGATCAATAATCATTCAGTATTTTGAAATATTTATATGAAAAATTAATAAACTATCAATTCAAATGTATAATTTCACTATTTGTCGAGATTAGTAAAATAATGATAATAATAAATTGATTATGCACATTATGTGTCATTTTATTCGAGTTTTTTCTTGGTATGCCCCGAATGGGGTTTTTTCTTTCCTGTCATACCCCACCTTTTCAAAACTTTATATATCTACCTTACTTTTGCAAAATCACGGCTGCCATTCGCGATTCCTCTCTTCCTCCCTAACACGCCTACAGCAATATTTCAAGGCGCGCAAACCTGAAATCACAGAAAATATCCTAGCTTTTATTTTGATATTTTAATTTCCCACGAATGCATTGACACGTGTCGCACACGCATTAGAAATCGCGAACGTGTTCTGCAATTTCACCTTTCCCCTTTATCTCCCCATGTCACACGCCGACATGTGGTGCTTTGCGCAAACTAAGAACGAAGATAGTCTTCGCAATTTTAGATCCGCTAAAAACTGGTAAATAACCTCGATTTTTAGAAGTCGAGGTTGACATCTGCAATTTCGCATTGTTTATGTATCCATTCCCGTGGGACTTCAACTCACTGTGCTATTTGTAAGGAGAAATTGTTGTCTCATACTTCTTCAAAGCTCTGATGGACTCATTGATGGTTCTAATAATTTTTAACTAGGGAGGAGAAACCGTTAGCAATTTGCAGTAGTCTCTTAGTTACGTGGGTGGCAACTCGCACATAATGTATATTCATTTTAGCGGTGCCACCCTCAAATGTTTGTTTGACCAGGTGTGCTTGCTATTGTCTCTTGAACGCAGTAACCCTTGTGTTTAGATGCCCCGTCACGCTTTGATCGGGAGCATCGCTGACATAGTTTCTGTGTCTTTTGTATAACGATGACATTGTACAACAAATGTTGCATATGTTTACGCGGTATCCAGCATTGACGGCGTTGGAGGTTTACGTGAATGTTGGTCCAATCCAGTACTCAGTGGAGTAAGCTATAGGTGCATATAGTCAATTGCTGATAAGCGGTCAAGGAGCCAATGATTACTTAACATGAATGGCAAATTGCGATGCTTCAGGGCATAGCAGTCTTTTACCAGCTAGGTAACACGATCATACACAAAGCTACCTGTACGATGGGTTTGACTTGAATACAGACACCAGTAGGCACGATGGTTATGACAATCAGTATTACTTGCTATTGAACGAAGTTACACATAATTCATATCTAGGCATCAATTCGGTGCCACAAAATATTTAAAGCTTGTCATTTGACGAGCTGCCAGTTGAAGATGATGATGATACACTGGACGAAGAAGAAGACATCTCTATAGGGTTCGACAATAGCGATGGAAGTGATTCAAACTCGATTAAGGCCGCGCTGTATGTCAACCCTATAAGTCTCCATCAGCCTCGCGTAGAATTTTTTGCTGCAGGAGAGGAATGGCCATCAACATATGAACAAGCCCGTCCAGACACCTTTAATCCGAACATAAACGGTTTGCTAGTAGGGTTGGTGTTCAACTCAGAAGAAGACAATACAGTGTATTGTTCAGTATTAACATATTTGAATTTGCAAAGAGTTCATTACTAAGCGCTCTGATCCTGAGTTATTAATGCTGATTTGCAAAAACAATTGCAGGTCTGGATCCCGTTAGAGGCTTCGAGCTCCCGTTTGAGGCTTCGAGCTCACTTCAGCAAAAAGGCTGGGGATTGGATCGTGACTCGGTATGGAGGGGATCATACTTGCAATGTTCCTGAGAGCAACTAGGACCACTTGAGCATATCATCTGCGATGATATCTGAGCTCATCAAGGAGAAAGTGTGACTATGGCCAAGTTACAAAGTGAGTCTCATACAGGAAGATATTCAACAGGAGTTCAAGTATCAACCAACACACAAGAAGGTGTGGTATAGGAAGCAGAAGGCTCTTGCTGCACTATTTGACAGGGAAACACATCCACTATTAGTAGTATACGAAAGAATGTTGCAACAGACATGAAAAATTGGGAAGACTGTATATTTACCATGATCTCAGAAGCACACGTGTTCCCCTGAAAGGCGTGCCCCAAATTCAACGATAGATTATGCATGAGCTAAAGAGTGATGGAGTAGTACCATTTGAAGTAGTTGTCATCGCTACGCATGTGACCCTGTTGGGGCACCTGTCTTGCTCAAATTTATGGCGGTGGTCCCAAAACGTGATATAGTAAGCCCATTTCACCGACCAATCGACATACTCTAGTCCTCGTAAATTGAGGTGATAAAGTGATCTTCCTGTATTGACATTTGGTACCATGAGCTGCCAAAATTCGAATTGTCAAATGACACGAGCGGGCAAATGCCACTCAACAATGTCAAAGCATATCAATGGGACCCCTATGGGCAAGATGTCCTATCCAGTGACATAGTAATCTGGCAGCAGGGTGTTCTAGTACGGCTCCCACTCAAAGTCATCCACTACCATGATGTTAAATTGAAAGCGATATATGACGAGTACATAAGTAGAGGTCGTCTTGAGTGAAAAGAGCCCCGCCTAGCTGTACATAGATAGAAGACTAAAATTACTGGACCGATCGTGACCCACAAAATCCCATTAAGTGAGTATATGTACTCTAATTAACATACCTAGCATTGAATGGAGCGAGCGGAAGGTTTCCAAGAACTTCCAATGTATGTGGTCTCCTTGTAGGCCGCACCCGGACCAAGCACTCCCACGCCCGCAGCTACAATTATGAAATCCACATAATTAAGAGTGTACATGTACGATGACAAATATTAGCCTATTGTAGAAAATTTAAACTGTATATATATGGGTGCCCTTAGTAAGATCATAGGCCTTACAATCTGATTCACCATATGTCAGGAGTAACGACAAAGCCAGCGACACAGGGTTGCAAAGTATGCTCCACCCTAACTATAACTATGCATATGCTCAAGGTCAGGCTAATAGCAGTAGCAGGCGGAGGCTCGACCGATGTCCAGAAGTGTCGCCAAAAAAGAACTTAACAAAAAAGCACTTTTTGAAAAAGCATAAGCAAATATCCCTCAGTATAACATGCAATCTATTCATCAGTGGCGTCATTTGGGAGGATGGCACCATGGCTCCTTCGTGGATCTCCACTGTAGTCAAACGAACATCCAACAACTCCTCGCCCAAATCGGCCCAGTGGGCCTTGGTGGAAGGACCACCGTCGCTAATTGTAACTGCACGACCGTCAATAGGGAGACCAAGCAAGATCTTGACATCTTGCAACATCACTTTGACCTCTCTATTCAGCATATGAAAGGTATGCGTCTCTACGCATTACCACTCCACCAATGCAATGATCAACTCGTGGTCAATTTTGATGCCACCAAACTTGTACACACCGTAAAAGCCACACCGTCACAACATATCGATGACACGAAAACTAGGGACCATGGCCCGCCTGAATGTCAGATCCCTTTGCCTAATTTCTAATTGTTGGTTTATAGCTCTTTCCCAAGTAGCCTCCAATTGATGCACAAGTGGTAAGGTAAGAATCAAAGGGTCTAGTAGACCAGGAGCAGTGTGATAGGCCATCTGTATCATAACACACTTATTTAACAATATGCACACCGAGAAACAACTAATATTGAATAATTCTTCAATAAAATAGTATAGTCAACCATGATTGAAATTAACATAAATAAATTAGACAAAAGTGAACAAAGTAAACATCAATTAACAAAATTGAATAAATTGCCTAATTTTAAGTGCTCCAAGCAACCAAGAATAATATCATGGAATATCACGAACCCCAAAAATTTAATTGGCCCTATTTAAAGTTCCCCAATCAATCCAAGAATAATAACCTAATTATTGACCCTAATTTTACAGACTTCATCCAACCCAAACAGAGAAAACAAATTATTGGGAGTAATTCTTCATGCTTCCAAAAACCCAAAGAACCAAGATAATATTGAGACAATTTTTTCATGCCCCCAATAAACCAATAAAAACACCAAGATTAATTGGCCTAATTGTAAAGCCTCCACTAGTCCAACAAAACCAATAAAACTATTGGCATTATTTTTGCATGCTCCAAATAGGGACATGAAATAATAAACTTATTACAACATAATGTGTCATGGTTACAACAGTCCAAGCATAACAAACACAATGTTATCACAATATTATAGCACCTAATTTTATTGCAATAATTTTCTATGGTTAGTCATCGCAGCCCTTGAATAATTGAACCCAAAACTTTTCATTAAACACAACACAATACATGCTTTATACCATGTAAAATAATGTAGGGAGGGATTAGAATGATATATTGAATCTTCAAAGGGCTTTCGACAATGAACGCTTAGTGGTCGCCCGATTTGTGGTGAATGAGTTGAAGGATTCGTAGGGAGGGAACCGACAAATCGCACCTCAGAACCACGAGTATAGACCAGAGGGACAAGGGGGGCCGATGGAGGAAAAAAACCATCGAAAATAGAGAAATGTAGAAGTTGTGCGAGGTCGGTGGGGAATTTGACGGCGACTTCGTTTATAGTGTAAAAGAAGTGGAAAAGGAAGGTGTCCAGTAGGGGGGGTTACCAGATCTAAAATTGAGGTTCCCCTCCTCGTTTTCATTCTAATCACGTCGTCATGTGTTGACGTGCTGCAGGGGGAGATAAAGGGGAAAACAGAAATCACAGATCATGTCTACAATTTCAATTGCTTGCATGACACCTGTCTTGACGGTCTATGGGAATTAAAAACGCGGATTGTATCCGCGATTTCACGTTTCTGAGCCTTGATAAGTCTCTGTAGGTGTGTCAAGGGGGAGGAAAGAGAATTCGAGGTTGACATCCGTTATTTTACCAAAATGGGTAGACATGGAAAATTTTGAAAAGAAGAATATGTTGGGAAAAAAGATACCCCATTTAAAGTATACCAAGAAAAAACTAGATTTTATTCCATTAGCCCAGCAAATTTTAGTATCTTGAACTTCGTAAAGATGCTGCAAAGTCAACTTTAGGCAAGTCCTAGTGTCTCATGACTAATTTAAAGCACTTGTTTATAAATATCTTTGTTTTGATGTTTATTCAATTACGGTTTAAGGGTCAGACTCCTCCATGTGAAGTGGCTTCGTCTCTCTCTTGCCAGCCTGGTTTATTCCTTCCCAGCCCCTACATCTGATAATTTACAATCCACATTTAATTAGTCCTATAAATGGAGTAAACCCTTTGGTGTACCTTTTTCTGTTTTCCCCCTTCTCAACTACCCCTTGTGATTAGTCCTCTACTGTAATAAATGAGAGGTAAAAAGTGTAACTTCTATATATATATATATATATATAGAGAGATTTGTAACTTTTATCAAAATTTCTCTCCGTCATAACTATAGCATATAAAATTTGTAATCCAAACTTGTAAAGAAACTGTTTAAAGAAGAAAAATATTGAGAGAAATGTTTATTAAAAAAAAGATATATTATGAACATTCTTTTACGGACATTCGTTCCTAGTAAAAATTTTGTAAAAAATAAATTGTTTAAAGGATGTTACTCTAAAATCTAAAATTTTACTATAAAAGAATGTTTGTCAAAAAAAATTCTCATTATAATAAGCCAAATTTGAAGATCTTCCAAGAGTACGCTAGAATTGTACCCTTTTAAAAATGTTGATATGTTCATGATGCGAGTCGTCCTCATTTTGCCTAAAAAGATTGAGGTCAATTTAATCTTTTATTCATTCATTTATTTAAATTTTATATTCATTGTCTAACGATACTGAAATCTATTTACCGGTCTACTTAGGTTGGTTCCTTGTTTTTAAAATGGGGGGTAGTTTGTTCCACAAAACCGTTCCGCTTCTTTGAAAAGACAAAGTTATCCTCAAGAATTAAAGGAATGATGGGAGGCTCATTCATAAAAAATAAAAATAAAACGTTCTAAGATCGTAATTTTGTCTTTGAATTAAACGGTCAACGATACGTGAAAAAAAAAAAAGGGTGCATACAATGTAAACTGGTCCTACGTACTTTATTATTCAATGCTCCAAAAAAAAAAAACTTTAAAAATCAAATATATATATATATATATAAGCATACTACCAGTATTATTAGTCATGATCTGTTCGTGATTCAAAATTAAAAATGGAGTATATAGTGCCACTATTTTTAAATGGAGTATATAGTACGAGTATTTTAATTGTGTTACGCATTCTCAACCCACCACCCTCTCAAAAGAGTAATTACGAGCTGTGACACCGAATAATCTATAAGCTTAATTTAAAACTCTATCTGAACTATCCTTGATATCTATTACCTAACTTATTCCACTTGAACACAAGATCCTCGCTCCTGGTTGCTTGTTAATAAAATGTTGGCAGCATGTGAGCATCAAATTATTTTAAAAGAAAAGAATTTTTTAAAAAGATAGCCCCATTTTCAAATAATTATTGTGTATATCTAAAATGAATTAATCTTATAGAGTTTGTTAACATTCTAGTACACAAACAAATTAAAATTGACTATTTAATATGCTTAATTAAATGATTAATGTAGATTATTGTTGACTGGTGTGGTTTTAGAAAAAATAAAATAGAATTGAACAAGGTAGATGTCACGATTAATAAAAAAACTCGGCCAATCAAAATTCTGCACTGACCAATCAAATAAATCTTAAAACTCCCTTTCCATTAGAGCTTCGGTTTTCCCAAACGTAAATGTTTTTTCTCTCTTTTTTTTTTTTGCAAAATAGGCTCTTCAATATTGAACGGTTTTATTTGATTTTAGTTTTCCATCTTTCAAAAAAAATATGAGTGTATAAAAATCGATACGCGCTCATATTTTCACATGTTCTTTTAATCTACACTATTGAAGTTTTCATATGAGGATCCATATGGAATAGCGTGGCAACACTCCTAACTTTCTTTATGAATGTATACTGTCTTTTCCCTCCGTTTTTTTTTCACTAAACACATTCTTAAACAAGTGTTACTTGAAATGGATAATTCTTTTTGAGGACGAGGGTGTAAGATCCTCAAATTGTACCAGTCCATAACAATAGCTTCTGAATAAATTGAGTCTCATATGTGCATAACATATTGAGTCATTTACGGAACTCAAACATGTCAGCTTAAAACCGTAGGAATAACTTAAAACTCGCAAAGAGTAAATTGAACTCGTGGCACCTTCAAAGAAAATAGCTCCTAAATGCCAACTGAGTTAAGCTAATCTATGACTTCAAATGAATATTTAGACCTCCAACACAAGAAATCTATCACTTATCATATTACAATAATGTTTAAAATTTGCTCGCCATGACGGGTTCAACGGTAAATGCTCGACAGGGGTATTTATAGATAAAAAAAACATAAATTACGTTTTCCAAGTAAATCCAGTTTTCCAAACAGATTAATTAACGTCTTCTCGGCTGCTTTTGTGGATAAACTAAATATATAATATATAAAATTTAACGGTAGCAAGGGAACTAATAAATAAATAACTAAAGTAGCCACGTGCTTCTGACATGTCACGCCGATGACTATGGGGTCCGCAAAATTACGCATGCTGACGCCAGATATGTGACGCAAGCAAATCCCATCACCCTCAACCCCAATAAAATATTATTCTTTCAAAGTTGATGGCCAAGAAAATGATTAGAGGGAGAGATCCTCCATAACGTGGGCTTCATCCCAACTCTTTCCAATTCAAATGATTTTTTTTTTCCACAACTTTTTGGATACACGTTGGAGTGGGGCTATTAGTAGATAAATGGATCAATCGGATGACCGAACTTATGATAAAAATAAGAGAAAATTATAAAAATTTCTCTTTGGTGGATGTATTTTATTTCTGAATGCTAAAATTATGTTCAATATATTCTTTATTAATCATTTTACACTTATATTTGTTTAACTTTAAATCATTTTATATCGTTGTTGACTTATAAAAGTGAAAGAGGGAAAAAAAAAAATGAATGCTGAGATGAAACGAGAAGGGAAGGAGAGGAGGAAGAGGAAGGGAAAAAGAAGAATTTTTTTACTACCATGTCATCAGCGCAGATATTTCAGTTACACCATAATTCAGATATGGGCTGATGATAATTAGATATAAATATCAGGGTGACATAAATGGCATTTAGTATTGAGACAAACCATTATTTTCGTTCTGATTGAACCTATGAGGAAACGATGAACAAATCAGTAATTTAATCACAATAAAAAATATATTAAAAATAGCAATAGAAACATAGCAAACTTTAAATGTGCAAAACTCCCTTAATGTAAACGATAAAAACCACGGAACTAATTTTGGAGTCCACCCAAATCGTCACTATATGATTTTCGGTACAAAAACTTAATTCCAACTCAACACATGAGCGCCACAGTTTCCAAAGTAATGGAATCAACGGTTATAGTTAAGACCATGCTATATCAAAGGAAACACTAAGAAGAAAAATATGGTGAACTCTGACGTAAAACGCAGTAGTCCTGAAACCTACTAAAACCCTGGCTTTTGAGAACTCCAAATATAAAACTGACCGTACGGATCTAAGAGCAAGGAGTCACAATCCTATTGATAAAATTTCAGCTCAATGGGACCATGGATCTGTCTTTTTCTCCTGTCTCCTCTCTCTCTCTCGCTGTCGCTGCGACTTCTCCATGCTGCTTTGAATAATAAAACAAAGCCCTACAAGGGCTGGACCTTAGAAAAGCCCAAATGGGCTGGACACAAGGCCCAATGGCCTAACATAATTAATAGACACTGGACATTGCCTTCACATCTAAATATAGTACCATACTTGAGAAGTTATTTTCAAAAGGAAAAAAAAATGATAAAAGTTGCAAAAAGGTTATACAATATCATCGGCAACTAACTTTAAGTGATATGTTGAGCACAATTTGATATACTGAATTTTGCTCAAACTCCAATTTGGAGAGTAAAATATAGTTTAAGCCTTATTACTTACACCTTGTTTTAGGTTGAATCCCAAACTTTATAATAATTGCACCCGTCCCATTTCGGGGATGGAGAAAACTCTCCCCCTCGATATCTTCAGGGATAAATCCCCCACCGCACATGCATCCTTCTTTTCTTTTTTCTTTTCTTTCTATATCGGCCTATCTTTTTTTAACCTTATAATCATGTGATAATTATCTCAACAATAAGCAAAATTAAGCCTTAGGCCTTATTTTATAAAACAAAAACTAAATTTTTACTTCTATTTTGTAATATCTTCATTTTAAAGCTTCCATTGTCCACATTAGAGTTTAGCTGTCTTTAATATTGGGCTTCAATTCAGTTGCTTTTATCAAAATAATTAAGAAACTTTTAATGAATTTCCATTCAATGCATTATGTAATTTGCATCTTTTTATATATATACATATATATTTGAGTTTATGCTCCATTTCTTTCTATTTTTTATTAGTGTCGTCAGTTTATTATGTACATGTCTTTTGTTATGGTTATAAGGCTAGAAAAGTTAAACCATATAATTTTAGGTCAGATAGTGTGTTTCATCAAACGAATTAATTAAATGAAGTGATAGATTTTCAAAATATGTATCAATCATACACTTGTGCTAACTCAATGCTAAAAAATTTCTATTTTTATCCAACATGGCCAAAGACTTCATTTTGCATAGTGATTAAATCGCAGTGTTAAATAGGAGTGAGATTTATTTTAATCTTTAAAAAAAGAAGTGTTTTTTTCCATTCATTAAGATGGACATTAATAACAGGGTTTAAACTATTATGTTTCAAAAACATTGGGTTCGCTTTTTTTTCTTTTTCTTTTTTGGTTGAAAGAAGGGTTAGAGAAGTCAAAGTGAAAAATATATGATCAGCAAAAAGATATGGACTCAATCCCTATGTAAAGGGGTCAAGAAAGGATGATCAGTGCCGTCATTATGACTTGCATGCCAATTTATGCATCCATTTCCTTATCATTAAGATCTGCATTGAGGTTTGCTTTGAGCTGAGGAAAAAGTACGAGGTTCAATCTAGTGGTTTGTTTGTGTTTTTTTTCTTTGGACCAACTGGAATGGGTTGGGTTTGTCTTGTGCTAGAATTGAGGGTAGAGCCCATCATATTTTCTAATGTATTGGGCCAGATATCTACCTCGGCCCAAAGTCTCTCATTCAAGAGATTAAAAGAATAATAGTAATAAGTAATTAAGGCCGAGATTTTGCACTCGAGTTGAGCAACTCACCTCAATCCATGTATCAAAAATAAATAATTTTAACTTAATACATATTAGTACTGAAGATATACAAGTTTATACAAGATATTTTGGCATTCTTTATTAGACATTTATGCTTTTAGTTTTAATTGGGTGAAGTAAATTAGTGTTTTTCTAGAAAAAAAAAGGTTTTCTCAAATGGACCAAAAAAAAAAAAGAAAAAAGGAAACGATGCAAACTACTTCTATTTTAAAGTGTCCAATCAATTTCCTTTGTTATAATTAGAGATTCAATAAAACTATTGGAAAAATAGCTTTAATGGTTGGAAAATCAACTTTATCTATACTATTATAAAGCCGAAGGGTCTTTTGGTTCAATCAACCATATATTTTTTTCTAAATTTGCATAAATACCCTCAAATATTACGGTTATTTACTTGTAGTTATCACATAACCGTTCCTATTTTTACTCTAACATTACAGTTATCATATAACAATTCCTATCTTTTTCCTAAACAAGGGTACAATGCTTTTCACCCATATGCTCTTTCAGATATTGTACATTGACCGAAAAGTCGTTAATTACGTGCGAGGCTGGTGCAATACGGCTAGTGCTGTTTTAAGCAAAAAAAACATTTATTTTTGACATATGGATTTGGGTAATTTGCCTCAATCCGGTGTGGGTTCTCCTTTCTCTAAGTAATTTGAATTTTCTTTTTAAGAAATATCCTATTACGAGAATATCACATTAAAATTGTTTGAAACAAAGTGTTGCTTTAAGAAATGTCCTATTATGAGAATATCACATTAAACTTTTTTGAAATAAAGTGTTGCTTCAAGGATCTAGGCAAGATTTAAGAAGTAGAAGAAGTGTTGCTTCGGGTTTAATTTGATGTGAATAATGATAGCAAACGTCAAAAGGAAAGGAAGTTATTACCAAAGAGATGATGCCTTTTGAGGTGTCAACAAGGTATGTACAAGGTGTATTAGTTCAATAATTGACTTCTAAATTAGGAGGAAAATGTTATTAAGAGAATGCCTTCATGATCTTGAAAATTATAATCCTATTCCTCTTCTAAAAGTTCATCCACATAGTATGTGTAACGCCCTCAATTTCTTCTCCCAAGGCTTCATTGAAAATTGGCGGCGTTATCGGAAGCGCCCTCCACTCCTATCCTCTCATTTAAATTTGTACGCCAATTTAAATGGAGAATAAGGTGGAGACTGCCTAACCGAACGACAAATTAGCATCATTAAAAGTAAAATAATATCGGACTAAGTTCTAGGTAGTAGAGTTAATATTACAGTCCACACACTATTAGTTATAGCTTCGTTACAACCCAAGTTTAACAAAATAATAAAATGTGTTTCCAACTAAACACCCTAATCGTATGCTACCCCTTTTCCCTTGTCCTTTAAGAGATGGCCAAAATCCTCACCTGCAGTTCAAACAACAACCGCAGCAAACAATGAATACGAAAGGTACTCAGTAAGGGTTGCACTCAAGTAGTGTGCAGAATTTGTTGGCAATAAACAATAATATATAGCAAGTATATGAACAGGGCAGCATTTCAGCAATCACTAAGTATATATCAATACAATCGACTGAGTGGCGACAAAGCCAATGAACCTGCGTTAAACACCCATATTCTTAGATCTAAGACAACTCATCATACTTATTCTTGTACTAGAGTTCACCCATAACCTGTCTTTGATGGTTGTTCATGCTCAGTCCAAAATCAGCAAGTATTTACAATATTAACATCAATATCAACAATTGTTGAGTCAAAAGAAGACTCCATCCAAGAACTAGGGAAGTATCCCACAACAAATCGACATTTTATATCTTTCATAAGAAGGTAGCAAAACTTACTTTGCAATGCTTCCCTCGAAAATATTCCAAGAAACAATCAACCTATAATTTATAATTAATAACACCACAATTATTTACCAATTTTGCAACATAAAACTCATAATAAGTCTCTATGCATAACCCTCCATAAGTGTCCTCGAACTTAGGGTTAATCGGGACATCAAGCCAAATACAGGGGCTCAGAACAGCCCCAAGCAAAGAAGCCCAATTTCTGACCTCTCCCATTTTCGTTCCAGATTCTGTCTGTTTACTTTGAACAGGATCTGGGAGCACATTTTAACTCCGATTTATGTAATTCTAGTTCCTATAGCTCCATCTTTGAGTCCTCTACAAAAGTGTCTCTAATAGTTCAGGTCCGATTCTATCTCTAGAGCTACGTTTCAGGGTTATTTCTGAACTGTGCGTAATGTGATCTTTTGAAAGTAAAAATTATAGAAGATTTTCTGTGCATATTCAGCCTAAATCACCAACACGAAAAGTATTTTATTTACTTCCAGGAACATAAATAAAGTGATTTTGAAACCTCTTTTTAAGATCAGAAGCATAAAACTTCAAAATCACATCTTTATGTCAAAACATAAGACTTTGCAACATCCTTGATGAACAACCCAAAACCAACCTCTTGCTACAGTCTAGGTCATCACATAAACATGCTTTGGAGCCAAACACAAGTATAATCTAGAGAATCAAACCTTCCCTTAAGAATTTATCAAAGAAGAACATCAAAATAAGGTAAAGGTATGAAAAAAAATTACCTCTGGTGATACAAAGCCTTCTTCCTTCTCCTCACCCTCTCTTACGTCTCTCCTTTACCCTCTCTCAAGTCTCTCCTTCTCCTTTCTAAAAGACCCATCTATATATATATATATATATATGCGCCAATAATTGCTATCAATAATTGCTATTACCTAAAGGCATGGGGGAGGGGGAGAAATCCATTTGGTGGGAGAAGTAATCTCCCAAAATGTGGAGATCACATGGATGGGCCCCACCCATGTGACTCTCCACCCCGTCTCTCCCTAGTTTGCGCATTTGTCTACTGATTCACCCGATTTTTTTCGCGAAATTTCGAATTTAAAAACAGTTATTCCCCCATAACTGCTATAAGGCACCCATAACTATAATACATCACACATTTTAGTATTTAATGTTATTTGTTAAATTATAAACAACATTCATACAAAAATATGCTAAAATTATAAAGTATTTTCGGGGTATTACAGTATGTATGTGGCAAACACAACCTAAGGTGAAAACATGAAATTGAAAAGAAGTTCATTTTACGAAAGAGAGCAAATAAAGAGTGTGAACACAAGCTTCAATGTGAAGGCAAGACATATAAGTACATCCCTTTCTATTAAAACACAATTAAAGTGAAATATCATTACGTAACAACCTTTAAAAAATAGAAAACGAACATGAAAAGTAAGTCACACAGTTACTTAAGAGCTTAAACTCATTAATTTCTTAGAGTTACTATATAGTGATTCTTTGGTTAAGTTTCATCATTTTTGGCCCTCTAACATGATCAAGTTGTTGTTGTCTAGAGAATGAATAAAGATGGTGGAGAATCCAAACCAAATGTTCAAAGTATAGATAATATAATATAACCATTATAAATGGTCACTCCTCATCAGTCACTCCATATGTGAATAAATATCAAGGGCAAGCATATGCTAATTCGTAAAGAAAAGGAGAAAAACCATGCATGTTGCTTAAAAAAGGAGGATAAAGAAAGAAAGTGAAAAAAAAAAAAGAAAAGAAAAGCACGTCTGCACGATAATAATAGTTCCAATTAATCCATTAAAAAATGGGAAACTTTAGTAAAGTCAATGGCTGTAAATTCAGTATTTTGCTGATGAATGACATGGAAAAGAAAAAAAAAAAGGATCTACAATGCCACACCTCGGGCATGAGAGAGAAAATCCTGTCTCCATTATATAGTTTTCCCCC
This sequence comes from Santalum album, assembly GCA_034195605.1. Taxonomy (NCBI): domain Eukaryota; kingdom Viridiplantae; phylum Streptophyta; class Magnoliopsida; order Santalales; family Santalaceae; genus Santalum; species Santalum album. The sequence goes on along the minus strand of CM067267.1, from coordinate 7,468,083 downwards.
ATTACTGAGTCAGTAACCGCTTCTCTCTTCAGATTTCAACACAGAGAGAGTAAAACAGAGGAAACATGACACAACGGAGTTCAAAAATAACTTAATCAAAATTACAACAGAGGGAGAGGGAGAGAGAGATGCGATGAAGGGCATTTCGGTAAGTAGGCTTTTGAAGTGTTTTAGGCCACGTGGGATTGAAATGGAGGTTGGCCGGAAAGATTACTCGGGCGGCCGTGGGAAAGAGCATGATGACGGTGGCTGCGGCGGCCTCGATTTCTCCGGGAGCCACGGGTTTTCCGGGCATAGCGGGCGACACGAGATCTGGAAAACAGCGTCGTGCTTATCAGAGGGAAGAGGAAGGGGAAGAAGAGGAGGGCAAGAGACGATTCCCGAAGAGTGGAAGCGGTGCCACCGCCTCCGGTACGCCATGTCCCGAATGCTCAGAGCGGTTACGTTCGACTCCTCATTCGATATAGAACACAAATAGTAGTTTATCCGACCCTTCATGATCATAAATTTCTAGCCTTTGGTAACCTTTTTATTTCTCTAGAGAATATGGTAATTATTGACTCTGAGTAATTTTTGAATAAGAATTCACTCTATAGTTCTGAGATATAAACTTATCAAGTTTATAAGATTTTAGGGTCACAATTCACCACTATAATTAAATTCCTGTGCCCTTTTTCTCTACATTTTTAAAGAATTAGATTTAGCGTTTCGTTTTAAAGCCACTTGGATTGGTTTTTTTTCCCCTTTTTAAATTTCATCATCATCGCATGTAATTAGGATCAATTGCACATCTATTTTCTATACTTTTTTAAAAATGTTGTTTGCTGTAATAACGTTGTAAATTATAAAAAATACTTTTCTTCGCTAAACTTGATAAGTATAACGAAGAATAAATAAATAAATAAATGCTTATAGTGTGCAACAATGCATAGTTGCCTAAATGTTGTAATTTATACAATAGTATCCCAATGTTTCTCTTTTCCCCATAAATTCCATTTGTGTGTTTTGTTTAAACTCTGGATTTCGTAAATTTACAGCGGTGGTGGAGTTCTTGGGACAGAAGGGTACTCAGTAGGAGCAGCAGTGTTGGGTTTCTTGGAGTGGAAGAAAAATCGATGAACAAAAAACCATGGAAACTTCACTCCCAAGAAACGACGCTTCCACATTCGGCACGCTTCATATCCCCCTCCTCAGTTTTCTCCTCGTTTCGCACGTGCGAACCAAACCCGAGAAATTCAAGTACGCCCAAACCCGCTTCATCCAACCCGAGTACAACCGAACCCGGTTCATCTGGCACGCGGCGAGACCAAGCAAAAACGGGAAATCCTTCGGGTCCGAGCCGGTTTGTGTTGCATTTATTCGTTGTTTGTCTTGCCGCAACCGCCTGTTGGGGAGAGATTCTATCCCGCGGTGCTCACCGCCACGTGTCTCTTCCTCCTTTCTCGCCGGAAAAAATATTATATTTTCCGGTTGCCGGAGAATTTCCGGCGAAATAACCCGACACGTAAGGTTTAACGTTATAATCCTCGTCTATAGAGGCTCAATAGTAGTAAACTATTGTATAGGGTGATATGAATTTTAAAACTCTTGAGTTTGTGAGATTAGACCATGCTCGCCATTTTTTTTTTTACCTTTAATTTTTCTGCCTACTTTTTGTTATAATGAATGGTTAGAATTATGCGAATTCATAAATTTATAACTTTTTAAATTAGAGGATCTTGATCTACTCGTACATACTTCACACTGAAATGCTCGAAAATTGTGACATGATAAAAGTGATTTCTTCTTTTAAGATTTCAATGTGAAGGGGATACAAGAAATGTACGAGTATAATTATTATTATATTTTATCCATATCTAGCCATGAAGAAAGTAATTTGGGCTCTTGTATTGATTGCATCAGTGGTGACATCTCAGTCGATTACGCGGAGGACATGGCTGCCATTTGATTGTTTTGAACTTTGCCAAGAAATCTTAGCTCACAAGAGGTATCATTTCACTGTAATGGCTATTACGTTACACGAGATAATAATTATTTCAATAACATTCTCATTCTTTTGTCATTCCATTCTTAGTCGAGACCCGTCTTAGATATACCAACTTTACTTTTCGAAAAAAGACTACGGGAAGAAAGGTACTCCTTCCTCTTTCTCTCTCCTTATTCTTCTGTCTTTCTAGCTCAGTCGTGTATCCCACTTAGGAAGGAAGTAAATGAAAGTCGTCTAACTCAATAAGGGAGACATTGAATTTTAAATTTGGGAGAATAAAATGCAAACATTGAAATTCTACGAGAACATTGAGATCTGACTACTTGTTTGATTTACATAAATGGAATGAAATAACTAGCTAGCAATAGATAGCTTTACTGATAGTGGCTTGTTTTTCTATAGAAGAGGTCAAGGGTTCGAGCTTTTATTACATTGAATTGTGAATCAATTTCTCATTCCTCTCTCCCCATGCTATAAGCCTCCTTTGTAATAAAAAAAATAGAATAGAGTAGGTATTCCATATAAATATATCATGCAAGAAGTAACATAAGTAAAATGGCTACTTGCATGGATCATGAAGGGAAAAATAAGAAATAGTTATTACCGATGGCTAAAGGTATAATAAATATTATCTACATATTCCATTCATGAGCCTTAAGACGAGTTATTCATCACATATTCATCTCATTATCCGTGTTAAATTTTAATGAAGGACTAAGTACTTTTGGGCCTCTAACGTTGTCAATACTGGGAAAATTAAACCATTAACATTTCAAGCGATACAATTTGATTAGTAATATTGCTAAGCTAGACAATTCAACCACCCATGAAAGTTAAGATTCTTAATTGTCTTTTTGTTCCCTTAGTCAATATTAATTACCAATAAGTTTGTAAACTTTATCAACAAAACTATTTTACTCCTGATAAAAATATAAAAAAATTAAAGTTAAATTTATCAAATTAAATTGTTTCATTTAGTAACGTTAGTGGTCAATTTGTACCTTTTAAAATGTTAGTGGCTAAATTGCTTTTTGTTGGCAATGTTAGTAAGCTTACATATACTCGATCCTTCTATGAATTATTTATTTCATTTCATTTTACGAACCAAACGAATGGTAAATTTATTATAATTTATCAAAAAGTAAATGTATGCTAATAAATAAATGAGTAACATTTCTATTTACATCCTTTATATCAGAAATAGTTGCATAATAAAATTTATATGGTACATTATTATTATTTAATTAAAATATTTTTTTAAAAAAAGTAAATTAATTTTATCATATTATCCTTTGATCGTGAAGGATGGAGAAAGAGAGTACAAGTTGCCAGCACGATCATATTTGTTCGGCAGAACAGAACCCCCGGAGGGGTGCACTCTGTACGACGTTCCTAGACATTAAATGCATCGACACAGACAGCAAATTCTCCTGTTACCTCTTCTTAGGATTTTGACGTTTATTTATGATGTGTCCGTCTGTTTGAAATGCAAAATGTGTGTATATATTTGTATGTACACATATGTACATGTATTTATATATATATATATATATATGGGATTATGATAATAAAGGAACAGATGTTATTGTTGTTTCACATCAGATCATTAAATATAATTTTGATTATTAGATTAAAATTTCTAATCATATTCTACTAGTCATTAAAATTTGAGATTCATTCGATTATGGATGAGGTTTTATCCAAATAATTAAAATTTATAATATTTAACATTAATTTCTTTCTAGCCTAATTTTCATCCTTTAGATTATAGGTGTATATTTGCACAAATTATGAGAAAATTTATAATATCTCATATCTTTTGCACGATCTTTCAATTCGTATAATTTGAATTTCCAATTAATGTCTCATTTGAGCTCAATACGATATCATCTCCCTACTACCCCATCTTATATATTACATAACAATTTTAAATAAAATGGACATAAATATTTTGTCCATTAAAAAATAAACTAAAAAATAAAGGATGAAATTTAGTTTAAAACCTATTTGGAACTTCATGACTATCATTTATATATATATATATATATATATATATGAATTCAGCATATAAATTTTACTCTATTGTTTCGAATAAGTATACAAATTGAAGCTGGGATCACAAATAGATTTTTTTTCCTCTTTATAATAACGTTATTCATTCTGAAAAATAATTCCACCTAAATCTTACTACTCATACATTGGGGTGGAACCAACAAGTACGGTGAATGAGAACTTATATATGAAGGTGGAGCCAACCTCGATGTGAGTGGTAGAATTTAGACAGAATTGCTTTTTACAAGACCCATATCATTACTTTTTTTTTTTTTTGACTCCTCCTTAGTTCCTAATCTTCACATTTTCTAAGGTACTCTTACAAAAATCGTAAATATTTTTACTTATATTATAGTCGTTTACATTTTTCAGCAAATTTTATATACATTAGATGCGATAATATAGAATTTACGCACCACTCACATTTATCCATGTTATGTATTGAACCCCAAAAGAGAAGGTAATTCCGCACCAACCAAATTTCGATTCATTTCATAGACAGTGGTGATGGGTGGGTATAAACAAATCCTGCATAATTTTATTCCATATTTATTGCGCTTTATGAAACACAAGGGGTAATTCTCGAAAAATCAAACATCAATAAACTCTTACCCTATTGAATTTCGTACCTAGGCCAATATGTTATAGGTTTTAAAAAATGATAATTTGACCTTGTTCTAATTTTATACCAAAAACTAAAATGAAATAAACTGCTACTTGATAATAGATGGTGTAGAATGATCGAATATGATGAAATATGAGAAATTTTATTTTAGTACTTTGTATAAAATTAGAACAAGGTCAGATTATTTTTTAAAAATTTTATCTTATATTTAGATAATACCACGTGTAGGTTGAAAAATTTATCACAAGCGATCACTTCGAAGAATATCTCGCGAGATTATAAGAATCACACAAGATGCGCCACGTAACGATTTGCGTGGACCGGAGAGGAGTTTTTTAAATTTGTACGAATTTTTCTCTCTCCTCTCTCCCCTGAGAAAATATCTTCTCGAGTGGTTGTTGGGGGAGGGGGGTGGTGGGACCGGGGCCCGCGCACGGAAACAAGAGCCACACAAATCCCCCATCTCCCTCAACCGTCGACGATTTTGCACCACAAGTCCCTCACTGCCCATTCTTTTCCTTTCCCCCAAGCAACCCTCCTCTCCCTCCTTTCTTTATTATTTTCAAAGCAACCCAGTGGTCCCCACTCGAATGTCTTATTCCCAAATAATCATTATCGATAAAATCCTAAATAAACGACACCTTTGATCGTATTAAATGTATTCCACTGGTCACCCTTATTTAGGATAATATTAAATATAATAATAATAATAATAATAATAATAATAATACTTCATTATATCGTCTATTTAAATTTATTAGCACGTGGGGATATAATTTTTTCTTTTTTTCGTTAAGAGCCACGGGATGAAATCATCTCTCAGCCACACCCTGTGGTGGGAGTTTTCTTTCGAAGTTCTTAAAATGAGGGCCGTCCCCATTGTGTGGTGGGAAGTGAACGGCGAGCGTGAATTTAAGCTCCGAAGAGACGAGAGGATGCATGCTAACCACCCGGGCCTAGCAACTATATATCAACTTCAACAACCAATAAAAAACTAAAAATATCTCATGCCACCAGCGTCAACAGTACCATTATTAAAATCAACGCCTCGAGATCCTACCCCAAACCAAGGCCCCAACGAAACTATTAAGCTCGGTTCGATTGGCATCGGAGAAAATTATACCGAAATTTTCAGTGATTTAATCTAATTAACAAAAATCTCTTCACATGTGATTTTAATAAACTTATAAGTATTAATTTTTTAATTAAATTTAACGATTTATTTTTTCTTATTTTTTTTGAAATGTTTTAAAATTTTTAAAAATAAAATTTAATTTTTCAAATTACTCGAATACTAACTATTTACCCTTTATCATAGAATTTAAAGAAACAACTGTTTTTATATTACTTTTACCTTAACAAATTTTTTTTATAGAGATTATGTATTTTCAATTTGATAAATCATGATAACAAGAAACAATAAATATGTAAGGTAAGTATTTTAATTATTGGGTCAAAGTACAACCGCACATAATTCCATCTTGTTAATATAAAATATATATTATTTTCAATGTAAAAAAAATATAAAAACATCTATTTTTTGTGAATCAAATAGAGGTTTAAAAATAAATTGAGCAATCAATGATTTTTTTAATAATAAAAATGACAATTTTATTTTTCGAGAACTACTATAATTAAAATAAATAAGTTAATTTAAAAATAATTTAAAATTTTAAATACTTTGATAAATTTATGAGAGAATAAAGTATTAAATTTAATAAAAAATAACTTTTACAAGTCTATAAAGGAAGATAACTCTCCAGGTTTGATTCTTTTTCAGAGTTTTAAATGCCTGTGGCCTCGATTCACCTTGTTAAGCATGTATGAAGTACAATGTAATCCTTCGAAGAAACTAATGGCCCTAATAAACGAGTCTTTCACTCTCGTACTTAAAAAGGGGGAAAAAAAAAAAAAAAAACCCAAATGAAAACCAATAAGACAAGCCCAGAGGAAAGGACCTCCTTTAATCCATTCATGAACCACAAATCAAAAGACCAATTATTAGTCTTCTTCCTATACCGTGTACAAAATATGTGGGGAGCTCGTTTAATCCACTCAGTTTACATTTGGTTTAAAAAAAACAAAAGAAAATGCAGAAGCGGCTCAAGTCCATAGAACTCCATCCACCAATCAAGAGATTACATTCACCTATAAGATCTGAAAAGACACCATTTTAATTGCACCCCGCATCTTAGAAACTCAAAACGGTTTTCTCATTCAACACATACTAAATCTTTTATAAGCTCATATCAATATTGTACAAGAAAAACTGCACTTTAATCATTCAGGGTTGCTTAGCTCAATGTAGACCAACTTTTAAAACCCAACAACTACTGAATCTTCACTGATTTCCCCCCAACATCCGACTTTATCAACTAGCACACCGAAATCCACTCGTAGTGTAGGCATTTGTTTTGCTTAAAACTCAGATTACAAAGAAAGAAAGGAAGAAAGAGAAAGATCAATGCAGATAACCTAATGGTTAATGGAATTAATTTGACTAATTCAATTAAAGTTAATCAGAAGCGGAACAGCTCGGATCGATTTGGCTCAAGAATCATTACTCAGTTTGCAAGACCGGGAACCTCGTCCCGAAGATCGTTATAGATCTTGAACCAGGCTCGTCCGGTTCAGTTGTTCGGCGGTCTTTCTGAGGCCGGTTCAACGAGTCAACAAGAGAAGTAGCTTCTCCGTCAAGATCATCCTGCAATGTCAACCGCCGATCAAATCAACACAAGTTCATTCGATCACAGGTGAACACAATCGGAGACAGTTTCCCTCAGGAATCAATCGGATCTGAGGAGAGTTGATTTAGAGAGGAAGGAAAGTACCTGAAATCGAAGATTCAAATCGTTTCTGCGAGGTCGCTTCAGAGGAAATCTCGTCAACGGTCCGGGCTCACCCCGATCGCCATTAGAGGGCTTGTTTGAGGAATCCTCACTGCTCGAAGAGCTCAACAATGGCGGAGGCGAAGAGGAGGACAACGGCACCACCTGATTCTCCACTTCTTCGTCAACATCAACATCAGATTCATCCTCTTCCTGCTCCTCCTCCTCCTCGTCATCATCATCGCTGTTTTCATCTGAGGAGCCGATTTCGAGAACGTTATTGCCGGATCCTTCGATCTCTTCCTCACCGGATCTGCCCTTGGCTCTAGAGGCGGCGCAGCGTCGGCAGAAGGAGGCCGTGGGGACGAGCTTGGCACCTGAAGCCGTCCATGGCGTGGGAGCTTGACAAGTGTGACAGAGGAGGCTCCTGGAGTGCCTCGCCACCAGGAAGTTTGCTCCGTGAACCTCCGCGTCGCAGTCCCAGCATAAGCTCGCCTGGTCCGACTCGCAGTGCATCCTCGCCCCTGACCCGCACAGATCGCACCTCTTCATCCCTCACTCTAGATTCTTCTTCTTCCTCTTCTTTTTCTCTCTCTAGTTTCTTCTCCTTCTCCCCCTACTGTAAATCGAAGCACCGAAAGGATGTGGTAACGGAATGGGGGAAGGAGGAGGAGGAAGATATAAAGGGAGGACGGGGTAATCTGTTTCTAGAACAAAACTAGACCCTTCTTTTTCTCGTAATTACGATGTGAACCACGCAACGGATCGAATGTGAGGGGAGGGGTCTAACTGTCATTTTAAAAATACGGGGGGTGGCGTGGGGATGAAATTTCAAGAACCAGGTTTTTTTTTTTGGCGTCGCCTTTAATTGATAGACAGGCGTTTGGAGTGCGAGGGTGCAAATGAGGGACTTGTGAGGCGTGGAGCTATCCTGTTCTCACATTGTCGCTTTTGATTTTTTTCCCCCATGAGAGGGGGTGGTGACGTGTCGACCACGTGGAGGCGAGATTCGGGATGAGGTTGCGTGGCGCGATCTGATCCATTCACGCGGAGCGAACAGCCGCGGTGTTCTATTATTTGATTCGGCGGCAGGGAGGGGTGACGTGGACGGTGGGGCCTACGCGACGAGGAAAATAAATCTCCTCCTCGACGGTACACAGCATCGAGATAAGATCGTGCGCCGACGCGTTTACCCCGTCCTCCTCCCTTCACCTTTCGCTCTCTCGAGTATTAGAGAGCGGACGAGGTCCATGCACTGAGCTTGTGGTGGAGTGGACTTGGCTTTTCCTTCCTCCTCCTCATTATTATTATTATTATTATTATTATTATTATTATTATTATTATTTTTCAACACGTTCAAACATATTCCATTTTTCATTTCCAGCCCTCAAAACAATGGGTGCATACTTTAATGCTTCGAATGACATATCTGTGCCCGTATACACCTGTGTTACGAAAATAATAAATACGATTATTTATTTGAGTTCTACTAAAAATAATTATATGACCCTTTTTATTATTATAAGTGTGACTTGTAATTATCGAACATTACATCATCGTGCTGGATTAGGTCAGTTTTGAAACAATCATGGAAGGAAATCAAAAAATATCCCATATCCCTAAAATCATTCCTAGAATAATTAAGGAAATCTTTGATTTGGTTGAACTCTTAAAGTCTTTGGCGATCTTTGACTCATTCTGCGCCGGATTTTGTTAAACAAATTCACCCCCGTAATTACGGCCTCACAGGTCTTCAATTTCCTTTCTCCAGTCCGCTCTCCGATTATCTCTCTGCGGTCAATTTTGGGGGGTACTATAATATTATACTTTTATAATTTTCGTCGCATTTATAGATGTTTACCCAATCCATCCCCATTGAAAGTCCAAAATAAATTTTAAAGATCTCGATTTCTTGAGTTTTCGATGCAAATATTAACGGATTTTGTGTTCATAAATATCGAAAAAATTGACATGCTTATATAGCTTTGCATGTTAAGTTTATTAGTAGGGTTAGATTTTATTTTTTTTACTTTTTATTTATTATAGACTCACTTGATTTTTGCCACCCGTACAATGGTTGTTTTTTTTACCCTAATTGTTTTTTGCATTTGTGCCCCCGGATTAAGCCTAAATGCAGTTCAGTTAAAGATGTAGCTGAGTCCAGTTTTTAGAAATTAATAATAACGCTATCCAATGGCTGTTGGATGTGGGCAAGTCGCAGTGCGTATTGCAAGGTGTTTGTTTTAAATAATAATAATAATAATACAAATTAGATTCAGAATTTTTCATAAAGTACCATAAAATAAGGTTAAATGCCCAATATATAAAAATTGGCCTAAAATTGTGAAAAAAAGACATATATTGCGCGATTTTTCTGGTGATGGCTAAGGTGACAAAGCGCTTGTAGTGAGAGTGGAGTCAACAATTATAATCCATGACTTACCAGCTTCCTGAACCCGTTAGCAATGATGATCCAATTAGACCCACAGCATCAATTTGACTCGATCGTTTTCGCTCGTGATCTGTATTGACTCACTTGCATCCAATTAATTAGTCCAATTGTCATTTTTAACTAGTTTTTTTGCACTTTTTTTTTTTTGTGTTTCAAATTGAAATTTTTGTTAAACATTGACTAGCTTATAAAAACACGAAAAGAAATTTAAGTTGTACTACTAATGTAAACTTCTGACTTGCTAACACAACTCGACTGGCTCGTAATATAATTCGACTTCTTACATAGTCTTGACCCACCAGCAACCCACCGACTTAGCTTTTTTCGGTCCTCTAGGTAAAAAATCTCACCAAGGTTCGAATTTCAATTGACTCATATACTTCGTCATTTATCTAATGGTGGGTTACGGGACTGGTCCCTCGACCTGCGGTACCCATGTAGTTGGGGGTGCTTGGCTAACCTACAAAGAGCAGGTTTATCATTCCGCTCACTTCTAGAAAGTAAAGAAAATAGCGTCTTGAACAAATACATAAATTTAAATTAATTTCAAGCATATTAAGGATTTTCAAAAAGTTATTTTCACCTTCTGAAAGCTTATTAATTACCTACTTTTTTTTTTTCAATTGGAGATGGCCTTTCTAACATAATAGAAACCCTAACAATAGCTCGAACAAAAAAAACCACTGATAACTATAATGATTCAAATCCTTCTCCTCGTCTAATAGTAAGAGGCTATCGAAACAACCTCGTCTTTCTTTTTTCTTTTCCTTTTTTGCTAACTGAAACTAAGGATCAGCTCAGTGATTATGATTCCAGGAAAAAATGGAATTGAAAAGGGGGATAGAAGTATAAATGTTACAAGGCCCCAAACAAATGTGAAAGAGAAAGAATATGAATTATCTTAATTTAAAAAATGTATAAATTGGTAAAAATTTTACCGCGAATGGATAAAATTATCGAATTGAGAAGTTCATGAGCCGCGGAACTCATCACGAAGCACACAACACAGCTGGCGAGGGTTTTCGCATTGTTCTTAATAACATACCCCAATTCGATGAATTTCTGAGTCCCCATCTTAATGAGATGTTGGGCCAAAGCCCAGTGTCGGTGAAATGAGAGGGGAAGGGGCCGAAAAGCAGATATTTAAATTCTCGTCGACAGCAGGGCTCGAACCTGCGCGGGCGAAGCCCAACAGATTTCAAGTCTGTCTCCTTAACCACTCGGACATATCGACGGTGTTGAAACCATTTTGTTAGGATTAAATTGTGAATAGTACAAAAAAGTGGTTCTGCGGGGTCCCCTAGTCATTATGTCTGGTGTTCATCTCATCCGATTACTCCTCTGCCACAACTTATAAATAGCTTTTAGAGGACATGGAACATCAGACTTAAGAATGATATTTAAATCGCTCATTTTCGATGTTTATCGGATCTGAATATTTTTAAATATCATTTAGACTTTTAATTTAAAATTTAAAGTACACGTACAGTGACGTGTCTTGCTCCTATTTCTAGTAAATTTTTTTAGCTTAAATATGTTAACAAATTTGAATTCGTGAACTTTATTTCAACTATTTTTCTTTAATGCTTAATTTTCTTTTAACACTTATTTACCAAACTTATGTACTATAAATTTTAAACTATAATTTTTTATCCAATTCAATTATGCATATGAAATTTTAATACTCTATTTATAAATGTTAAATATAGTTATTATTAATTAAAATATTTATTCATCACACGAGTTTCACATCTAGTATGCTTATATTTCTATTGACACTTTTACTAGTGTCGGCAAAAGAATTAGCAAGTGGTACATGTTGTCAATAATAACTTTGAGCCAAACATATGATTGGGTTTAGTGTTTAAGTCTCATTACTCTTTTAATATGCCACATGTCAAATTTTGAGTGGGTTGAGTATTGAAAAGTCAGTGTTCAATGAGTACCGGAAATTTTTCCCTCGCTTGGAATCACATCCCTAGGTACGTGATGTTAGGGAATAAGATACTCGAAATATGACATTCTTATTTTTGGTATACTTAGTAAAATTTCTCAGAATGTGACATTATCATGTTTGTTATGAAAAACCAGATTTTAGAAATATACTATTGTTGTGACACATTTTCAATTAATACCTTTTTATTATAAAGAAAATATTCATAACTTAAAATGTAACAAATTATTTGTATGGTAATTTTTTTAAAACATTAAAAGTTTCATCTATTTTTTTATTTTTAAACAATATATGATTTATTTCAAGCATATATTAATTAAAAAAGAAATATAACATAAAAATATGCTTCTAAAAATAGTATTGTCAAGCCTTATCATGACTATTTCATTTATTTATAAATTTTATTACAACTACTATTACTATTACTATATGTGCTTTAATTTTGTCAATTCATTCATTTGTAAGGAGAGTTTAGACTTTTCATTTTATCTGAACATTTGGACTTATTTGGAATTGTTGGATATTTAATTATTTAAATGGAAAAAATAAAATTTTATAAGCAATCCTTGTGTTGTTTTAATTCCACTTTATTGTCTTAATCGCATATTGAAATTTATGTAAGAGTGTTATTGTATTTTAATAGTTCATTACTTTTGTATTTAGTAAAAGCCTTTAGTTAAGCCCAACTGGCAGGTCGACACATGCCCGTGCGGGCTCAAATTCCAGCCCCGTGCTAGGTGGGCTTCAATGGGCTTCGAGGTTTTGAGCCACGTCGGGTCCGCCTTGGCTTACCCTTTTTAGATGTATACTGGACCAACCGTTCGATGTGGGGAATTGGACTGACCATGAATAAGAATATACTCGTTTACTAGTCTTATTATATCCTAATTTTTTGAATAAATGTAAAGATTTCTTATTCGTTTAAGTACAAGAGAAGGGTAAGAGTGAGAAATTTTACCTGTTTAACTAAAGGGATAGGATTAGGATAAAATATTAGGATTTATTTCACTCATTTACCCAAGAATATTTCAGTAAATGATATTGTTTCCATAAAGATACAAGTACATATACAATATATAAATATAAATAGTCTTTTAAAATTTCAATCTTGTCATCAATTTTAATATCTAAAACATATGTTTAGTGGGTTGATATCATTTTGTTTAGATAATTTCAAGTACTTGTTTGTTATAAGAATTTATTTAGATATGTTGACTATTATTACTTTGGTTAAAGTTAGATTTGTAACATTATTATTAGAAAAGTAATTTACTTGTCTTGCCTGTTGACCCATCACGGTAAGAAAACTTTTTACCCATTACCCATTGGGGTAGGGTAATTTTAATTTTACCTATTAGAGTAAAGGTAAAGCTTTTAAGGTTATTGTAAGATCATTACCCTACCCGTTAAATGGAGAAGCGGAGTGGGGGATGTCATCATTGAGGATACAAGCTTACACATAGGTGGTAGATAATTCCCTAGGACAGAGGCTAGTTATCTTGCATCATCCACCTAGGTCAGTATTTCTGACCTCAAACTATTTTTCGCATCTAAATTATTTATTTGATTTATTAATTGGCATGTTATTATTATAATTATAAACATGTTTTATGATATTATTAGTTGCAAATTAATGTTTTAACTGGTTTGGTTTTTTTTGTGATTTGAATTGTTACTTCATATTAATTATTATTATTAAATTTTCATTTAATAACTCATTTACACTCTGGTCGGAATCAAATCAATAATGAATTAACTTGATTTTATTTCAATTGACTTAGAATTTAAATATGGCATTTGAAAACTAACCCATATGAAATCAAATCATTTCAATTCTATTATTTAGAAAGTTATGAAATTATAAGGATTTCTTAAGTTAACAATACTATTCTTCTATATTATAGAGATGTGTAATAGTATTGTTTGTTAAATAAAAACATTTAGTCATTAATAAATTGCTTCTACCAAAATAAAACCATAAAATCATCTAGACAAAAACTAGTGACAATATTAAAAGTAATAAATGCAATAAATTGTATTATATGCGATATTAATAATAAACCTGCAGTTTTTATTATTTTAATGGAGAGGGGGGAGGGAGGGTCTAGAGAAATAAAAGGGAGAAGAGAGATGATAGAAAGGTGATATAAATGAGGGAGAGGAAAGATAAATGATATAGGTGTTTTCGGGCTAACATAATTTTAAGAAAGGAAAGATAAATGATATAGGTGTTTTCGGGCTAACATAATTTTAATAAGTAAATCAAATCAAATCCATACAAATCTAATCGCTGATTTAGAATGGCTAGTAAATCCTTACAAATCCATCTTTAAATCAAATCAATTCTTTTTCAAACTTTTCAAACATAGAATTTATTAAGTAAATCAAATTTCAAATCCGATCGATTATTATTTTAAGGTGTCTAAATGGATCGTTAAAGAACCGTTTATTATCTGTTCACTTAAAATTTTAATATATATATATATATATATGACTGACAAATACTTATAGCAAGAATCTCATATTCCCATTAGAATGTCAAATTCTATAGCCATAATAAAGGCTAGTATCTGACATAACGATTTGATGTGTCTGAACAGATTTCTCACGCCCGACTAGGAATAGTGTTAATTGGGGACGGTGAGAAGAGTGAACCTTGCACCTTTGACCCATAGGGGACCATGGGTTATTTCACATTACCTAACCTTCTTTTCGCTAGTTTCGGGGAAGCAACTTATATGGGCTTTGACAACTCTTTTCCTGGTTAAGAGAAATGAAATGTTATCTTTAAAATGGTTACTATAATGTTGAGTTTGCTACCCCAAAGAGCTTTTACATCTATTGTGAAAAGACACGAGAAAGTCTACCATTTGCTTAACCTATGAACTAAGTCATTACTTGTATCTAGGCTTGTTAATGGGTCGGGTTTGGAACTAGATCCCACCAGCTCAAACCCATTTAATTGAGTTGGGTCTGTTATATATGGGCCTAGACCTAGACCCAAATCTAGATCCATTTATAATTTATACAATTATCGGGTCTGATGAAACCCATACGTGACCTTGAACCTGTTTAAATAAAAAAAACCTATACAGTGCAATCACCATTTTCTTTTGTTTCCGTGAAAAAAAAGTATAATAACAATTGTACATGAGTGAAATGGATTATATAGGTTATTTATGTTTGTATTTTTCGGACCGAATAAGTATTTCATGAATTTTCTAGAATTAAATTTACTTATTCAATTTTCGACCAAACTATACTTTGGCCGATGGTTTCCCAATTGAATTATTTAATTGGGAAATTGAGAAATTCTGTCCCAATCGAAAAAAAATCCCCATAAAAATTAAGATATGTTCTTTAAGTAAAATATGTCCGACAATATGTAACCTTACCAAAAATTATTTTTTAGTTTAAATACCTAGTACTTGTTTCGCTAAAACTTGTAATTCGGGTGGTCCAGATACTCACGATAATTTTCCCACCATTTCGCCCTTACTTTTCCGAGTTAAGCATAAAAATTTTTGATTCCCAATCATTTTAAAAAATTTATCAGACCAAATTACGTGATCCGTCGGGAGCTTTTCTGAGAAAATTAGGGATTCCTGAATCTTGGGAACGTCAACCGTGTTGTTTGAGAGAGAGAGAGAGAGAGAGAGAGAGAGAGAGCACGCTTCCACGAAAGCGAGTCGCAGTTGCAGAGAGAATCAAAAAATGCCGACCTCCTCCTGCAGAAATTGTCTGGCATTGAGCTGTATTCAAACGCCTTCTCCCCCCTTTATATACCCCCCCCGGCCCCTCCAAATCCCTCCCAAGTCATCCCAGTCTCTCTCTCTCTCTCTCCCTCCCCCCCTCTCTGAACTCTTATTTCAACGACGGAAGAAACAAAAATGGCAGAATTCGAGGATTTCTTGCCAGTAATGGCGGACAAGTTGGGAGGGGAGGGCCTAATGAGGGAGCTATGCAATGGGTTTCGGCTGCTGATGGACAGTGAAAGAGGGGTGATCACGTTCGAGAGCCTGAAGCGCAACGCCGCAGTTTTGGGTCTGCAGGAATTGGGGGACGACGAGCTCCGGAGCATGGTGAGGGAGGGGGATCTGGACGGAGATGGGTCCCTGAATCAGATGGAGTTTTGTGTTTTGATGTTCAGATTGAGCCCTGAGTTGATGGAGGACTCCGAATTCTTGCTTGAAGAAGCCCTCCAGCAGGACCTCGTGAATCCCTGAATGAAACGATGTCGTTTTTGTATTCTCAGAAATTTATTTTGTTTTTAAGGGATGGATGAGCAGTGCTAGATTTATTTACTTGGACATTGTTTGATCTTTATTGATGTTGTTCTAATAATATTTGATAATATCCCTCCATTCACATTAATAATAATAGTAAAAATAATAATATAAGATTCATATTATTGTTATCGTGAGATATCATTCTATTATATTCTCAAAATATTTAATAAAATAAAACGAAATTAATCGTAAGTATATTGAAAATAAAATTTGATACAATTAACTTCAAAATTTATTGATTATTATTATTATTATTCTTAGAGGCGTCCCCAAACTTACATGAAAGTTCCCTTTCTTCTGAACAACCCACTCTCCCTATAAATTAGTAGAAAGTCGTAAAAACTGAAAAAAAAAAAAAAAAACTCATTCAACAATTCTCTGTCTCTGAAATCAATCAGTGGCGACGGCGATAATTGGCCTCTGCCCAGAGGAATTACCCACCACCTACCTGCAGGTTTGTATAGCAGTACAACACCTTCTACTTCAGGTTTGCTTCTCCACAAACAGAAAAGTCGGAGTTGCCCGCTGAATCAAACCTTCAGATGCTCTCAAGGAACACAAAGTTTCAAAGATCTTCTCAGAGGATGGAGACTTTCAAAGAACAACACTCAAGAACTTGAATAACGCTTTGGAGGAAAAAAGAGAAGGGAGGAGAGAATCTTCTCAATTGGTGTATCATCGGTGGTGTATATTTGAAGAGAAGAGCGAGGCCCTCCTTTAAAAGGGGTTGGCCTGTATGACGCGATAAAGGCCCATCATGTTAAACCGACAAAGCCCAATGAATGGCTCCTAATAAATCTTGTAATATGACTTATAATGATTCAAATTCACATCGATTCTAATACAACTAATAGGTTCAAAATATGCCTAACTAAAAGGTAATTTAATTACGAGGCGTTAACTATAGAGAGCAGTGGATCGGTGGTAAAAGATAATAACTCTTTCAGATAAATTACAATGTACGATTAAGTTTAATGAATTAGAATTATGACAGCAAGATAATTGCTTTTAAAATTATCTTTTCTCCATTTAAATAATTAATCATTCGACGCTGACTACACTGCCGAGATCTTGTGTCATGGTGGCAGCGGGTCTCATCAGTGGCTCTAATACGGGATTAGAGCTTTCAATGGGTCGAGTCTTGAGTTGGGCTTACCTACACCGATTCTGGATTCATCAATATTTTTCTAGGTTTAGACTCAACCTGTTTAAGCTATTGGATAAATGGGTCCACTCTAAACCCATTTACAAGACTTAAATTTACTCTAACTATCATTTTTATTTGATTTTTTTTCTATGGTATATATTTTGGAGGTACGCAAAGCATCTTCTCTAAATATTTTTAAATCTTCCGACCAATATATCTATGGATCAAAGACCATAATATTCAATAAAAGACTGTATTATTCGATAGAAGACCATAATATAAATAGAATTATGCTTAAAGTAGCTTTGAATCTTATATTAAAATATATGACTTCTATTGTTGAACTTTTTTTAACTCAAGTCGGTACAATTCCAAATAAGAGAAAGCATTGACAATAAGGACTAGAGTATCATTAACGCCAAATGGGGGATCATATTATTTCTTAATTTAAGAAAATCTTCATTATAAAATAAGCAAAGTGAGAAAAAAAAATACAAACATGAATAATCCAAATAACTCCTTTCATCCATGTAAAGAAGTTGTTATTATTCTTTTTTCTTCCCAAAAACAAAAGGAAAATATAATTGCATTGTATGAGATTTTTCTTATCCGAACATGCCTAGGGTTAGGTATGGTTTTTACCAAACCCGATCCATCTGCAATTTATAAAGGGGTTTGAATTTGGGTATGGGTCTAGACCAATATATAATGGACCCAATTCACTTAAATGGATCTGAGACGAGTTGAATTTGGGTCTACACTCTACCCATTGAAAGGCTTATATGGGACTCTTCTCACGGATGACGAGAAGGGGTTTTTCCGTGAACCCGTCCCGCCGACGAGATCCGCCCTCCGACCACTGGGGATGGGCTTCGGTACCCGATTTCTGGATTGAGGGTTAATCTTGGGAGGGAGGATGATTGCAAGTGGGTTGCCCCTAAGTTTGAGGTCTGATTTTTGGGTCCTTTTCTTGTTTCAATCTTTTCTTTTTGGGTCTCTGACTTTTTATTTTGTTGTTTTTTGGGGGATATCAACTTTGTTCCCAGAGAAGTCGGCTGGTTTTGAGAGTGAAATTTTGGGTCTGATCTGTTTTCTCGATTAGGTCTCTCTATCCATATAAAAGCTACCCTCTCATGCAGTGGTGTTATCTGTTTTATATTTTGACAACTTCAGGGATATTGTAAAAGCCCAATATAATGGTGTGGGCCAGCTTTTAACTAAGGTTTTGTATGGATCGTTTGGAGTGGGCCAGAGCCAAGCTCTCTATTGGGCCGTCATGAATTCGAAAATGGGCTCGTAAAGTGTTATTGCTCTCAAGCCCAATGAGGCTATATTTTCACTCGTTAAAGAAAACTCTAATCTACAAAAGGCACAGATTTCATTCATGGGCCCGGAATACGCGGATACATTCCCACCGTGTTCATGTACGGCACTAAAGATGTGAAAAGGATAATGCTATTCATTTCCGACACAGAAGGTGTGAAAAGAATAATGTTACTCATTTTCACAAAAATAACCTCACCTCAATTAAATTGTATCACTCGCATGTAGTGGTGGGCCTCATACACGTGATGGATGAGTCGTGTAAGACTCACTTTTATATATGAGTGGTAAAATTTGAGTTGGATTATTTTTTTAGAATGAGTTACTCATGTGAAAACCTCTCTTTTTGAGTCCCATCCTTCTCTAAGTCAATTAGCCAATCATGAAACACACCCTAAGGATTAATCCGAGTCCCTTACCCACGAGCAGTGAAAACGGGGGACAGAGAGGCGCGACACGCGAATAAAGAAAAATCAGGATAACAAGGAGTCACCCACACACACACACAGAGCACAACAAATAGATAGAAAATGACATTTTCTCCTCTCTGTTTTTCTTCTATTCCCTGTATTTAAGCATGCTTTGTTTTTTAAGTGGTGGGCAACACGTAGACAGGCTCCTGGTCCACACGCAAGCCTTCGAGGGGTTCTCTAATTTTCCAAAGTACATTATTCCAAATGTGTTTGCGATGCTTACTCCTCAACTCCGATTAAAGTGAGTAAAACAAAACATCTACAGAAATAAACTGGAGGAATTTTTAAAAGCATGACAGTCCCTTTAAAAAGTGAGCAGTGAGCTTGAAGAAGCTGTCCCCTCTGTGTGCTTGCAATCATCTTCTGAAAGGTAGCAGGCGTACTTTGGGGTCAACTTTCAAGGTCATGTTTGGGGCCAAGGTATAACCCACCTGCTAGCCAAGCGAGGCACATGAAGTGATGGGTAGAAAGGTGATCCGTCTGCAACCAATCCATAATCCACTTCACAGAGCCATACTGTTGAGATAAATATCTTTTTAGCTTTATCCTTGCTTTAGTGGAGGATTTGGTTGTGGCTTTGGAATCACAAGGGTGAACCATAATATTCTAGTGTTTTTTTCCCACTTTTCTTTCATGAACCATCTTGTCATTCTTTCAGCATTGGAAATTAGGGTTTTTCCAAACAAAACAGGATGACCCCAACAACCCAAAGACATTTAATCATCCTTCAGAATTCACAAGCAGCCTCCTTTTTGTCTTTTCATATTTATAAGTTGCACTTTCAAAAGTCATGTGCCCTCAACCCCCCGCCCCCCACCCGACCCAAAAAAAAAAAAAAGGAAAGAAAGAAAGGAAGAGAAAAGATAAAGGGTGCATGACTTTTGGAGGTCCAACTTGTAAATATCAACAAAAAGGAGGCTTCTTGTGAATTCTAAATACCGATTAATTACGTTGGGATGAGTGAAATTTAGTTTAAATTCTAAAATGTATCTTTTATTTGAAGTGAAATCTCGAACTTTGTTTTTAGTTAAAATGAATTCGAGTATTTCTATTCGAACCCTACCGTCAATTTTCAATAAAAAAACGTACAGAAATGCCTTGACATCCTTTTTTTTTTTTTTTCCTTTGTTTCTTTTAAATAGTAAATCTATACAATCTTATTTCAAGGATCAATTAAATTTCACCTATATTTCATCCTTATTTTTATCCACAAACATTAGCTCAGCTAGTAATGACCCGCCTCCCTACCGCAGAGGTTAGGGGTTCGAGTACATTGAACCGTGGAATGATTCCTTATTTCCTATTCCCTAAGCTTTATCCTCCTTTGTAACAAAAAAAAAGGGCTATATTAAATTTTACTCCTATTTTAAGGGTTAAGTTAAATTAAATTTCACTCCTTCATTAGACAGATTAATTTAACCAATGAAATAAGCAGAGAACCAATTTGTGACGAATAAGAATTAATTTTTTTAATGATTAAATTGAAGTGTGAAATAGGAGTGAAATTTATTATTAGTTTAAGCCTCAAAAATTAGGACCGAAATTTAATCTAACCCTTGAAATAAGGATGTATTAATTTTTTCTAATGATTAAATTGAAGCAAGAGTTAAATTTAATTAATCAATGAAATAAAGATGTACAAGTTTACTATTAAAAAGAAAATAGAAGGATGTTTGTGCATTTTCGTTCATTTTTAACGAAAATTGATAATAGCTTTCAAAGTAAAACATCTTATAAACATGGCTTCATTCTAAACAATAACAAAGTTAGGATTCAACCTATAAAATAAGGAGTAAATATCAAGATTTAAACTAAATACACTATTTTGGGACTTTTGGTCATCCTGTTTTGTGGTGAAAACACTAACCAATGCTGAAAAGAATGACAAGATGGTTCATGAAAGAAAAGGGGAAAAAGACATTGGAAAATTATAATTCATTTTTGTGTACCCTTATATCTTATAATACACAACTCTTTGTTTCTCTATTTTTTATTGAAAAATATTTAAAAGACCCATGTAGTATGGGTCATTTCTAGACAGATCCTCTCTCATTTTCATTTATTCAATTAGACTCATCTCAACTTTTAAACTTATTTTGATGAAACCCTTTCATTCATTTTCTATTCAAAAGATAATGGATAATGGATCTTTCAAAAAATACCCTAAATCACAGGTGGCTTAAATAAAAATGTTTTAAACGAAAAGAGATCTTTTAAAAAAGCTTTCAGAAAGAAAGACTTTATCCCACTACATGTTAGTTGATGTCTCTTTTCTGATGCACTTCATAAAAACGATAATAAAAATGAACATATTTGAGTTTTAAATTGCTTATCTGATGAATAGGTTATGCATTTCCAAATTTCATGAAAATTAATATCCACATGTATTTGTTCACTTTTTAAATAGTTTTTTTAAAAACTTTTTTTATTTCAATTAACAAGTGCTTTCTTTTCTTTCTTTTTCCTATGATGGTGGACCAAACCTTGATTGAACAATTAATTCTGAACTCAGTTGGATCTTATCGGCCAGTTAAAATTAGGTAAGTCTAAGATGATTGATCCAAAGAATTAAAATTAGGTAACTCTAAGGTGGTTGATTTCAAGAATCAAACGGTTGTTATTCGCTTTATTTATTTATTTATTAACTGAAAGACCAATCCAAAAATAAGGGTCAATGTTCTTCACCCTCTCCTGGATCCATCTTGTCAATCCTTTCAACATTAGAAATGAATGCGATAAATCCCAAAAAGAGGAAGGTATTATCTCGGGATGACCCCAACATTCCAACACAATTAATCGACTCACGAAATTCTTAGGCTATGTGATATGGAACCGATAGTCCTTTCCAATAGTAGTGGCTTGATAATTGTGTCTGTCAATGAGAGGGCACCACTAAATCACCTTCTATTGGCCAAACAATTCACCTTATACGTCGTTGTCACAGTACTATTTTTGTGGGTACACAAAAAAATAAAAAATTGAAGGTCACTCCTTAACCATCTCAAGGAAGAAGCTTGTCATCATTTTTATTAGCGTAACGTGTTGCCGCGGCTAATGTAAATAGCCAACTAATGAACACAATTCAGTGTGTTCTGGTTTCAACGGACGAGGGCTTATAATGTGCAACTCCCTTTACTTGATTTTAACATCATCATGACTATTCGTAATCTTTGATTTTACGTTTGTTTCCATCCCCTACTGATAACACAAAATATTATTTGACTCCCACTATTTCTTTTTCATTGACAAATAATTTGTTTGGGAGCAGTTATTCTGATCTTTCATTTTAAGATTTGATTTAATTATAGTCATCTTGTTGACATTGTGGCTTAAAGCTTGAGTTACCTCATCCCTGCCTTCTGATGCGTTGGGTTGACCCTATCGGAGGCTCCTGGATGTGTGGCTTACTTGTTTCTCACCCTTCTCACCTATAATATCTATAGGTTCCTTTTTTAAAAAAAAAAAAAACATTCTTATGCCATATTTGCAACTTGCTTGGTGCGAGAATTTTTTGGTACAATAATAGTTGGGGAAATTTGGTAGCACCAAATTTGGGTACCTTCACCATCCACGAGGTGTTTCGAAATATTCAATCCTTCGGCTGAAAAGAGCATTAAAAAAAGAAAAAAGAAAAACAGAAGAGGGTAAGTCAATTTTAATTAGATTAAGTGATAAGAGATATCACATTTTAATATCATAGAATCAAAAAATCCAAACCCTTAAAAAATCTGAGTAAAATTTTAAGGTGAATGGGTTGCACATCAACAAATTATGTGAAATTTATGATGAAATATTTATTATTTTCCTTGCTCGTTTAATCAGTATAATTATATTAATTAAAATGATTTAAAGTTTTAGATAGTAATTAGGTGCTATCGATGGCACTCCTAGTATCCATACAGTTCTATTTGATATATAAGAGCTTATCTTAAAAATAAAGCAAAAATTTCGATTTTTACTTTCCATTGTATGCATGTACTAAAACTTTTCTTTACGCTTGTTTGTTTTCAGTAAATTATCTCAATATGCAGTTAATATTTTCTATAGATTTTGAGAATATTCTTTATGCAGCGCCCAATTTCAAATTAGGTACAGTTCCACTCTGGAAAAACTCTATTTTGATAAATGGTTTTAAAAATATAATTTCTTTCATTATTTTACTCTTTTTATTTTTATTTTTTATAACCAAAGTGATGTCGTTTGTGGTGCATTTGTGCTTAATTAGGAACTGTGGCACTAATCTAACAAAAAAAATTAGAAAGGAACCTTGGCAATACATAAAAGATACGCTCATAGGTTTTATAAGTAACATATATAATTATATCATTTTCCATATCCAAATGTCCGGTATTAAACTTTTGGATCAAAATATTCATTAAAATTATTTTACGTGGTTTGTACTCATTCATCTCTCTAAATGATATCCAAGTTTGAGAATCCTTTGAATAAAAGATGTCAACTCAGCAATGAATTTCTTTCCCTAGTCTAATTAATTACCTATGCCTTTTGTGTCTATGTTTTGCAATGTAATGGGTGCTGATTGTTTCTTGTTGGCCCAATGTTACAACAATAAAAGAGAAAAAAGAGAGAGAAAGGGGGAAAAAATACTGTAGCTGTTGACAGACTATAGTTTAGGAACAGTTAGTGGATGTGGATTGAAACCCCCATGCCTAGATAAATAAAGTCAGTCCAACCCAATTTCTCAACTGGGCTAAATCATTCTCCATGATGGTGAAATGAAGGAAATCAGTGAAATGAAATAAAATATATAATTATTCATAGACAGAGCAGACAAATTTGTCTCTAAGATTTCACTACCCAAGTTGAGGGCAAGGACTTCTTTAGAATAGTTTGTAAAGATATGCGTATGTATTGATGCTAAATCATTTTTAGGAACTTCTGTGCTACTATTTTTTTTTTTTAAAGCAATTGCTATTAGAATTAAGCATTCTTTATTTATTTAGTGCATTCAAATACACACAAGTGCCCATTGAGCTATAACAGGACAATTACTACCATAAATAGGCTAACAATCTCCCCCTTGTAATTGCTTTCATTGTGATTTGAACTTGTGATTTCGGCTTTAATGCCAGTTGAAGGATCTAGGGGCTACCATTTTTTCTTAAAAGCTACTAATTGCTGTTATAAAATGTGCATACTCTAATCTTATGGTACATTCAAGCATATATAAATGCCCATGAGTCGATTGTGACTTGACCTTATGCTTGGGTTTGGACAATTGCTTTCAAATCTAAGCCAACACATTTTAATTGGCTCCAATTTTAGTTGACAAAGTAATATTTGAATGTGAGTATATATCGTTGAAGATATTTTATGTCTTAATATGTATGTTCTAATATATATTATATAGATATGGACCGGATTAGATGAGCCTTACAGGTTAAAACTCATTAACCTAAAAACCCTAGATATATATTATATATACTGATCGGAGTCAATGGTTTAGGTATTCTAATCTCGATACCTAAAATGTAATACTTTAAGCAACCACTTAAATCTTAACATATATAACACAGGAAAGTGGGGTTGAATAAATTACTTGTGAATAAGAGAGAGAGAGAGAGAGATGTTCTGTTTTGCATTTTACTTATGAAATATTAAAAATGGGGGTGCTAGTGTGATGTGGATGGAAGGTATAAGTAGCTAACAAAGCGGTGCAAAACCGGGCTTTGGCAACTACGGAATCATGAAGTGCTTTGTTAGGAAATTGGTACCTAGAAATCACGTTGTGAGTTGAGAGGTCCTTGTATGACCATATTATCTACTATTATTATTATATGCATATGACATGCATGTGCTCATGAACTTTGCATGTGCATACATATGCATTTAAATGTACGATTTTCACTAAATTGGATTTATGTATTCACCTATCCGAAAAAATAAAATTAAAAAATATAAAGGATGACAAAGACAAAAAAGCCTTAGCTTGCTATTATACCTTCATTTTCCCCCGCAAACAATATTATTTTTATAGTGCACATTGGTTTTAATGACATATAGTTGGATTTTGTGAGCAAAAGTAGTTTTGAAAATTTACTTGTTTTGAAATATGTGAAGAAAATACGAACTTAACTAATCAGACTTTTTGCTTGATCATAAACTCTCTATTGTGCTCTAATAATGAGAGGGCGTGCATGTAAACCCTGAGACCGAAAAACTCCTGCTAGTCATTTAAATTGAATAAAAATCAGAGACAAGCAATCCCATAATTCTCAGTTATTACCCATATACCAAACATTTGTTCTAAAAATGGCGAAACCCATGTTGAGTCACAATCTCATATAAGTGCATCCACTTACCATTTTATTTGGCACCAGCTTTTACCACTCCCCAGTGTATTTATGCAACCAACCGGCAAAGCCTTAAATTGGATGGTACAATAATATTTACGAGTACAACTTGACATGTCGGTGGTCTAGGTTGATAAATCAAACCATTTTCTGTTGCAGATTGAATAAAGTACTGCATGTAGGTGCAATCTTTAAAGTTACTTGTCCAGTGCATTGGCCAGTTTGGGCATGAGATTAGTGCACTCAAATGTGAATTTCATTGAGTTGAACAATTAATGTGGGAAAGGTGTTTAGTCAATAAAAGGCAATGTTCCTCAGTGGGCCAAAAAACTTGGGCACAGATTACCAAATTGAGTCCTATGTAACATGAGCCATTTTGTGAGGGGAAGGCGTTGTCTGGGCAAGAATTTCTTAGTCCACATGTCCCGAAACTGCCCTTGATAGGCTCCACACCATTTCTAGGTATCAAGTGTGGCTGGCACTTCTTGTGACCAATATGTATAGAAGAGGCAATTGCTATCAAACAAGATGCATGTATAGTACCCCACCATTATTAGGGAGCTCAATCAGCCGATGGCGTCGTTTGTGCATAACTTCAATAGATTTGTCTGTGCTAGCTAGTTTAGTTGATAAGGCTTTTAAAACTAATTCCATCGGTTTGATGTTTAATTCATGGTAATTTGCATTAGAATTCATGATGGGGTTATGTTATATTGTTTATTCTTGTGAGTTCAGTGAGAGATGTAATCAGACATATCGCACTTGGCACACTCTGTTTGAGAAAGAAAATTTTGAGGACTCATTCAGGGGAAATAAATTGTTCCATGCAATCCTAATTTTGAAAGAGTAAAGAGTTGTTTTGACTCAATTTTAATTCCTTAGAGTTTAATTTTTGGGATCACCCGTCATAAATTAATCTAAGTTCAAGAGACTAATTCGGCTGTTCGACTCCATAGGTAACTATAGTCATTTATGAATGTCCCTTCAATGTTACAGAAAAGGTTTTTTCATCTTATCTTGAAGAGCTTTATGGTCGCTAGTCGCATATAAATTGTTTATGGATGTGACATTAGTGGTTTCTTGTTGATAACTATAAACTGAGGGCTTCACCTAATTAATAATTTTTATGACTCAGACAACATTAAAAAAAAGTAACATGAAGGAAACTTATACGGCCTCACAAAATCTGTTCAAGGGTGTCACACTTTAGTGTCTGATGTACCTTTGGAATGTGAGATTCTTAGAATGTTATATTTTTAGAATCTGACATTCTTAAAAAAAGAGAGACTCAACATTCTTATGTTGAAAAGTTAAAATATGAGATTCTGAGTAGGTGGTAATGTGCATATGAAATATATGTTGAGACTACCCTTATAAATGAATAGATCGAAAAAATTCTCATTTAATGCATAGCTTATATAACTTAATATTAATAATAGTGATAATAATAATGTTAGTAAATAAATGTATTACATAATAAAGAGTTGAGGATAATATTTTTATTAATTTATTATTATATTATATTATTTTTATTTTTATTTTAGCAAATGTTTGAATTAAATTCCTTGTCCTTTAAAGTTAAAAAATAGACAGAATTTTTATTTTAATGCTAACTTTAAAATAAATATTTTATTATCATGTAAATAATTTGCTATATTTTATGCTATGAATATTATATATATATATATATTTATAAAAAGGTAGTAATGGAAAACTTTAACATTCCTTTAATCTAATTGTTTAGATCAAGCATAATAATGTCGTATTCTGGGGGTTTGACTAAGTACATCAAACGGATGAATGACACATTTTGGGTATCGTATTTCTAGGCATCACATTTCGGGAAATGCAATGTTTTGTGGGAATATAAGATTCCGTAAGCCAAATAGTCCCTCAAATGAATTAAAATTGACATCCACTATTAGTTATACATACAACTTTGTAGCCTAAGCTCTTCGATTGTAGTGCAAGGTGGAACCCAATTAGGCCCATGTCGGGATTAATCAACTTCGATTATTATTAGAATAAGTCATTAGATCTAGGAAAAATTACATTTAATCCACTATGGTTTGATCGAGTTGCAGGGAAACTCCTAAGTTTAGAAATAGCACATAAGACTCTTGTGCTTAGTTGCAACAGTTAATTTTTTCATTAAAGTTAACTATTTGTGCATCTCAAGTGGTGTAAGATTGTGAAAAATGACTTTAATATTCCAAAATTCCCTTACCTTAATAAAAATTAAAGAGCTAGATAAAACAATTTGATGATATTATAGTCTAATTTTATCATTTTATAATACTTGGGATGTGCAAACCATTAATTTTAATGAGTAAAACTAACTTTTTCGACTCCAATGAAAGAACAAGGAAACTAAGCGCTCTTTTCTAAACTACAGGGGAGTTTCCTTCAACTCGAACAAGTCATCGGGGATTAACCACAATTGACTCATAAATTTATAGTATAGTTATAAAGTGAAATTTGAGATCTTGACCATAAGTAAGTTCAAAGTGCTAGAAAGTGGCTTATTCATCCATCTTTTCGTGGTTATCATCTTTGTTTGGAAGAAATGTGACGCAATTCGTAACTTTTAACATTACAAATCAAAATAAGTTGGAGCTTTCAGTTTTCAATTAAAAAGAGTAAAATTTAAAGATGAATTAATTTTTTAATATATATTTCAAAGCTTTAGATACATGCTTTAAATATCATAACAAATATCGTGACACTGTACAATTAAACTCCGGCTAAGTAACCCACAACTTCTAACACTTAACGTTACCAAAAGCTGAGCCGGCTCGTAACACGGTTAGATGTTATTTGACTATTTAGGTCCGGTAGAGCAAATTTGAGCCCCAATGAAAAATAAATAATGTTGTGAACGAAAATGTGACATTATTTATTAGGGATTGTACTTAACATGATCTTGTCCGAGATCTCGCATAATGTTAGACAATAATATAGGAGAAAACAAACTTTCGAGTGTATTAAAAAAATTGGGAGTCAATGGTCGAGGATTAACATAAGCTGTGATTAATATATAAACTTCTCACTCCCACAATTACTGGTAACATAATCCCAAGTAAACATTCCCAAAATCCTAACCTTAATTATTAATTTCTTGCCCATCAAGCACAAGATACGATTATATTTCTCTCACCTAAATTGCATTTTTCTTTTTCAAAAGTGAGAGAATAAATATTATGAGCAGGTTGTTCAAAAAAAAAAAGTAATTTTACTAAAAATATTTCTTATTCATTTGTAGTTTTTACCTAGATTATGTCAGGGCGAACGCTCGGACTCATTATTATTTTTATTTTTTAAAATTCACAAAAATAGTTGCACTATTTTATTATTTTTTTAAAGGGAGTTTTTCCAAAAATAAGAAAAGACAAAATTTTGTTTGTCCATACGTGTTGACAGTGGAGAGCGCACGGGCGCAGGACGGAATCACCAACCAACGTATGACACGTGGCACAACTGAAAGCGACACGGCCCAGGTCCGGGGGACAGCCCGCGACAGCGACGGGGACCACGTGTGGACGTTTCATTATCTTAAAAGAGGTTTTTTTTTTTTTTTTTTTTTTTGACATTGTAAACTATTCACTGGGTAAGGAATCGATTTTTTATTTCTGTTTTTATACTTGAGCTCAAAAGAAGTAATAGACAATTTATGTTGTTCTCTAGCTGAATTATTAATATGACTCATATTTATTAATTTATTAAGAAATCTTATTCAAGTAATAATGTCATATTAACAAATTTTAGGGTGAAGAGTGTGTAAAATTTATAAATAAATTTACTTCACTCGAAACTAGAATGCATTTGATCATATGGGCTATTTGGTTAAAATTCTAAAGTTATATTGGCATTATTTTGAAGGATTTTTCTTTTATAATTTTTCTTAACAATTATGAAAACTCAAATAGTTGATCCTTTCTAGTAATAAGAAATTAGAATGTGTGCTAGTGTCACTAAGCTTGAAGTAGTTTTTTTCAAAATGCCTAATTATGTCTGAAAAAGTATAAAAACACCCTTGTCATTTATAAGATTTTCATTTTCAATATTTAAAATTTTTTATAATTATATTAGTGGAAAATCTAAAATGAATAGCAATAGAACGATTACTTTTCAAAACAAAATATTAAAATTGATGGAGATTAAAATCTACTGAAAGGGGCCTTGGAATTAAAGTTAATAAAAAATCGAGTTTGACACGTGCACGACATCAGCTCAAAACCTTTTGTTTATGGGACACACGTTTGGAGAGAGCTATTGACATGTTATATATTGAGCTTTCCTCAGATTCGCCTTTGTACTTTGATATTTCAAAGTCTTCGTTTTCTAATTAATCTCAATTCTTTTTTTTTATTTTTTATTTATTAGATGCGACTATTCTCTAACCTTGGGTTCTGAAAACATCCATTTTATTCGATTCTAGGGGATATGATCCAAGGGCGATTAAAGATTAAAAATTCTCAAATCTTCTATAATATTATGTAAAAGCCTTTTTGTTTAATAAAAAAAATGGTTTCGCATAAATAATGCACAATAGATTTCAAAACATGGGCCCCTAAGATATACCAACAAAAAGGGGATGTTGTCATGAAGTTTTGTTCACTAAAATTTGAGTACAGTTCATGATATAGTTCTTATAGTCGTCGTATTTTGACTTGAAAATTTACAAATAATAATAATAATAACAAATAATGTCTCATGTACATGCTTGTGATTTAAGTATCAATGTATAGGGAGACTTCAAGAGCTACTTTGTTGACATCTTAATTTTTTTTCCCAACCTCTTTAAGTGAAAATATTTCTAGAAAAGAAGGTTGGTATGAGTAAATGTCCACAACTTTAGGAGACTCCAAATTGTTGCACTGTTTTATTGATAGTATATGATTTACTTTGCCAATGCATTTTCTAAATAGGGCTGGTCTAAATTTAGGACATGAAATGTACCTTGTAGTTAGCTAGGTCACCATGTATATATTGAAAATTTTAATCATTTATTCAAGTTTTAAATTTATGAAATTTGTCAGGAATTAAACAGTTTTCCCACCCTAAACGTAGACCGGCCTGATTGCCATTTTGTCTCCCAATCACACTTATAAAGTTTTGATAATCCATTTACATGCAAAACCGTCCATTTATACTGACCTTTTATGTTTTTTTTATCAAAATAATTGAGTTTTAAGAATTTGATCTCATCAAATTCTGAATTTCCTTTTGTGTCCTTGAATATTTATTTTCAAAGTAATATTCAAGCGGATCGAATTTGTTAAACTAATGATTCGGTTGATTCTATCAGCAGTATGCGTAAATCTTAAAAATAACGGCCAATTAAAGCAAATATTGATTCTTATCACATGAATGCATAGAGGAAACTTCAAAACTGAGATCTGCTGCATATAATTTCTTTTTTATTAGACTCATATAATTTGTGTGAGCCCAAACGATATAGTTTTGCTAAAAATTACAAATAAATGGAAATTATTTTTAATAAAATTATGTCATTTTATTATCTTTTTTCAATATTATTATATATATATGGACCTTTCTCAAAATGATATATTTTTACTAAAAATTACAAATAAAGGAGAATTATTTTTAATAAAATTATGTCATTTTATTATCTTTTTTAAGTGAAAACGTTATTTTGATGAATCAGGGGAAACAGTCTTATTTTTCCAAAAAGAAAAACTTTTAATTTTTTTTTCCGCCCCGGCACATGTGTTTAGCGAAATTATGGAGCCGCCGCGGTACATTGCACGCATGTACCGTTGTACTTTGCTGAACAAATTAATTAATTTTTAAAATTTTTGAATTTTATTAATTATCATTATTGTTTTGCACTTAGGCATGAGAATTTTTTTTTCAAATTTATTTCTTTCGAAAAATATGATCCCGAGTAAATCACATATGTGAAATCTAATTGCGTACGTTAGGTCCACCTCCACATGTCAATGGTGGGGTTTGTTAGAGATTTACTTTTTTGGGAATAGTATTATTACTCTTTTTTACTTGTACATTTTCATATTAAATATATATATTTTTATTATCGATCAAAATAACTGTTAAAAGAATTAGTTACATTTTATTATATCACCATTTTATACGAAGGATGTACGAGAAGAATTACTGTTTTATTTTTGGTTAACTTTCTTTTATTTTTTTTCTTTCTTCTTTTATATTTCTTTAAGAATAATTGATTGGGAGGCTACCGAAACTCTCGGTTTTAAACCATTTTCGGTTTTTCTTACTTTCTTTCTCCTGAAGCATCTCTGCACAATAAACAGCTTGCAACCGTGGAAAAGTCAACCCAGTGGGGTTAACTCTTATATTGACTGTTTTGCCCCTACTGAAAGTTTTAACTTCAATTTTTTTTTTCCCCAAGAGTTACAGCTGCCACCCTCATTTCCCTTGTGTATATATATGCTCATCCTTATTACCTCAAACTTCACAAACTCACATTATATTTCTCCTCCTCCCTACAATTTCTTGTGTGTTGTTCTCCTTGTTCTCTGCAACATTTAAATCATGCCGGAGGAGTCACCGGAGCAAACGAGCGAGGTGGTTGGGGAGACGGTCAAGAGGGCCCTTGAATTCATCGAAGATGTCACGACCAATGCCGATGAAGTTCAGAATCGGGTTCTCAGCGAAATCCTCGCCCGGAGCGCCGACGTGGAGTACCTCCGGCGTCATGGCCTCAACGGGCGAAGAGCGGACCGCAAGGCTTTCAAGGAGGCCATGCCCGTCGTCACGTACGAGGATCTGAAGCCCGACATCGACCGTATTGCGAATGGCGACACTTCGCCGATACTTTGCTCGAACCCATTTCGGAGTTCTTGACGAGGTAACTCAACGGTTCGATTACTATATAAAATAGAACCTCCTCCTGAGAATGACACGTGAAGTGTATTAGACCCATAAATGCTTACTTCTTTCTAATTCAATACGATACATTTAGGTGAACGGGGTTGATGTGTTTTATCATTTGCACCCAGTGGATGCAAATTTTTCTTTTAAAAGGGATTTCAACCATGTGCTTTTCCGTTGCGAACTCATAACCCTACCTGAAATTTAAAATAATGTTCCTTTTAAGATTTGGATAATACTGTAAATTGAATAGCTATCTCGGAGCTCGTGTTGTTTTACTAATTTATCAGTTTTCCTAATTTCACTACGCAGCTCTGGGACTTCTGGAGGGGAGAGGAAACTGATGCCCACGATAGAGGAAGAACTGGAGAGAAGATCCCTACTATACAGTCTCCTAATGCCAGTGATGAACCAATTCGTCCCTGGCCTAGACAAAGGCAAGGGAATGTACTTTCTCTTCATAAAAACCGAGGCCCGAACTCCGGGTGGGCTCCTGGCCAGGCCCGTCCTCACGAGCTACTACAAGAGTGCCCATTTCAAGGCCCGGCCCTATGACCCCTACACTAACTACACCAGCCCTAATGAGACCATCCTGTGCCTGGACTCCTTCCAAAGCATGTACTCCCAACTACTCTGTGGCCTCTCCCAAAACACTCAAGTCCTTCGGGTAGGGGCCGTTTTCGCGTCGGGATTCATTCGGGCCATTCGGTTCCTCGAGCAGCATTGGGCCCTCCTATGCGACGACATTCGGGCAGGAGTGGTTGGCCCCGTAATAACCGACCCGGAAGTACGGGCCTCGGTTGCGAAAGTCCTCCGGCCTGACCCGAAGTTAGCTGATTTCATAGAGGGAGTGTGTGGGAAGGAGTCATGGGGAGGGATTATTACAAGGCTGTGGCCTAACACAAAGTATGTGGATGTGATTGTGACCGGGGCAATGTCACAGTATATTCCAACTTTGGACTATTATAGTGGTGGTTTACCCATTGTTTGCACTATGTATGCTTCTTCGGAGTGTTACTTTGGGGTGAACCTTAACCCTTTGTGTGACCCTAGTGAAGTGGCCTACACACTTATTCCAACCATGGCCTATTTCGAGTTCTTGCCCGTGAATGAGAGGAATGAGTTCGCTACTACCATTGATTCTGTCCCCATGATCGGAGCTCTCGATAAGAAGGAGCAAAGGGGATTGGTTGAGCTTGTCGATGTCAAACTTGGACATGAATATGAGCTTGTCATCACTACTTATGCAGGTACGCTTGATTTCTTTTTTTTTTTGGGAAGAATTTGATTTGAAATTTACATCGATCTAGATCGTTCCATTCAATCTCAATATTGGACGCCCTTAATACATTTTTAAATGCAGACGATTGAAATTAACTAGCTAGCTCACCATGTATATGCATAGGTGTTAAGATTTTTTTAAAAATATACATGAAATCGAAGAATCTGTTGCGAAAAATAATTTAAAAATCACATGATTTCCTATAGGATTATATCGATATCGCGTTGGGGACATACTTCGGGTGGCCGGATTCAAGAACAAGGCACCCCAATTCAACTTCATACGTCGCAAAAATGTTGCACTTAGCATTGACTCCGACAAGACCGACGAAGTTGAGCTCCAAAATGCAGTGAAAAACGCAGCTGTGCATCTCCAAGCCTTTGACGCCTCTCTCGCAGAATACACAAGCTACGCCGACACATCTACCGTCCCGGGTCACTACGTCGTGTACTGGGAAATCGCCCATTGTAACGGTTCCAATTCTACCCTAATTCCGCACTCGTTGTTCGAGGATTGCTGCCTCGCGATCGAAGAGTCGCTGAACAGCGTTTATCGGCAATGCCGGGCATCCGACAAGTCGATCGGACCATTAGAGATCAAGCTGGTGGAGGGAGGAACATTTGATAAGCTCATGGACTATGCACTTAGTCACTTGGGAGCTTCAATAAACCAGTACAAAACCCCTAGGTGTGTGAAATATGCACCCATTGTGAAGCTTTTGGATTCTCGGGTCAAATCAAGCTACTTGAGTCCGAAATGCCCAAAGTGGATTCCGGGTCACAAGCAGTGGAGCAACAGCATCTGAGAAGTGAAGTGAATTGTGGTGGTTTCTGTGGACTGGAATTAATTACTTGAAATGTTAAATAATTAGACTTTCTTCTTCTTCTTCTTCTTCTTTTTTTTTTATTTTTTATCTTTATCTTTTTTCTTTTTCAAATTTATTCGTTTTCATTTAATGTTTGATTTGGTGTTTCTGCAATGCTTACAAGAATAGTAGTTGTTTCCAAAGAGGGTTCTTTCCCTATGATTGAGATTTCCATCCAGGTAGAGATGTGGGTAATTATTAGTTTAGTTAAAAAAAAATTTGCACGCAAAACAAAGTTCTTTGGATTGACTTTTTAATGTAATTAAAAGCAAGTGGACATTAATTATAAGCTAATTAAACAAGTCTTCCCGAGACAAGCATCATCACTAATCAATAAAAAACACAAACGGCCCAGCCGAAAAAAAAAAAATGCTGATAAAAAATTATGAGATAAAAGGCGCAAAATAAAAATGTTTTCAAATGAAAAAGGGAAAAATTACACTTAGCCTTCTTGTGGTTTCACTCAGTTGCAGGGGACTTTCATGTAGTTTGAAAATTAGCACATGACCTCCCTGTGGTTTTAATGGACTTGCAAAAGTTAACTTTTCCATTAAATCTAACTGTTTTTTCTTCCAATAAAAAAATTGAGAGTGTTTAATAGCAAAAAACAGACTTTAATTTCCCAAATTACCGAAAATCAACTCTTCAATCACAATAGCTCTCAAAGAACTAGTTATTTTTATAATTCTTGAGCCATAAAAAAAGACATATTTCTTGTACAAAAAAAAAAAGACATTTGTATGTGAATCTACCTAGTTAGGATTATGACTATATAACCTATATAGAATTTTTTTTTCAAAGTACAAGAAATATATAAGTGTCTATTTATTTGGGTACCTCTACAATAGGGGTTAAGAAATTAGCTTATGGGTAATTTTAAAAATTAAAGTATTTTTTTTATCATATTAAACACTAAAAAATTTATCGAAGAACAAACTGTTAGATTTGACGGAAAAGTTAACTTTTGCAAGTCCAATTAAACTAGAGGGGGGTTATGTGCTCATTTTAAACTATAGGGAGGTTTTCTGCAACTATGTCAAACCATAGGGAAGTTAAGTGCAATTTTCCCATGAAAAAGGGACAAACTATTAAGTCAGTCGTAGTACCATTTTTATCTATCAGACAGCTGAATATATAATTTAATTTAGAAAATACTGTAATGGATACCACATTGACTACTCAAAAGGAAAAAAAAACTGAGTTAGGAATTGAGAATTCAGAACGATATTATCTTGATAAAAAGGATATCGTATCGAAGGGCTCAGTTTAGTCAAATTTTCCATCCCAACTTTATGTAATAAATAAATAAGGTTTATGAGTACATGGCACTTCATTTTTCTAACATTTTGATTAAATTACAATTTTCACCTTGAACGTTTTTAGGGTAAAATACACAAACTTCGACATATATGGCATTTTGGGAAAATCATTATGTCGTTTTTGATACAAATGAAGAGGAAATAAATGGAAGGTCATAACCTCCATTGTTGAACATAAAAGTTTGTATTCAAAATTACACGCAACAATAATTGAGGTCAGAAGTTAGAGTTTTCGCTAAAATGCGGTGGCCATTTGTTAGTTTTTTACACTTCACAAGCAACTGGACTCCTTTGTAACTGTAACTCATAAAAACTTGATTTAGAACCGTTAAAATAAACACACCCATATCAGCAAATCCAAGTATTTGAAGTGCTCGATCAACGGCCTAGTAATGTTAAATCCTTCGCGGTGAGCATTGTCAATGGTTCAAAATTATTGAAGTTTTGTATACATTTACGAATCGAAAAAGAAGAGGGCGTGTAACTGGACCATTCCTATCTACTGGGCGCTACAGAGCGACAACAGCAGGTTTTAAAATCTGT
Source organism: Santalum album (assembly GCA_034195605.1). Taxonomy (NCBI): domain Eukaryota; kingdom Viridiplantae; phylum Streptophyta; class Magnoliopsida; order Santalales; family Santalaceae; genus Santalum; species Santalum album. The sequence continues at coordinate 7,431,754 of CM067267.1, read as the reverse complement.
CTTGTAAAAGCACAACACCATAACGTGTGTCGCCCAAACTTTTATCCCTTGCAGAAGCACAGAAGGAACCCAATCCGATAAGGTATCTAAAGCTTATCTTCAATTGAGAAGAGAACGCAGGAGCTGTACCGCGTACAGTTTTCTGAAGAATCTTGTTTCAGCATTTATGATCGGTTAAGTGTTTTTGGCATTACTGATCAAAGAGGTGACTCCTCCATGGACAGTACAAGCGAAATGCAACGCCCCGCATTGTGTAAAGCCTGCAAGAGGACAATCCATGTCATGTCAAGGTGGTGCCAATAGTACTCGGCTGTCGCGACGTGCGTGAAAGAGAAGAGTCATGCACAACACATGCACGCCTCTGGTTCATGTTCGGTTAAAGATGTGTTCAACATTTTTTTGCCCAAACAGAAGTGTGGTGACATCTTTCTCGATTTGTAGGCATCTTTTTGTAGCTTAGCAACAAAAAAGACGAAGAAGAAAATCGTAAATAGTTTTTCCAATACAGGCCATGTACGACTTTGGAAGAGGTGAGAAAGCCAGGTGGTAAACCTGCGAGCTACATTATAGAATGCCATTTTGCTACGAGAAATGTTGCATGTGCATCTTTCGTGCCGAAAATGCTAACGTAGTAAAACTTGTGCGGTTACTTTATTACTATTTGATTAATATATCCCTTAATAAGGATCAAACAAATTTTACCGCGCCTCCTATTTCACGGTGAAGGGTGTGAAGGATGCGCATGCAGAATTGCTCTTTGGCTATAACTAGTATCGGAACCGAAATCTCCCGGCTTCAATTTTCCTGATTAGAAAGGGCGAGATTATGTATATGGATTAAGTAGTTATAGGGGTTCAAACAATCCTGATCGGCAATTTGGACTAGGTAAATTTGAATTATGTGACCATAAAAATTGAACTCGGATGGGCAAATAGAAAGTGTCTTCTTTCACATTTCCCTTGACTAACTCTTTGGAATTTGCAAAAATAGAATGTTATTTTATGTTATTGTGCAAATAAAAAAGAAGGAGAAATACGTTACTTCGTAGTAAAAGGAATATGAATCACTTAAAATTTAAAAAGTCACAAATTTATAAATTTAAATAATCTTAGTGATTTATTTTTTATACTTCTGCATTTTTTCTCGACCTTTTTCAAAATCAATTATGACAATTGTCTAACTTCGCATTATTCATGGGCTTTTGCAGTGAAGGCGCCGAAGGGAATCCCATCATCCCCGCCTCAAAGCAAAACGGGGACCTCTTTGTCCAAATTAGGCTGGGCCTGGGTTTGGGAACTGTCTTGGGCCTCGGCATAGACTGTGCTGGGCCTCGGCTTAGAGACCTTGTTGGGCCAGAAAACAAAGAATACGAACATTTGGACGCTTTCAATTCTTGACATCGTTGGTTATTCTGTGAAATCATTTAATCAAAGGGTTATTCCAATAAAAGAATATTAACACGTAATTATCAATTACGTGATTAATAATCAAAATTTATGAAAGTTAGCCACACAATAGTCAATTTCATGATTGACTAAAGCTTATTTTAAAAAATATCTGATTTACACATCTAACGTGGGATTTTTTTTAACTATATTATTTGAAGATTTTTTCCTCTCATTTTTGCCAGGTTACTTCCACCGAGGATGTATGATTAAATTTAAAGAGACAATTCCATTAAGTCGGTAACAAAATGCCCCACATATCGTTTTCCTTTTTTTTTTTTTGAAAGAAAAATGTCCCACATACCTAGGACTAGGGAGGAGCTTCACCTTTTAAAGAAATATTATAGCCCAACTGTTCTGGACAAATAACCCTCATTCTTCTAGTCAACCATTTTCTGACCCCTCTCCCTCCTTGTCGTCACTTTAGTTGGTTTTTTTTTTTTTTTTTTTCATTTTTAATTTAACAAAAGAAATAAAAGGAAAAGTAACGAGAAAATAAAAGAATAATATTTTAAATAATATTACATGTATAATCTTCACATATATTCTAAAAATAATATGATAAAATAAGTATAATCGCTTTTAAATGATATTTTGATCAAATAATAATATAAAATTACGTATATTCTATTATGTGGCTACTTTCGATATAAAATTCATGTGAAGAATATACATATAACTTTGTTCAAACATAATCTATCACAACTGCACGAGATCTTACAAACAGAGCATCTAATAGATCTCCAATGGTCTCCAAAAAAACAAAAAACAAAAAACAAAAACAAAAAAGATATCTTCATTGTTTAGCACATACTCTCCATATTAAAAGTGAAACCCATACCCTAAACCCTAGCTCAACACCGAGGAGCGTGAAAACCCCTTTAAACCAAAACAAACATCTTATATAACTTAATTTAACCTAATATTCGCAATCGTCAAAAGAAAGGACCAATTTTGCCCCACTTTTTTCCCCTGAAAAAACAAAAGAATCAACTTTTCCCTCGTCTAAGAAGAATCTCAGTTTCCATTTCCTCCGGCGGGGAGCTTGGGCTCACCACCGTGTCTTCTTCGGGTGACCCGAATGTAGCAAAACACAGATGCCATGACCGCCGTCACAAGTCCCCCAAGGATCACGCCGCCGCCGGCGACGGATTTGTCTGACGAGTGATGATGTTTCCCCAGCCGTCTGATCTCCGGCGGTTCAGCCACGGCCGCCCGATCTCCTCCCCCACCCTCCGGCTCCGACAACGTCTCCCTACTCGGAGATGGCCCATCCTTTCTCTCAGAACCCTCGGATCCCCCGGCCATCACTCGGAAAATCAGGATCTCGGTCAGTATGAAGCAAAAGAGAACGACTCTAAACCGACCCATCATCGCAATCAACCCAACAGATGCAAAGAAGGGAAGGGAAGTTGGCCTCTTGTGTAAGGAGTGATCTTTTTGTTTTTTTTTCGTTTTTTGGGGAGGGTGCAATCTACGTGTTTGTGTTTTTGCCTGTGAGGGATTTGAAGAAATGAAGGTAGGTTTTGTGTTATATACAGAATAAAGGAGGGTGGGCCGGTGGGTTGAAGGTTCCTTTCGTTGGAGTATGGAAATGCGTGGGAGGGATATGAGTTGTTTAATGAGGGACAGCTGCAGGATGGATCAAGTCGGCTGTCCTAATTAACAAAAGGGCTGGGTGAAAGAGAGCGGAAGTGAGTGAAACTGTAAGGGATACCCACCTGACAGTGGGACTACAGCTGGGATGCTCCCTGAACTTTGGGATTGGAGCTCTTGACCTTTTCTTTCTTTCTGGAATTAAATGAAATTAGGGAAAGAGAACAGAGAGAGGTGATCTGCAGCATTTGTATCCTTGAGGCCATTAACTCGTGGCTTGACCAATTCATAACTCGGCCACTCCGGGCTAGATTCGGATCAGATTTAATTCAGACCCAGTTAAATTTGTGATCTGATCGATTCACGAGTTGGGAACTCCAATTAAGAGTCGGGTCGGGCTTAATTCACAGCCATTTAAATTGAATCAATTTCACTATATATGAGTTCAAATCGGAACCAACGAAGCCACTGGCAGAAAGGTTTTCTTTAATGGACACGCTTCTAGCTGGGAAAGTTGAAAGGACGCGCTGGGCGCATAAGTTTCCTTGTCCTTTTGTGTAGTTTCAATGGGTCCCTCCCTCCTCATTCAAATCATAATGTCCCGTTTGGCAGGCCAGATAGTAGGCCCGAATCTGATAAAGTAATTCATATCTTGTTCTGTCTAATGTTTGGGCGATGCGCATTACAAGTTTGCAATCCAATCCTGTCTTATTCGGCCAGCCAAACAGATAGAGATGGCAAGAAGGATTCGTCCGAATTTAAAAAAGACCTGCCCCCAATCAGACCACAAGGATCTTGATCATCCCGGTCTAGGGCTAGATTCGGGTCGATTTGAACCTGAACCTAAATTATAGGCTCAGGGATCCGTCCAATACCGGACCAAATGAGTCTAAATTTCAAAATTTTCCTTTTTTTTCATGATAAATTGGTTATTTTCTATGTTAGGTTTATTTGTCATGTTTTAAATTTGTGTACAAGATAGTTTAAGTGAAATAATTTCTCATGTTGAAAAGCTAAAATCATGTTTATATTTTATTTTAAATAGTATTTGTAAAATAAGGATATATGATCATACCAAAAATTTGGAATTAAATATAGAAGATTTAGTTATGATACAGATTGAATTCAACCTATACATGTTGGTTCTCATAAAAAATTCTTATTATATCTTTTTTTTTTTAACTTTTATAATTCAAATTAAAGGAAAAACATATGTATATGGTATGAACCGAATCAGGCTAGAACGGGTGCATGGTGCTAATCTGAGGCAAGACAATGAATATATGGTCTTAGCCCCAATTGTGACCATTTAATGTGATCCCGGTCCGTGATCAAGATCATTTAATCATTGACTCTTGCAGTTTGATCCATGGTTCAGCTTGAATTGGACCATTCATTATCGTTCCTGAGGGATATTTTGATCAAATATCAAATAAAGAAATACATAACCACATCAATTTTATCATGTTATCACTTTTGACGCGAAAGATGTATATACAATATTATTTTTAATAATTTAATATACTAAATAATTATTTTCAATAAATAATTCTTAAACTCGACAATAAAGTATAGATTGAAGGCAGTGTTAATGTTGGATAATTTGATTGGGGCATGTGGAAGGTGGAGTTTCTTGCTTTCCACGGTTAATGTCCGGTGGGTGGTAGTAACCGCTAGAGTTGATTATTCAGAAAATTTCAAAATTTTTCAATCGAATTATTGTTTTTCAACTTTTTCTTGGATTTAGAATTTTTTCTGATTACCGACCAAACTAAGGTTTTACCTAGAATTTTTCAATTGACATTTTCCTATTAGGAAATCTAATTTTCCAACCAAAATGTTCGCCTGATTTATATTTTTACGATACCCTGGAAAGGAATGAGAGGGGAGAGTAGGAAATCCTAAAAAAATACTTAAAAGACTTATAAAATTTCATATTTTGGATTTCTAAAAAAAATTCCATACCAAATTCTGATCTCCAGATTTTCTTTAAATTATTTTTACTATATAACCAAAATTTTTATATTTTCCGACGGAATATCCCGATCATCAAGGAAATTTCTTGAATAATTTGAGTTCCCTTGAATTCTAACCACCCGTAGTAATTACCGGTAAATATGCATAGAGAGAGAAAGAGAGAGACAGAAGGGCTAATCCTGAAAGTAATTGTACACTTTGGTTAGGCATACTGGAATAGAATATTGCGTCACTATGCTTGTCAAAGACATTCTAGCCCAGACGAAGTACTCGTTACCCTGATTCCATCGGCGATGGCCATGAAATGATGATTGAAGCACCGAAAGCAGTGGTAGAATCGATGTATTGATGCCGGTAGATCCCGGATATCGCTTCATTAAATCCCATTAACTGCCCTTGACGATGACAGGAACAACAAAACCCCCCCCCCCACGGTGGAGGAACCGACCAGAAACGGGTCATCCTTGTTTGATTTTATTTTTGCAGTTTGTGGTTCCTTTTATCTTCTACTGCTGACGTTGCTATAGTTTTACCACTGATTTATTTTTACCATTTTATTTTATTTTATTGGATTACAAGGGACGCTTAAATGGGTTTTTGATAGATAAGCTTAATTCCATTTCCAGTTCTAGCATTAAAAGAAAAAATCATGTGTTATTAACCATCTTGGCACCAATGCACCTCCTATTTTTATCTTTATCCAATGGAATTTTTGTGGGGAATTATCGGAATGTTCTTTTAGTTTGATTTTATCTTATTTTTATGCATCTGCTATAATTCCTCCACTCCTATCTAAACTTTTTTAATGTGCTTTTTTTTAACTCTTAGCCATTACACATGAGATGGTTCTTCCCTAATTTTTGCATAAGAAATTTTATCACTTTAATTATTTATATTAAATTCATTACATTTGAGGAAGGGATACCTAATATGAAGTTAAAGTGATAAAATAGGAAAACAAGAGTCCTAATTAAAACTTTATAGATAAATCTTGTAAGAAGATAAGCATGACAGGTGCAAATTTAAGGATTAAATGAGTCAAAACTTGAAGTAGATAAACAAGCCTTATAAGAAGATATGTAAAGATCAAGTATGAGATAAGCATGACACTAAGTTAAATACTACGTTAGCATATCAGTATGAAACGTTACGAAATTAAGTCCGATGTGTTGTTACTGAAATTTTGAAACCAATATCTGAGACTAATCAAAAAAGAATTGAGGCTATATTAATAATAATAAATATCAAGATTATTAAAATAGATTAATATCCATGCATTCCACCGGATAAAAAGCTAGTAATAATAATAAAGAAAACAAACTAAATGACATTTTTAAAAATAATTTTTAATTTCTAGTTTTTTGCAAACTAGCAAGCAAACATGCAAATTATAAACTAAATTAAGGATTCCCCCTGCAACAACACCAAAATTTGATTGGTTGTTTTCGAGTAAAAATAATTAAATAAAACAACTAAATTACCTAATTTTTTTTATTACCTAATAAAGTGACAAAATAGAGTATTGATCCACAAGTAATTTAAGGTTAAGCTATGTTTCTTTTTAAGCTAAAAAAAATCAACTAAGAGGAATTTAACAGAGTGATTTAATAATTGCACTAAAAATTTTAAGGAAACCAATTAATTTGAATATGCATATAATTAATCCATTAAACATACAAGCCTAGCGAGATTAAAAATGATTGCCTAAAAGCCAAACTTTAATTTAGTCAATTATAAATTATCGTTGCAAAAATTTCAACACAGTAATATATCAATGCTCGAAAATAATTAATAAAATTCATTTAAATTTAGTAATTAAAGAAATCATCAATCAAAATTGAAGTGTCATTTATAACTCAAGAATAAGAACATGGGTGTTGGAAAACACCATGATTTAAATCAAATGAAGCTCTGGAGGAGCAATGGCAGCTGATGGACGTCAGGACAGTACATGACGCTGGTGCGGCAGCGATGTCAGGGGCGGGGGAGCGGTGGAGACCGGGATTGGATGGGGGAGGATTGGCGGAGATTGGTGGAGGGAGGTGAGAGTGATGGGAGTTGGGAACGGTGGCTCGGCGGTCGCGATTGGTTAATGAGGGATGAAAATTCTGGGGTGCGGCATCGGGGAGGGGACCAAGTTAGTAGTCAATGGAGGGTGGGTGAGGATGGCTTGGTGGAATCGGAGAATGGGTTTTTTGGTGGATGCGAGAAGGTCGCTCGGGATTGGTTGGGAATTCAGAGAGTGGTGGAGAGGGTAAGGTTGAATGGTGGATGGAAGGGCTGTTTGATGAAGATGGTGGAAGAGAAGAGTAAGTCGGTGGTATGGTGGTACGCTGATGATTTTTATTAGAGAAGGAGAGGAGAGAAAATAAGAAAAAGAAAAAAGTGAAACACGAATAAAATAAATGAATAAAAAAACAATCTTTTCTTGGCAGTGGCTCGAACACATGCCCTCGCGTATGAAAAAATTTCAAAACCTGAAAATATATACCTTGTAATAGTAACACGCAATACGGTTTTCAAAATACTATTGTATAAATCTGAATAGTTGCGATCATTTGATAACTAATTTGCTGAAGCATCCGAAGAAATTTTTTCTTTCTATTTTACCCCTAGTGTAATACTATTATATTTTTTAAAAATAAGAATTTGTTTTGAATAATTATAAAAATAATTTCAACAAATTGAATCCTTTTTTTTTTTAGTATTTATTATTTTTAATTTTTTATGTCAAAAAGAAAAAGAAAGGATAAACAAAAAACCCATTAAGGAAACTTCTCATCCTTGCTCTATTCATTAACACGTTGGATCTGTTCTTCTTCTTCTTCTTCTTCCTCTGTTTTTGCTTTGTCAAAATTAAAATCAAATTCTAGATTTTGAGCTTTGATTTCATTTTAAACCTAAAATCAAGGTTTAATTTTGGTTTTATAATCAGACCCAAATCCGAGATTTGATTCGAAATCAAACCCAAAACTTAGGTTTAATATTGATCAAAAATCATGATCCCCGGACATGGTCGTAGTGGTTGGAAATATCGGGGTGATGGTAGTTGTCATTGCCATCATGATGACTTGTCGTCGCTGGGTGGCTGGTCGCGGTTGGCGGTGAATCTCATACGAAAGGGTCACATACTCTACAAGAGCTATCTAAATAGAATCTCAAGCACTACCCAGTTGATGGGAGGCATCGATCTGAGAGGGAAATAGCCCATCATTTACAAAATTATAGTTTTGATTGATGTTCAATTAATTTTTGATTATTTGAATTTATGTAAATTCTTTCATTCAAATCTTAGTCATTTTATTTTACTCATATTTTTTTGCTTAATTTTAACTTGAGCAATTAAACTTACATTTAACGTAAAGCTAAGTTTTATAAAATCCTATCTGAGTAAAATATAATTTTTCACTCAACTTCACCATTTTAGTTAAATACTCACAGAGAGACGCACATCGTAGTTTAATTGTAAAGCCTCCATTCAGAGCTTGAAAATTCGTATTCAGTGTACTGGAGAGTTCCACTTACGTTAACTCTCTTAGATTGAAGTTCTTATTTTCATTGGCTGTCTACATCGTCACTACTTTTTGGCATTGAAAATAAAGTTTAGAGGCTCATATGCACCGCAAGGAATTTTTCTTTGGCTAATGAGCAAGTTTGGCGCCTACGAATTTGACTAGGAAACTTTGAACTTTGTTATGTGGACCTTTCTCCTAGCTTTGGGTTATGCGATTTGTTGACGTGGTATATGTGGACTTTTCTTCGAGCTTTGCGTTATGCGATTTTCTAACGTGGTATATGACCTTAAAAAGATAGCAAGTTGTGAGTTACTGAAAGTTAATCACGTATGCATGCCGATTCACGCATGGTGAGACCGACAAATAGAGGCACTAATGCGAACCTCAATAAAAAGAGTTGTAGGTTCTAACCTTACCCAAACATTTGGTCAATAATTATTGGAATGGTTTTCTAATGTGGTATATGACCCTAAAAAGACAACAAGTTGTGAGCTAGCAAAAATTAATCACGTATGCATGTGGATTCACACATAGTGGGACCGACAAATAGAGGCACTAATCTAGACCTCAATGAAAAGAGTTGCAGGACCTAACCTTACCCAAACATTTGGTCAATAATTATTAGAATGATTTTCTAACGCGGTATATGACCCTAAAAAGATAGCAAGTTATGAGCTAGCGAAAATTAATCACATATGCATGCAAATTCACGCATAGTTGGATGAGAAATAGAGCCACTAATGCAGACCTCAATAAAAAGAGTTGTAGGATCCAACCTTACCCAAACATTTGGTCCATAATTGTCCGAAACAAGTGTTGTTTGAACATTGTTTTTTTTTCTTCTTCTTTTCTTTTCCTTGTACTGTTAATCACTCTTGTAAAGCGCTTTCCATATCACTTCATTTGAAAGGTCCAGTCAAGAAACGTGCCCAAACATGAAGTAGACATGCGCGGCCCCGAGTGCTATATATATACACTCGTGGATGCAACCCTCCTAGGCACACAAAATAGCAGTCTAGCCCCTACAATCCCAAGAATTTGTCCAACTAACATCTCTCGTTCTTGTTCTTTTTTCCTCTCATTTTCACCTCTTAAGCTCTCCCTAATGGATTCAGCCACCCTAAAGGTTCTGTGCGATGATGATGCCAATGTCAAAATTGAAAAAAACCCATCGGAAAATCGAAGGTCGGCAAATTACGAACCCAGCATTTGGAACTATGATTTTCTGCAATCACTTGACAGCTGTTACAATATTGTGGTATATAGTAGCTTATAGTTATTTTTCATATTTGTGTCATTTCTTTTACTTTTTGCTTCTAGTGAAAAAGTCATCGTCTCTTTCCTTTTTATTATAAACAGAAGAATAAAATTGCTCACATGGGAAGCTTGAGGACAACGCCCAATGTGTCTTGCTTAATTGTGGGCTGCACACCATTCACTAAAAATTACTCGCACTTTTTGTTCAATTAACGCTGCACGCAAGTCACCCTCAGACTTGTGGCGGTAGAACTACTAATTTTTCATTTTTTTTTTTAATTAAGTTCCATCTCTCTATGTTCTGAAAGTCCCATGTCATATCTATGAACTAATTGGAGCAAAATGCACAGGAGGAGAAGCATCTGAAGCTGGCTGAGAAGTTGAAGGGTGAAGTGAAGTCTGTCATTAAGGCACCAATGGAGCCATTAGCAAAGCTAGAGCTTGTGGATGTGGTTCAAAGGCTTGGATTAAAACACCTCTTCGAGACAGAGATCAAGGAAGCACTGTTTACTATTTACAAAGATGGGAGTGATGCATGGTGGCTTGGCCATCTTTATGCCACTTCTCTCCGTTTTAGGCTCCTACGACAAGCTGGACTTTTTATACCGCAAGGTACCTCCAGCTTGAATTTTACTTACGTTCATGCTTGAATTCTTGGAATATAATGAAATTAAAAACGAAATAATCATTTCTTCATCATCCCTTATACATGGTAGACAGTCCAATTACACAGTCATTTCGCTTTTGGTGCAATCATTGAGAGACTCATGACTTGCATCACTTGTATAATATAAAGTTATTATTGAGCATAAGCTAAGATAATGGTTGTCATAAATGGAGGTCTCAGATTTGAGTCCCTACTACGTCGTGTGGTGGAACATTCATATCATGCTCCCCTTCCCTATCATACCAAACATGTACATGCTAGATCTCTATGATCAATAGTTGCATTATTTGGAAACTCATGTTCTTACGTATTTTATGGTAATTTTGTGCAAAACAGATGTGTTTGAAATATTCAAGAGTGCAACTGGAGAATTTGATATGAAACTGAGGGACAATATAGAAGGACTGTTGAGCTTGTATGAAGCTTCATTCTTGGGATGGAAAGGTGAAAACATTCTAGATGAAGCCAAGGCCTTCACCACGGAGTATTTGAAAAATGCATGGGAAAATATACCCCAAAAGTGGCTAGCAATAAGAGTGAAGCATGCATTGGATTTGCCTTTGCGTTGGAGAGTCCCACGATTTGAAGCTAGGTGGTTCATTGATGCGTATGAACGAGAAGAGAATATAAACCCAACTCTACTCAAACTTGCAAAATTAGACTTTAACATGGTGCAATCAATTCATCAGAGAGAGCTTGGCAAATTAGCAAGGTATATATCATGCCCGCATTATGAACTTATTAAGAAGTCAAATAGTTTAATACATCACGCACGGCCTTTGTACAGGTGGTGGGTCAGCACGGGCTTGGACAAGCTAAGCTTCGCTAGGAATAATTTAATGCAAAGCTACATGTACGGCACTGCAGTTACCTCCGATCCACAATTCAAACTTGCTAGAGAAACAATCGTCAAAACCGGAAGCTTGATTACAATTGTTGATGATGTTTATGATGTCTTTGGTTCAATTGATGAACTAGAACTCTACACAAACTTCGTCGACAGGTCTGTATGAGTTATAATGTTTGGTTTACAGTAATAATTATTTCATTCCATCTTTATCGTACAAAATTGGTAATATGCATCTCTTTGGCCCAAAACTTTCTACCGTGCAGTCGAGAATATCTACTCAAGCTTGATGCTTGTGAACCGACATATTATCCGCTAATCGTTGAAAGTGGAAATAATAGGAAAAAAGTGTGCTTGGGATTGACTTTTCTTATGGTGTTACTTATTCAGGTGGAATTGCACAGAAGAAGTTGACGAGCTACCAAACACTATAAAAATGATTTTTCTTGCCATGTTCAACACTGCCAATGAGATTGGCTTTCAAATCCAGACCGAACGAGGCTTCAATGGTATCCCGGCTTTAAGCAAAGCGGTAATTAACATAGTTACTCTTGTTTTTTCTGATGATTAAGAGGTTTCATTTTTTGTGTTATGACGTTTTTTTCCCCCTATTTCTTAAAAATTTATTTCAGTGGGATGATCTGTGTAAATCATACATAAAAGAAGCAAAGTGGTACCATGGGAAACACAAGCCCACGTTGCAGGAATATCTCGGAAATGCAGTTGTTTCCGTAGGATTCCCTCTCCTGATGACAACTGGCTACGTGGCAATCGCTGACAGCGAGGGTGCACTGGATAAAATAGACCGCATCCCGGATCTTGTGCGCTACGCCTGCCTCCTGAATCGGCTCGTCAATGATTTAGCAACCTCTTCGGTGCGCACTTACCGTTTTAACTCTAAAATTAAGTTTTTGCGGAATTTAATTTTGCCTAATATGAGTGTTTAACTGTCAAAAGGAACATTAGATACAATGACAAAAAAAATATGAAGAAACTAAAATAGTCCATTTTGATAAAAATACAAATAGTTAAAACTTAATTTTTTATGTCGGTCAACAACATGGTTTTGCAAATGAACCATTCCCCCACACATTTTGCAAAACTTAGTATTGAACTAAACACAGCCATATCAGCAAAGTTGAACAAACTAGGTTTTGACTCTTGAATTTTGTTTTGAATTGCAACCAAACACGTACATAAGAGATCAAGTTTCTCTCCATGAATCATTAGAACACATAGAGACCAAGTTTCTCTCCATGAATCATTAGAACACATATATTCAACATATGTGAATCTTATAAAAATTGACGGTCCTATATATTTTTTTACGTTATTTTGATCTGTATAATTCAAATAATCTCAAAGAAAACCTTAACATTGGCTGGGAGGGAGGATTGGAGGAAGGAATCCTAATCCGAATATGGGTGCTCTAAGGTACCAAATTACGCACTGCGATGGTTTTCGTATATTTCTAGTTACATTTAAAAAAAAATTAATGTCTAAATGATTCAATGGATGTTCAAGAATACTAATCTCCATTTTACCAACAGATAGTTAGAAATTATAAATTTATTTAAAAAATATTAAATCTTATTCAGGACCAATCAGAACTGATAATGTGGAATTAAGTCATTTAGTTCCTTTTTTTTGTAGTGTGCTCACCATTAATAAATTTATCTTTTGCTTACCCGGAAAAAAAAATGCAGGACGAGTTGGCAAGAGGAGATACTCTGAAGTCAATTGAATGCTACATGAATCAAACTGGAGCTTCCGAGGAAATTGCTCGTGAGCACATAAAAGGATTAATAGAGGATACTTGGAAAACACTGAATGAGTGTTCCTTTGATGATTCTCAGTTTGGGGAGCCCTTTGTGAGCTTCAATCTTAATTCTGTTCGAGGGTCTCATTTCTTTTATCAGCATGGAGATGGGTATGGTGTTACCAACAGCTGGACAAAGGATGATTTGATGTCCATTTTGATTAATCCGATTTCAGTTGACGACGAGTCTTAAACTGAAAGATTACGTTACATTTGATTCACGGAATGAAATAAGTATTTTATATATAATAAGAGGTGTGACGGGGAGTTCTATAAGGAATTCCTTTATTTTAAATTTAGTCCACTCATGTAGTAACAATTTCTCATTTACTCAAAATATACCGCAGGGGGTGCACTCATGTTTCATGGTGATATTATTCTTTATATCTTATATTTTTAGCAAATAGCTATTTCATCTGCGTAAGTCAAATGTAATATTATTTTCAGGGTTGCTAGTGATTTTATGATATGATAAGTGCACCAGTTTGTGATGATGGAATGAATATGTTTATTGGCTATGATTTTTATTGACTTTTCTTTTATAAAGTTTTTCACGAGGTTCAGTTCCCAATTCCCCCAAATGTTTATCCTCTTATTGTTGGTAAACTTTATTCTGGTCATTGGATTTTAGGCTTCATTTATTTCATAAAAAATCTTCTTGATTTAGGAAATATTTTTAAGAATAAATATTTTTCAAGCAAATTTATTTATTTTTCATTGTTTGATTGGCATACTAGTTTCGAGTGAACGTATAGCAGATAGGAGGCTGTGAGAATGAAGTTCAAAAATTTGTTTACAGTTTAAGAAAATATAAAACATTTTCCATAAAACAAAGAATAAATTTTTTGCTAAGCCAAACACATTTTCCGCTAATTCATTTACCCTAACATTCTCAATACTGAAAAATAAGAAAATTATTTTCCAGAAAACCCTTTCTCCCAACGAAATGGAGGATTAATTTGATGTAATCGAGTCACAAACTTTAATATTTTATACTACTCACTCACTTTCATAACACATAACACCATCATAATCGCTAGTCATGCTGATGTGGTATGACGCTGTGACACGTGCAAGGCCCATTTTCTCCCCCCTCTCTCCATTACAAAATGATCATTAAAATTCGGAATTGGTTTTCAAATAATTACCCAACTTTAAAGTAATGACACGTAGATCCATTTTACCCTGCAAGGGGAAAAAAAAATATGCTCCTAAAAAATGAGGATAAATTAGAAAAACCAATTAAAAAAAATTCAAATGTGGCCGACAGACAGGCGTGCGTGCAAGATGGAAGAAAACTAGTGATGCTTAGACTAAATTCAAGTCAAGGTGGAGATTGCTGGGTTTTTTTGTCTTGTATGTTGTATTTAGTCACTAGAAGAAAAGTCTGTGGCAACAAGACAATAATCCGTGCGTAATACAAATTAGCCATGAAGACCAGCGGCTAATAATCCGATCAGGATACCCTTGTGACTGTGTAAGTTTTTTTTGCCAGTGAATAATTAAAACCTAACAATTTGCGGAGGGAGCTACCTCATCCCAAAAGTGACCTCAATCAATTTTGAATTGTTATCAATTATACATTGTACATCAAGAAATCATTAAAAACATGCTGGGAGACCCGCACGTACAGTTTTTAGGGGGATTTGGCTAAAAGTCCAGCCAACTCCCACCCAACTAGAGGGACAGAGAAATTAATAGTTACTAATATTTTAATAGAAGGCAACGAGCAACGGATTAAGCTTGTGATCGTAGACCACCGTTGCTCGTTAGTGCTTTACTGAGAATTTCAAGAAAATCTCCTTAGAGTGCCCCTTGCATGTGAACATAAACCCTAATAAACTTGGTTTCAGCTCCAATCATATAGACGCAGAAGATGAAGCTAAATGGAGGTTGAATAAGCAAACCAAAAATCTGGGGCAATTTAATAGCATATCATTTTGCAACATCTACTTCTTCTATGCTATTCTAGGCATTATGGGAAATTTTTTTTTGAACTTCTTCTAGAAATCAGCATCATACATACTATATCAGATCAGGTAAGAGAATTGCCTTCATAATCATGGAAAAAATAATTTGGAGAAGCAAACAAATTGTATTTCAGCAAGAACACAATGAATCCTTTAAATGATTACTTGCAGATGACCCAATAGAGTGGTATTTTCATGCCAACACCAGTGACACATTCTATTTGATCAAATTGAGTTTCTTGGGGTTCAATTCTGATTGAGAAGAGAAGTAATGAAAATTGAATAGGACACTGTAGGAAGTGTAGTTCTGGCCAATTAAAACATTTTGGGCCAATTAAGCAACTTTTCTTGTTTTCTTTTCTTGACTAAGTTGAAGTTAAAATTTAGATTCTCATATAAGGTGCAAAAACTAAATCTAAGATACTGCATTGAACTTCTTCGGAGTTCAACATGCTCTATTGGGTCAATACAGCTTAGAACAACAACATAAAAATCAAAGTAACTATAAATCAGATAAACTAAACTAAAGTAGAAACATGCACAACAACATAGTTGGAGTTCGGAAGAAGAATTTGCAAACCGCAAATCATTGCTTTGAAGGCACATTTGCATATTTCTACTCAATTCGCAATTCGCAAATCACTGTCATAGACAGGGAACTCTTTTGAAAGTCATTAAACAATCATGCACTCACAAAATCATTAGCCAAGCTAGACCAAGGGGATACATCTCATACAGGCATTTCATAAAACACCTTACATGCATCGCTACATTCACCTCAAGCCATGTAAAGAGTCGAAAAGAATTTCACCCTTAAAAATCAGATACAAAAAACCTTAGTTTAAGAGTCACCCACGTACCTTTCCTATACACTTTAGTCGCTAGAAATTTAGCAAATGATTTAAAACAAACTAGAAAAGTATTTTATGCATTAAGTAAAAACCCATTACCACCAACTGGGCGATTGTGAGATGAGAGGGAGGGGTGGCTTCGTCTACTCGTTGGTATCTCCAAAGGAGGGGGAGGAGCAGCTCGTCATTGTACGTCAGAGTGGCAGCGTGTCGCCGGTGGACGTCGGAATGGCAGGGCAAAAGGAGGATGAGGCGGCGAGAACCACACTTAGGGTTGGGGAAGTGAGGCGGCAGAGCACCATTTCGGACTTGAGGAATTCTTTTAGGGTTCTGTTTTCTGTCTCGGGAAGTTTAGGACTTTTTTTAACACGGTCCGTGGCTCGTCTTGAAATAATCCGCGGCTATTATATATAAAGAAATGTTAAAAAATATTTTTCGGTTGAATTTTCATGAAATTAGATAGGTATACCAAAATCAGTGTAATAAGCAAAACTCATTGTGTTACAATGATCAACAGCATTATTTTGCGCTTCGGGACCATTTTAGGAGTCCTTTGGTAGTTTTATGTTTTTATTTACATTTTCACAATATTTCCAATGTAGGGATCATGTTTGTGATCACCATTGCTTATAATGTTCTTATAATACAATAGATAATGATCTTAAAAATTTGCGGTGATCCGTAATATTTTAGCCTCCTGATAAATTGATTTTCTAATAGACAACTAATATGGTTGAACACTATTGATCTAGTAAGTAAAAGGCATGAATTGACATAAAATTTGTTATTCCTCGCTTATGAGCCAATTTGAGTGTAATGAACGGTGGAGGTTATAAAATTCAACCAAAGTTAGGCATGATAATGAATAACATAAATGCCCCCATGCATCTGTGTAAATATTTAATTGAGATATTGAATGTTATGCAATTTTTATAACATAGCGACTTACACATTTCACATCAACATTTTAAGTTTCCAACAATGTAATACAACGAAATGGATCATCATTAGAAAATTTTGGAATATTTCATACTTTTTTAGTATTAGATCAAATAATTGGCACTTTAACAATCCAAAATTGTAAACACATGTTTATAAGCTTATCATAATAAATTGGACTCAAAGAATTACCAGAATGATCTTATCCTCATTATGATCATCTTTCCAACAGATCATATTGATCAATCATATTTGCGACCTCCTGTGACACTAAAATAATCTTGGCCCCCAATTCATCGGACAATTAATGGCCACAGACTTGTCAAATATTAGTCAAGGACGCATAAGATTGATAATTAGAATTTATTTGTTTTTGTTGTTAAATCCTTTAGCCACAAAAGTTCTATGGCTAATACTCTGGCGCTATTTTTTTCATTTTCCCACCAGCTAATTAGCCACAGATTATAATTTCATGGCTAATAAGGAATTATTAGCAACGGACTGCAAACTATTAGTCAAGGAAGCCCAATTTTTTCAAATTTTTGATTGAAAAAATGGCAGCCATCACAAAAAGGTATTATTAGCCACGGATGAGCATTAGTGGCGCTCGTTGCTGATGTGACATTTTTTTTGTAGTCAATTGATGTTAGACATTCGTTTGATTAGGTCTAAAAAGAGTTGTAATACCTAACCTTACCAAAACATTTGGTCAATAATTATTGGAACGATTTTTTAATGTGGTATATGACCCTAAAATGACAGCAAGTTGTGAGATAGCAAAAATTAATCACGTATGCATGCCGATTCACAAATAGTGGGACCGACAAATAGAGGTACTAATGCGGACCTCAATAAAAAGAGTTACATGACCTAACCTTACTCACACATTTGGTCAATACTTATTGGAATGGTTTTCTAACGTGCTATATGACCCTAAAAAGATAGCAAGTTACGAGCTAGCGAAAATTAATCATGTATGCATGCAAATTCATGCATAGTTGGATGACAAATAGAGCCACTAATGCAGACCTTAATAAAAAGAGTTGTAGGACCAAACCTTGCCCAAGCGTTTGATCAATAATTATTGGAAACAACTGTTGTACGAACATTGATTTTTTGTCTTTTCTTCTGCTTTTACTTTTAATCGCTCTTGTAAGGCGATTTCCATATCACTTCATTTGAAAGGTCCATTCAAGAAACGTGCCCAAACATGAAGTAGGCATGCGCGGCACGGAGTGCTCTATATATACACTTGTGGATGCAACCCTCCAAGGCACACAAAAGAGGAGTGTAGCCCCTACAATCCCAAGAATTTGTCCAACTAATGTCTCGTTTCTTGTTCATTTTTTCTCTCATTTTCACCTCTTAAGCGCTCTCTAATGGATTCAGCCACCCTAAAGGTTCCGTGCAATGATGATGCCAATGATTCATAGTATTTGTGACCTCCAGTGACACTAAAATGATCTTAGCCTGCAATTCATCGGATAATTAATGGCCATAGACTTGTCAAATATTAGTCACAGACACATAAAATTGATAATTAAAATTTGTTTATTTTTGTTGTTAAATCCTTTAGCCACGAAAGTTCTGTGGCTAATACTCTGGCAATATTTTTTTCATTTTCCCGCCAGTTTATTAACCACAGATTATAATTTCATGGCCAATAAGGAATTATTAGCAACGGACCGCCTACTATTATTCAGGGAAGCCCAATATTTTCAAATTTTTGAGTGAAAAAATGGCAGTCATCACAAAAAGGTATTAGTAGCCACGGATGAGCATTGGTGGCCAATAGTTCGTGGCTGATGTGGCATTTTCTTGTAGTGAATTGATGTTAGACATTCATTTGTTTAGGCCTAAAAAGAGTTGTAAGACCTAACCTTACCTAAACATTTGGTCAATAATTATTGGAACGATTTTCTAATGCGGTATATGACCCTCAAAAGAAAGCAAGTTGTGAGCTAGCAAAAATTATTCACGTATGCATGCTGATTCACACATATTGGGACCGACAAATAGAGGTACTAATGCGGACCTCAATAAAAAAAGTTGCAAGACCTAACCTTACCTAAACATTTGGTCAATAATTATTGGAACGATTTTCTAATGCGGTATATGACCCTAAAAAGAAAGCAAGTTGTGAGCTAGCAAAAATTAATCACGTATGCATGCCGATTCACACATAGTGGGACCGACAAATAAAGACACTAATACGGACCTCAATAAAAAGAGTTGTAAGGTCTAACCTTGCCTAAACATTGTTGTGAGCTAGCAAAAATTAATCGCGTATGCATGCCGATTCACACATAGTGGGACCGACAAATAGAGGCACTAATACGGACCTCAATAAAAAGAGTTGTAAGGCCTAACCTTACCTAAACATTTGGTCAATAATTATTGGAACGATTTTCTAATATGGTATGTGACCCTAAAAAGACAGCAAGTTGTGAGCTAGTAAAAGTTAATCATGTATGCATGCCGATTCACACACAATGGGACCGACAAATAGAGGCACTAATACGGACCTCAATAAAAAGAGTTGCAGGACCTAACATTACGCAATCTGCATTACATGCACCATCACATGTCACACCATGCAACCTTCTTTCCTTCGCCGTCTATTTTTTTTTTCTATTCTTTTCATTTAATACAAAATGCACGATCTAAAACGCTAATTCTGTGGGTTCACAAATGCATGGAGCCAAAATCGATTTCATTATAATAAATAAAACGAACACGAAGAACAAGAGCGAGAAAGTGGGCGATGGTAGAGACTAACAGTAGAAAAATGATAATTTGCCAAATACGGAGTTGGTGCAAGGGGAGGATGCCACGCCACGGAACGAAACAAGAATGTGAAAGAAAAACTTTGAGTGGCGAAAGTGGGAAAGAAGCCTAGATAAGTAGTGGAGTTAACTAAGAAAAAATTAATAAAATATCAAACATTTTATTGACTGTACCGCAGCTTTTTATTTTTATTTTTATTTATTTATTTATAAAAAAACATTTCCCAGTTGCGGTGCACCTAAATGCACTTATCTAGAAGCATTGAGATTTCTCTCAACCTTCTCTCTTTTCAATCACCTCGGTAGAGCCGGTCTCTCTGAAGTTACAATGACTTGATATTTTTTAAGTTTTAATTACCCCACCATTATCTTGATGGAAAACGTGAAGAATTTAGGTTGACTGATGTGGAGCACGTGCACGGAGAAAAAAGAATAGGAGGAAGAGGAAGGGGACGGAGAAAAAAGAAATTGCCGGTTTTAAAAATTTAATAGAAATAATTAAGAATTATATTAGATATTCACTACTAAATTTTTCCGTTAATGTTTCATGTTGTGTATTTAATATATATAATCTTAAATTTATAGTAAAATCTAAATTCCAAAATATAGAAATTATTTGAATAAAAAGAAATTTATTATATAAAATATCAACGAATTATTGATTATCATATAATTAATAGAGGCAATATTGACAATGCAAAGATAAAAAAATAAAACATGGATAGAGAGCTTCACTATTGTGAAAGGGTAAGGTTGTATGCAAGTGGAAAAAAAATAGAGGGCAAATAATTTGGCGGGTGGAAAGACTCTGATTGCCAAAACCGACTCAATCAGCTCGATCTACTTGTTTCATTAGCAAGTAAGAAGTTTTTTCACGTACCTTAATTTTTTAGTGTGAATAGAGACCTTTTTCTTTACCCACTTGCCTGATTTGGCTTAAGAAATGGTTCAAAATTAATCCAACTTACCCGTCCAAAAACTGTGAAATTATTCCTTCTGAATAAAATTAAAATTGATCTAATAATTTCAATTTATTTAAATTGAAAAATAATAGTATTGCTGCCTCGATAACTCTTGAATGTTTTTCCTGCACAATTTTCAATCTAAACATGTGAGACGTGCTAGTCAGGATGAATAACATAGTAATAGGCTCTCAAACTTTTCTAGTTCATAATCTACCCTGCAGACGGATGTGCCAGCCCATATTTTCAAGGAACTCATACATAAAGTTACATACCTTACACGCAAGCAAACAAAAAAATATAATAAGAAAATATGGTTCTTAAAATTTTGTTAACCCATGAAATCACCTTGACCCGCTCCTAAAGGTTCTTGAAATTTCGTAGTGTTCCTTTGTTTTTTAGTTCATTTTTTATTTCGTTGCACGAGACTATTTACTTGAGGAAAGTTTAAAGACTGTGATATAATATGTCATATACAATTTTTCACTAACTTAGAGAAATTCATTTATTTTTTAGAACATTGTTTATTTTATTGCACAAGGCCATTGTTTGATGAAAGTTTGGAGTAGTTGATATATTATATCAAAAACAAAATTTAACTAATTTAGATATAATTTATCCTTTTCAGTCATTTTTTGATTAGTTGCACAAAACTTCCTTTACAAAAGTTTAAAAAAATTCATGGTTCATGTCATGTACAGCTTTTTATTTTTTAAGAAAAATTCATTTGTCATATGTGGTTTGTCTCTAGCCCTTCGATAAAAGCGTTCCCTTTTATAAATCAAATTTATTACCTTTAGAAAAGGAGCAACAACTTATGACCTTTTGACAGTCATAGGAGCCATGCCTGGGGATGGTTCCAAAGTCAGGCCTTCAACAATTGTTTTCAATTATTTTAAAGTACGACAAGGAAAATTTGGCATGACCTGAAGCAGGCAGGCGGGCAATCGGGCGGGCGGCGGCCCTAGCAGCTCTACATATAGCCTATGAGTGCAAAGGTAGAAGGGAGCTTAACTGCAAGATCAGTGATAAAGGAGGTAGGAGTGCAGAGACAGCAGGAGGTTTGCCTAGAAGCAGCCACCCTTGAAAGAGTGCATAATAGCTCACTGATCGAGCGCTCTTGCGCCGAAGATGAACGGGGCTAAGCGAAAATTTTTATTCTTCCGCTTGGCATTTTGAAAATGGGTTGGTTGAACTTGAAAATTCACTAATTGAATGAGTAAACAATTGAAATTCTTATAGAAAAACAACTTTCGACAACTTGTTGATCCTCTTGCTCGATTTATCGTTTGTTAATTTCCTGATTTGGTGTGAGATAGGCATATTCGACACTCTCTCGACACCGACACGTGTCCGACACGTTCGAGACACATGATCAACGCCTCCGACACGATCAACGACTGGAACACGAGACCAACACGCGTGCCCCCCCTCTCCCCCGCTTCACTTCGCGTGTCCCCCCCCCCTCGCTTCCCGTGTCCCCTAAACCTAAATCTATTCCCTCTCCCTCTACCTCTGGTTCTCTCTTTCTCCCTCTGCCTCTGCCACTGGTTCTCTCTTTCTCGCTCTGGCTCTCTCTTTCTCGCTCCCTCTCCCTCTCTTTCTGCAGCTCTCCCTCTCCCTCTGGCTCTCTCTTTCTCTCCCTCTGCCTCTGGCTCTCTCTCTTTCTCTCACTCTCCCTCTCCCTCTCGCTCTCTCTCTGTCCCTCTCCCTGTCCCTCCCGCTCTCGCTCCCTCTACCTCCCTCCCTCTCTCTCTCTCTCTCCCTCTCCCTGTCCCTCCCGCTTCCTCTCCCTCCCTCCCTCTCTCTCTCTCTCTCCCTCTCCCTCTCCCTCTCTCTCTCTGTCCCTCTCCCTGTCCCTGTCCCTCCCGCTCCCGCTCCCTCTCCCTTCCTCCCTCCCTACCTCCCTCTCTCTCTCTCTCTTCCTCTCTCTGTTGCCAACGCCCCTATTTGTGCGACTATTGTAGGTTACTTGAAATTGTAAATCATTCAATTGATGAACCTACAATGAAAGCGATGCTTTTGAATGATACCGATGTCGCATGATATTTCTTCTATTTAGTGAGCTTTCATTTCATGAACTTATTTTGTAATATGTTTGGTAAAATTTTCATTTTATTTTATGAATGAACTTTTATTATAGTTTGCTTATTAAACTTTCGTCAACTTACATGGTTTGCACATTTAACTTGAATTTTACAATTTCATATATATATATATATATAACGTGTCGGCCAACGTGTCAAAATTGTTCATTTTTTCAAAAATTACGTGTTTTGTGTCGCTATGTCGCCGTACTGGTGTCGGTGCATCCTTGCATATAGCCTCGTGGGCGCAGCCCTGATAGCTCTATATATACCCTCGTGGCCCTCGTGGGCGCAGCCCCTTTTGGCTCACCAAATAAATCTCTTGTTCTGCACTTTGGATCTCGTTTTCTTCTCCTCAGCTCTTTCACTAGTGGATTCTTCCACCGCGACCGCCATGAGAGCTCCATTCACTGATCATGTGAATCTCAAAACTGATAAAGATTCCTCAGAGAATCGAAGGATGGGAAATTATAAACCCACTATTTGGGACTATGATTTTTTGCGATCACTTGTGACCCACCACAATATTATGGTATATATATAGTAGCTTATAGTGTTTAATTTTGTTTGCGTCATCAAGTTTCTCTTCGGTGATAAAAATGTAACGAGTCATACATCACCCTAGGATGACTCCACTAGGCACTCAGCCTCTTCTCTTTATCATTTTTACATTTTTTGTTTTTTTCCTTTTATATTTATTATTATTATTATTATTATTTTGAGAACAAGAGTGTCAAACTTTGGACAGGTCCACAAGTTCTTAAAGAGAGCGGTACTAATTCGTAGTAACAACCTTGCGGATAAATTGTGCCCCACATGTGCATAATATGTTGAGTATCCTTTGAAGCTCACACATGCTAGCCTAGGGTCGTGGACCTTCTCTTCTCTTCACTATTTTTGCTAAACAATAAATAAAATTGCTTATAATACTTGAGGACTAATCCCTGATTTGTTTGGCTTAATTGCTACCACACAAGCTTCACATTATTTAATATAATTCATTTATTTGTTTTGATCCCTTATTGTGGTTTGTGGATCACTTTCAATCTGGTGTTAGTAGATTTTTGCCCCCCCCCTCCCTAAATTGAGTTGCATATCTATATTTCGTGAATTTTTCTTACGTATTATTTGTTAGCTAATTGGAGGAAATATACCGGAAGAGAAGCATCTAAAGCTAGTTGAGAAGCTGAAGGGCCAAGTGAAGTCAATGTTTGCGGCACCAATAGAACCGTTAGCAAAGCTGGAGCTTGTGGATGTGGTTCAAAGGCTTGGGCTAAACCACCGATTTGAGACAGAGATCAGGGAAGCGCTATTTAGCATTTACAAGGATGGGAGTGGATGGTGGTTTGGCGACCTTCATGCAACATCTCTCCGATTTAGGCTGCTACGACAGTGTGGGCTTTTTATCTCCCGGGGTACGTCTAGCTTGAAGCTTAATTAGGTCCATGTTTTAATTGTTGGAATAGAATAAACATTTCTTTATCATTCCTCAGTTATAATCAGCGGACCATCCAATCAAAAACCAGTTTGGTAACTATTAACGGAGTCATGAACAACATCATTAATATAATTTAGAGGGTGTCACTGGGTTTAACTACTATTTATTGTAAGTGGAGGTCCGATTTGTTTCGCTAGATCTTGTGATGGAATATTTATCAGTGTCCTCCCATTCTTGGCCGTTGGCCTCCATCATACCCATATATATATATATATATGTACACGCACGTCCTAGAGCTCTATATTCCTTTCTATTAATTTTTGTATTTTCTCTTTCGAAATTCATGTACTTACATATTTTTATGTATTAATTTTCTGTAAGACATATGTGTTTAAAACATTTCAGAGCAAAACTGGTGAATTTGATATGAAGCCGTGTGACAACATAAAAGGATTGCTGAGCTTGTATGAAGCTTCATTCTTAGGGTGGAAGGATGAAAACATCTTAGATGAAGCCAAAGCCTTCACCACTAAGTACTTGAAAAGTGCATGGGAAAATATATCCCAAGAGTGGCTTGCCAAAAGAGTGAAGCATGCACTGGCCTTGCCTTTGCACTGGAGGGTCCCTAGAATCGAAGCTAGATGGTTCGTTGAAGCATATGGGGAAGAAGAGAATATGAACCCAACACTACTCAAACTTGCAAAATTAGACTTTAACATGGTAAAATCAATTCATCAGGAAGAAATTGGGGAATTAGCGAGGTATAATGTGCTTATTGAATTCGTCAAGTTGAATGGTCTAATACACGGTGGACTTAGAGTAACATGGAATACAACGTCATTATTCTCAATTAAGCATAGTTGCACCTTTAAAATGATGCTATTTTGAAAAAAGATTTTAAAAAAATAACTTTTTTTTTTTTTCAAGCATGCATCTTTGCGTACTTATAAACAATGGCATCCCTTAAAAAAAAAAAATCTTTAGTATGGATCAAATCAAATCATTTTCTCTTGCCAAATAAATTTTGATACTTTTCTCCAGAAAACAGAAAACCTGAATATTCAAAGAGATTTGACCTGATAAGACCTTGCTTGTCCCGTATAGGCTCCACACATATACTCGCCAACAATTTATCTTTGACTTTTCTTCTTCTTTATTTTCTTTCCTTTTTTTTTTCTTATTTATGAAGAGTATCATTTTCCCTATTTAGGCCTAGGATTATCATTTTCTTGGGTAATATTATTATTATTAACCTTTTCCTTGTTGGTCAAACTTTTTTCCCAGGTGGTGGGTGACTACAGGGTTGGATAAGTTAGCGTTTGCTAGGAATAATTTACTGCAAAGCTATATGTGGGGCTGCGCGATTGCTTCCGACCCAAAGTTCAAACTTGCTAGAGAAACTATTATTGAAATCGGAAGTATTATCACAGTTGTTGACGATGCATATGACGTCTATGGTTCAATGGATGAACTCGATCTCTACACAAACTCCGTGGAAAGGTTGTTTGTATATTCCTTACATGTTCCGCTCTATATTATGAATCATATTGATCGTGATAGTAATAATAAAAAAAATATATGTTCAGCAGATGAATTTTTTTACTGCATTACTTATTCAGGTGGAACTGTAGAGAAATTGACAAGTTACCGAACACATTAAAATTGAATTTTTATGTCTATGTTCAACAAGACCAATGAGATTGGCCTACGAGTCCAGCATAAGCGAGGCTACAGTGGCATCCCTACTCTTATCAAAGCGGTAAATAATTATTGTTATTACTATTTTCTATATGATGAAAAAGAAGTTAATATTCCATGTAATGATTATTATTTTTTAAAATTTTTTTTATTTCAGTGGGTTGAACAGTGTAAATCGTACCAGAAAGAGGCAAGATGGTACCATGGGGGACACATGCCTCTATTGGAAGAATATAGCTTGAATGGACTTGTTTCCATAGGATTCCCTCTCTTTTTGATCCCCGGCTACGTGGCAATCGTTGAGAACGAGGCTGCACTGGATAAAGCGCACCCCCTTCCTGATCTTCTGCGCTACTCCTCCCTCAGTCGCCTCATGAATGATATGGGATCCTCATCGGTACGCTCTTAAACATTTTTATAAGAGTAATATTTGTTTATAAACATATAGTCAAATTTTCTTACCAGAGCCTTTCTATTTTGTGCCCATATCGATAAAGTCTAGAATTTTTATTTTAAAACCAATTGTTAAGGGTTATAGATTTTTGATATGAAACTATACCGGTCAATACAGCATGGCAACACTGTGAACAAGCTTTACTTAAGGTGACATGAAGCACACTGTGATAGTAGAAGCTAAATAAGTGCAAATTGTCCGGGTCTCATACCATGATAAAATCTATTGTGGGGAATGTTCTCTACACACTTCCACATGTGTCAATGATCTACTCTGCTATCATACTAAAGTCTGTGAAGGTTTCATTTTAAAATCAATTGGAAGTAGGTAAAGTAAACCAAGATTTTATTTAACTAAATAGGTAGGACTTTAATTTCTCACAATATTCTTAATTCAATTGGAGCCACCCAAAAGAACTCTTGCCATAATCTAACTCGAATTGAGTATCTAGTACAATATTAGAAGTGTGAATGATTAAAGGCATAAATAAGTCTTGAGTTCTTTTATGGGACATCACCCAACAGTCAATAACGAGTGAGTAATATCATTTGATGGCTTTGATATGCAGGACAAGTTGGAAAGAGGGGATAATCTGAAGTCAATTCAATGTTACATGAACGAAACTGGGGCTTCTGAGGAAGTTGCTCGTGAGCACATAAAGAGGAATAATTGAGGAAAACTAGGAAAATACTGAATGAGTGTTGCTTTGATCAATCTCAGTTTCAGGAGCCTTTTGTAACCTTCAATTTGAATCTCTGTTCGAGGGTCTCATTTCTTCTATGAATTTGGAGATGGCTTTGGGGTGACGGATAGCTGGACAAAGGTTAATATGAAGTCCGTTTTGATCGACCCTATTCCTCTCGACGAGGAGTAGAAAACTCAAAGCTTTGTACTTGGTTTACAGGTAATAGTGATTCAGTAGAAATATAACAATCAGATGAACTTGACGAATATGTGAGGCATAACTACTTTTTAATGATCATGAGTTAAATAGTTAAGAAATATCTATTCGGCTCATGATTCGTGAGTATATATTATTCATTACGCGTTATATTTCCATCAAATGATTAGTCCGCTCCTGTAAGCCGACTGTAACATTACTCTAAGGGTCGCTATTGGTTTTATGTTATATTAAGTCTACTAGTTTGAAGTGATGGAATAAATGTTTGTTTTTAAGGGGGTTATGCATTATGTTTCCGGTTGCATTTTACTAATAAAATTTTTAATGAAACTCAGATCCTAATGTATGGGTTCATTCCCAAAGGGTTTGTGCTTGTGTTATCATCGTCTCTCTTATTAATAAATTCCCCTTTATTGCTAGCGTGTGGAAAACCATTCTCTCAATTTTTGTTGTACAATAAAATTCCATTCCTCTAGGTTGAATCAAGCACCGACTTTAAATTCGCAAAATAATCGAAATCACAAAAGAGTGGGAGAGAGGGATGGCATGTTGTACGAGTCAAGTGGTCCGGTGCATCTCATCAAGTGCAGTCTCATCCTAAATTCCAATTAAATAGTTATTAGACCTAGTCCCATCCGATGGTTTACCCCATAATCCGACGGTCTAGACCTTGAACCGAGTTGATGTATCATCAATTCAGAGAGACCGGAGCGACTCCACGGGTAATTCCATGATCCAGACCGGATCAAACTCGGTCAAGACCCGAACCACTAACACACGGTGCTGGCAACCATGGCCTGCCGCATTCGGCTTCAAATCGCCGAAGAATGTAAAAAGCATCCTGATATTGAATTTAATAATGAGATCTACAACCATGTACACAGGCGTCAAGCTTCAAAGTTGCCGGAAACTGTAGAAATCATTTGCATGTAGAATCTAAGAATGGGATCTGCAACGATCAGCATCAGCTTCCACTTGGCAATCCGTGGCTAATACTTTTTCACTTTTTATTTAATTTTTTTATTAGCAAGGAAAAATACATATTTAAAACCTAACAATTCGTGGAGAGAGCTACCTCATCCCTGAAATAACCTCAATCAATCTTAAATTAGTTTTTGATTATACATTGTACATTGAGAAATCATTAGAAACATGCGGGGAGACTCGCACATTATTTTTAGGGGGATCTGGCGGAAAGACCTAGCTGGCGCCCGCCCAACTAGAGAAACTGAGGAATTAATAATTACTTATATTTGAATAGAAGGCAACAAGCAACGGATTGAGCTGCTGATCGTAGACCACCGTTGCTCGTTAGCGCTTTACTAATAGAAAGGGCTCTTTCAGCTGGATCCAGAACGAATAGGAGATCTATCAGTACGCCATCCGCTCCATATCTTTCGTAGTTTAGGAACTCCTCTGTTTTTAGGTTGACGATTTTCAATGCCCGGAGCGGTCCTTTGAATCCCGGTAACTCACGGACGGTTACCGACAGCTTATTTCTGTTGATTATGCTTTAACATGAAACCTTGTCCCGATCAAAAACGAGACGAAAGAGAAACAGACAAATAAAAGAGAGTAGTTGCATTTATAATAACATCATGCACAAGTAATTATGCCGGACGTCTCTTATCAATTCCATACAAATCATAAGACATAATAAGTTGACTACATTTTACTTGAGGAATAAATGTTACAAAAACTATGTCCAATTAAGATATTACCAAAATAAAACATGGCATCTTGGATTTCCATGGGAAAGAGTGAATACGTTATATATTTGATCAATTTATGTTGAGCTTCTAGGCCAATATGGAAGACATTGAGTGACAGTACTTTTACGCCTTACATTTTCAACAGACTAAACTCATGATACTAGCATGTATAACTAACTAAAAAAATAATGAAAACCTAGGCTGCACCTCTCAAAGTTTTAATTAATCTTGAGTTTTGTACTTCTCATATATGTGTGAAATTTTTGAGTAATTTGACGTTGTCAAACCACTAAGAATCAAAGAAGCAAACAACTTTAACAAGAACATGGACTTTCCCAATCTTTGAACGTAAAAACATGAGTACTCTAATAACCTACGTTCACAGGGGGCAAGAGTACCATTTCAAAGCAATGCTAACAATCAATAGTACTTTTCTAACCAAGTTGTAATGACAGAGTGGGAAGAAGGTTGGGCTCTTTCCTTGGATCATAGTCCAATGACTACAAGGATTATTGAACCTGTTCATACAAAGAGACCTTTCAAGTTCTACGGCTTCTGGATGACTAATATTGTTTTTCCAGCACTGGTCAGGCCGGCTTGGGAATTCAATGTACAGGGTCATGCTATGTACCGAGTGTATTTTAAATTGAAAGTTCTTAAACGACTGCTGAAGAATCTCAATAACACCCGCTATAATCACCTATCTAGTCAGGTTAATAATGCCATGCTTTGCCTTGAACAAGCTCAGACTGATCTTTTCATGATCCTCTTAATTCTGAATATGTTGAAAGGGAAAAGACCCTGAGAGCATCCTTTGCCCAGCTTTGCCTTCAAGAAGAGAGCTTCTTCAAGCAAAAGTCCAGAGTTAAGTGGCTCAAAGAGAAGGTGATCAGAATACAAAGTATTTCCATTACTTCGTTAAGCAGCGGCAGATACAGAATCGTATTTTATCCATTTAGAATAGGGAAGGTGTGATTCTTGAGGAATTATTTGATGTTAAGGATTGTTTTATTGAGTATTTTGAGAACCAGTTGGAATTCGGGCGGAGGGATTCAGAGCCCCTGCTAGAGGAGATTAAGAAGTTCATTAAGACATCTATTGATGACAGCCAAGTGAATGAGATGCTGCGACCTTTTACTGCTGAGGAGATAAAGTCTGTCGTGCGATCTCATGCAAAAGGGAAAGTCTCTGGACCAGATGCTTTTAATGTTTGAGGTTTTCATTAACTCTTGGGATATCATTGGAGAATACATCACTTTGGTTATTCAAGAATTCTTTCTTTCCGGCAAGCTTCTTAGGCAGGTTAATGCTAAAATCTTGACCCTGATTCCAAAAGTTTCTAACCTGAAGAGTTGGAAAGACTTTAGGACGATAGCCTGTTGTAACACGGTATATATATATATATGTGTGTGTGTGTGTGTGTGTGTATACATGTGTGTATGTGTATATATACATGTGTGTATATATAAGTGTGTATAGATATATGTGTGTTTATATATATATATGTGTGTGTGTGTGTGTGTATAGATATATGTGTGTTTATATATATATATATGTGTGTGTGTGTGTATGTGTGTATATATATATATATAGAGAGAGAGAGAGAGAGAGAGAGATGTATCACCAAGCACTTGGCGAATAGAATGCCAGTTCTATTGCCCCTTGGGGTAAATCAAGCCCAGACTACTTTTTTCAAAGGAAGAAGAATCAGTGATAATGTGTTCCTTGCAACGGAACTGTTCAGTGGCTTCCACTTGGAACCTTACCTACCCAAATGTTTAATCAAGGTCGATTTTTGCAAGGCGTGTGATACTTTGAATTGGCAGTTTCTGTATGTAGTGCTGAAGGACTTTGGCTTTCCCACTCAATTTATTGGATGGATTGCTGAATGCATTAAAACACCCGAATTCTCGGTTAATTTAAATGGTGAGTTGACTAGTTTCTTTGGCAGTGGTCATGGGATTAGACAAGGATACCCTATGTCACCTTATTGGTTCAGCCTTGCTATGGAAGTACTCTCAGGAATTCGTAAGAGTAAGATCGACAAGACTGGCTTTAAATTTGATTGGAGATGCAAGAATGCTGGCCTAACACACCGTTTTTTTCTTATGGTGTTCTTATCTTTGCTGGAGCAAATGACAACGGTTTCATTTATGAAAGAAGGGATCGGTTTGTTCTCCAAATGGTTGTGCTTGGAGCCTAATTTCATGTCTGGTGTGGGTTATAGAGATCGAGACTATCTGCTTAGTTTGATTGGGTATCCTGAAAGTGCTCTACCGATTAATTATTCCTGTCACCGGCGGAGAATTAAGTTATTTTTGGTTGTCTTCTCAAATCATTATAGCTTTGACTAGAAATGCGAAAATTTGTTATAGCTTTGAATGGAAGTGCGACAAAATGTCTCACGAGCAAATTCGAGGAGAGCACAGCGATGTGTGAGAGCGGTGGAAGGGCCGGCAGCAGCGTCAGTGCGCTCGGGCGAGGGGGAGGGGCAATGGCATCGTTGCTGTGCTCGAGAGGGGTCGCGAGGGAGCAGTGGAATGGAGTCGATGTGCTCAGAGGAGGGGGAGAGGAGACAACCTCGTTAATGTGCTCAAAGGGACGGAGCGACAGTGTCGGTGTTGGTGTGTTCGGGGGGAGGGGGAGGCGCGGCAACGTTCCCTATAGCTGCAATAGTTGCCCAGGAGAAGTTTCAGAATTGTTGAAGTAAGCAATCGGCAGCTCTATCAATTATACACTTAGTCCAAAAACTCAAATAAATAGATGCATATGCATATACAGAGAATTTCAAGAAAATCACCTTGGAGTACACCCCTTGCATGTGAACGCAAACCCTAATAAACTTGGTTTCAGTTCCAACCTATATACAATCGTAGAGACAGCGTAGATGAAGCTAAATGGAGGTTGAATAAACAAACCAAAAATCTGGGGAAATTTAATAGCATATCATTTTGCAGCATCTACTTCTTCTATGTTATTCTGGGCATTATGGGAAATTTCTTTTTGACTTCTCCTAGAAATCAGCATCATACATACCATATCAGATCAGGTTAAGAGAATTGACTTCATAATCACGGCAAAAATTATTTGGAGAAGCAAACAAATTGTATTGCAGCAAGAACACAATGAATCATATAAATCATTACTGGCAGATGACCCAATAGAGTGGTATTTTCATGTCAACACTAGTGACACATTTTATTTTATCGAATTGAGTTTCTTGGGGTTCAATTCTGATTGAGAAGAGAAGCAATGAATATTGAATAGGACACCGTTGGATGTGTAGTTCCGGCCAATTAAACCATTTTGGGCCAATTAAGCTACTTTTCTGATTTTCTTTTCTTGACTAAGTTGAAGTTAAAATTTAGATAGTCATATAAGGTGTATAAACTAAAGATACTGCATTGAACTTCTTCAGAGTTCAACATGGTCTTTTGGGTTAATACAAGTTGGAACAACAACATAAGAATCAAAGTAACTATCAATCAGATAAACTAAACTAGAGTAGAAATATGCACAACAACACAGTTGGAATTGGGAAGAAGAATCTGCAATCAGCAAATCATTGCTTTGAAGGCGCATTTGGATATTTCTACTCAATTTGCACTTTGCAAATCACTGTCCTAGACAGGGAACAATCTTACACTCACAAAACCAGAAGCCAAGCTAGACCAAAGGGATACATCTAATACAGAAGTTTCATCAAACACCTTACATGCATCACTACATTCACCTCAAACCATGTAAAGAGGCGAAAAGAATTTCACCCTTAAAAATCAGATAAAAAACCCCTCTTTTGAGAGTCACCCCGTGCGCCTTTCCTATCCTCTTTAGTCCCTAGAAATTTAGCAAATGATTTAAACCAAACTAGAAAAGTATATTCTGCATCAATTAAAAACCCACTACCACCAACGGCCTGTAAATCAAAAACAGCGGTTTTGAGATCAGAGGGAGCTTACAGATGACTCAATTTGTTTCTGAAAATTACTTGCGCAAGGCAGATTGTGACACTTTTGAAAATTGTTATGCTTAGTATTTCTCTCTCCTCCTTCCCTCTCCTTCTCGCTCTCTCTGTTATTCTCCAATTTTTTCCATAACTTGTAGCTCAAGTCCATCATCAAAACAATGAGAATGTTGATATTTTACTATAATCTCTTTTTTTTTTTTTTTTTTTTGTGTTTCTTATTTCCTTTTACCGTGTCTATAGATTGATTTACACACAGCAAACCCTAGGATTGTAACATATTGGTATTAGAGCTTGCTTTTCTTGCACCCTTTTTGTCTTCCTTGAATTTACAGAGACAAGACAATAGAAATTAGATGGAAATCTGTGGATGAATAGTTTGCTACACATGATATCCAATTGAAAGAGTTGAACAATTGGATTAAACAAGGTCAGGAGGCAAATGAACAAAGGTTTGGAGCTCTGAAGGAATCTATGAAAGAGCTGAAGCAGATGATAAAGGATTTGAGGCCATCAAACTGCCCTAGAACCTCAAATCTGTGCAACACCAAGGAAGGTGAGTGTGGCAATGAAGGGAATGGCAAAGCTGAATCTAGTGTTCAAAGGTACAATTCCTGTGTTCCTCCTCAAAATTTCACTCAGTGTGCACCACAAGTCCTAAACCCAGTTCCCCACCAACACCCCCTACACTATCACCATTTATACGACAACCAATACCACAACCTGTACCTGCAGAGATCAACCCACAACAGCAACATTTTTTGCCTCTAGCTCAACATCTTCCACCTCCATATGCAGGAGACTCCAACTATCACCAATCGAACCCATGGCGTCCCCACCAGAATCCTAAGCTTGATTTCCCAAGGTTTGACGGTACAGATCCTAGGGGATGGACTATTCAATGTGAACAATATTTTGATTTTAAACCCATGGAAGAGTTTATGATGACCAAGTTTGCATCTATTTACTTTGAAGGTAAAGTAAGGATATGGTATCAATATTATCAAGTAGATAGAGGGTATATTCCATGGAGAAATTTCATCAATGATGTGATCCAAAGATTTGAGGGTTAAACACATATAGATGATAATAAGTTGAATCAATCAGCTACTGCTGTTGAGCACTAAGATAAATTTGAGGAACTCAGAGCCCAAATTGTTGTAAAGCAAAGAGGGTTAATTGAAGACTACTTTATTTCCAGCTTCATAAATGGGTTGAAGGACAATTAGAAAAAAGCAGTGAGGATGTTCAAGCCCCAAACTCTACATGATGCTATATTTTTGGCTAAACAAGAAGAACATAAAATCTCAAGGATCCAAGGTTACTTTAAACCTCTAGGTTAGAAATTTATCTTGGGGTCCAATAAACAAGTTGTCGTTTATCATGACACCCAACCAAAGGCATGTGGGATTTCCTTCTAGGTATAACTCCGCCCCTAGACCTTCCAATATTGGTTCATTTATCCAAACTAGACCTAGACTCACCAATGCTGAAATGAATGAAAGAAGTAAGGGTTTTTGATTTTATTGCGATGGTCCTTACGCGCCTGGCCACAAATGTATAACTAAACTCTATTCTCTTATTAGGGAAGAGAAAGAACTCTCATATGAAGAGGAGCCATCAACCGTAGAGGAGGAAAGGGAGGAAGTGAACGAAGCGGAGAATCGAGACATGGAGATATCTTTACATGCTTTGGTTGGAAGTGTCACTCATGTGACGTGGTGCTTGGTATGGAGTGATTAATGCGGTATAATCCTGTCACCTTTGAGTTTAAAGATCTAAAACTTATCCTCACCCCTCAGAAGAAGAAGATTACTTTGTAAGGCACTACAAAGGAAAGGACATTAAAGCTTATATTTAAAAACGGTTTAGGGAAAATGACGAGGAAAACGACGAGGGATGGAATTATAGGATTCATATTCACCATAGCAGGGATAGAATCCCCAACAACCATTCCTACTGAAGTTCATTAAGTATTGGAGGGTTTCAGTGAGACTTTTTTAGGAACCTAAAAGTTTCCACCCCAACGGAAGCTTTGGCTCAAGCTCAAGCAAGATACAAGTCCTATGCTGATAGAAATCAAACAGAAAGGGAGTTTGCAGTGGGTGATTAGGTGTACTTGAGACTCCAACCATATAGGCAGACTTTAGTAGCTATAACGAAGAATTTGAAACCGTCTTCCAAGTATTCTAGACCTTATAAAGTGATTGTGAAAGTTGGACTAGTCGCTAACAATTTGGCACTGCCCCTGGGGTCTAAAGTTCACCCTATGTTCCATGTTTCCCTCTTAAAGAAGAAACTTGGAAGCACGGCACTTCCTTCCTCTTCTTTTCCTATGGTAGTCATGAATGGGCAATTCTTGGTTTAACCAATCGCCGTTTAGACAGGCGAATGATCAAAAAAGGAAATAGGGTAGCAACACAAGTCTTGGTGCAATGGTCAAATGTTGTGCCTAAAGATGCGACATGGGAAGATCCAGTAGCCATCACCACGTAATTCCCAGATTTCGATCCTTGAGGACAAGGATCATTTGAAGGGGGGGATGATTGTCATAGCTTCCAAATATTGTGAGAGCAGAATAGTTTATTAGACTGGAAGACATGGGTGAGTAAGTAAATAAAGGGATTTATAAATATGGCTTGAGAAACGGAATGGTAGCTTTTGAGAATTGTTATGCTTAGTATCTCTCTCTCCTCCTTCCCTCTTCTTCTCTTTCTCTCTGTTGCCCTCCCATTTCTTCCATAACTTGTAGCTAAAGTTTATCATCAAAATGATAAGAATGTTGATATTTTTCTATGATCTCTTTTCTCTGCGTTTCTTATTTCTTTTTACTGTGTCTATAAACTGATTTACACATAGCAAACCCTAAGACTGTGACAGGGTGGCTTCAAGTACTCGTCGGTATCTTCAGAAGAGGGGGAGGGGCAGCTTGTCATTGTACGTCAGAGTGACAGCGTGTTTCTAGAGGATGTCAGAATGGCTGGGTGAAAGGACGAGGCGAGAAGCACACTTGGGGTCGGGGAAGTGAGACGGGAGAGTGCATTTCGGGGAGAGGGATTTTTTTTATATTTTATTTTATTTATTTATTTTTTGTGTCAGGAAGTTTAGTGCTTCTTTTTAACAGTAATTAGCCACGGATTAATCCGTGGCTCATCATGAAATAATCTGTGGCTATTGTACATTAAGAAATTTTTAAAAATATTTTTTGGTGCGAGGTCTATGGTGTTGAATTTTTATGAAATTAGAAAGGTACACCAAAATTAGCGTGATGAGCAAGACTCATTGAGTTACAATGATCAACAGCATTATTTCACGTTTCCGGATTGTTTCGGGAGTCTTTTGATAGTTTAACATTTTTATTGGTGTTTTTGTAATATTTCTAATTCAAGGATCATGTTTGTGATCGTCACCGTTCATAATGTTCTTATAATACAATAAATCATGATCCTAAAAATTTGTTGCAATCTATAATATTTTAGCCTACTGATAAATTGATTTTCCAATAAACAATCAATGTGGCTAAACACTGCTTATCAAGTAACTAAAAGGCATGAATTGATAAAACTTTTTTGTTATTCCTCACTTATTAACCAATTTGAGTCTAATGAATGGTGGAGATTATAAAATTCAACCAAAGTTTGGCATGATAATAAAAAACATATGTTCCTCCATACATCTTTTTGTAAATATTTAATTGAGATATTGAATATTGTGCGATTTTTATAACATAATAACTTACACATTTTACATCAACATCTTAATCGTCCAACAGCGTAATATAGCAAAATGGATCGTCATTATTACAAAATTTTGGATTATTTTGTACTTTTAAAGTATTAGACCAAATAACTGCACTTTAACAGTTCAAAATTGTTAAGTCGTGTTTATAAGTTTATTATAATAAATTCAACTCAAAAAGTTTCCAGAATGATCATATCCTTAGTAAGATCATATTTCCAAAAGATCATATCAATTGGTTGTATTTGCGACCTCCATCGGCACTAAAGTAATCTTAGCCCCCAATTTATCGGACAAGTCGTGGCCACAGACTTGTCAAATATTAGTCACAGACACATAAATTGATAATTAAAATTTTATTTTTTTGTTGTGAAATTCTTTAGCCACAAGAGTTCTATGGATAATACTATGGCACAATTTTTTTCATTTGAACCATTCGAATTTACTCCAATACTCTCATTAAAGTGTTAATCGTTTCGTTTTACCCATGTTTTTACTCAGTTTTGGCTTGAGCAATCAACCATGCACTTTATACAAAACTAAATTTTGCAGAACTCATTTTGAGTAAAACTTAATTTTCAACTCAACTTTACCATTACAGTCAAACACACATTAAGAGATACACATCGAGAAATGGGAGTGTTCCATTTTTTTAACTCTATATATTTTGACGTTTACGTTCGCTTAGGTATTTCGTGCATTCCAGATCTTGTTGAGTTAATCTAAGCATTCTTCTCATTTCAGGGCTTTCCAGGCATTTTGATCTTCTTGGTGGTACTGTGGTTATTTTAAAAAATTCTGCAACATTTTGAATGCAGTTCTGGCATATAGGAGATTTTGTAAAAGAATAAGAGCAGTACGGGAAAATTAAAGAGGGGGGCAAGATCAAAGTCACGATTAAAGTCTTTGGCGTTATTATTTACTAAGATTTTTGGCATTTCGTCTTAATCTTCTCAGCTGGTGAGTTCAATGCTATAGCCTCCATTCATTGCTTGAAGATTCTACATTACCTGTATTCAGTTTATTGGAGAATTCCACTTACGTAACTCTCTTCAATTCAAGTTCTTATTTTCATTGGCTGTTTGCATCATCAATCATTATTTTTTGGTATTGAAAATAAAGATTAGAGCATCATTTGTAGATAAATTACTCTATGGGCTGCCTAGAATTTTTCTTAGCCTAATGAGCAAGGTTGACACCAATGAATTTGACCAGTAAACTTTAAACTTTGTTATGTGGACTTTTCCTTTATTTTTTTGTTATTCGAAAGCCAACAAGTTATGAGGTAGCAACGACGAATTATGTGTGCAAATTCACATATGGTGGGGCTGACAAATAAAGCAACTAATGCGAACCTCAATAAATAAAGCTGTAGGACCTAACTTTATTCAAATATTTAGTTAATAGTTATTCGATGGTACCGCTGCATTAAATTATGATGTATCATGAAAGAAGTTTTCTTTTTCTATGACCACTTGTTATCCCCTGAGAGTGTTTTTGCAGTTTGAACCCGAAACCAGCCCGTGTGAACTCGAGAACTCGAGACAAAACTGCACCAAACCCATGTAACAGGTTAGTTGTGGTTTGAGATTTCGAGCAAATTGCATGGTTTGATTCAATTGCGGTTTTAAGGCCAAGTGCACACCCAAACCGAAACTTGATCACCCTTATCTAAGGCTCCATCTGCTTTAGAGAAAATGTTTCTAAATTTTATGGTGTTTGGTACATTTTGGAAAATAAGTAGAAAGAAAATATTTTCAAGCTAATGGAAAGTTCGTTCTTGTTTTATGAAAAATGTTTTGCATTTTTGCATACCATAAACATTTTTCAAAATTCAATTTGACTTCTTCCTTTTTAGTACGCGTTCTTATGAAAAAAAAATCTGCATGTCAATCAAATGAAGAAAGAAAGAATTTTTTTCTGAAATTTTTTTCTTAAAATATTTTTTTTGAGACAAATGAAGTCAAAACTAAAAGGGTCATACTACTTGTATATCCTTCACACGATCTTTACATCAAAAGAGTGACGTAGTAGAGTATGTGTAGCATTTTTGAGTGATATTTTGGTCAAATAATAACTCAAAAACATATATATTTTTATCATGTGATCACTTCGATATAAAAATTATGTGAAAGGCATGCAAGTTGTAGAACTCAAACTAAAATACTCTTTATGCTAATACCTGAGAAAGCACGTGTCACAAACATTCTTGAAATGGCGATACCGCGGCCTTTAATAGCATGGGTTTGTTTGATCATATCTTGATTCATATGACTTGGGGCTGCTGGTGGGGATCCCCGTAAAAAGATTCGTTGGACCTGACACTCGGTTGACAGTCAATCCACCTGATGGTTGGTTCGGATTGTGGAATATATTGTCAAAGAAAATTTTCCCAGTGACCACATGTGATACGTGGGAGGGGTTTCCTAAGTTTGCAATTCTTCCCCCTTTTTTTTCTTTTCTTTTATTCCTTTTCCCCCTCAATGCTATTACCTATAAAGAAAATGGTTATCTATCTAAATCAAAACATGTTAAGAGGAAAAAAAAATGAATCTATAGTAACAAAAATTATATTTTTCCTCTCTCAAAACAGCATTATTTTCTTAAAGTATGTAAATTACTAAAAACCATTTTTAACAAAATCACATCCTTTTAGAAATGAAGTCATGCAATTTTTTGCGTGAATGTAGTTTCATATTCTCTGTTCTCTTAAACTAACACCATACAAAAATTACATGTTACAAACATTATTGAAACGAAAATGCTATAGACACTAACCTCTTAAATATGAGTGAGCCAACCTCTCGATATGTTATGATGGATCTCATCCACAGGTGAAAGGTTAGTGCCCATAACATCTCTCCTGTTCAAACAATAGTATTGCAGCCTGTTAATTTCTGCCTTTTTCCCTCCCAATAACACACATGTTATTTGAGCATCGTTAATCTTTTTCGTTTTTATACTTTTACTGCTGATGACATTTGTAAATCGATTTACATGTCACTTAGTTAGAAAGGTCAAGTCAACGTTAGAAAACGTGGCCAAACCTCCGCTGCTTCATTCCTGTTGGGGCACAGAAAGCATTTTGTGAGATTTTTGAAGAGGATTGAGAGAAAAAAAAGAGTTTTCCCGTGACCAATCCACGGAGGAGTGTTATTGATCTCTTTGGTGTGATTGCCTTCTATGACAGTGTGAGACTATTAGAGGTAAGGGGATGGTTATTGTATCATGTATTTCTCTTCGAAGCTTATCGGATTCCCCAAGTACTTTTGCATGGGATGTAGCCCTATATTTTTGTCTGCTATTAGATTCTTTGCTTATGTTTATTCAATCCCTAACAATAGACTCTTCACAAAAGTGAAAGACCTTTTCACCATTGTTTCAGTTCTCGTGCTTGCTTTATTCTCCCATTCATAATTAAGCATCTCTTGTTCAAGTCCTTATCCAGGAGTTTGGTAAATTTCAAAGTCAAAGCCATATTGGAATTGGCAATTGATCCTCCATTCTTTGATGTGAGAGAATGGAAGGAGGGTGTAAATTTTACAATTCTATAATGGGATGTGCACATCATAGTTTGCTGGAATGCACCTTTGTTGTGAAAAACTCACAAAACCTCTTATTTTAGATTTAATTTCTTGATCACTGCCCTGTTTCCGGCCTAACATATTTGACTTGACCGGAGATCAATTATTTTCTAATCAAATCAGTTTGAGATTTTGATCGTAGCACCTGAAAAAGTCCTGAAATAATACCAAAATAGAAAATTTCTAAAGTGGGCGAAAGGAGCAAACTTTTTGCAATATAAGTTTTTTTTACGCCTTACCATAATCAACTTTGAGATCTTAATTTTTTTAAGGAGTAGAGCAATATTTTATTGTTCTAGTTTCACAATATATTTTATTGCTTTAGTCTCATGATAGCCAATTATAACATTAATATTTTAATATATTTTCGTCCTAAAAAAGCTTAGGTTCCTTTTCTTCCTCATCATTTTCTCCCATGGTCGCACAACCTGAATTGCACCTATCTTTTACAGTTAGAGGTGTGTGTCAAATGAGTTTGTTTGATAGTTTTTTCAAACCGTAAACCGACACGCATAAGTTGATTTAAGGCAGTCGGTAGGTCAGCTTTAGGTGGCAGGGGCTGCCTGAAACTCTTTTAAGAGATAATTGAACTAAAGATCTCCTCAAAGAAAAAAGAACTTGAATACCAAATGAGCTAAGCTTGGTGGCATTTTTGTTGAGCCATTTACAAATTGGTGAGTGAGACCTAGACCCAGACCCGCCAGGCTTAGACTACACTCGGACCCATTGGACCATGGGTAAATGGGCCTGTAAAGGAGTCTAGATGGTCTATCGTCCTAAGCTTTAAGATTACCTTTATAGTGTAAAATTTTATAAAAACACAATGATATGAAACATAAATAATAACTTCTATTATCTAACATATGTGTCAAACCACATATATTCAAATAAAGCCATAATTTAAAGAGTTCTAAGTATTCATTACATTCAAATCAAATCATAACACAATTCAAAACGTGAGGGGAATTTATTTCAAGCCTTATTATATTTTAGTATTATATAATAAATATTACCTATAAGCTTAAAATAATAGGATCGGGACCTATTTATAGACTTGTAATCGAGTCCAGATCTAAGTTTTGGTCTAATTTTATAAATTTAATGCTCCTAAATAAGTCACATTCGAATCGAGTTTATATCGAGACTTAATCCATTAACATGCCTAATTGAAGAGGCTTCCTATTACGTCCATCTGCATTCCATGCGCCATAACATGTCACACCATGCAACCTTCTTTCCTTCGCCGTCTATTTCTTTTTCTATTCTTTTCATTTAATACAAAATGCACGATCTAAAACGCTGATTCTGTGGGTTCACACACGCATGGAGCCAACATCGATTTCTTTGTCATAAATAAACCGAACATGAAGAACAAGAGTAACAAAGTGGGTGATGGTAGGGACAATAATAGTAGAAAAATGATAATTTGCCAAATACGGGGTTGGAGCAAGGGGAGGATGCCACGCCATGGAACAAAGCAAGAATATGAAAGAAAAACTTTGAGTGGCGAAAGTGGGACCGAAGCCTATGTAAGTAGTGGAGTTAACTGCGAAAAAATTAATAAAATATCAAACATTTTATTGACTGTGCAGCTGCTATTTATTTATTTATTTATTTATTTTAACATTACCCAGTTGTGGTGCACTTAAATGCACTTATCTAGAAGCATTGAGATTTCTCTCAACCTTCTCTTTTTTAAATCACCTGGGTAGAGCCGGTCTCTCTGAAGTTACAATGACTTGATTTTTTTTTAAGTTTTGATTACCCCACCATTATCTTGATGGGAAACGTGAAGAATTTAGGTTGACTGATGCGGAGCACATGCACGAAGAAAAAAGAAGAGGAGGAAGAGGAAGGGGACGGAAAAAGACAGACAAGTAAAAAAAAAATAATAATTAGAAAAATTAATAAAAATCACTAATAAATGATGGGGTGTATATTGTGTATGAATTTAAATTTTAGGAAATAAAATACAATATTATAGCATTAGGAAGGATATTGAGATTTAGCTGAAGTGTCAAGAGGGATTTATACATGAGTTCCTTGAAAACATAGGCTAGCACATTCGTCCGCAAGGTATATTAAGAACTAGAAAAGTTTGTGCTGAAAAAACATTCAAGATTTATCAAGGCAAAGTTCAAAAGAAGCACCACTATTATTTTTCAATTTAAATAAATTGAAAATATTTGATCAATTTTAATTTTATTCAAAAGGACTGATTTCATTCACGGTGTTCAGACGGGTGATTTGGATTAGTTTTGAACCTTTTCTCAATCCAAATCATGCAAGTGGATAGAGAAAAAGTTCTCCACTCAAAGTAGAAAAATTAAGGTACATAAAAAAAAAAAAAACTTCTTACTTGCTAATAAAACGAGTGGATCGAGTTGATTGAATCGATTTTATGTTCCCAACTTTCCCTTCCATTATGGCACTCCGCCTCTTTCCACCAGCCAAATTATTGGCACTCTATTTTTTTCCACTTGCATGCAACCTTACCCATTCACAATAGTGGAGCCCTCTATCCATGTTTTATTTCTTTATCTTTGCATTGTCAATATTGCTTTTATTAATTATATGATAATGATTAGTTCTTTGATATTTTACATAATATATTTCTATTTTTGCATAATTTCTATATTTTTGAATTTAGATTTTGCTATAAATTTAAGATTATATATATATATATATTGAATACACAACATGAAAGACTAACGGAAAATTTTACTAGTGATTATCTAATATTATTTTTAATTATTTCTATTAAAAAAATTTAAACCAGCCTTTTCTTCATAGGAAAATTTTATATGTTTTCTTCAATTTTTTTTTTAAAATTCAGTTCTAAAATAGTGAGATTATTGTGCATTAAAAGGAAATTTATTGTTCGAAATCTAGAGTAGTGCAAATTGCTTTAAAGAATAAATAAGGGTGAGATCGGTAATAGATTGAAAAAGGAATATGAACAGGAGAACAATTTTACTAATGTAAAAAGGTAAGGTGAGAGGAGAGAAAAGTTGTAAAATATTTTCGTTCACATGTATGTTAAATAAGAAAAAGGATGCCGGTAAGTCCACTAGCCCCACAAGCTGGCTGCCCAACGGACCAGTGTGTAAGAAAAATCGAGCAATTTCTCACTTTTTATCTTATTAATTTTTTTTTTGAAAGTCTTAAATTAAAGTGAAAAGTTAAAGTGTGTTGTTTTTTCTTTTCCTCCATGTACCTCTGCGTGAGGCTGGTGGGACAGCTCACCTGCCTTATCCTGTGTAAATTATATAGATTACAAATAGTCAAATATAGAGTAACGAGCTAAGACTATCGTGTAATAATAGCTCCATTGATGGATGGAGCTTGCTGTACTCGTTCAAACAGTTCCTTGAGCAAGCAGTACAACATGAAGTCCAAAAAAAGAAGTGCACTTATGATATTAATAGGGAAATACCTTACACGGAAGCAAACAGAAAAGTATAATGAGATAATATGGTTCTTGAGGTTTTCTTAACCATGAAATCAGCGTTACCCACTCCTACATAAGATTCCTGAAATTTAGTAGTCTTCCTTTGTTTTTTAGTGCATTCTTTATTTACGACTGTTTACTTGAGAAAAACTTAAAGAAGGTGATATATCATGTCATATACAGCTTTTCACTAGCTTAG
This sequence comes from Santalum album, assembly GCA_034195605.1. Taxonomy (NCBI): domain Eukaryota; kingdom Viridiplantae; phylum Streptophyta; class Magnoliopsida; order Santalales; family Santalaceae; genus Santalum; species Santalum album. The sequence goes on along the minus strand of CM067267.1, from coordinate 7,387,897 downwards.
AGAAACTCATTTTCTATTGAAACATCTTTTATTTCGTTGCACGAGGCCGTCTGTTTGACGAAAATTTGAAGTAGTTGACATATGTCATTTAACTTATTTAAACATAATTTATCCTTTGAAAAAGTTTTAAAAAATTAATGTATCATATCATATACAGTTTTTTTATTTTTTAAGAAAAATTCATTTGCCATATATAGCCTTTCTCTAGCCCTTCGATGAAAACGTTCTCTTTCATTCGCGATATCTGGGATGGTTCAAAAGTCAGGCCTTCAACAATTATTTTCCATTATTTTAAAGTACAAGAAGGAGCACCTGACAACAACTTATAATTTCTTTTATTAAAGTATTCAAATGATTAAATTAGATATCCTCTTCTATCCCAACTCCTTCATCCATTCTGCTTTAACAACGTATAAAATAGTTTTTCGCCAAGACTAACTGGTTAATCACTTAGCGCACAGTGTGGCCGAAATGTGTGACTAAGGAAAACGTGGCCAGACCTGGGGGCAGGGGGGCAGGCGGGCAATCGGGTGGGCAGCGGCCCTGGCTGCTATATATACCCTCGCAGGTGCAGCCCCTTTTGGCCCACAAAATAAGTCTCTTGTTCTGTTCTTTTGATCTCGTTTTATACTCAGCTCTCTCACTAATGGATTCTTCCACCGCCACCGCCATGACAGCTCCATTCATTGATCCTACTGATCATGTGAATCTCAAAACTGATACTGATGCCTCAGAGAATCGAAGGATGGGAAATTATAAACCCAGCATTTGGAATTATGATTTTTTACAATCACTTGCAACTCATCACAATATTGTGGTACATATATATATATATAGTAGCCTATAATATTTAATTTTGTTTGTGTCACCGAGTTTCTTTTCGGTGATAAAAATATAACAAGTCATACGCCACCTTAGGGTGACTCCTCCTGGCGCCCAGCAGCCACTTCTCTTTAGTATTTTTTTTTCATTTTATCTTTTATGTTTTTATGCATTTTTTTTTTTTGAGAATGTGAGTGTCAAACTTATTAACAGGTCCACTAATTCCTTGAGGGAGTTGCGCTAGTTTTTAGCAGCAGTCTCTGGATAAATTGCTCGCCACATGTGCATAATATGTCGAGTTATCTTTTCAGACTCAAATCTATCATCTTAGGGTTGTGGACCTTCTCTTCTCTTCACTATTTTTGCCGAACAATAAACACAATTGCTTAGAGCCCTTGTGGACTAGCCCGAGATTTGTTTGGCTTAAATGCTGCCACACAAGCTTCATATTATTTAATATAATTCATTCATCTGTTTTGCTCTATTATCGTAGCCTGTGGATCACCTTCAATATGGTGCTAGTAAATTTTTGCCTCCTTAAAATTGAGTCACATATCTCTATTGTGATTTTGTCCTACGTATTATTTGTTAGCTAATGGGAGGAAATACACAGGAAGAGAGGCATCTAAAGCTAGCTGAGAAGCTGAAGGGCCAAGTGAAGTTTATGTTTGGGGCACCAATGGAGCCGTTAGCAAAGCTGGAGCTTGTGGATGTGGTTCAAAGGCTTGGGCTAAACCACCTATTTGAGACAGAGATCAAGGAAGCGCTGTTTAGTATTTACAAGGATGGGAGCAATGGATGGTGGTTTGGCCACCTTCATGCGACATCTCTCCGATTTAGGCTGCTACGACAGTGTGGGCTTTTTATTCCCCAAGGTACGTCTAGCTTAAATCTTAATTAGGTCCATGTTTTAATTGTTGGAATATAATAAACGTTTCTTTATCGTTCCTTAGTTATAATCAGCGGACTATCCAATCAAAAACCAATTGGGTAACTCTTGATGTAAATATTAACAGAGTCATGACCAACATCATTAATATAATTTAGAGGGTATGACTGAGCATTAACTACGACAGTATTTCTTGTAAGTGGAGGTCAGATATTTTTTTGCTAGATCTTGTGATAGAATATTTATTAGCCTCTGTTATACCCGTATGTATATGTGCACGCACATCCTAGAATTTTGTATTCCTTTCTATTAATTTTTGTGTTTTCTATTTGGAAACTCATATACTTGCATATTTTTGTGTTAATTTTCTGTGATACAGATGTGTTTAAAACGTTCCAAAACAAAACTGGGGAATTTGATATGAAACTGTGTGACAACGTAAAAGGGCTGCTGAGCTTATATGAAGCTTCATACTTGGGATGGAAGGGTGAAAACATCCTAGATGAAGCCAAGGCCTTCACCACCAAGTGCTTGAAAAGTGCATGGGAAAATATATCCGAAAAGTGGTTAGCCAAAAGAGTGAAGCATGCATTGGCTTTGCCTTTGCATTGGAGAGTCCCTCGAATCGAAGCTAGATGGTTCATTGAGGCATATGAGCAAGAAGCGAATATGAACCCAACACTACTCAAACTCGCAAAATTAGACTTTAATATGGTGCAATCAATTCATCAGAAAGAGATTGGGGAATTAGCAAGGTATTATCTTCATATTAAATCCGTCAAGTCAAATGATCTAATGCATGGTGCACTTAGAGTGACAGGGGATACAATATCATTATTCTCAATTGAGCAAGGCTACACCTTTTAAAGGATGCTATTTTGAGAAAAGATTTTAAAAAGATAGCCTTTTTTATAATGGCATCTTCTTTGCATGCATACATCTTTGTCTACTTATAAACAATGGTATCCCTAAAAAAGTCAAAAAAAAATTCCCTCCAAAAACCTTAATTTTTTTAGAATGGGTCGATATCAAATCTAATAATTTTCTTTTGCCAAAAAAAATCTAATACTTTTCTCCAGAAAACAGAAAACCTGAATAGTCAAAGAGCTTTGACCCGACAAGACTGTGCCTCGCTTTTCCCCTATAAGCTCTACACACACATGCACTAGCAATTTATCTTTGACTTTTCTTCTTCTTTTCTTTTTTTCCTTTTCTTTTTCATATTTATGATGATTATCATTTTCCCTAATTATTACCAGGATTATCATTTTCTTGGGTAATATTGTTATTATTAGCATTTTCCTTGTTGAACAAATTTGATTCCCAGGTGGTGGGTGACTACTGGCTTGGATAAGTTAGACTTTGCTAGGAATAATTTACTGCAGAGCTATATGTGGAGCTGCGCGATTGCTTCCGACCCGAAGTTCAAACTTGCCAGAGAAACTATTGTCGAAATCGGAAGTGTACTCACAGTTGTTGACGATGGATATGACGTCTATGGTTCAATGGACGAACTTGATCTCTACACAAGCTCCGTTGAAAGGTTATTTGTATACTCTTTCGATGTTCCATACTATATTTCGAATCATATCGATGGTAAAAGTAGTAATAATTGAAAAATCTATTTGTGGATGAATTTTCTTATCGTGTTACTTATTCAGGTGGAGCTGTGTGAAAATTGACAAGTTGCCAAACACGTTAAAATTAATTTTTATGTCTATGTTCAACAAGACCAATGAGGTTGGTCTTCGAGTCCAGCATGAGCGAGGCTACAATAGCATCCCTACTTTTATCAAAGCGGTAAATAATTACCATAATTACTATTTTCTCTAAGATAAAACAAGGTTTAATATTCCATTTAATGAGTATTATTTTGTGAAAAAAATATTATTTCAGTGGGTTGAACAGTGTAAATCATACCAGAAAGAAGCAAGATGGTTCCACGGGGGACACACGCCTCCATTGGAAGAATATAGCTTGAATGGACTTGTTTCCATAGGATTCCCTCTCTTGTTAATCACAGGCTACGTGGCAATCGCTGAGAACGAGGCTGCACTGGATAAAGTGCACCCCCTTCCTGATCTTCTGCACTACTCCTCCCTCCTTAGTCGCCTCATCAATGATATAGGAACGTCTCCGGTAAGCTCGTAAACATTTTTATAAGTCTTTTTATAAACATATACTCAAATATTCTTTTGAGTCCAGATTCATAAAGTCCAGAATTTTTATTTTAAAACCAATTGGTAAGAGTCATAGATTTTTGATGTGGAACTATACCCTCAATATATATGGCAACACGTGAGCAAATTTTACTTAGGGTGACATGAAGCATGCTTAGTAGTAGAAGCTAAAGAAGAGTAAATTGCCCGAATCTCATACTATGATAAAGTCCACCTGTGGGCAATGTTCTCGACAAGCGTCTCACAAGTGGCAACAACCTGCTTTGCTACCATGCAACCGTTCGTGGAGTTTCACCTTAAAATCAAGCGGAATTAGGTAAAATAAACCAAAATTTATTTAATTGCAATATGTGGGACTTTAATTGCTCCCAATATTCTTAATTCACTTGGAGCCACCAAAAAGAACTCTTGCCATAATCTAATGAAGCTCGAATTGAGTTGGTAGTACAATATTGGAAATGTAAATGATTAAAGGCATAAGTCTTGACTTTGGGACATCGCCCAACAGTCAATATCAAGTGAATAATATTATTTGGTGGTTTTGATAATCAGGATGAGATGGCAAGAGGCGATAATCTGAAGTCAATCCATTGTTACATGAACGAAACTGGGGCTTCCGAGGAAGTTGCTCGTGAGCATATAAAGGGAGTAATCGAGGAGAATTGGAAAATACTGAATCAGTGCTGCTTTGATCAATCTCAGTTTCAGGAGCCTTTTATAACCTTCAATTTGAACTCTGTTCGAGGGTCTCATTTCTTCTATGAATTTGGGGATGGCTTTGGGGTGACGGATAGCTGGACAAAGGTTGATATGAAGTCCGTTTTGATCGACCCTATTCCTCTCGGCGAGGAGTAGTAAGCTCGAAGCTTATGTTTGGTTTATGGTAATAGTGGTTCGACAGAAATATAACATCGGACAGGAGTATCTATTTTTAATGATCGTGAGTTAAATAGGTAAGAAATATCTATTTCGCTCATGATTCATAGAAATATTATTCCTTACACGTTATATTTCTATCAAATAACTATTTTATTCCCGTAAGCCAACTTTAACTTTACTCTTAAGGGTCACTAGGTGGTTTTACTATATAATAAGTCAACTAGCTTTGAAGTAATAGAATAAAGGTTTGTTTTTAAGAGGGTTATGCACTACGGTTTCGATTGTCTTTTACTAATAAGTTTCTTAACGAAACTCAGATGCTTTTTGGGATCATTCCCAAGGGATTTGTGCTTGTATTATCATCGTCTCTCTTATTAATATATTCCCCTTTATGGCTGGTGTGGAAAACCAGTTTCTCAATTTTTGTTGTACAATAAAATTCCATTCCTCTTGGTTGTATCAAGCATCAATTTTACATTCTCAAACTAATGGAAATCACCAAAGTGAGGGAGAGAAGAATGTTATGTCGTGCGAGTCAACTAGTCCACTGCATAGTAAGTACAGTTTCATCCTAAATTACAATTAAATAGTTATCAGACCTAGTCCTGTCCTGCTGTTAACCTTATAACCCGATGACCCAGATCTTGAACCAAGTCAATGTACCGTCAATTCAGACAGACCCGACTGACTCCGCAGGTAATTCCATAATCCAGACCACCGGATCGAATCCAGTCGAGGCCCGGACCACTAACACACGCCGGTGCTGGCAACCATGGCCGCCGCACCAGGCTTCAAATCGCCGAGGAATGTAAAAAGCATGCCGATATTGAATTTAATAATGAGATCTACAACCATAGACGCTGGCATCAAGCTTTAAAGTCGCCGGAAACTGTAGAAATAGTCTACATGTAGAATCTAAGAATGGTATCCGTAACCATGGACGGCGGCATCAACTTCACAGCAACAGCCAATAGATGGGACCACGAGAAAGATGAGTTGATTGAGAGAAAAATCAGAAATTTAAAGCAAGACTGGAAATAAAATAGAGGATCAAAAAGAGGGGATGGGTGTATTGAAGAAGGTAGACTTAAGTTGGAAAGGATGCCTTAAAAATGGGAAAAAGGCCAGAATAACAATAATAATAATAAAAAAAAAGAGATATGATGTGGTAAAAACCCATGAAAAATACCAAAAGAAACTTAAAAAAGAATTCACTTTTCATTATATTATTATTTCAAGAATTATTAATTATTATATGCTTTCACGGGACACCAACCTGGGTTTATACCATATTATGTAAAACTTTTATTTGAATTTTCCAATTTCATTATACCATTAATTTAAGTTAACTCAATTTATATATTTGAGAAATACATAATTAAGTAATATGTCTTAATATTATTATTTTTTTTAATTTTAATACCCAAGTTTAACTTTACTGTTGCACTTTCGGAACTTGTATAATGTGTTTAATGAATTACGACCAAAAAAGGTCATACAATTGTAAATTTTCAGCATTGTACTATTATTGTCATTGTCTCAATGATTGAATCATTGAACTAACTGTTGAACTAATGATCCGCTGACCTGGTCACTTGACTGCGTCGATGTCCAAATTCGATCCAATTACTATGACAAAAGCAAATCCTAACTAATTGGGAGTATTTTTAGTAGTGTTTGAATCGAATAAGAAAGAATCAAATTCACCTAAAATATAAATGAAAACAAAACAGTAATTTATTAGGTAGTTGAACTAGAATTTTGTGAATCTACTGGCATGCACTCATCCTTTAAGAAGGTGAGTTAACAAGGTCTTGATTCGACTCTTACGATAAGAATTTCATTCAAGATATTGGAGATTACTTATGTTGGGTGAGGCCCAACCAACACAATCACATCTACGCATGCAAACGCAAGACATCACAATAATTTGCCTAGTTTGGTGCAACACATTGATTTATCAACATATATAGAAACTGTCATTCTAAATGTTAATGGGGAAAGAGATAATTTTTAAAGGCAATTACTGCACTGTCTTAAATTTACCTTTATTGTCCTCATCTCATATTGGAATTTGTGTAAAAGAATTAGTCTTTTGAACTCTCCACTAAACCTTACGGTTAAAACCCTTGCAGTAAGTTTAGTTGGCAAGCCCATGCAAGCACACCCAAGCTCTATGCTCCGTGCTCGTGGCTATTTTCTGATGACTTGATTCATCGGTCATTGATAATGACCCATTTATTGGGTCCGTTACACGGGTTCGTCGTAGAGTTGTCAGCCGCTTTAATGGGACCCTTATTCTAGAGCTCAACCCAACCACTAGCTTGCCCACAGCTGGCCGCTTTGGTGGGACCCTAAAGATATTTCCTTCGGGCAAAGACAGGTCATTCCAAAACACACGAAGATATTCCCTTCGGGCAAAGGCAAGTGGTTTCTCAAATCCTACTTTATTTTGAAAATTAATTAGTTATTTTGGCTAATAATACTTATTAGCTGCCGACTTCTGTGGCTTTTAGTATATGATTCATTGCTAATGCTACATTATAAACCAGAGAATTATAATCTATAGCCAATAAACTGATCAAAAACTACAAGCAAATGGCATAAAATTATGAACCATGGAACTTTCGCAGCTAGAATATTTGACAACATAAGAATTTAAATCTCATTACTGATTTTAGGTGTTCGTAGCTTGTTGACCTAAGGCTCCGTGGATTTGATTTTGATGATGCCAAACTTGTGATACTAATATATTTCCATGAAGTTTATTTCTATTTTTCAGGATAAATATTACAAGGGAATATAGTGGAAGATTTGAAGATCAAAATTTGTGAAAAATTTGATAGGATATTAATGTAAGTCTATTTCTCAAAATATTAGATAGATTTTCATGTTGCTCAAAATAAAATATTTTATTCTCTTCAACAGTTTTTGTTTTTCAAAATTCAAAAAATTTCTTTTAAGTGTTTATTCTTGAAAAACAGATTTGGCAAGTTTTAGACAAAGAATGTTTTTTGGAATATAGTTTTGAGCGAATTTAAATTCAAATAACTTTCTTGATTCGTGAATTTGATTGAAATATTTTTGCACGGATTTTATCTTAGAAGATATTATTCAACGGCTATATACATTTTCTATATAAGATGCTGTAGCACTATTTTGAAAGATAACTAGAACATACGCAGGAACTGTTTTTCTCTCTACAAGTGTTCAAACACTCTTTTTATGGTCAAACAGTCTGCTCATTTGAAAAGAAGCTTTTGCGAAGTGCTTGCATTTGAAATTCTTGTTGAATCTGATTTTTAAAAGTGCTGTAAGTTCTACTTGTATTACAGGAACTGCTGTGTGAAACAAATTTCTTAAATCTGGTTTTTCACACTTAGATTTTCAGAAACGGTTAAACTGTTGTTCAAACTACTCCGTTCAAACTATTGTTCAAACTAATCCATTCAAACTATTGTTCAAGCTGTGTTGTTCAAATTAGTGTTCGAATCATTTGTTTAAACTAAATAACTGTTCGAACTGTATTGCTTGTGTTTAAACTATTTTTTTATTCCGCATCTAACCATGGTCAATTGCAAGAGCTTATCAACGAAATTTTTTTTAAAAAGCATCCTATTCAACCCCCTCCAGGCTGCTCAGCGTAGCTAATATTTGGCAGTTCCATGGATAATACTTAACTAATGCATCGATGGCTGAGATTATTCTAGTGTAGATGGAGGACACAAACACTATTGCTCATTATGATCTTTTGCCAATGTAATCTAAATAAGGATAAGATCTATTTGGTAAATTTTGAATTTATTTGATTGTCATAAACTTATAAATATGACTTAACAATTTTCAACCATTAATGTTTTAAACACATAAAAAGCCCGAAATATTTTAAAATTTTGCATTAAAGTTCGTAAGTCGTCATATTTTAGAAACTGCACTATTTATAAACGACAGAGATGCTGACATAAAGTTGTGGAGGAGTCTTATTGACTGGGTGAGTACTCATAGATTTGGCCATCAGTTTGGTGATTCTGAAAGAGATCCCCGTAGCCCCATTAGAAGATTCTGGTCAGCGACATCAACTGGCTCTTTGATACCATACCACTAGTGTGACCGAAGGTATTGTATTTCTGTGTTTTTGTGTCGGTACGTGACGTGTGAGCTATTTGTTATGTTGGCCGTAATTTGTGACGCAGTGGTTGCAATGTGTAGGAACCAGCTGTGTGAGTTATTTGTTTTGTTGGCCGTGATTTGTGTTATGTTGGCCGTGATTTGTGACGCAGTGGTTGCAATGTGTAGGAACCGAGCTGTGTGAGCTATTTGTTATGTTGGCCGTGATTTGTGACGCAGTGGTTACAATGTGTAGGAACCAGCTGTTGGAGAAAATTTTGTGGTCTTAATCTCATTGGACCTTATTTCAATTAAAATCTGATTATTATTATTTTATTTAAGAAAGTGAGGTTAAAAGGCGTATGTTAATTAGATATGGACTGAATAACGTGGACTTAAGGTTGTCTACTAGGGTTTTGGTGAGTAGCCCATTAGCCTATCCCATACAGTTATATAAGGTAGGTCATTGCTCTAATTCCCTCGCAAAAAGAGGTTTAACCTACGGTGCACATAGAGTTTAATGAATGGTGGAGATCATAAAATTCAACCAAAGTTTGGCATGATAATAAAAAACATAAATTCCTCCATACATCTTTTTGTAAATATTTAATTGAGATATTGAATATTGTGCAATTTTTATAACATAGTAACTTACAGATTTTACATCAACATCTTAATCATCCAACAGCGTAATATAGCAAAATGGACCGTCATTATTACAAAATTTTGGATTATTTTGTTCTTTTAAAGTATTAGACCAATTAACTGGACTTTAACAGTTCAAAATTGTTAAGTCGTGTTTATAAGTTTATTATAATCAATTCAACTAAAAAAGTTTCCAGAATGATCATATCCTTATTAAGATCATATTTCCAAAAGATCATATCAATTGGTCGTATTTGCGACCTCCATCGGCACTAAAATAATCTCAGCCCCCAATTTATCGGATAAGTAGTAGCCACAGACTTGTCAAATATTAGTCACAGACGCATAAATTGATAATTAAAATTATATTTTTTTGTTATGAAATTCTTTAGCCACAAGAGTTCTATGGATAATACTATGGCACAATTTTTTTCATTTGAACCATTCGAATTTACTCCAATACTCTCATTAAAGTGTTAATCGTTTCGTTTTACCCATGTTTTTATTCAATTTTGGATTAAGCAATCAACCATGCACTTTATACAAAACTAAATTTTGCAGAACTCATTTTGAGTAAAAATTAATTTTCAACTCAACTTTACCGTTACAGTCAAACGCACATTAAGAGATACACATCGAGAAATGGGAGTGTTCCATTTTTTAACTCTATATATTTTGACGTTTATGTTCGCTTGGGTATTTCGTGCATTCCAAATCTTGTTGAGTTAATCTAAGCATTCTTCTCATTTTCGGGCTTTCCAGGCATTTTGATCTTCTTGGTCGTACTGTGGTTATTTTAAAAATTCTGCAACATTTTGAATGCAGTGCTGGCATATAGGAGATTTTGTAAAAGAATAAGAGCAGTATGGGAAAATTAAAGAGGGGCAAGATCAAAGTCACAATTAAAGTCTTTGGCGTTATTATTTACTAAGATTTTTGGCATTTCGTCTTAATCTTCTCAGCTGGTGAGTTCAATGCTATAGCCTCCATTCATTGCTTGAAGATTCTACATTACCTGTATTCAGTTTGTTGGAGAATTCCACTTACGTAACTCTCTTCAATTCATGTTCTTATTTTCATTGGCTGTTTGCATCATCAATCATTATTTTTTGGTATTGAAAATAAAGATTAGAGCATCATTTGTAGATAAATTACTCTATGGGCTGCCTAGAATTTTTTGTTAGCCTAATGAGCAAGGTTGGCACCAATGAATTTGACCGGTAAACTTTAAACTTTGTTATGTGGACTTTTCTTTTATTTTTCTGTTATTCGAAAACCAACAGGTTATGAGGTAGCAACGATAAATTATGTATGCAAATTCACATATGGCGGGTTAACAAATAAAGCAACTAGTGCAAACCTTAATAAAAGAGCTGTAGGACCTAACTTTATTCAAATATTTAGTGAATAGTTATTTCATGGTACTAGTACATTAGATTGTGATGTATCACTTAAAAGGGCTTTTTTTTTTTATGACCACATGTTATCCCCTGAGAGGGTTTTTGCGTGGTTCTGCAGTGGTCATTGTTCATAATCCCTTCCCTTTAATTTTTTCTTTCATTTCTTCAATGCTATCAAGAAAATGGTTATTTACACAAGGCTGGGGTGATCACTGTCTTTCATAGGACCAAATCGCCCAAACCGACCCTAACCTAACCGAACCACAGTAAACCGCACGGTTTGATTTGGTAGCGGTTTGGGAAGTAATCTAGACCACACGGTTCGGTTTGGTTGTAGTTTGGAAAGGGATCCAAATCTCTCCCACACAAATTAAACCGATAAACTCAAATTACACATACACAAATATAGATACAGATACTTGCCTTTTCAGTTCTATACTAATAATTAAAGAATAGTTGATTTATAAGTTTAATAAGTAGTTCTTGAAAATAATACATTTAATTATTTGGAAAACACAATATTTTTTTGTGGTCCGTATTTATGCAAAAAAGAGATAGCAAAAGAGGGGAGGAAAAAGCCTTATTCATAGTCAAGAAGGTTAAAAAAAATCTAATTAGATGTGAATGATGTAATATATATTTTCATGAGCAATTTTTTCGAGCAGCAGGTTCATTGCTCAAAATTAAAATTTGAAATAAGTACAAACTACGATTTGAACCTGAAACCAACCCGTGTGAACTTGAGACTAAATTGCATCAAACCCATGTAGTGGGTTGGTCGTGGTTTAAGATTTCGGACAAACCACATAGTTCGATTCGGTTGCAGTTTTGAAGCTCAACCCACACTGAAACCGAAACTTGATCGCTCCTATGTAAGGCTCCATTTGTTTTGGGGGTTTCTACATTTTTTGGTGTTTGGTATATTGTGGAAAATAAGTTAAAAGAAAATATTTTCAAGCCAATGAAAACTTTGTTCTTGTTTTATGCAAAATGTTTTGCATTTTTGCAGACCATAAACATTTTTTAAAATTCAATTTGATGCCTTCCTTTCTGCTTTGCGTTCTCATGAAAAAAATTTCAGTATGCCAATCAAATGATGAAAAAAATCAAATTTTTCTGAAAAATGTTTTCCTAAAATAGTTTTTATGAGACAAATGAAGCCTAATCTAAAACACTCTTTATGCTAATACCTGACAAAGCACGTGTCACTAACATTCTTGAAATGGCGGCACCGCAGCCTTTAATAGCTTGGGTTTGTTTGATCATCTCTTGACTCGTATGACTTGGGGCTGCTACCGGGGATCCCCGTAAAAACAGTCGTTGGACCTAATATGAATCTAGAGTAACACAAATTGTGTTTGTCCTCTCCCAAAACAGTATTATTTTTTAAAAATATATAAATTAATACAAATTATTTTTAATAAAATTAAGTCGATTTGAAAATGGACTCACGTAATTTTTTACGGAGTGTCAACTCATATTTTCTATTCTCCGAAACTAATACCTCACACAAATTACATGTCACAGACATTTTTTAAACGAAAATGCTACAAGTACTAGCCTCTCACATGTACGTGGGTCTACTTCCTGAAATGATGGATTTCATCCATATGTGAGAGGTTGGTACCCATAGCATTTCTCTTGTTCAAGTGACAGTGTTGAAGTGTTGCAGCCTGTTAATTTTTAGTTTTCCCTCCCTATTTTGCGATTTCTTAATAGAACTTACATTATATAATGTAACACTTTATCTAATTACATAAAAAAGCATCCGAAAACTATATTATCTTTATAAAAATAAATTAAAATTTTAATATTATTTATTAAAATGATGCCAACACTTCTACATATAATTAGAAACAGTACACACCATATAACTTCCCCCGCCGCCCGCGCCCCCCCCCCCCCCCCCCCCCCCCCAAATAACACACGTTGTTTGAACGTTGTTCTCTTTCTTCGTTTTTATCCTTTTACTGATAATGACGTTTGTAAATCGATTTCCATATCACTTCCTTACAAAGTTCAAAGTCAACGTTAGAAAACTTGCCCAAACCTGAAGTAGGCAGGGGCGGCTCCGATGCGGGCGCTCTCTCTCTCTCTCTATATATATATATATGCACACTTACACTTGTATTGGATCAATACAAGTGGTTTGTTTTCTTTATTCTAAATATTAGTTTTTCAGAATAAATAATCATCTTAGTGGTTTGTCCAAAACGTCGTGAATCGTCTTTGGTCGCTATCATAATCCTCTCCGCCTTGGCTATAACTCCGCTCAATATTTTTATAGTAAAAATCAATTTGATTAATCATAGAGGCCAAATACATTTTTGAGATGCTGTTGAAGAGGGATGTCCCTTTCTATTTTAATATATTAGTCTCGTAATTATTAATTATAAAATCAATATTTTATTATTCTAGTGTCATAATATATTTGATTGTTTTAGGTCTCGTAATCACCAATTGCAAGATTAATATTTTAATATATTTTCACCCTAAAAAACCCTAAGTCCCTTTTCTTGCTCACCGTTTTCTCCTAGGATTGCATAGGCGGAGGAGATAAAAACCGCATGTGTCCAAAACATAGAAAAAATCATGGCAAATTTTTAACATATTACGACAAATAAATACATACATAATATGAACACAACTCCATCGCATAAGTTGCTTGCTTGTGCACCGATCGTGGCCTTGTTGATAACACCTCAAGCATACCTGAATTCAACCACTCTAATCCTTTTCATTTCGGATTTTCTAGATTTACAATAGTGTCAGCTAGTCCTCTTCCATGTCGGATCCAAGAGTAGACAATTGCTAAAGTATTGCCATTATTAAGGGTATGCAGAATCCCAAAGTGCCGAGATGTACAATGGATTTAATTTTGGTTCCCAAGACTACAACAATGTTTTCGTGGTGAAATAGTATGACATGTGTTGCGAGGGGTTTATGGATAAATACGTGCAAACCGTAATAGCATGGGAACAGGGCATTCCAACTAAACCCCACTTACCATATGTAAAGTGGCAGTTTTCATTGAGATGTTTTGTTTGTTCCTCCCGTTCCAGACAACATTGATGAAACGTGTAGTTGTCTTCACCTCAAAAATAGTACGTTCACTGCCAAATAATGTAACTTTATGAGCGTTAGCCTTTGCGGATCTATGTTCCAAAATCTCTTGTGTACTGTAAGGGCCCTCACTACCAACGTGACTCTCATAATAACGAGTGAGGGGAACAGTGAGGGGGAATTTAAGGGAGTTAGTTACACAATTGCCAAATGCATGATTAGCATTCAACCGTTCTAACTTACTTTCAAAATCTAGTCACGCAACTGGCAATTGCGTGACTCAAATTTATATTGGCAAAAGTCTACCCCGTACATTTACTTTTTGAATTTTTTTGTATTATTTCGAGATTTTTCCCTCCCCCTTTTCTTTTCTTTTTTCTTTTAAAATTTAAAATTTAAAATTTTATAAATTTGACTTGACTCTGAGAAATCTAACAAGCAGAAAAGATCAGTCCTCTCACTCTTTTGGGCATCATAAATTTTGGAGTCATTCTATCTAAAATGGCTTAGCAGAAGGATTCTTTTTATTTTATCTCTCTCAAATTTTCGGTCAAATTCTTCCCTATTCAATTTTAATGTATTTTTTAAAATAATTTAACCATATGGATTGAAAAATCATATACAAATACATGCGTAAGTTGATTTTCATGAAAATGAAAAATACATAACTTATTCATCCTAAGGATTGAAAATTTTGAATACTTTAATATTTTTCTTTTTTATGTGTTATGTGATGTCTATGCTCCAGTCATGTTGTTGGAGGACTTTGTGAGCAATACATCTGAGTTTTATTATAAAAAGTTGTGTAACATATCTTCATGTATTCGGGAAGTTATTCCCATGAGCATATGAAGTAATACAAAATCCAAAATTCACGCTCTGGTCATGTAATTTGGACAGAAATCAATTTTATATCCATCTGAGGTGGTTTCTTCTTCAAATAGGCAGGCGTAAAGAATTTCTCAATACAATTCTGTTGACCACCATTTTAAAAACGAGGTTGTTATTAACCCAAGGTTCCGTGGATTTGATTTTGATAATGCCAAACTTGTTATACTAACATATTTCTATGAAATTTATTTTTATTCTCAGGATATATTATAAGATATTGTGGAAGATTTGAAGATCAAGATTTGTGAAAGATTTGAATATCAAGATTTGTGGAAGATTTATAGGATATTGTTGTAAGTCTATTTCTCAATATATTGGATAGATTTTCATGTTGCTCAAAATCAAATTTTATTCTCTGCAAAGGTTTGATTTTTCAAAATTCGAAAAACTTTCCTTAAATATTTATTCTTGAAAAACAGATTTGGAAAGTTTTAGAAAGAATATTTTCTAGAATATAGCCTTGAGAGAATTTGAATTCAAATAACTTACTTCATTCATAGATTTGATTGAAAATATTTTACACGGATTTTATCTTGGAAGATCTCATTCAAACGGCTATATACTTTTCTCTATATAAGAGACAGTAGCACTGTTTTTGAAAGACTGTCCAGAACATCTGTTAGAATTGTTTCACTCTCTACAAGTGTTCAAACACTCTTTTCACGTTCAAACATCTACACATTTGAAAAGAGGCGCTGCATTTGATTTCTTGTTGACGTTGATTTCTAAAAGGGCTGTAAGTCTTACTTACTGCAGGAATTGTGTGTGATTTGAATTTCCTAAATCTGGTTTTCACACTTGATTTTTTTCAGAAACGTTTGAACTGATTGAATCTGTTCTCTAAGAAGTTGTTTTACAGTTGTTTGAAAAGGTTTTTTTGAGCAACTAGAATATCTGTCATCTTTTGCTGAGACTATCCAATACTTTGAGAAGTGGACAGTAGTTCCATTTGTATTTGGGTAGGTTCAAACACAGCTTGACAAATTGGTCAAGGCTGGTGTTTTAGGAGGTTATTTATTCGCTTTCTTGCCTTATAAGAAGAAAGATTTTAGGCGTGTTTGTCACTTTCTAGCCTTAGAAGAAGAAAGAGTGTTTTGTAGGGGTTATTTGTTCCTGAACCCGCAAAAGGAACTGTTGATCATAGTGTGATCCCAGGGCAGTAGTGGGCTGTGCTTGGCAGAGTGGACGTAGCTTCAAATTGAAGTGAACTACTATAAATCCTGTGTTCCTTTCTTTGCAGCTCTGTTTAAATTGTTGGTTATTGCTTATTCAAATTCATTTACTGTAACTGTGTGGTTCAAACGTGTGTTCGAACTTATTAAACTGTTCAAACTGCACTGTCTATATTTAAATTTTTATTCCGCATCTAACCTTGGGTGATTGCAGAAGTTTTTTTAAAAAAGCATCCTATTCACCTCCCTCTAGGCTGCTCAACAAGTGGTATCAGAGCCTAGTCTCTTTCAACAAGGACTTAACAATCCAAAGAGTAAAGATCATATAGCAGCCATGAACAACTATACTGAAGGACAATCTGCAACTCGTCCACCATTCTTTGATGGTGCTGACTATACATTCTGGAAGAATAGAATGGAATATTTCCTACTCTCCATTGACATGGGATTATGGGAAATCATCTAGAAAGGTTACACAGAACTGAAAATCAAAGACACAAATGAAGCTGCAGGTGAGCATAAGGAAGTTCCAAAGCCTAGGAATACTTGGACTCAAGCTGAAAAGGACAACTTCACACTGAATGCAAAAAGCTATCAATTCACTGTTATGTGGACTTGGACAAAATGAGTACAACAGAGTAAGTCAATTTCAAACAGCAAGAGAAATCTGGAGAATGCTTGAGGTAACTCATGAAGGTACAAACCAGGTAAAGCAAAATAAGATTAACTATCTTATTCAGAACTAGGAACTGTTTAAAATGAAAAGCGATGAAACAATCACTCAAATGTTTACACGCTTTATTACTATTTGTAATGAGCTAAACGGTCTTGGAAGAAGTTTTTCTATTAGTGAACAGGTACGGAAGATTGTGAGATCATTACCCAAAGAGTGGGAATTGAAGATTATAGCAATCCAAGAAGTAAACAATTTCGATACATTGCCACTGTAAGAGTTGATTGGAAAGCTGATGGCATATGACCAATCAAGTAAACGAGCTGAGAGTCAGTCATCTGACAGAAGAAAACATATTGCACTAAAAATGACAACTGAAAATGACAGTGAAGAAGATGATGAAGATGATGAGATATCATTTTTCACAAAGTTCAGAAAAACGTACAGAAAAGCCAAGGAAGGAAATAAAAAGAAGTTCAGCAAGACAAAAGAACCAATCGTATGCTATGAATGTGATGAGCCCGGCCATATCAAACCGGATTGTCCAAAACTGAACAAGGAAAAGAAGAGTTCAAAACATTAGAAGTTTGAAAGGAACTCAAGATCAGACAGGAAGCCAGAAAAATACAAGAAGTTTGACAACTATAAGAAGAAAAAGGCTATGGTGGCTACAAGGTCAGATTCAAGTGACTTAGAATCTGAAAGCTTAGACAGAGATGAAACAGCTGCTCTATGTTTGACTGCATAGGACGAAGATGAGGTAAATGACTCTCCCACTGTAGAAGAAGTATTAGAAGCTTTTAATGTGTTATGTGATAAGCATGAATCCACTATAGAAAGTTATGCTAGATTCAAAGAAAAACATTGCAACTGCATATCATATGATCAATATCATAAGATAAAAACTGATCACGCACATCGCATCTCTCATGATACATATGCAGAAGTACTTAATGAAAATAAGAAACTAAAGGCAAAAGTAACTGATCTAGAAAATGTTATGTTTAAGTTCACCAGAGGTAGAGAAAATTTTGATGCTATGATGGGAATACAAAGATGTGTTTATGACAGAAAAGGAATTGGGTATGAACCTAAAAAGTATGAAAAGGCATATAAAAATAAGTTTAGTGCTACTACTTGGAATTATAATACTCCTTTTATGAAATGCACTTACTGTGCCCGTAGAGGACACCAAGAAAGGTTTTGCAGATTTAAACCTCAAGGTTGGACAGTGAATCAGAGGAAACACAATGCTAGAGGTCCCAAAGTAAAATGGGCACCTAAGGGCACTGCAACAAATAATTGCACAAATAAACAGACTTCCTCAACTGCAAACTCAAGAGGACCTGAAATGAAATGGGTACCTAAGGCAACGTTTGTTTGCAACAGGGTCATGTTCAAACTAGCAATGAATGGTTCCTCGACAGTGGTTGCTCACGGCACATGACAGGGAATCGCAATAAGTTCTCTAACTTAAAACCCTTCGATGGAGGTAATGTCAAGTTTGGAGACAAGTCAAAAGGTAAAATTGTTGCAATTGGCACAATCAAGGTATCACCTTCACTATGTATTAATGATGTGCTTCTAGTCAAAGGTTTGAAATATAATCTGTTAAGTATCAGTCAGTTTAGTGATGAAGGTTATAAGGTTATATTTGATTATGATATCTGCACTATTGAGAAAAAGGATACTAACCAAGTTGTTTTGACAGGAAAGAGAAATCAAAATGTTTATACTTGCAATCTAAATAATACAGTTCCATCTATCAAGTGCTTTGTTGCAAGTGAACAGAGTACAACTCTCTGGCATAAAGGATTGGGACATATCAACACGGATTTGATCTCCAAAGATGCGAGGAAAGAACTTGTCCGAGGTCTTCCCAAACTGTGTTGGAAAGATGAAGGAAAATGTGAAGCATGTGCAAATGGGAAACAAATTAGAAGTTCATTCAAGAGCAAGAAGCATGTTTCAACATCAAGACCTTTGGAAATGTTGCACATGGACTTATTTGGTCCCAACAGAACTGAGAGCTTGGGTGGTAAACTTTATGCTTATGTAATAGTAGATGATTATACTAGATTTACATGGGTATTATTTCTTAGACATAAAAATGATGCATTCATTGAGTTTGAGAAACTTGTTTTAAAATTGCAAAATGAAAAAGGGCATGAGCATTGCATGTATCCGTAGTGATCATGGTAGAGAATTTGACTTTGAAGGTTTTGAGAAATTCTGTGATCTGCATGATATATATCATGATTTTTCTGCTCCATGTACGCTTCAACAAAATGGTGTGGCTAAAGGTAAAAATAGAACTTTAATAGATCTTGCACGTACTATGTTAAATGAACGTAATACTACTAAACATTTCTGGGCAGAAGCTGTTAGTACTGCATGTTACATTTCTAATAGAATTTTGCTTAGATCCATTCTGCATAAAACCCCATATGAACTGTGGAAAGTTTACAAGCCTAAGGTGGATTACTTCAAGGTATTTGGCAGTACTTGCTTTATTTTGAATACAAAGGAGAATCGAGGTAAGTTTGACAAGAAGACTGATAAAGGTATATTTCTTGGTTATTCATCTCGCAGTAATGCATATAGGGTGTTTAATTCTAATTCTAGAATTGTAGAAGAAAGTATTAATGTTACATTTGACGAATCTCCTACACTAACAAATATTGCTGAGAATGAAGGTCCAGAGCAGGTATTCCAAATCTCAAAAGAACCATCAAAGAAGGTTCAAACAGAGGATCAAACAGAAGTTCAAACAGACAATCGAACAGGAGTTCAAACAAAAGATCGAACAGGTGTTCAAACAGAGGATCAAACAGGAGTTCAAACAGACGATCGAACAGGAGTTCAAACAAAGGATCGAACAGATGTTCAAACAGAGGATCGAACAGGAGTTCAAACAGCGGTTCAAACACAAGTTCGAACAGATGATCAAACCAATGTTCGAACAGAACATCAGGATGTTCAAACTGTTGAGGAAATAGAACCAAAGAGAAAGTCTACATACACTAGAGTTCGTGATTCCAAATACCTGAATAATGATAATGTCATTGGGAATCCAACTCAACGAACGACAAGGTCGGTAAGTAAAAATACAGGTATGTTTGCTTTTGTTTCAACTATTGAGCCTAAGGAGGTATCTCTTGCAATTCAAGATGAATTTTGGCTTTTGGCTATGCAAGAGGAATTGAATCAATTCGAGCGCAACAAGGTATGAACCTTAATTGAAAGACCTAAGAATACATCGGTGGTAGGAACAAAATGGGTATTTAGAAATAAAATGAACGAGGATGGCTTAGTTGTTCGCAGCAAAGCTAGACTTGTTGCCCAAGGCTTTTCCCAAATTGAGGGAATTGATTTTGATGAAACCTATGCACCGGTAGCTCATTTAGAATCCATTAAAATTTTGTTATCTTATACTTGTTATAAAGATTTCAAGTTGTTTCAAATGGATGTCAAAAGTGCGTTCCTGAATGGTGAAATCAATGAAGAAGTGTATGTTGAACAACCGTCGGGGTTTGAACATGAGGAATATCTAAATCATGTGTTCAAACTATCCAAAGCACTCTATGGATTAAAGCAAGCTCCAAGGGCTTGGTATGAGAAGTTGAGTGGTTTTCTACTGGACAGTGGATTCAAGAAAGCTAAGGTTGATATCACACTATTTACAAAATTTAAAGGTAATGATATCTTACTTGTTCAAATTTATGTTGATTATATAATTTTTGGATCTACTAATCATGTTTTATGTCAAGAATTTGCTGAAAGCATGAGCAGTAAGTTTGAAATGAGCATAATGGGAGAATTAAATTTCTTTCTTGGACTTCAAGTAAAGCAAACAGATCAAGGAATCTTCATCAGTCAAACAAAATACACCAAAGATATACTCAAAAGGTTTGACATGGGAGACTGCAAAGATATATCTGCTCCAATAAGTACCAGCTTAAAGAATGATTAAGATCTTGAAGGTACTAATGTTGACACAAAAATGTATAGAGGTATGATTGGATCTCTTTTATATCCCAGCCCCCAATTCATTAGACATGTAGTGGCCACGGACTTGTCAAATATTAGTCACGGACACATAAAATCGAAAATTAAAATTTAATTATTTTGTTATTAAATCCTTTGGCCACAAATATAATACCCCTGATCATAAAGTTGAAGTCGATTTTTACTGACCTTAACGTTAGTATTTCTCTTAGTGGTTTTGCGTGCTCAACCAGTTTAAAATTCTAAGAAATTTTCACGGGAAAAAATATTTTCGCACGTGGACGTAAAATTTTCGGGTTTTGGGTGAAATTACCGAAACGCCCTTGGCCATTAAGCCATAAATAACGATAGTAATAGTGGTGTATGATTTCCAAACTCTAATAGGAGAAATTTATCGGTTTTGTAGAAGTTGGGAATAAAACCGAGTTTTGGAATAGTGTTTTTGACCCGGTTACGGATTATCGGGCGAGAAATATCTAACGAGTGATTGATGTGACACGTAGGACCCACACATAATTTTGTGGTTGAGAAGAGTTGACTTTGGGATATTTACAAAAGTCAAATGACCAAAATACCCCTAGTGTTTTCAAAGGGTTGCATTTTGGTGTAAGGGCAAAATTGAGAAAATGGAATAAATTGGCAATCTTGCCAATATGTGGCCGTGAATCTCCTTAGAGATTCACTGTGCAATCTTTGTGAGAGAGAAAAAAAAAAAAAGAGAGAAAGAAAGGAGAGAAAAGTGGGGTTTTCATGGAGAATCCATGAAGGAAATGTGATTTTGCAACAAAGAGTTCAAATTCTTCCCAAAGCAAAGTTGTAAAGGTAGGAAATTCATCCCTTGAATCTCTATTTTGAAGTCTTGATTCTAACTATTGTCATGCTTTCTTTTGGTAAGAAATTTTATGTTGATTTTGACCCATAATCATGGTTATTTGTGGTTTCCATGATAATTTTTGTGTTGAATGATATGAGAGTTGTTCATGGAAGTATTATGTGATTAATCATCTCAATTGGTTGTGTGTTGGACCCAAAAAATGGTTTAGTTGGATTGTGTTGGCTAAGTTGTATTTATGTTGTTTTTTTTTTGAAATTAGTGGTTTTGTACACCATCTGAAAAGGCAGCAGGGCTTTTAGGGTTTTTCACTTGAAAGGATTTCGAATTGGAGAATTTTTTTTTCTGAGAAGTTTTAGCTCTAACAAAGAGCTACAACTTTGGTTTTGGAATCAGTTCAATCCGTGGTGTGTGGAAGAGGTTTTGGAATTTTAAAGATTCTGCAGAGAAATCTGGCAGGACTATGTTTCAGCACAGATTTCTGTTCTTCGTGTGGATTTTCAGACCTCTAAATGACTGATTTTGCAAAAGTATTCAAAATATAAATTGTTCTTCTTTGACTGTTTCAAAAGTTCTCTTTTGGGAGAAAAACGTTTTGAGCTTTGTATGAGAAGTTGTTGCATTTCAAATGAAAGATGTCCAAACTGAAATTGCTGTATGATTTAAAGCTGCAGAGAGCCACTGTTTGCTATTTTTCATTTCACTAGAGTGTGAATCACTCTTTGGAGTCGAAAAGGAAGTTGTAGCCCTATTTATTAGCTAGGTATCTTCTTTTGGCTGCAGCAGAAAAATAGGTGTGTATCAGAAGTTAGCCTAGTATTTCTGAAAGTAGTCCAAACTGAAAATTTCTGAGTGGGCAGTTCTGTATGCCCTCTGTTTTGGCCCGATTGGCCTATCTGGAGCTTGAATCATTTAAGGTGATCAACATAAAAGTTTTAGAAAACTAGGTTATCTAACTTTTTTGTTTTGGGAGTAATCTCATTTGAGCACTTTAGAAGAAGTTGTAGTATTTTAACTTGAGGTGGCTGGTTTCCAAAGGTGCAAGGATTTTAAATGTTTTGGGAGATGATTTAGAACAATACTTCCCATGAATGGCTGATTTCATTGTCTATCTTGCAGAACCCTTATGGGTGTTTGTTGGAGAGTCCTTGATGGCTACTTTGTGTGTGGTCAAGTGAATGACCATTGTTGGAGTCTTATACAAGAATTGCGGTTATTGTTAAGTCTTGATTTGTATAGCTGGGTATTCATATGTTTCCGTACCTACTAGGTTTGTGTTGAGCTGAGGTGAATGAAATCGTTGGATGTGTGAAGCCCTAACCTAGAGAAGGCTATAGGGTAGGGAATAAGTTGAATTGAAACTTAAGGCAGAACAGACGGTTGAGTGGACAATTCAACGTGAGGTTATGAGAGTCGTTTTAGTATCTAGTTGTCTCACAACGATGATATATGACGGTGTTAGAGGTAGTAGCAGTCGAATTGCCAATAGAAGTCGTTGATCATTGACGTTAAATGAAGGGATTGATCAAGTTCTGGAAGCGCAACAGTTGATTAAGTGGATCGTCTCATCGACATAGTAGAACAATGTGGATTGGATTAATCTGTTGCTGTTAGTTGATGATGGGCTACTGTAGTTCAACGTAGTAGATTACAGCGGGTTGAATAGAGATTATGCAGTGAACAATCTTGCTATTGAACTTAAAACTATTTCTTGTTCTATGTCTTAAGTTGATTTGAGTTGGACTACCAATTATTAGGTAGTACCTTTTGAAGTTTGAGTTGGATTGTGTACTCGGTTTTGGGGTACCTTTTAATTGTTGGTTGTGATCGAACTGAGTTGAACAACCCCGTACATGGGGGATTGAATTGACAGAAAATGTTTTGCCCATGTCAGCAAACTGTTGGACCCCGTGCTTGGGTTAAATAATGCACACTGTTGGACCCCGTGCTTGGGTAAAATAATGCACAAAATGTTTTTGCCTATGCTGGCAGCCAATGGATCCATTTAACAAAACTGTTAGGGATTGCGTGCTCTAGTCCTAAAGTTAGAGCACAACTAGCTAAGTTTAGCTAAAATGTTCATGATCTCATTACAGGTCGCTCAGTAAAATCACATTTTGTTCTCATGATTGAGTGTTTTTTTTAAGTTGTAGAAGAGAGTTGTAGATTGGTTTGATCGAACCCTAGGCAGACGAGAGGCGTGGTTGAAGGTTTAATAACCATTTATGTGAAGTTGATGGACCTTTTGGTTAAAGGATGACGAATTTTCTGATTGAAGCTTGATTGGGGTTAGTTGTTTAGAGTTGGATGCTGTGTCCGTGCAGTTTGACACACAGTTTTAAAATTGTTATTTGGCGTTGTCTATGTGTCATTATTCACACATGTTGAAAGAATGAAACAAATTCTTGAAGCTATTATATCATTTGTTCATGATATAACCTAGTAGGAGTATTTTGATATGAGTTTCCTACTGAGTGTTTTATCACTCACTCTTTGTTGATATTGCCTACTAGGAGAGCGCGTCTGAGCAGAAAGAGATGAGACGGATGTACAAAATGGAATCAATGAGATTTTCATCACATAGTTGTTCTGGTTTAGCGCTAATTAAATGATTGTAATTAAACCTATTGGAAAATATTGTAATAAGATGAACCCTGTTTCTCTTATAGTCCTCTAAAATGATAAGAGATAATGTTGGAGATTATTGATTGGTTTGAAGGTCGCAAGTTTGGTTTGAAGATCGCTGGTTATTACTCTAGCATAGTCGACCCATGCTGTTAGTTATGCTTGGTGATACCGCAGCGATTGGTCTTAGTTGACGCTCCGTTGACCTGCCGAGGGTGCGGGAAATCAGGGTGTCACAACAAAAGTTCTATGGCTAATACTATGGCACTATTTTTTCCATTTACCCACCATTTTATGAGCCACGAATTATATTTTTGTGGTTAATAAGAAATTATTAGCAACAGACCGCAAACTATTGGTCACAGAATTCCGTCTTTTTCACATTTTTTATTAAAAAAATGGCAATTATCATTAAGAGGTATTATTGGCCATGAATGAGAATTAGTGGCCAATAGTTCGTGGCTAACGTGGGATTTTCTTGTAGTGAATTAATGTCGGACATTTATTTGATTAGGCTTAGGTTTCCTCAAATAATCTCTTGTATGTTGCTTGTAAATACTACGTTAAATATGGCGACGGTCAAAGTGGTCAAGGTGTGAAGAAAAAAGGAATGGCGAATGCCTTGGCCATTCAAAAGAAAAAAAAAAAAAACACTATTCCCCTGGTTTCTCCCCCAAACCCACGGCTTATTCTTCCTTCTTCTCCAAAACCCAATTCTAGCGCCCAACACCATTAAAGCTTTAGATGATCGGTGAATCCCAACCCCAGTCAATGACCTAACTTCATAAATGAACAGCAACGATAGTTATGTTATTTTCTTCTTTCTTTTTCATTGTTGTCCTTCCATTTTTCTCTATTTCTTTTTCAATTGGGTTTGCTGATTTTCTGGTTAGTAGGTACGTTGTTTATTCTGTAAAGGTTGAAGACTTTTAGTTAATTAGGGTATAAAGGTAATTTAGTTTTTCTTCTGGTCCTTGTTATTAAGGCTATAGAATTGAGTTGGTTTCCTATTTTGGGTGTTGTCATGCGCGTGTCCCAAGTTAACAAAGGGAAGAAAATATGTTGGATCAGCAATCCATAACAAAAGTGGCACATTTTTTTTTTTCCTTTTTGGAATTGGATTCAAAACTAAGTTTAAAAGTCAAAATTAATTTTATAAAATTATGCTGATATGGCATATTACACTGCCACAAAATTCAAGTGTAAATTTTAGTCTTGCTTCCTAAAACATGGTTTTGAGAATGCAGGGGACATGGTGCATTTATGAAACCATGGTTTGATCAATGTACGACGAAATTTTAACCATTTAAATTTACTCGATTAATCTCATCCAAGTGTTAATCGTTCTGTTTTACCCATGTTTTTGGCTCAGTTTTGACTTGAGCAATCAAATACGCGTTTTAAACAAAACTAAGTTTTGCAGAACTCTTTTCGGGTAAAACTTAATTTTCAACTCAATTTACCATCAGAGTTAAATGCACGTTAAGAGATATACATCGAGAAATGGGAGTGTTTCA
The DNA here is from genome assembly GCA_034195605.1 of Santalum album. Taxonomy (NCBI): domain Eukaryota; kingdom Viridiplantae; phylum Streptophyta; class Magnoliopsida; order Santalales; family Santalaceae; genus Santalum; species Santalum album. The sequence continues at coordinate 7,362,194 of CM067267.1, read as the reverse complement.
TCTTTTAACTCTATATATTTTCGACATTTATCTTAGCTTTGGCTTTTTTTGTATTTCTTTTAGGTATTTGTGCATTCCAGATCTTGTTGAGTTAATCTACCCATTCTTCTCATTTCAGTGCTTTCCAGACATTTTGATCTGATTGTTGGTACTGTGGTTATTTTAAAAATTCTGCAACATTTTGAATGCAGTTCTGGCACATAGGAGGTTTTGTAAAAGAATAAGATCAGTACGGGAAAATTAAAGAGGGATAAGATCAATGTCACGATCAAAGTCTTTGGCGCTATTATTTACTAAGATTTTTGACCTTTCGTCTTAATCTTCTCGGCAGGTGAGTTCAATGCTATAGCCTCCATTCATTGCTTGAAGATTCTGCATTGCCTATATTCAGTTCATTGGAGAATTCCACTTACGTAACTCTGTTCAATTCAAGTTCTTATTTTCTTTGGCTGTTTGCATCATCAATCACTATTTTTTGGCCATTGAAAATAAGATTAGAGCATCATTTGTAGAAAAATTACTCTATGGGCTGCCAAGACTTTTTCTTAGCCTGATGAGAAAGGTTGGCACCAATGACTTTGACCAGCAAATTTTAAACTTTGTTATATGGACTTTTATTTTGTTTTTTTTTTTTATTATTCGAAAGGCAACAAGTTATGAGCTAGCAAATCATCTGTACAAATTCATGTTTGATGGGGTAGACAAATAGAGCAATTAGTGTGGATCCCAATAAAAAGAACCGTAGGAACTAACCTCGTTCAAGCGCCTAGTTAATAGTTATTCTATGGTACGGCTACATAAGATTGTGATGTATCATCAAAGAAGTTTTTCATCTATGACCACATGTTATACCCTGAGAGGGTTTTTGCAGGGTTCTGCAGTGGTCATTGTTCATAATCCTTCCCTTTTATTTTTTCTTTCATTTCTTCAATGCTTTTCCCTATCAAGAAAATAGTTATTTATACAAGGCTTCGGTGCTCACTGTTTTTTCATAGGACCAAATCGCCCAAACCGACCCTAACCCAACCGAGGTACACTAAACCGCACGGTTTGATTTAGTAGCGTTTTGGGAAATAATCTAGACCGCACTATTCAATTTGGTCGTAGTTTGAAAAGGGCTCTAAGTCGCTCCAACACAAATTGAACCGACAAACTCAAATTACAAGTACATAGATACAAATACATATACTTGCGTTTTCAGTTCTATACTAATAATGTTAAAGAATAGTTGATTTACAAGCTCAATACATAGTTCTTGAAGATAACAGATTTAATTATTTGGACAACATAATATTTTTTTGTGATCTATATTCAAGCTAAAAATAGATGGCAAAAGAGGAGAGAAGAAAGCCCTATTCATCGTCAAGAATGTTAAAAAAATATCTAATTAGATGTGAATGATATAATATATGTTTTCATGAGTAATTTTCTTGGGCATCAGGTTGATTACTGAAAATTAAAATTTTAAATAGGTATAGACTACGGTTTGAATCCGAAACCAATCCTTGTAAACCTAAGACCAAACTGCACCAAACCCATGTAATGGGTTGGTCATGATTTGAGACTTCCTTTTGGGTTGCACCAAACCCAAGACAAAAGACAGTTCGATTCGGTTGCGGTTTTGAGGCCCCACCCACAGCCAAACCGAAAGTTGATCACCCCTGTCTAGGTCTCGGGGAAAATGTTTCTACATTTTTTTGGTGTTTGGTATATTCTAGAATATAAGTTTGGAAAAAAAATATTTTCAAGCCAATGGAAAGTTTGTTCCTGTTTTATGAAAAATATTTTGCATTTTTGCCGACCATGCACATCTTTTAAAATTCAATTTGATGCCTTCCTTTCTACTATGTGTCCTCATGAAAAAATTACAACATGTCAATCAAATGATGAAAAAAACAAAATTTTCTGAAAAATATTTTTTATGAGACAAATGAAGCCTAAACTAAAATACTCTTTATGCTAATACCTGACAAAGCACGTGTCACAAACATTCTTGAAATGACGGTACCGCAGCGTTTAATAGCTTGGGTTTGTTTGATCATCTCTTGACTCATATGACTTGGGGCGGCTAGGGGAGGGGGGACCCATGTCAAAACATGTTAAGTGGGAAAAGAATATGAATCTAGAGTAACACAAATTGTGTTTGTCCTCTGCATTATTTTTTTTAAATATATAAATTAATAAAAATTATTTTTAACAAAACTACGTCGTTCTAAAAATGGATTCATGCAATTAGGGACTACACTCGGATCTGTTGGACCATGGGTCAATGGGTCTATATCGGGTCTGGAAGGTCTATCGTCCATAGCTTTAAGATGACCTTTATAGTGTAAAATTTTATAAAACACAATGATGTGACACATAAATAATAACTTCTATTATCTAACATAGGTGTCAAACCACATATATTCAAACAAAACTATAATCTAAAGAGTTCTAAATACTCATTACATTCAAATCAAATCATAACACAATTCAAAATGTGAAATAGTCTAAAACATAAAATTCAAACCACAGTCTAACGAGAATTTATTTCTAGCCTTATTATATTTTAACATTATATAATAAATATTACATCTAAGCTTGAAATAATATTGTCTGGGTCCATTTATAGACTTGTATTCGAGTCTAGATCAAAATTTTGATCTAATTTGATGAATTTGACTTGACAAAATGAGTCAGGTTCGATGCAAGTTTGGATCTAGACTTAATCCATTCACATGCCTAATTGGAGAGGGTTCCCATTACGTCATTCTGCATTCCACGCACCATCACATGTCACACCATGCAACCTTCTTTCCTTCGCCGTCTATTTCTTGCACGATCTAAAACGCTAATTCTGTGGGTTCTCAAATGCATGGAGTCAACATTGATTTCTTTATAATAAATAAAATGAACACGAAGAACAAGAGTGAGAAAGTGGGCGACGGCAGAGACAACAATAGTAGGAAAATGATAATTTGCCACATACGGGGTTGGTGCAAGGGGAGGATGCCACGCCACGGAACAAAACAAGAATGTGAAAGAAAAACTTTTGAGTGGCGAAAGTGGGAAAGAAGCCTAGATAAGTAGTGGAGTTAACTAAGAAAAAATTAATAAAATATCAAAGATTTTATTGACTGTACAGCAGCTTTTTCTTTTTTTTTTTTTTCTTTCCAGTTGTGGTGCACTTAAATGCACTTATTTAGAAGCATTGAGATTTCTCTCAACCTTCTCTTTTTTTAATCACCTCGGTAGAGCCGGTCTCTCTGAAGTTACAATGACTTGATTTTTTTTTAAGTTTTAATTTCCCCACCATTATCTTGATGGAAAACGTGAAGAATTTAGGTTGACTGATGTGGAGCACATGCACGGAGAAAAAAGAATAGGAAGAAGAGGGAGGGGACGGAAAAAGGGGGACAAGTAAAAAATAACAATAATTAGAAAAATTAATAAAAATCACCAATAAACGATGGGGTGTATATTGTGTATGAATTTAAATTTTAGAAAATAAAATACAATATCTATTGCTCCTGGAAGTTTGTCGAGATTTAGCTGAAGTGTCAAGAGGGATTTATGCACGAGTTCCTTGAAAATATGGGCCGGCACATCCATCTGCAAGGTAGATTATGAACTAGAAAGGTTTGAGAGCCTATTACCATGTTATTCATCCTGATTAGCACGTGTCACATGTTTAGATTGAAAATTGTGCGGAAAAAACATTCAAGAGTTATCAAAGCAAAGTTCAAAAGAAGCACTACTATTATTTTTCAATTTAAATAAATTAAAAATATTTGATCAATTTTAATTTTTTTCAGAAGGACTAATTCCACTGTTTTCAGGCAGGTAAGTCGGATTAGTTCTGAGCCATTTCTTAAGCCAAATCAGGCAAGTGGGTAAAGAAAAAGGTCTCTATTCACACTAAAAAATTAAGTTACATGAAAAAACTTCTTACTTGCTAATGAAACAAGTAGATGACGTTGATTGAGTCGATTTTATGTTCCAAATATTCCCTTCCATTATGGCAACCAGAGTCTTTCCACCCGCCAAATTATTGGCCCTCTATTTTTTTCCACTTGCATACAACCTTACCCTTTCACAATAGTGAAGCTCTCTATCCATGTTTTATTTCTTTATCTTTGCATTGTCAATATTGCCTCTATTAATTATGTGATAATCAATAATTCCTTGATATTTTATATAATAAATTTCTTTTTATTCAAATAATTTCTATATTTTGGAATTTATATTTTACTATAAATTTAAGATTATATATATATATATTAAACACACAACATGAAACATTAACGGAAACTTTTAGTAGTGAATATCTAATATAATTCTTAATTATTTCTATTGAAGTTTTTAAACCGGCATTTTCTTCATGGGCAAATTTTATATGTTTTCTACAATATTATTTTTATTTTTATTTTTAAAAATAAGTTCTAAAATATTGAAATTATTGTGCATTAAAAGGAAATTTATTCTTTGAAATCGAGAGTTGTGCAAATTGCTTTAAACAATAAATAAGGGTAAGATGAGTAATGTATTGAAAAAGGAATATGGACAGAAGAACAATTTCACTAATGTAAAAAGGTAAGGTGAGAGGAGAGAAAAGTTGTAAAATATACCGGTAAATAAGCTGAAAAGTTAGTGTCCCCCCACCCCCAACCATTCTGTGGGGCTTGTGGGACTGCCGACCTCCATCATGTGTGAATTTTATGGGAAAAAAATTATTATATAGTAGTTGCATATAGGTTGGGTACAACTGTTGTCTTGTTGTGCTTAAAAAGAAAATTTTAAGTTCCAAAATTATATCGTTTTAGTTATTTCTTTTATTTTTTATTTTTTGTATATGTGCTGTGTTAGATGCATTTATTGCATCAAAATTAAGACCATTAGATTAGAAATCGTCCACTTTAGGGTAACTAGCTAATACCACTGTGTAATAATGGTTCCATTGATGGATGTAGTTTGCTACCCTCGTTGAAACAATTCCTTGAGCAAGCAGTACAACATGAAGTCCAAAAAAAAAAAAATCTAATAAGGGAATGTGGTTCTTGAGATTTTGCTAATCCATGAAATCAGCTTGACCCGCTGCTAAAGGTTCTTGAAATTTCGTAGTGTTCCTTTATTTTTTAGTCCATTTTTTATTTCGTTGCACGAGACTATTTACTTGAGAAAAGTTTAAAGAAGGTAATATATTATGTCATATACAACTTTTCACTAGCTTATAGAAATTCATTTATTTTTTAGAACATTTTTTATTTT